>JAJEKV010000125.1:1602774-2211573 GCA_021234155.1 Isoetes taiwanensis
TTGTTGTACTTCGTTCAGTTACGTATTATTGCTGATATGACTACGCGGAAGAACATGTAGTTTTAGAAGAACGAAGGAACAAAATGGGACAAGCTGTGAAAGGCGGGGAGTAGGTCCTCTGGGTGTCCGAAGATCTATCAAGAAACTTATGAATTGTGAACATAACCTGAAGCATCGGCTATTAGATTATGATTTTTGAATTTTCACATGTATGCAATGGAAGTTTTGTTACATGCCCGAATGGTGTAACTCTGAGTTCTAAATCTGGTCTTGTATGTAAATTAAGATTTTACAACAAACTCTAATGATCACCTCTTGGTTTCCACATGAAAACATGACATGATAACACATTTGTAGGGTTTTTCATATTAACAAACTAAGGCGAAACAAAGGCGAGCTATTTGTGGATGGCAATCTTTCTCCCAAATGCATGTAGTGGCATAGTAGCACTTTTAAAATAGGCCAATGACTTCATGGACAACAATCATATTAAAACTGACCCGGAGGGTTATAAATATTGACAATATTCAAGTCCCTCTAGCAGAAGCAACCTCACGCATATTAGGTTTATTGATTTGCTTCATGGAAGTAAACAGGACCTTAAGAAAATCGTGCGACACAGAATGAGAAACAGGCTTGAGTAAGCGTTTAAAATATAAGCCAAATGTGTTATGGCATATGAGGTAAGAACTTTACCAAAATTAATCTAGATCTCTGGAGTTCATTCATGATGGTGGCATAGGAAACTAAGAGGCATCATTATGCATCTTTGACTGCATTTAACCTGTAACCATCCAGGCTGGTATGACTCTTGAGAATATGATGTTAATGACCAAGTTTAGTGCCTGAGGCAGAAAATCATGCCTTATCGTGAGGCTATTGGAACAACTCTCCCTTGTTGTGGCCGTTGTCACTTATCAAACATGCTCATGTTTCCAATCTCTTATGCTTGACACATTTTAAGTCTTTGATATTAAGCATCTTTGCTTCTTTACGACAAAGTATTGCCGGATGCTATTAAGTTAACAAATGAATAATGCCCAATTGTGTTTCCAAATTACAGGGGTTATTTTATGACTCCCACGAGGTTTCTGTATGGACCGACAGAAATATAAACAACACAATCCAAGGAGGAGCTGATTTAGTGAGGATAATTAGGCCGACATCATTATTAACTCATATCTTCAAGATAATGCATGGTGACATCAACAATGAGCTAAGAAATCATGTAGTGTGTATTCCTCACACAGTACCATCTCATCCTTAGTGAGCATGGAGAGAAAACAAGAAGGATCAAAGGCATATTTCCGTCCAAACGAAAATCTAGCTCAATTTCCCCTCATGAACCACACAATTCAAATTCTCAATTCCATATATAAATGAATTCCATTAAATTCGAAATTCACTTTGGTGAGCAGAATTATTAGAACAACGCCTCTTTGATACGACTTCTATATTCATTTATGTATCTCTATTTACATCCTGTGTAAAATATACGACACCATCAATATTCATCCACTTGAATTCCCTCTAAGGAGTCCCATAGACTGACTTTGAGCTTCTTTATTCCACCACATTGGAGCAACCATGTAAGTTCCTCAAAGAGTTGGGTATAGTGCATGGTTGCAGTTAGGAATAATCATGAATCTAATAGCGTTGGCCTTAACAACAAGCAGTGGATAAAACTAGGCTGGAGTGATACATATAGTTCAAGTATTCGGTCTAGTTCTCACGATTTTAAGCTCTCTTACAGTTTGTATATCTCAAATCTGAATGATGAGAGAATCTAAGGATGAGGTTACAATAAACTGTGACAAACAATAAGTATCATCTAGGTCCCGAGTGCTTATCTTGTCTTGCCAATCCTGCATACCAGTGGCGATGTCTGTAGAAGCGTGCTTAATTAGTAGCCCCTAAGGAGGCAACTTGCAAGGTATGTGCATTTACCATTAATGTGCACATTTACCAGTAGCACATTTATTAAGGTGCACACACCTTTCAATGGGCACATTTGCCACCCTGGCATTAAAGGCAAATTAGGCCCATTCAATTATCCCACAGCCAAAGGGATGGTGGAAACTATACCCCTTGTCTATTTAGGAGGAGAGCGCTAACTTGCCCATTTTTAGTTCCCTGGGTTTTAGAGCTCTGTTTTGGGCTGCTTGAGGGCAAAAGCAGCCTCAGCTGGCTCTAAAAAGAATTGCAAATAGGTTTCCCTTAGGTGGGGTTCCTTGAGGATAGTGGGCAGAGTCAGGAGAACAACTCAAGGATCAGGTATTTAGGCGATTTGTAGCAAGCAGTCTTCGGTCATAGAATGTGGGTTGCTTTATTAAATTCTTACCATAACCTACAGTCCTCTAGATACCGGACTCCTAACCTTCAAGAACCTATCTATGTGATGAATCCTAGTTCTTTAGCTCTCTGTGATGGATGATGTATGTCATGACTCCTTGTATTGGGAAGAGTGAGAGACCTCAAAGCTTGGTAGTATTGAATGCTCTGGGTGGCCTCCTTTGGTGTTGAGCTGTGTACAGGCCTGTTTGTGGAGCCAGGCCCGGCTAAGAAGGAGATTAGGTGTCTGACTCTTGAGCGATCCCTCTCTGGTGTGTGAGCCCCTCTAGGGATCATTGTATTCTGGAGTCTAATGGCTTACCAGCAGTGTGGAGTAGAGCTTGGGAGCTCGGCTGCAGGTGAAGAGTAGTGTACACTGGTGGTTCAGTGGAACAAGTGGCCTCGGTCACCTTGGTAGGCATGTGAATCTCTACGGAGGAAGTGATCCCTACTGCCCCATGGGCCCAGGGGAGATGCAACCCGAGGCCAGCCCTTTGCTTCTACTTATGCATCGTGAGACTCACCGGTCAGTCCCAGCACTGACCTACTCACGCAGAAGTGTGCGAGAGAAATGAGATGGAGTGAACAACCCTATGCCATGTTCTTATACAGCCAAATCCATTGCCATGTGATACATGCGCAATGAACTCTACAGACCAAGCCGTCAGGTCATTCTTTAGAATTACAAGGCCTTGGGTAGGACCCTAATATGATCTTTGATCTATTGTCTATCTTGAGATGTTGATGCCACCACCCTTGAGAGGTGGATATGGGATTATGTTGTATACTAACATGTATGTTTACATGCATGCCTAGGCAGGCCCTTCGGTGAGGGGTAAAATGACCCCTTCACTCTTCCCTTTGGACTAGATTCTGCGGTGCAAAGTGATTGTGGAGGGCCCTCGTATCAGCATGGAGCTGGTGGGTAAAAAAAGCTAGGGTGTCTAAAACAAATGCCCTTACATTATGTATAATGTAGGGCATGTAGGCACCTCGCTTTTTTTATTTTTTTTGAATTTTTTAGTTAGTTGGGATATGTAATGATTAGGAGTAGCCCGTCGTGAACCAAAATTATGGAGTGGCGTGGCAACGAGGAAACGGACCTTCATTGCAATTTGGAGGAGATTGAAGTGTTTCCCTGTTTAGGAAAAAATTTGCCCGTTCAATTTTACGTGTTCGAAAGTGATCCTTGATGCAATGGATTGAACTATTCTTCTTCCCCAAATCCTTGCCAAAAATTCAAGCAATGGACGCCTTTGCCTAAGGAAGTCCTGTATTAAACAAAATTTGAAAAATAGCCGGATTCTACTTAAATGAAAAAAACAAGAGGAAGGTTCAAACTTCGAGGGAACCCGGGGCCAAAAAGAAGACTTATTGTGAAGAACCCGGTGGTTGTGGAAGCAAAGATGTGTAAATGAGGATGAAATTTTTCCAGTTTGGCAACGGATAATGTGGGAGAAGATTGGGGGCCCAAAAAGACACACGGGTTCAAAGAATCTAGAAGCCGAGTGGGCGAACTTCTACAAACATTATGAAATTGTTTTGATAAGGGGAGGTCACAAATGCCATGTCATGTAAAGTACTTTGCTTCGTGGCATTTGCCCTTCAATTGTGAGGTAAAAAAGTAGATTGGGATACTTTTTAAAGTTTTGGCCAAAGATTTGGCAAAGGGAGGAGCAAAAGAATCTGCTATTCTAAGAAATTCGACCTCTAAATCCACATCCAAGGTTCCTAAATTTCAGCAAGGATTTTTACCCTAAGGAAGAGCTTGAATTTGCGTAAAACTCGTTATGCAGTTGTTGTCATGGAAAGTTAATTAGCAAAGACATCCAAGGTTGAAGAACTGAAAATCCAAAGGAATTTAATTACGTGACAATATAAATAAGATTTCGTGAAGAAAGGATGCCACGAAGAGGACCTAACGTGACATACAAGAAGACATCAATAGTGTTCTCGACGACGCTAAGGTAATAAGAGAGACATCAAGATCAGGCTTGTAGGAGGTAGACCTTTGATGAGAGATAGAAACAGAAGGAAGAAATGTGAAGAGAATTCAGCAGAGCCATTGGAGAAAGCCATTCGGGAGAAGGAGTGTGAAAAGTGATTGCTTAATCCTGAGGAGGAGGCCCACAAAGTTCATTTTGAGTGGGTGCAGACGCTTGATGATATGCATAAGTACATGATGCATTCTCAAATTCTTCAGCCCAAAACAAGCTTAGTGATCTCTCCAACTGAAGAAAAATTCATATATCTCGCATGGGATGTGTTTTGGCAAGAATGGCTTTCTTAATAATGAACCTATCCTAGTTGCTCCATGCAGCATTCATTTCATATCTTACATTTTCTCATATTCTTTTCTCGCTGGACTATCCTCGTTTAAGAGCATGCAAATGGGACGATAACATTTCAAAGACCTTGGGTGTGTGTACAACCGAGGTAAGCAAGATTTCATGATTTATGTTCAATTTCGCACCAGGGACACGCAATGTAGAATCCATTTACATGTAGAATCCATTTACATGTAGATTGTCAAGACTTTTAAGGTTTTGCTACAGCATGTAGGAGTCTTGGGTTATTTTATACTTATAGTTCCTTGGCTTGTATGTCATACATATATGTGTTCTTACATACATGTTGTACATTCACAAAGGTAGGGTCCTAAATGTAGAACTTAAATACATAAAATTAGGGAGTTGTGTATTGAGTTTGTGGCGTAACATTTAGAGGTATTTTATGTGCTTGGTGATGTGTACATGTGCATACATTGGAGCACATTCATGTACATTACATGTACATTCCATCCGGATAAATATTGTTTACATATGTATGTACTCAAAGTACTTAATGTAGATCGATTCTAGTAATATGTACTGACTATTGATATGTATGAATGGGGTTAGACCGATTAGTTTGAGACGACATCCGACCATATGTGATTTATTTTGCTTCCAAAGTGCCAAAAACTCGAAAGTAAAATTACACTACGATCAGCGCGCTTGTTTTCAAATTGATTGCATTGTGTCGGAGGAAGCAATTTCTTATTCTTGGTTCGGTTTTCACGCGTTTTGGAGGTTCCAAAAGAAAATTGAGGTGCAAGATGTAGCCGAGGAAAGAAAGCAAGATTGAAGGAAAAGTAAAAAATCACTATTCCTCCTGTGATACAAAGTTGAGGAGGCCGGCACTTCAGTCCGCATGGTGACATTCATTATGAGAAAGGTGAACTCGAGAGATTGAGGGAGCGGGCTAAGGCCACATCTTCAAAAGTAAAGGCGCCAGCTATAAGATGTGACTCAAAGAAGAACTCCACGCCTAAAAAAGCCACGTATAAAGATAATGGGAAGCAAGAGAAACGTGTAAGAAAGCATTTTATTTTAGTGTACAAAGAAATTGAGAAATCCATGACATCCTATGTTTCCTGTGTCCTAATGAAGAGGAATATTCCGAGGCATCAAGATGTAGAGCCCTATACTTTTAAGTTTGTGTCAAAACTTGCTTCTGACATAGCAAAGGACGCCAAATTCTCGACAATGAGAAATCGTAAGAGGCTGCACGGTGATTCGGACCTAATAAGAATCTGAGGAGGAAACCAAAAGTAGGGGAAGGAAATGGATCGACCAGAAAACAAGAGATCGCAGAAAGGTAAGAATGATCTCTACAGTAACTTGATCTACATTTTTTACATTTTTTCTACATCTAGTATCCAAGTTAAAAACTTTAAAATAATATGGATAGTAGTAGAGCCTAATGTAGATGATTTGTGTAAATGTAGTGGTCATTGAACCCGTGATGCAGAAGTTCAATATGTGCCATACGATGCCTTTACGAACCGAATGATGAAGCTCAAGAAGGCAAGGATTTTCTGATGATCTTTGCCCGAAATGGAGTGTTATTTATTTGAACAAGATGCCATTTGGACATGGATGTGGGGAAATTTTCCAACCGCATGTGGATATGTATGCCGGGTAATTGGACTTTGAACTTGTTCATTTGTATGTGTAAAGTCGGGTTAGTAATTGTATCCTTTTCAACTTGTTATAGGTACCGCACTGCGGTTCCGGTGATGATAAGAAGGCCGACGCCCCGGGTTCTTCCTAATCCGGACGACTTCATGGAATTTGGTAAAGATGGGCCAAGGCGTTTAAAAAGATAAATCTATGGCAGCCTCGAAGTGGAAGAGATATTGTAAAGGTAGCTTCCACAGGATAAATTGGTCAAGTGCGAAGATGGATCATGATTCCAATGCTATGTAGAGTTACCGAACATCACACTTTGGCCATCTTCAACATGGCACTTACTAAGAGTAAGAACACCATCAACATTCGGGATCTTCACCGCCGAGGACATTGACGTTGGACATGCTTTTAAGAGGTATTTTGTATTTCACATCTCCTTTTATTAATATTGAGTAGATTGGATACCATGTTAGCGACTTTCTTTTCATTCATTTGCTACAAAATAGATCCGGTCTTTGCGGGCTCCATATCCTCACTATGGCACGGTTGTGTCGAGTGTGTCCCACTTTTTGAAGCATGGACAAAATCCTTCACCGCCAGAAGATTCATAAGTGTCCCACACAGAAAGATGGGGATTCATGTGGCCCTCTATGTTAAACTTATATGCGTTTTTGTAGACACAAATGTGTGTGGTAAAACTACCAATGTGAGTGTCTCACTTCTTTGTCTTGCAAACAAATGGTTTTTAATACTTATTATGTAAGTATTGTTGTCACATTTGCAGACATCCAAACCCGGTTCTTGACAAAGTATGCATCCGATCGTCGTGATGTTCTCACCGAAGCACTACTTCGAGAGTTAGACCACATTCAACAAGACCGAACCTATTAGACCACCGGTACTAATAAATGTTGCTAAGAAACTTGACCTCTCCCTATTGTCAATGCTAAACACTATTTGATTATAAAATACACATTTTTTCATTGAATTTGAATACAATCTCTTTTTATTCAACTCCACCATACTTTATTGATAAATTGCATGTTCTTTCATTCATAGGGTGTCGTAGTGAAAGGTTGATAGTGTTTGATATCAATAATGTTTTGGCAAAACAAATACATAGGACTTTGCATCGGATGATCGCCTAGTTGGAAATTATGGATAATAGGCAAGAAAGTGTTGTTTTAAGGCCCCACCTAGGCTAATTCTGGAATTTGTATTTGAACACTTTGAAGTAGGAATATGGTCATCAATAGCTCCATGGAACCTATCAAGAGTAGTGGATAAAATCTTGACAATGACGCAGATAAGGGACTTAAGGTTCACCTTTTGATGGAAAACTGCTTGGAGCTGCCTTTAGGATTGCTGACAGAAGTGAAGATAAACCCTTGTATCCGAAGCCAATTGAGTTTATATCACGAAGTATCCGCAGGAATAACAAAGAACACACTAATAGTAGGCGACTGAAAGTACAAAGATGCTCTTCAATCCCAAACTAAAATTGCATATGCCCACCTTCATGGCGTGGAAAGTGATGTTGAAGACACCGCAGTCTCTTTGACATTTCCTCAAAACCATGGCTAGAGGGTTTGTTGATAGCACCGGACACACGCAGCGCATGTGAAGCGGGTAATCCTTTACATAATCCATCCGATGTACCAACAAATTACCGTTTGGAGGCAAATGCTTTCGGAGGGCTACAAGGATGGATGGTATCCGGGCTATGGACAAGCCGCAAGAAAGTAACATATTGAAACAAGAGAATAGTATGTCTTGGCTTCACATCGGTCGTGACCAGATTTTTGAATGTAAATTAATGTTAATATAAAACATGAACAACAGACTTGTATATATTGGCATCATATCGATATGACCGGAGGTTGTATATCTTGTGATATGTAATACAAGAGTTTTTGTCTCCATACATGTTCCACTTTCTTCTTTGTTTCATGAATCAAAAGAAAAGCTATTGATATCCATTCTAAATGGAACAAGTTCATGAGACTAGTTTAACTTCTTCATGCAACAATTGATGAACATTTTGTACTTCTCGATATACATTGTGCTTAAAAAACAGAAGATATTGTGTGATACGAAATTTAAGTATCAAAATGCACTTCGATTAAAAAAATAAGTAAATAAGAAAAACTTTGCAAAGAATCTAATTTTTTCAACATAACACGTACTAGTTTAACTTCTTCATGCAACAATCGATAAACATTTTGTAATTTTCTCGACATACATTTTGCTTGGTCTGAGGAAGATATTCAGCGGATCTTGAAATTTAAGTATCAAAATGCGCCAGATTAAAAAATAAGTAAATAACAAAAAACTTACAAAGAATCGACTAGTTTTCTCAACATAACACGGACTAGTTTAACTTCTTCATGCAACAATTGATAAATTTTGTACTTTCTGATATACATTTTGCTTGGTCAGAAGATATTCCGTGCGGATAATTAAATTGAAGTATCAAAATGCACCCGGATTAAAAACAAGTAAATAACAAAAAACTTACAAAGAATCGACCTAGTTTTCTCAACATAGCAGATGAAGATGATGGCAAATAGAAAGTTCCTTTGTCTGAACTTAGTCATGTGCACTCAACAATCTCGGGTAGGCTTGATATAAGCATGTCATGCACCTCTCGTGTGATCATATATGTCGACGTGCCCCCCAACTTGTACTTGTTTTTTGTTGCCTTTGTGCGTTTTGATAGTAATGACTGATTATAACCCCCGCCACCAGCCAAAGATTCTATTTCCATAGTCGTCAATCACATCTTCTCAAGAATATGCATCTCCTTCACGATAGGAGGACGGAAGTATGGAACATTTTCATGATTCCCGGGGCAGCAAAAGATGCAAATATGTCTCCAATTTGGGTACATTGGATAGTTCTTGCTCATCACCGCAGAAAAACCAACTAAGCTCTTCTTGTTGCGACCGGGCAATAGGCTCCGATTTGCCAGCTTCCATGCACCACAATGCTCGAGATTCTCACATTCTCCCATCTGAAATTCAAGCAACCATTGCAAAACATGAGGGGATCTATACATGACAAGTGTTGGGTCACCGGATTAATAAAGTATACACAATGTATAGCTAGAGTACCGTGCAATGTCTCACAATCGAACGAGGGTCTGTTAATGTCTTCTCGCCATCACCTCCCATATGACTCTCGTCCATTTTGCACTTCTTTTGTCTCAAAGAAAGTGCAAAGAGTTGGCACCCAAAATGGGAACACCATTCTTTCCTTTGCTCGCCACGCTAGGAACCTTTTCTCCAAAGCAGCGCCCATCATGTTCTCCTTTTCCATGGCCTCGAGCCAAAATAATTCCACCGTGATCCTAATTTTTATACCGTTATAATATTGGGCCACATTCAAATAAAAGGCTCGAGAACACTTAAACCGAAAGCAAAGACACCCATCGACCACATGACATGGTATTTGATGTGGCCAAAACCTTTTTGCATCATCCAAATATGGTGCTTCTTGAGTGCAGCCTGAACAAAGAAAGCATCATGCTTCATAACATCGGAAACATACAAATGAACAGTTTTTTTTCAGCTCGCCATTGACTTTCATCTATGCACCAGGAATAGTTATCTGGTCATTGTTCCAATGCTCCTGACCGAACTTCCCCTAATGGCTGCAAAGTGTAGTTCTCGCAAAGTCCATTACCGACAAAACGTAATCATCCCTCAAATTTTGTAATCGATTTCCTGAATTGTTTGCTTTCGCCAACTTGTCGAAAAGTTGTGAATAGTGAACTTTGTAAGGTGTCAAACATCTAATCATCAAGCAATGTACACCGAGTCCCGCTTTTCGGTAACAAGCTTCAACCTCCTTGAAGTGCCGGCTTTGGAAGGTTAGTTCCAATGCACTTGTAAACTTTGCCATTCAATGTTCTCATTAAGCGACTCTTTCTCCTTAGGATGATTTGATATTTTTGATTACCACGGTTCGGCACTCTCCCTTCACGGTCAAACTATGCCACTCTTAAGCCTTCCTTATCACGTAATCGTAGCTCTCCCACATAGCACCAACATTTTGAAATGTTTTAGAAGGAGCTTGCGACGCCATTGTTCTCATCTCACTGCACAAACACCACAAGAACATGTACAGTTGGCATGAAATTTGCTCCTCAGACGCTTAAAAGCTTTCCAGATAGATCAGCTTGTTCATGCTTCACGCAGCAAAGATGTGTTCCTCTTTCAACCTTCTCACACCGCGTAGGCTTAAGCAATTTCGAACTTTTCGATGCTAATCTTCACGCCGGGATGTTCATCTTTGAACATCTCATACAATTCACTGCAAGGAAAAAATGGCATGTATAAGTAAGATATAAATTAGAACTACTTACTTAATTCAAAGATGTTGCGACATTGCATTAGTTCTATGGCTTTTCGATCATGATTTGATATACATTCAACTACTATACCACACCATCATACATACCCTGTACATGATATGTACAAATGTATAAATAATGTACTCCAAAGAGTTCCAGATGTACATAAAAAAACTCAATATGTAACCAGGTCACGTCATGACAAGATCACCAGATTAGGATGTATGTATTTCATACTTTTCTTATGGAAGGAAGTACATTTAAATACTTTTATGTATCACCCTATCTTTAAAGACTATCCCGAGATGTAAAAGGCTTAAAATGTACTATAATGTACTTGGGAACTACAAAAGCAAGACTATAATAACATGTACTCGACTTTCAACACATTTTCTCGGGCTTTATGCCACATTGATGTAATCGAAGTACATCCAAGTACTTTTCCGTTAAACATAGCCCATTCAAGACCTCCAAGTGTAAAATATAATTATTGTAGTTGGATGTACTACAATGTATATCGATACATCCCTTACATGGAATGCAAATAGGATTACTAAACTTATCCAGATGCACATAAGCTAGCTTCTATCAAGCTTGCAAGAAAGAGGATTAAAAGACTTAAACCGACTGGGGCATGTCCAAAACCGGATTGGAAGTGTCCTTTCTTCCCCGACATCCCCTGTACTTTTGAGAAGTTTTTTGTGTGGGTTAACCAAACTCATTTACCAACCTGCTTGGTTGATTCCGAAGCATGTCCGCCTCGGTTGCCTTCCCGCCAAAGGCCACATATGCTTTTTGATAATGACATCCTTTCTTCTAATTGCAGCTTTTGTGAGGTTTCTTGTTTGCACTTGAAGAATTTGGAGGCTACTCCTTTTGCCCGAAGTTTTCCATTCTCACCAACAATCATTGATAATGTGGAATGCTTATCGCTAATTTATCATTGCTATTTGCTCTTTTCACTTCCCCGCATGACCTTCACGGATATTTTTTAGCATAGTATCCTTGAGAATTGCTTTATACTGGATTTTCCAATGGCGTGTTCAAAAAGAAGTGCAGCCTTTCATCCCTAACAGCAGTTTTCTTTGCTAAAGCTCTCCTTTTTTGCAATGTGACGAAATCTTGAACCTGATCATATATAAATTTACAAATTTCATCAATCTTACGCTTCATTTTCTTTGTCACATTCCCGATATTGCAATCTTCTTGCCATTTCAATTCCTTCGTTGTTCATCATGGTTCTTGCGTGGTTTAGGGTTGTTGGAGGAATTCCGCAAGAAGGAGGGAAATCCTAGAGTCATGAAGTTTTAGCCGAAAGTGGGAAATTCTCCTAACGCTCAGCGTTTGGAGTGGTTCTGTTGGCGTGGAATTGAAATCAGCTTCATGATTGCGTTTTTAATTGACGTGGCAAGTAGTTCGAAAAAAAGATTCCATAATATAGCTATTATGTACATACTGAAAAAACGGTTATGTATTTGAAATGTGATACATCTCTTACTCTACATTTGGCCAAATGTAAGACACCCTAGCTTTCTTTTACCCTGGTATGGGGGAAGAACTCCTGTTTGTATACGGTGAGTGCACCGTATATGAGTAGGGGACATCACAGTGGTATCAGAGCAATGTTCTTGGTGACCAAGATCAAAGCACTGACCATGCTCCCAGTAGTACTAACTTGATAGGATCCTCAAACCTCGAAAAATGGGAAAAAAAATTCTCGTTTTTGTAGTATATGTTAAGCTAGCTTGCTTAAAATGAATGGAAACATAAAAGACAAAAATTAGTGAGCCAACCTTCTCGTGTAGGATGGTTCGACACGCCGCTACCAGACAGATAATGAGAATCTCATTTTCGGGCTGGGCGCAAGGTGTGAGACATTCAGCTTGAAACACACTAAAAAGTCATAAATTACAGAAAAATAACTTGATAATTCTAATTTTGAGCTAGGAATTAGTAGAATGGGCATATCATATCCCTAGAAACATGCTTAGAAAGTATAAAATTTAGCATCGGTTCTAATGTTCAAGACGTCAGCCAGACGTAAAATGAACTTTTTCATTTTTTGGCGCAATGTGAGACCATGCTTGAATTTAGGTGTTCTAGGTGTTCCAGATGACCCAAAAGATAGTTTGAAATTTGACCTAAAAATCGCCTATAAATAGACCTAGACCTATAAATAAATCGCCTCCTCCGCTTAAGGCAATTTTCCTGTTACATCGGATTGACGAAGCCAATTATCATGGCGAGGGACCAAAACAGATCGCTAGGAAGCCCCGCCCAGCTTAATCCTCCAGCTTATGATCCTGCCTCATACATGCAGGATACCGGTGAAGAACGCCAGGCAAGGCGAATCTTCATCGAAAGGAGGAGGCGATTCGACTAAAGCGACGGGATGAGGTCCTAGACGACGAAGCCAGACATCATGCACCAAATCCCCTCAAGAAGTCAGCGAGAGGAAAGGAGGAGGAAGGAGGAAGGAGAAGAGCACGATGTACCACCATCGAGGAGCAACTTGGGCTTGGGCTCCTCAAGGAGGCCAGGAGAGAGAGGAGCAATGGCATTTCGAGGCTCCCGACCTACCGAAGAAGAAGACCTCGCTGCTCATCAAGAAGTACGGCCAAAGAGCCGAGAGGAAGAGAAAGAGACAGGAGGAGGAGCCTACCATACCGGGCGAGTCAAGAAGAAGAAGGGCAAGGGCATAAAGGCGAAAAAAGAACAAGCAGAAGGTCAAGCGAAAGTGAAGGGTCTCGCCATCAACTTAACCATCAGCGACTGCATCTCTCGCCTCCATCGGATTTAATTCTGGACGAAGATTACGCCCCCAAAACCGAGGGGCAAGCTCTTTAAAACCCCGGTCGTGGAGAAGGGAAGTACCCAGGTGGCACTGAAAGCGAGTAGGCCCGGCAGAGCCGGCCCCCACCCTACCCAACGTGGACATGAACAAAAGCGCCGCCGGCCACAACGGATGGATGTGATAGACCCCGTGAAGGTCTATCAAAAGAAGATGAAGGAACATAACGCCTTCATGGCGAAGTGGGAAGTATATAACGATACTATCGTGGAGAACAGGTATGATTCATCGAGGGCGGACATCCGGACAAAGAGCCGTGATCCTAAAGCCGCCACCACCAAAGCCCAAGCCTCCTAGAGCACTGTGGAAGAAGAGGACCTGTGAAGGGCCAGAGATAAGAGTTTCAATGAAATCCCACTTCAAATGGGGTTAATGGATTTTTGATTCCCCACCGTAACACCTGGGGTCTTAGTCCGAGGTCATTCAGAGTACAATACGGATATGAGGGGTGACCGACGAATGTTGCCGTGCCTTTGCTGTGAGGATAGAAAGGTAAAACCGTGCAAGACTTTGAAGATTCACGGCCCGCACAGCTCACTTCAAAGAGAGTCACTCTCATGAGGCAAGACATGCATCTTGCTAGGCACATTAAGGGAGAACTCTTAAACCTTTTGTAAATAATAGAAAATTTTGTTAATATAAAGAATTTTTGGGTAAATAATATGTTTAATCTTGTTTAATTAGGTTAAGATATTGAATTCTGGCTCTTGTTTTGTTAAATTGATATTTTGAGCAAAATTGAGACGATGTCTCACACGTCACGCCAGACGTAAAATGAACTTTTCATTTTCGGTCCGGCAACGGTGAGACCATGCCCAAAAAAATGCCCAAAATCGCTTCCAAATTAACTAAATAAGGAGTCAATTCTGCTTAACTCGACGAGTCCAAAGAGAATTAGACCCTTAGATCACCCAAATTAGACAACTTTAGCCCATCTAGAGCCAATGTCTCACACGCTATGCACTTTTCATTATCTGGCCTGGCGCAACGCGGTGAGACCCTCAAAGATTTTCCTCACCATGCCATATCCAAATGATCTCCACTTTGTTGCAATGGGTTTATTAGTTGGTCGTGAAAGCATGCTTAAACCCTAAAAGTAATCTTCAAATTCTCAATTGCACCTCTTAATAGGTCAGAATTGCCCAAAGTCAAGAAAATTCTAGGTCATCTAAAATTAGGGTTTTTCCCTTTTCTATAAATAGGTCCTCCATTTCTCACTTAGCACCCTACAAGTTTGCTCTTGACTGTTTAGGCGATCTTCCAGCTCCCTGAGGCGCTCTGCAGATCTGTTTGCTAGTCTCTTCTTCGTTAGGATCAATGGCCATCACGACTTCAGCGATGGTACGCCGATTGCCCATGTCGGCCGGGTTGATGTCAATGACATCTTCCCGAAGTCTTTGGGAAAGAAATAGATGTCCAAGCCACTCAATGCAACCTCAAAGATATAGACAAGTTTTAGCAGAAGTTCCAAGCTAGGTAGGACCCTCCCTCGTCCAGCTCCCCCCTTGCATAGGCTATTTTGTTCCCCGCCCATCCCTTCAAGCAGCCTTGGGTGATGTCCCGAACATCGCCATATACTTGACCAACAAGGCACAGAGGCTGCCAGATTACATGGTCCCGATAGCCATGCGACCAAGTATTTTCCCACACCGCCGCCTCTAGCTATTTTCCTATCCCACCGCGTCTAAAAACCCAATGGGGTAACCTCTATCCCTCCCATGGAGGTGGACCCCATAGCAAAGACAAGGTAAGAGCAGATGCTTTTGCAAGCATTCGCCAGGAGCAAGAAGGAAGAGAAGAAGAAGAGGAGTCGGACGACGAAGAGTACACGGAGCTCGACTCAGAGGAAGAACGGCGGCAAGCAGAGGAGGAGCTGGCCAACATCGAGCGGAGCCGGCAGACCCTCAGAGTCGCCCCCACTTGGCTAGGCATCACAAGCCTAGCCCCCATCATCATCAACGAGAGGAGTATCTACTCCTCGCTGACATCCAATCTCAATGTGGAGAGGGAGCTCCTGCTTGATGAGTTGCTGCACCAACCACGGCAAAGAATCAGATTTGACGACTTCATCGTCCGGAGCCTCCTGACTTCCCCGCTTCAGCGTGAAGCCGACACCTACACGTGGGAGTCGACTTCGACATCCGTGCCTACAAAAGAACATAAGACAAAGTTATGGAGGCCGAGAACTCGCCATCAAGAAGAGTTCTCGCCATTCGTGAACGGATGGGGATCGAGGCAAGACCACCAAAGATCTTGATGCCGAGCCCCCTCGACACCACCTCCAAAGAAGAGGAGCAGAATCGACATCGTGCGAGTCGACTCCACAACCGCGCATCACCGAGAACCGACCGAGGTAGAGGTCGACGAAAGCACGGACGGCATAGAGCCGAAGCCGCAAGTGGGGAATCATCTCTGGCGACGACACAACGCATGTGTCGCCGAGGTACTACCGCTACCGGCCGCCGATGGGAGAATAGCGTGATACACCGCAAATTCAGCCCCCGGGCTAAGAGGGAGTGTTCATGCTCATCGCACCTCGGCTTTGGCGCATGCTCAATAGCCGCAAATGTCGACTATGCCGCCTTAGTCAAGAGAGCGATGGCACTCGACCTCTTCGACTACCCAGACTCTACCGACGGGGCAGTGGAAGATTGGCAAGAATCAGCGCCTACACCTCCGACCGGGCAGAGTAGAGGAGTTGGTAAAAGCATTACAGTATGGACGCCAACCAATGTTCCTTAGGGAACTTGGGACGCCCATAGGAATGGCCCAAGTTAAAAGTTCCTTGAGGACAACTCCATCTTACCTACGATTTCAAGATTAGTAGACTCTTGATCCCTGAGATTTTGTACTAAAATATTATATAATATAAATGTAATTTTTTTTGCACTTTAAATGTTTTGTCGATGTATTTTGTTCCCCAACTATACCAACAAACATAAATAATGCAAGAGAACAAGTAAAACTAACCATATAGCCATGAATTACTTGTGTATGCCTAGAGGCCTAGGCTCGTGGGAACGACAACGCCGAGACCATATGGAAGAACAGAGTCCGCCAAAGCCACCCCCCGGCAAGGAACCTCAGATGAGGAATTTGGACCCATGACCCCAAAAGAGGAAATATCACGACGAGGACGGACCTTGAGCAGATAAAGGCTTTGCCGGGCCGACAAACAGAGTGGGTTCCGGAGGGCAACGCCACTGCCACAAGCATCACGGAAGACGTGAAGGACAAGAAGAGGAGCAAGAGAAGGAGGTCCTCCAGCTCGTAATCCTCCAACTCAAGCTCAGATTTGGACTCGATTCGACCGAGGAAGAGGAAGAGCGTGCCCGTGGACCAACAAATGGAAGGTAGAGGAACACCGCAGATGGAAGGCGTGAGGGATGCCACGTGATGGACATACAAAGGACACAAGAGCCTCCGACTACCGTAAGAAGGTAGATTCGCATTAGGAAACGTTTGGAAGGCCAGTGAAGCTCGAGCAATTCTCAAAGAGAAAACGCGTCGCATGGAGGCAAAGCGGGCTCAATGAAATGAGTGAATACGGCAATGCCTATGGTATGAAGGACAAGGATAAAGGCAGGTGGCAAGTAGCCAACCTGAAAGGAGCAGCACACATTTGGTGGAAGGTATGCAAAGGCCCATGGTTTGAGCGTGGATGCTGCGGTGTTCGTAAAGTTTGCTAAAGCCTTCAAGCCGCCATTACGCCCCAAGAGAGCACAAGTCCAAAGATGATGCAGCAGTTCTATAGGTTGCAACAGGGAAACAAATCAGTCCAAACACAGAGGAATTCATGAGGCTAAGGCTTTATATGCCAAAGTTGGGTGAAAAACATGCAGTGGAGAGCTATATTGAAGGACTGAATGATGAGATCCGCAAGCTTGTAAGGGCAATAAACCCTAAGACAAGATCGGGCGAGTCCAAGGCAATAAGTTTCAGGGAACGCGGCCCTGAATAGCGGGCAGAGGCAAAAGATATCAGGACAAAGGCAAGGCAACAGGGAGTTATAGCCCTAGGGCAGCCAGCCCAGGCCCAGCTAGAGCCCCATATAGTGGCAACCATGGGAAGCAGCAGGAGAAGAAGCAGGTGTCCTTCAAGGACAAGCAGGAGGGGTCAAACTACTCCAAATGCCCAAGGAAAAGAGGCATGAGAAAAAAACAGCTTTGCTTCGTGTGTTTCCAGCCAGCCAACTGTGTTACCGAAACCGCCTTTACGCCATGAGGCAAAGACTAGTGGAGTTGGGAGATTGGGACACTCACCGACGACGACGGGCGAGGTTTCGCGACTACATCCGTGGTGAGGTCATATCTTGCCGTAATAGATACAGAGCAAGTGAGAGCAAAGATAAAGTAATTTCCACAAGAGGGAAGGCCAAGGCCAAGTCCTTCATAGTCCCGGATAGACTCAGTGAAGTAGCCATAACTTTGCATCCCCCGTAATGGTTGAAATGTTGAAGTTGAAACCATCAAGTCGGTAGTCGAGGCCCGTTGTCTTAGCAAGTGGAGCAAAGAAGGCGACGCGCAGACAAGAGAATTAATTTCAACATCGACTTGCCGTGGATTAATATCCGATGGGGCAGAAGTAATGGGCATTGGCAAGTATGACTTGATCATAGGAATGGAGTATCTTGGACCAGCCAGGGCCATCATTGATTGTGAAAGCGGAAGGTGACCTTCCCAACGCCCGACGGCAAGATCATCGAGATCTGTGTAAAGAAATTGTTCCCATCATGCGGTGTATTTCTAAGCGGGCCGTTCAAGTGCATCAAGAGCGTGCAGGTAGCTTACATCTTCAAGCTTGAGATTGAAAAGCCGAGTTGGAAGAAAGCAAAGAAGACAAGGTGCTCAAAGAAGCTGTCAAGCAAATAGCTAAGTTGATCATGGAATTCCACGATCTCTTTCCAGACGAGATCGAGCACCTCCCTTCTTACATGGGAGTCGAGTGTGAGATAGCACTTGAATCGGGAACGAAGCCGACAAGTAAGGCTCCATACAGAATGACGACGCCAGAGTTGATCGGAGCTAAAGAAGCAATTACAGGAGTTGCTCGACCTAGGCTTCATTAGACCTAGTGTCTCACCATTTGAGCGCCATTCTTTTGTCAAGAAGAAGGATGGCAGCTTGAGGGATGCATAGACTATAGGCGCTTGAATAAGCACACCATCAAGAACAAGTATGCGCTTCCCCAGATCGGATGACTTGATGGATCAGCTCCAAGGTGCAAAGGTCTTCCAAAATCGACTTAAGGTCGCTATCATCGATCCGATAAAGGAAGAAGATATCCATAAAAACGCCTTCGTAACGCTTTGCATGGGCATTATGAGTTTACTGTAATGCCTTTTCGCTTATCGAACGCCCCGGCTGACGCTCATGAGGCTCATGAACGACATCTTCGTGAGTTCTTAGACACCTTTGTGATTGTATTCTTTGACGACATTTTGGTGTATAGCAGATCCCTTGAAGAGCACGCACAACACTTGAGGAGAGTGCCGGAGAAGTTGAAGAGGCACCGCCAAGTTGTCGCCAAGTTGTCGTGGAAGTGTCACTTCATGAACGAGAAGGTGGAATACCCGGTCACGTGATCTCGTAAGGAATCTCGACTTTTGTTGATAGATTGAAGAAGTGATTCAAGGTATGATCAAGAATGTGCATGAGGTCGGTTTTTTCGGCCTAAAAGTGGTACTACAGAAGTTCGTGGAAGAACTTTGCTAAGATAGCAGCCCCGCATTAAGGTAATTTGACGTCCCCATAAGGACGAGAAGGTGAAAGATTGGGCAGCAGCATTGGCACAAGAAAAGCCCGCTTGCTGCATTAGTTCGAATTGTTGAAGGAAGCTCGACGACCGCCTTGGCCTTTACCCCGCACATCGTGAGAAAGATAAGCTTGTAGCCACAGATGGAGTAAGATAGCTAATGTGTGCAAAAGGTTTCATGCAAGAAGAGCGGTGGTAGCGTGATGATTCCGTGAAGATGAACGACGCCGGAATGCGCTTACCCGACGCACCACCAAGAATTGCTTATGTTGTCGTGGCATTAAGAATTTGAGGCATTACCTTTGGGAAGGAAGTTCCAATTGATACGATCATCGAGCCTCCAAGATGTATTCACGCGAACCACACCTCAACCCGAAGGCGTAGAAGGTGGATGGAGTTCCTTGAAGAATATGACTTTGATATAGTCTACAAGCCGTGGAAGCACAATGTGGTAGCGGATGCGCTTTCAAGGCATCCCCCCGACAACTAGAGTGCATTGTAATGCAATTTCGACGCCTCCAAATGACTTTGGTAAGAAGATTGAAGAGTCCTTTGCCAACGGATGTGGATTTCAAGGAAGTATGGGCAAGCCTCTCGAGGGAGGCTAGAACAGATAAAGAGCGGGAAGCCTTCAAACATTATAAGAAGGAAGGCAACCTGTTATACCATAAGAACAAGTTGTGCGTGCCCGAACCATTATACCATTGATCCTCCATGACACGCACAACAGCCCAATACCCGCCATGCGGATTCATGAAAACATATTTCAAAGTGCGCGAAAGCAGCCTACTATTGGCCAGAATGAAGAAGCATGTAGCTCGCTACATCATGAATGTCGCCTATGCCGCCAGACGAAGGCGCGCAGCAGCTTTGAATCTGTGGGCATTAGAGCCATTAGCGGTGCCAAACGCTAAGTGGGAGGTGATCAGCATGGATTTCATCACAGGGCTTCCAAGGACAGTAAGAGGGAAGGATGCCTTGATGGTAGTGGTCGACAAGTTGTCGAAGATGGCACATTTTGTGCCTTGCAGACCACAATGGATACAAAGAAAGCTCTTCACCAAAGAGATCTTCAGCTTCATGGCATGCCAAGGGACATTATCTCCCATGTGGATCCGAATTCATGAGTGCCTTTGGCAGACCTCTTTGCGCACCATTCGCACGGCTATCCATGAGCATCGACATATCATCCTCGACGGATGGCCAAACGGGCGGACCAACAGGATTTTGGAGGATATGCTACTAACTATGTCTAGAATAAGCAAGGTATGTGGGAAGAATTTATTCACTTGGTGGAGTTTGCATACAATAGCACCAAGGTGATTCATCCCAAATGTCGCCGTTTATGATCAACTCACGCTATCAATGCCTAACTCCGCATTAACTTGGCACAACCCCGCCAAAAGTAGAGGTTTTAGCAGATGTTGTCCGGACATGCGCCACTCGTGGAAGAAGTGCGAGGGTATCTCCCGCAGCAAGGAGTCGTAAAAAAGAGCATCGCAAGCAAGCATCGAACAAATGAGAGTTCCAAGTTGGAGATGATGTATGGCTCAAGATCAAGGTAAAGCAGCGAAGCTCCGTGATCGGTAATTGCAAGAAGCTTGCTCCAAGGTGGGCTGGACCTTCGCATTTAATAGTCAAGAGAATAGGTAATCAATCCCTGCATTGGATCTACCAAAGACACCTAAAGATTCATAAGGTCTTCCACGTGAGTTTGTTGAAGAAGCACACTCCAAATCCGCACGGTCTTGACACCTCCAACGCTGTTGAAAATGATCTGAGGAGCACCGGGAAGTAGTTCCGAGTTGATTCTTGATAAAGCCTTCAAGAAAAACGAGGAGATCGAGTTTCTCCAATACTTGGTCAAGTGGAAACACTTGCCGCTGGAAGACGCCGACATGGGTACTTAAGAAAGATCTAGTAAAGCAAAGCACCTACGATTCATGGAGCAATGGGACGGCAAGGTCATCTCCAAGAAATCGGCTCGTGCATGTCGATTTGTGTAGATTAATTCTATGTGTAGTTAAGATTAATCCACGATGCAACCTATGCTAGGTATGGGCCGCATGTTGTTATCGATGATGAGACCACTACGGTGATCTCTAGGGGGTGGTGTAATGTCAATGTAGGCATGACCGCGTTTCGCTTTGGACGAAAGTGGAAGGTAGATTAGAAAGTCTACTGGCCCCACCTGAAGTAGACGACCTCGAGAGAAAGGAGGTCATCGAGGAATGCAATTATAGGAAAGGCACCTTTAGCCCCATATATGCTTTGATAGGAGGAATCTATCCTTCACGCCCCATATACGGGAAGGATATCCTCCACGCTGGGCAACTAGAGGTGTAGGCATGAGCGGCATATAGGCATGATAGGACGCTGTCTCCATGGCCACGATGGAAGAATCATCCTCTTCCTACGCCGGGAGATTAGCCATGCATTCATGTAGATAGGTGGGGTGGTCACCATATAACCAAAATTTTTATTAATAAATAAATGGTACTAACGTAGTGTCGACCTGCAGGCCAATAGAGCGCTCTGGAGGGCAAAGAGGTCGAGCTATGAAGACTTGCAACACAAATTTTGTTGGAATGTGTTGCAAGGAATGAAGAGTACCTCGAACGTTGATTTAAAATTTTTGATAAACTAAATTGTCGTGATAAGTGAATTATTGAGTAACTTGTCTTAATGATGTTATGAATTGATAAGTTATTTCATAGGATAATGGCGTAATAATGTTCTAAAAATATTACCTTAAGGTAATCTTAGTAAATGTGTAAGTATTATAGTAGTATATTGTATGTATCAGGTTGATTGCAGGTTAGGAAAATCCCAAGGTGGGGAGACCCACGATGCTGCGGACAGCATCATTTCAAGGTGGGGAGAATGTGATGTTCCAGCACAGTATACGGTCCCAGGACGTATACTGTACTGCCTCGTCATGCGTACACGCCAGCCCGACTGACGTGTACGCCGACGTGTAGCCAGGATAGTAGCCCCTAGGGGGCAACTTGCAAGGTATGTGCATTTGCCATTAATGTGCACATTTACCAATGTGCTTTCCATGCGGGCACATTTTGCCACCTAGCCATTAAAGGCAAGTGGGCCCATTCCCAATTATCCCACATGCCAAAAAGGGATAATTGGAAACCCTAGCCTACCCCCTTGTCTATTTAGGAGGAGAAACCCTAACTTGCCCATTTTTCGTTCCTAGGGTTTTAGAGCTCTGTTTTGGCTGCCCCAGGAGCCAAAACCGCCTCCCAGAAGTTGTCTAAGCGAATTGCACCATTAGTTTCCCTTGATTCGAGCAGTTCAGCAAGACGGTCGAACTCAGGTTAGGAGGAGCAACTCAAGGATCAGGTATTTAGGCAATTTAATAGCTTAAACCGTCTTTCAGTTCATAGAATCAGCAGGTTTAGCCTATTAAATTGCCCATAGCAGCCCTCTAGATCTCTAGATACCAGACTCTAACTAAAGAACCTAACTCTATGATTAGATCTAGTTCTTTAGCTCTCTGTGATGTATATGGATGATGTATATCTGTGAGCTCCTTGTATTGGGAAGGGGGGTAGAGACCTCAAGCTTGGTAGTAGATGCTCCTAGATTAGCCTCTCTAGCACAATGTAGATTCGGCCTATGTACAAGAACCACACCTGGTTGTGGGTGAAGGGGCCAGACTGGCTAAGAAGGATATTCGTGTCCTGACTCTTGAACGATCCCTCTGGTGTGTAAGGCCTACCGGGGATCATTGTGACTAGGTCTAATGGCTTACCACTGAGTGTGGGTAAGGCATGGGCTCGACACCCGTGAAGTGGTGTACACTTTCCAGTGGGTTCAGTCGAATAAGGGCAGTGGCCCTCTAGTCACCTTGAGTCAGCATGTAGATCTCTGGAGGGAGTTATCCCTACCTGCCCCATCGAAACTGGGGAGATGCAACCCAGGAATAGCCCTTTTGGCTATGCATCCGGCGGGCTACAGTCAGGTCCCAACACTTTTCCGCCTACTCTGCAAAGTGTGCACAGGAGGGGCGGATGGAGTGGACAACCCTATGCCATGTTCTTATGCCAGCCAAATCCATTGCCATGAATTCTGTCTGCAATGAACTCTGGAGACCCAAGCCGTCAGTCATTCCTTCGAGTCTGAGCCTTGGGTAGGACCCCTATGTATGATGCTGATCATTGTCTATGCAGATGTTGATGCACCACCCTTCGAGGTGGATATGGGATTATGTTGTATACTAACATGTATGTTTACGCTTCCGCAGCTAGGTAGGCCCTGAGGGAGACGGGGTAAAATGACCCCTTCACTCTTCCCACTGGGACTCGTTACGGGTGCAGTGATTGTGGAGGGCCCTGTATCAGCATGGAGCTGGTATGGGGGAAGAACTCCTGTTTGTATACGGTGAGTGCACCGTATACGAGTAGGGGACGTCACACAACACTTACCTGCTAATTGCCGTATGAAGAGCTCCTTTATTTGGTCTCTGCTATAACTGCTGATATACGATGGTGAGCCAGAACAGGTCCTATAACTGATAGATCAGTTATCCAGTGGAAATGGCATCGAAATCTTCCTAAGAATCTATGTAAGAATGGCATATATGACCCTTCATTAAATGCGGTAACCTTTAAACGGAGCATTAAATTGAGCTGGCCGACATGATAAATGCAATCTTTCTATTCTAAGACGTAGATAGGCAGTCTTATTTTGTCTCGTGGTGTCCGTAGAGGATCAGATTTAGATAGATGTGTGACGTTCTGCCCTTATTCTTATAGCATCATCTGAGATTTTCGAATCCGATTATATTAACACATGCCTTAGATTTTTTTTAGATTTGAAAAACATGGCCATAATGTACGCATATAAATATAGGTGTTTTCTTGTGATTCTATCATCGTTCGGACTGCTCTTCTGGGCGCTCGCCTTCCGCTTGCTCTTCTAATCTCTTAAGGTGTCTATGCACTTCTGAGTTTCTCTTCTATCACCTATTTTTCCTCTTATTGGATTGTTGGTCCATAATGTTGTTTGATTCTAATTCTTGGGGTATTCATTCTACTTAAGTTTCCCTTTCACTATACTTCTAAAGTTCCTATTTTTAATATGTAAAAAATTTCTATTGTTGGTCTATAGTGGTGTTTTTTTCTCATAATTGCAACATTTATTGCATTTTTTAAGTTTCTCTTAGACTATCTAGAATTTTTCCGCATGTTGCATCGTTGGTCTATAGTGTTGTATGATTCTCATTCCTAGGGTATTTGTTCCACTTCCAAGTTTCCCTTTAACTATATAAAATTTTTCTTATTTCTACATTGTTGATCTATAGGTGTTGTTTTTTCCGTGACTTTATTGAATAGATCTAGTGTCCCTAATTTCAGATGGGCATGCCATTGCCGAAGTCCATTGTCATGGTGACATATAAAAAAGTTCCTATACATAACAATTAAAGCGCATGGAGATGAATTATACCACGTTGAATGTGGTTGGATTCAAGGTTCCTCGGAGATTCTTTTCGACACATTAGCTGTGGAGCGCTTTCTCCCTAACTCCCTTCTCAATAAACTAGAATTAATAGAAACAAATTATCCATCAGGTGCCATATCCTACTATCTTGAGAAATACATGGGTTGTGGCTCTCTTGGCCCTACAGGTATTTTCAAGGTGGAGACTGAAAAGGTGGATGGTAGGATTGAAGTTGGGATATTTAGTGACACCTAAATGCATAATGGTTAGGTGTCAAGTTTGGATCATCAAATGTACTTTTTATTAAGTTTAACGTATGAACATTGTTGGAAAAAGAAGTGGGAATGAATGTGTGTTTGAAACTATTTTAATTTGATGTTTGTTTTTTGCATTGGAGTAAATGGCGGAGATGGCTGAAAATACAATTGATGCTAACGTAAATAATGGGGTTGGTGAACCCTCGACCGTTCATGACATCGATGTGAGTTTGACCAATACTCAGAGACGTCGCAAGGGATTTGGAGTGTCTGCCAGAGATGGAAAATCACGGAAGTACAGACGAAATCAGATTGCCTTACATATAGCATCCTATAGAAAGCGCGCTCCTTCAACAATGACAAAGAAATTGCAGTTGCAAGTGGATAAGCTATCTGATGAGTTGGATAAAATGTCTAAGGATAATGTGACTCTTTCAATCAGTATTAAAAGGCTCGTCGCACAGTTAAGACGTCTTCACCGACTACTACAAATTGTCGAGGCAAATGATGCTGTCGTGAAGGCAATTTTAGGAGGAGAGATGTAGATGTCTTGGTCACTTCGAACATCTATAATCCAATAATGGCTCCTTATTTAGATAATCACACTACGACTATTGACCTGTTATAAGTTACATGTGTTTGTGATATAATAAACCTACTACCACTATAGATCCATTGAATTATGAATTATTCTAATGGTACATCTATTGAGTGATCGATGAATTATGCTAATGTTACGTCTATTGAATGGATGATGAATTGTGCTAATGATGTTATTTCTTTAATTTCAACAACAGACACCCAATCTCAAGGCTAGTTCATATCGTACGAGGGAAGGCATTTTCGGGGGAAACTAAACCATGTAAGTTATTCTTCTACATTGTCGTGCTCAAAACATTTGCTTGATCGCACCAGAGTTAATTAAACATGGATGATAATGCATCAAACTCCACCGAAAGTCATATAGAGGCGAAAGAGATGAGACGTTATACAAATTTGCGAGCAAGAGAGCGTGCTAGACAACGCCTGTCTGGGCGGATAGGGGAAGTACCCCGTTTTGCACCAGTAGTAGATTTTAGGGAGAGGAGATGACAGAGAGATAGAGAACGATATGCAAGTCTAAGTGAGAATGCTCGAGAAGTAGTGCGTGAGAGAGCAAGGCAACGATCAAGACAACGTCGATCTAGGTCGACAAACACAATTGGAACTAGAATAGATGAGGATGTCCCAACCCCAAGTGTGCCATCGACTAGTGGAAGTGAGTTAAATGATGGGTCATGGACAGTTGCAGGCGAGCATACTACATATAGGGCAGGATGGTATGCACGATTAAGTGAGGAAGATAGGGAGAGAGTGTGTCGTATGCAAAGGGAGCGTTATGCGAATTTATCTTCTGAGGATAGGGACCATATACGACTAATGAGAAGAGAACGATATGCAAACATGGAGGCTGTAGATACATCATCTACCTATACTGATGTGGAGGTAGGTAACGTGGACGGCGACTCAGTGTCGAGGATGCGGGCGCATTGGCAAGCTCGTGCACATCACATGAGACTATCAATCAACCGAACATTCATGATGTGTACTTGGAGTAAGCGATGCACATATTGTCAGATTCTGTTATTGAACGTCGAAAACGATGGGTTTTGTTGTAATAAAGGTAGGTGGTTACTGCCACAACTACCTCCTTTGCCGGGCTCGCTCGTAAATTTATATGACATGCCGGGTTTCGGCCAGGTATGTAGAAAGATAAACATATTATTTTGTTTTAGTGTGCTTGGAGTCGATGGAGAGTTCGTCAATTTAAATTTTCCTTCGTCAGTGACGATTATGGGTCGTACTTACCATCGTTTGCTTCCAACAAGAGACACAGGAAATCCCATACATTGGTACATATATGACGATTCACAACGTTATGCAAAAGCGGAGCTCCAAGGAGTACCATTCCAATGGATTGGTTGTATTGGGTCAATTCTTGATCAGGTGAATCCATTTATTAAAAGTCTTCGGACGATGGGAAAGTATGCATATGCCTTTAGCATATATTACGATTGAAGGAATTATTGGGAGTGATGAAATAGCAGCAATTGCAGAGATCAACAACATGGCTGATATTGCATCCCGAGTTGCGGGGTTCTGGGCTCGAGATGAAGGTGAACCGACCTTCATGAATATTCTTGATCCCATGTATGAACCTTTGCAATATCCACTATTTTTCCCACATGGTACACCAGGGTGGGGTCCTAAGAATGAATATGGTTTCATGCAGTTACAATGGTATAGGGCAAGGCTCTTGCACGAGGATAGATTCCTTCGACTAGGTCGTTTATGTGGAGAATACCTAGTTGACATGTATTCAAGGATTGAGGATGCGCGTCTAAATTACTTTAGAACACCCACCTTTCAAAATAGGAGAATTCAATATGATGAGGATTATTCTGAGCGCGAAAACGATGAACAGAATGATGTTATCTTGCCTTCATCATTTCTAGGGTGCCAACGGTGGTGTTCTGTGTAGGTTGCAAATGCCTTAGCACTTTCTAGGTCGAAGGGTCGTCCAACTTTATTTGTTATGATGACGACGAATACGCATTGGCCTGAAATACGGGCTGCCCTTGGACCTAAATCCATCTGATAATCCTATGGCTGTTGTGCGGTGTTTTCATGGGAGACTGCAGCGATTAAAGGGATTGTTAGTTTGTTACATAAGTTTTTTCAATGCATGTCATACATAATTACGGTAGTAGAGTTTCAAAAACGAGGTCTTCCACACGCACATCTTGTGTTACGTACTGACCCCGACATACCAATAGAATGTGTTGATGAGACTATATCTGCAGAACTACCAAGTGATCCGATTATTCCAGAACAGGTTCAAAAATTTATGATTCATAGACATTCTAACAGATGTTCACCACGCAATACTCCTTGCTGCTATAGCTATCCAAAACTAGTTAATCCAACCACCCATCTTGACTCAAAGGGCTAAGTGCAGTACAGGAGAAGGAGTGTAGATGATGCATGGGTAGTTCCGTATAATGCTTTCTTGCTCCATGAACTCGACTGTCATATTATGGTTGACATTGCATCCACCGTGCACGTCTTCTCCTATCTCTACGGTTATATATACAAGGGATTTGACACTGCAAAATTTCAGATATCTGAAGGGGTACATACACGTGCAGAAACATCCTTGGGTCCTAACCAACAGCGAGCTCGAACTACACAAACTATACATGTGTGTGGCGAGCATACAAGTCATGATGCAGGTCAAGGTTCTGAACACACCTCACAAGGGCAAACTACTGGAGCAGACCAAGGGATACATACAGCGAGCTCAGACTACACAAACTACACATGTGAGTGGCGAGGATACAAATCATGACACAGATCAAGGTTCTGGACACGCTTCACAAGGGTATGCTACTAGAGTAGGTCAAACTACACATGTGAGTGGCGAGAATACAAATCATGACACAGATCAAGGTTCTGGACACGCTTCACAAGGGTATGCTACTAGAGCAGGTCAAAGGAATGAGATACAGGAGTACTTGAAGGCACGTTATCTTTCAGCCATGGAGGCGTCTTGGAGAATAATGTCATACGACATAACAAACTACTGTTAAATGTCTACCTCTGCTTTGTTGCGACCGAAACGAGGTCATTGTTAGATCGATACTTCTTAAGACCTCTTGATCGTGTATTTGATGCACTTACATATATCCAATACTATGAATAATATACTTTGCCGTCATATAATCCATCATTATTGTTTGAACCTGGGTCTTATTTGGAACAGGAGCGAGACGGATTTACACAAAACATCGTGAGAAAAAGGACGAGACAACCATTGGTATGTAGAATACGTCTATTGTTACCTAAGGTCGGTGAGGCATTTTACCTAAGACAAATCTTTTTGCACCGTCCTGCAAGAACATGGGGTGAACTAAAGATCATTAATGATCAACCTTATGAAACATACCAACAGGCTGCAGAAGCAGAAGGTTTGCTCGCAGCACACAATGAAGCGATGTTAGTTATGGAGGAGGCAGTTTCTCTATCATTGAGTCCTAGTCAACTACGTTTCCTTTTTGCCATGTTATTGCTCGACCAAGGACCAGCAATCGATTTATGGACTAGGTTTCAAATGCCTATGAGTCTTGACCTATTGGATGAATATCCAAATGATGATGTGATTGCTTTCAACGAATCTCTTCATTTGGTTAATAATATTCTACTCCAACACGGCACTGATATCACAGCATTTGATATTCAATTGCACCATCGTATTGGATGAGATGTAATGCATGAGCTTGAAAATTTTTCTAACCATATATCATATTTAAATTCTGCACTGCAAATGGCATGTAAAATGAATGACAACCAGTTAGAATTATATCATTTTATACAACAATGGTTAGAATCTTCCCAAAGCACTGAACCTATCTTTGTAGATGGAAAAGCGGGTACAGGAAAAACGTTTCTCTTGAACTGTATATGTTTTCTCATACGCAGTAATAGAGGTATAGTCCTTCCATATGGTACGACAGCTCTAGCTGCCCGCTTATATATGCAAAGGGCTAACAAAGACATTCCCCTGTTCCAAATCCCTGTGGTCGAAAACAACGCCGGACTTCATTCAATGTTAGAACATGATTCAGGAGCAGCACATCTCATCATTGAAGCCAAGATCATTATTTGGGATGAGTTTCCAATGGCCAACAAGGCTGTTATAGAAAGCGTGAACTATCTCCTCCAACGGTTGTGTGGAAACAACCTTCCTTTTGGTGGAAAACATTTCATAGCCGCTGGCGATTTTAGGCAAGTTGCGCCTGTTGTGAAGGGAGGAGGGAGAATTGCAAAGATTCAATGCATCTATAAAATCATCATCGTTATGGAGAGTTTTTCGCTGTTGAGGCTGCATCAACCGACACTAAAAATGTAGGAGATTCGGAACTCATGCATTTTGTTGATAACATTGGGGAGAATTGGGAACAAACCACGGTGTCGTTGGATTTATTTAATATAACTACTAACATCGCAGATACAGTCGATTTTCTTTATCCACCAGAGATTCTTTGCAACCCACCTGAATGTGACAAACGAAGTTTCCTCGCTCCAATCAACAAGCATGTCGATGATTTTAATGGTCGTATATTAAACAGGGTTCCTAATCAAGATAAGCCCTACTATAGCCATGACCATATCGCCGAGCAAGATGAACTTATCCATGATCATCCATATGCAACTTCGGATTTTTTAAACAATTTCACACACTCGGGATTCCTAACCATGAACTTAGGCTTAAAGTGGGGGCAATATGCCCGCGGATGTAAAAACAATTAGATATGGAGAAAGGCCTTGTGAAGAATGCCGAGTTGTAATTGAATCGATGCATATGAAGTTTGTAATGGTAAGAGTCTTAGGTGATCCAGAAGGGAACACTTACCCAATTTCGAGGACGGATTTCTTCTATCAACCAGAAAATCGCCCATGGACTATTCATAGACGACAACTACCGCTCTGTTTATCATACTCGACCACATTTAATAGCTGCCAAGGTTTAACATTGGATCGAGTGGTTATTGATCTGCGCACGAATGTTTTTGCGCATGGTCAATTGTATACAGCCTTTACTCGTGTACGAAACAGGCAAGACGTGTTGATACTCCTCTCCCCAGAGAATACGACGAGAAGCACGGTGAATGTTGTCTACAAAGAACTGCTCTAACATTAAGGTATGTTCTCTCCTGATTACTCATGAAATCAAATATCACGAAATGTAACATATACTTGGATGTAATATAGGTATGTTATATCTACTCTTAGGTGGGAGTACTATCGAGCTACATTATCCTTTCTTTGTGGAAAGAAATCAATAGTCCTCAGTAGATAGCATGTGGTTTATCGCTAAGGTGCATTGTCTTTGATTCATAGAACTTCACTAAGTAACATCAATAAATTGTAAGATCTTTAGGGGATATCGTGTGGCCACCAGTACGATGATATATTGATAAGGTATGTTATCTTTGCTTTTGACACAATTGTGTGCATGTATAAGCCATTTTCTTTCTTTTGGTTGATGTACTATTTCCATACGGGTGCCCCCTGTCCAGGTTCGAAACCCACTTATTATCATTGCGTGATGACTTTACTAATGAAGGTATTACAAACATTTGAAATTCAATTGTTGTTTTGTAGTCTTAATCTTCTCCATGATTTATGCATTGGGCTTATACCATTTCAAGCGTGTGCAATGGTATGATGTATGGATACTATATGATTCCCCTTATATGCTATTTGGAAGAAAAGCTTATCGCAGTGATAGTCTAGTGGTTAGGCTATTGGTTACGGGTGTGCCCCGCCCAAGCTCAAATCCCACTGACTATCATTGGATGGCATGAATGATCTCTGTTCACGGTGATCATAATCGAGTGGTTAGACCATTGGATATGGGTGTGCCCCGCCCAGGTTCAAACCCCACTGGTTATCATTGCGTGACATGGTCAAAAAAATAAATGGGACTACAAAGTGGGAATCATATAGTCACTATGATCGGTATCGTTCTATTGTATAGGAACTATAAAGTTCACTGAGGTACAGGCACTATAAAGTTCACTGAGGTACGTTATCTTTGATATTCAAACAAATATATGCACATATATATGTACATATCCTCCAAGCCCGTGCAATAGATGGTATGCTATATGGTTACTATATGATTCCCCTTACATGCAGTTTGGAAGAAAAGCTTATCGCAGTGATAGTCTAGTGGTTAGGCTATTGGTTACGGGTGTGCCCCGCCCAAGCTCAAATCCCACTGGCTATCATTGGATGGCATGAATGATCTCTATTCACGGTGATCATAATCGAGTGGTTAAACCATTGGATACGGGTGTGCCCTGCCCAGGTTCAAAACCCACTGGTTATCATTGCGTGACATGGTTAAAATAATAAATGGGACTACATAGTGGGAATCATATAGTCACTGTGATCAGCATCCTTCTATTGTACAGGCACTAGAACATAGGAACGCAGGTTCAAATCCTGCATGTTCTAACACATATGTATGATGTAGTGATTAGAATTGCTCTTCTCCAGGTGAATATGAGAAATTCTTTACTCCAAGATTTTGGTAAAGAAAAATGTTGCAATTGTATCTTTTATTATCAGAACGACTTGAGCTATATAATGGTGACATTTCCCATCTCTCGATGGAGCATCTTTGAGAAGTCTAATACACAATGGCAAGCTTCATTTTAAAGTCGTAGCATGCAGATAGCTTATAGTGTCTTAACCTCGTTTCAGAGGTAATACAACAATTAAGAACAACATTATAAATATGAAGTGTTTACATGCCAAGCTCTTCAATAATAATAGGAGGTATCCATGTGGACACTCAAGAAAAGAAGCTAAAAGATATGCAATCCACATTTCAACCAAATAGAAATTACCAATTCAAATCAATGTTACCACGCATGAGTACTGGAGACAACAACGCAGCTTCAAATCCTGTATGTTCAATTACTTCAAGAATTCCTTTTGTTTTGCACATTTTGAACTGTCATAAATCTATTACTAAATAAGGTCTGAAACTTATGGTAAATCCAATTGCACAGGGTTGGAACAAAAGAAATGTTGGCCGCCGCGATAAATTTCTTGTATGTATATATGATATATATTATTAAAATTGTATTTATATATTGGCCTCTTACCTAAAATTGCTTATCACATAAGATTAGCTTCTTCAAATTTAGAGACCTTATGTAATCAACATAAAGAGATTAGCTTCTCCAGATTAGCTTCTTCAAATTTAGAGACGTTATATAATCAACAAGAAAGATTAGCTTCTGCAGATTCGGAGATATTATATAATCAACTTCTTTAACTTCAGACGTATGATTTTAGTTTTGCTTATTGGTTGGCATATTTTAACTTTAAGATGTGTTGATTTTGGTTTTAGTTTTGGTTTTAGTTTTGGTGTGATATAAGATTTTAGTTGGTATTTTGCACTTTTTAGATTCCAAAAAAAAAAAAACAATCATCAATCCTATGTTGGTTCATTGGGATTCTAGCCATAGATTTGGTCTATATATTATGATGTTGAGTATACATTATTGGCATTTCACATAAATTTGTTTCAACCTTCTCCAAAGTTAGAGATATTTAATCTTATTAAGATATGTTACGCATTGGATGCATTGTACTAACTAAATTATTTATTACATAAAATCAGCTTTGATATTACGTAATAAATAGCTAATGCAAATTACTGGTATATTCTGTGTATTTCATTTCACGTAAAGTGCTCCTCCAACTGTCGAAAGTGGCGCCGCTCATTCTTCCAAAAACATCCACAAGGTTTTGTATTTAGGTTCGGAGGCGGCCATCGCCATTGCCCTTTAGGATTCTGCCATCGCTTAAACACGACGAATTGAAGGAAGATGGTCGGGATGCAAGCCAATAGGAAGGCGAACTAGTAAATCGCGGCCATGGCACAGAAAAGTAGATCTAGCAACAAGATTTTATAAGAAATGGAGTTCTGATACAAAGCAGAGACGAGCAGAGGTATGCTTCAAAATGAGGCAGATTTATTGTCAACATGATGAAAAGTTATAAGTGAAGCTGAAGCTCGTGAAAAGGAAGTTGAAAGTCTAAGTGAGCTTAGACAGCCAGTGTGAAAAGATTTTCCATAGACTCTCTCGTAAGTTTCAAGATCCCCAGAACCAATTGCACATTTACTCGATCGTAATGTATAAAGGCTCACGAAGTTGGTTCTTAAAGAAGATGAGCCAATAAAATGTCTTATTTAAGACTTCATTGCAAGCGTACAATTCAAGAGCTTTATTTTTGTTAGCTTCGTAGGCTTCACTCCTATGGTATTTAGCAGTTCTTTTGTTTTTGAAGTCACATTGGACTTAAAAAATAATAAATGCAAGAGTTGGTATCTGCAAGTGTTTATGTGATTCACCTCGTACATTTTTGTTATCAATTTTGTCTTAGAGATGCTCATTGTATATTGGTTCATTAACCAAATGGTTTATGCAAGCACAATGTTTTTTAAGGAATATGGAACATGTACCAAAGTTGTTATCTATAATGAATGTGTGCGTGCATGCATGCATGGATGTGTGCGTGCGCGCGTGTGCGTGCGTGTGTTATTATCTATAGTGAGTGTGCTGCCGTATAGTTAACAATAAAAATATTAGAAACTCATAACCTAAAAATCCCAAATCCTAGACCAATATCAACCATTAATAACTAATTGTTGGGCAATAATAGTTGTGTGCTGATTCCATAAAACTTGAATGTTTGCATTGTACATCCCTTAAGAGTTGCATTGTGCAATTTGCCTAGAAAAATAATTTATACATTTGTGACGCTTGCAAGTGGTTCATGTAAATTAGGTGAAGTTTAAGCATTCATAACAGAGCATTTCATAGTATATGAAGCAAATTAAGTGATAACATAGAATTATAGAAGCAACTGCTTTAGTTAAGTTCCCATTATCTAGAGATGGCAACATATAATATTTGCGGATATCTCCAACTAAGGCAGATTATTTGCGGATATCTCCAGCTCCAAACTAAGGCAGATTAAGTTCACATTGCCTAGAGATGGCAACATGTAATGTTTGTGGATATCTCCAGCTCTAAACTAAGGTATCACTGCACATTTTCTTACATTTTGATACCTTTCGTAATAGATTACTCCAAACATTTTCAAAGTGCTAGATGCAAAAAAGCTGGAGCAGAATTTTGTGTTTGCCAAAGATGCTAGAGCAAGGGGGGTTCACACATGTATTTTGTAGAATACATGTGCGTGGACGGAGAAGGTTTTTTTTTTTTGAAAAAAAAAAATGTACGTATATATACGGTGTCTTTTACGTTTTGGCGCCTCGGGTATATGCATTTTCACGGTTCCGGGAGGGTTTTCTTCGATCAGCTAAGGGATTAAAAAACGTTTTGAGGGCGGAGAATTCGAAGTTTGCATTGGTGTTTCGGAGGTAATGTTTTGAGGTTTTTTTTGTCTTGTTTTGAGGTATTTTTGGATAGGCCTTTTGTCGGATTCAGTGGATAAACGCCTCATGAGCTTGATCGACAGACAAATGTCCGGAAAGCTAGCTTCACAATCTGGACCCAGCAAGAAAATGGAAGCCATACATTATGTTTTAAGGTGGAAATGGCTGATATGCTCTAAGGCCGATTTGCTTATGCCTTAGATGCCGATTTGCTTATGCTTGAGATGCATGCCAAAGTCGAGTTCTGTGTATGGAAGGCCAGACTCGGCAGACAATATTTAACAAGAGCCAGGTGCCATTTTGCCATGCTGGCTCCTAACAGACAGATTTTCAAGGCATTCAAGAGTCTTCTTTAATCTGGCTTTACATTTATTACAGGTTGAAACAGTTACCGGCTATGATGATATTGCCATTAGGTGGCGGGGCTTGTTGGTTGTGGCTTGTCTCGACTTTTTGCTGAGTCAGGCCTTGAGGATCTAGCATCCAATTCGCTCTCAAATTCGATGGATCTTTTTTTGCAGGTTGCTTTGATTTCATTTGTTAACCAAGTGATTTTTTCCTAGACATAATGACTTTTATGCTGGACAGAAGTAAATGTTACAAGAGACTATTTGGAGGATATTACCGAGTTGCCAGCGCCACGCATGTTTTGGCCACGAAATTTGGGGAAAATATGGAGCTTCCCTTGAGGTAAGAACATTGTCTTAGAACATCAACATTTTTGTACCTGACTGTGCCAATATAGTTAGTTTTCCTTGAGGTATTGGCATTACAATTCTAGCTTTCCCCAAGAGAAGTTGTATGAGGATTGAAGCATGTGGCGTGTGACATTGCAATGTGTATGAATAGGATTTCAAGAAAGAGGAAAATGAAGCAGCTGCTGTTGCATGTCTTAATAACGTGATCACAGATGCTCTTAGGCATGCTAAGGACAGTCTCCAGTATATGTCAGCTCTAAAGAATTCTTCTATTTTCCGATTCTGTGCTATTCCACAAGTATAATATGTTGTCTCATTTATTTTCACTAAGATTGTATATTAATGATATTTGTCTGATAGATTATGGCAATGGCTACCCTTGCTCTCTGCTATAATAATGCTCAGGTCTTCAAAGGCATTGTGAAGATAAGCCTTGGTAAAAGAGTATTGTTCTTTCCATTGCATCATAGTCAATAGCTCTGCTCATATTAATAAAGATGATAAATTTCAGGTGTCACTGCTAAAATTATGGTTGGAACCAAGAGTATGGCTGATGTTTATGCTTTTTTTCACCATTTTATCAGTATATTGAATGGTGAATTCCCATAGCCTATTTTATCATTTACCTTCCAGATTATGGTGTGGACAAGTATGATTTGGGAGATGGATTTGGCCACTTTGGAATTGCAGTTGAACTGTAAAATAAAGAAGCGTGCACACCGTTCCTGATGTTGGCTATGGTCTTGGGTATCCTAAGGTGATTCTGAACTTTATCTATACTCTTATGAGGGCAAGAAAACCATCACCTAGAATAAATGAAGCCTGGTACCAAAAGTTCCAGTTGATATTTATGATGCATCCAAACTTCAGTGCAATTTTTGCTCTTAAATTGTGCTTGCATGAATGTAAGGTTGTTGTCAAGATCCCATAGAAATGCTAGACTTTGTTGTGCTAACGTTATGCTGGATAACACCATTGTGTAAAACCTGGAGTTGAAATTAATTGGGCATGATCATTTGAGAATTTCATATGTTAGCTCGATTCCAAATATGTCATAGGTGCCAGAACGAACTACGGGATACTCTAACCATCGGAATTGCTCTCCAACTCTTAAATACTTCATACTTTTGGATCCATCACCAGCAATATATGATGCTTGATATGAATACCCTTAAATATATTCTTGCTCAACACCAACCAAAATAGCTTATAAATCCTAGGTTTTTGCCTTGAAGACCTTCAGATGCACCCAAGCCCACACCCACCTCTGATAACATTGTTGGACTTAGTCCTTACAAATGCTTTTGTTGTAGTATTTTTGAACATCCTCTTACAAAACTCCCGGGGGATTCACCTTTATTATAGGTATATATGCCATGTGCGTTCCTTAGGTTGCCAAAAAACCCATTGTATACAACAGTTCCATATGAAAAACCCTTTGTATACGACTACATTATTTGTAAAAGAATGCAGCCCATATCATATAATTACTTGCCCAAAACACTTTTACTTGACAACCCCTTTTACTTGCCCAAAACACTTTATGAAAGATGCTCGGGTCGGTTGCAGCCGACAAGCCAACCATTTGATAGTAGTATCGGGGTTCGCCAGGGATGCCCTCTCTCCCCAACATTGTTTGGGCTTTACATTGATCAATTGGAGAGCTGGCTTGCTGATAATGGGGGCGACGGGGCTCACCTTCTCTACCAGATCATCAAGCAGTTAATATATGCTGATGATGTGGACCTCCTGGCTTACACACCAGCAGACATGCAACGACATCTCGATGCATGCGCGTCAATTGGCCAAGACTAAGGTGGTTTTCATATCATCTTCACGACGGTAGGATCCCTCCTTCCGTTATCGAGGGCGTAATGTGGAAGTAGCATCCACATACAAATATTTGGGAGTGGAGTTTCCGCCTACTATGCACCGGGACACATCCATACGGCCACGAAGTTACGCTGGCTGGAAAGCACTATATGCAATGCAAAACAATAGTCATAGAGCGGAGTTGTATGATTGGACCCATCACCACACACTGCTCAAAGTCTTAGTGGAGCCTATCCTTTTATACGGGGTTGAAGTATGGGGCCCGGTGAGTATCCCTCGCTACTTGGAATGACTTGGAGCGGTGCTGAGAAAGCCTTCTTTGGCACGAGCACTAGGGGTGAAGTCCACGCCCCATATCAAATTCTACCGCAGAAACGGGATTCTTGCCTCTTCGTGAGGGCTGCCCTTGATCGCCACATTGTCTATTTTCGTAAGGTGGTCAACATGGACGATGCTCGCCTCCCAAAACTAGCTTATATCATGGCAATGGGGCCACAACGCCTCAAGGCCTCTTTGAGGGAAAAGAGAGCTCAATGGATGGCTAGATGGAATGTGCAGAGCACGTGTGCATACATGTGCAAACAGAGGCGATCGCCATAGCTTGAGGCAAATATCTTGACGCTTTGCTTCATCAAGCAAGCTTTGGGATGCGAACGCCCTTGAACAGTCAAGACAAAGACACTACCGCCGCCACATAAATCCCACATTGGAACGAGGCCCACAATGCTACCTCGCGCACCCACTTGCCCATGAAAAGACGCACTCATTGCCTCCATTCGCACAGGGCACACCATCTTCGAATTGAGACAGGCAGATGGATTGGTGAGCCACGTCGGGACGTGCTCGCCAATGCCGCCAAATGGGAGTCATTGAGGATGAATCTCATACCCTTCAAAGTTGCCCAAAGATATGATCAAATTCGGACGCGCTTATGTCGAAGTTGGTCGCCCGCCACCGCTACATGTGACATTGGGCACGGCGTGATCCGTCACGGATGCTAGGATCATACCTTCGAGGAGGTCATGGACATGCGAGATCAGCTATGTCCCCGGCACGCACTTGACATGTACATACACATTTATTTCATGATGATGTATACTTGTACAGTTTGACAGCATTCTTATTACTGCCACGGTTTTTCCCTCGAAAACCCTTTGGTGGGGGTTTTTAACCCGACAAGAATAAGTTTTGTCAAGGCATTCCTTCTGGGTCCCATAGGCCGATTGGTCTCAGTGGACGATAAAAAAACTATTCTATTCTTCCATACATATACGATCTCTATTATTTTATATATATATGTAATATATATTATCATAGTCATATCATATTATCACAGAATCCGCAACAGTAGAAGCTCAGCAAAAATGACGGACCAATGACGGACCCTTACAATATGAATACAGATCGAACACTGGCGCCACCACACTCCCTCTGGTATACGTACGACATTCAAACTATAAAAAACTTATATTTTTCTTATGTATACGGGACAAAACTGAGAGAAATATTGAAGCAAATGCCACGTCAAGTTATGATATAGATGTCATATTTCCAAACAAATGATGTGTTAAGTTATAACATAGATATTATATTTCGAGTTCTTAAGCGGTTTACAATAACTTCACAATTCAAACAAACCCACCCCCTTGAAAAACCCTGACCCCCCTTGAACCATATGAACCATGGGTTAAAGGGTTTCTTTGCCTTTGCAAATAACAATTTCGTTGATTCCTGATCTTTCATGAACCTTGGAACAAATCAATACATCAACCTTGTGAGAAGTGTAACCATCTCTCATGGATATGCAATACCATCACCCTTGCATTTTGCTGCAAAAAGTATCAAATGATGCCAATTGAAGAGTGGTAGTCCCAAGCCACTGTAGACAACCTGCAACTAAGCTTATTTTCTACAACAAGGATGATAAAACAAAGTTCTATAGAGATTAACAAATCAAGATAACTGAATTAGCCCTAAGCCTCACAATTTTGCTGCCATTTATCAAACTTTTACAGTCCAGCCATCTCTTGCAGATTTAATAGGATGAACTTGATCAACCTAGACATGGGACATTGTCCCCTAGTCTCAACATCTCAATTGCATCCACGATGTTTTGTTTAACTCCCCATGAGTTATTAATGTTGAATGGGTTCCCTAATGCAAGAGAACCATAATACGATTTAAGATCATGAAAAATAGATATGTCCAATTGAATAACTCCATATCCACAACATAATTTTCTAGCATGGGAACAATTTGAAGATGAAGTGAAAATAATAAACATGCTTCTATGATGTCTCAACCTTTGCTCATCAGAAAAAAGATAATAGAAAAGCCTTAGCTTGATGAGTATCTTCCTTCTGGGTGTCCCATAGGCCGATTGGTCTCAGTGGACGATAAAAATCATTCTTTCATTCTTTCTTTCTTTCTTTCTTTCTTTCTTTCTTTCTTTCTTTCTTTCTTTCTTTCTTTCTTTCTTTCATGTAGCGCTATTGTGAACTTCAAATTTGATCTCTTGAAAATAGAACCAAATTTCTTTTGCTAGATGACTATCCTTCATAGCCACCTAACCATACAAAAGGAATATGGCTATATTATTCCTGGAAAAAACCATCTTCCCTCGCATTTGCTCCCATGTACACATGGATTGGGTAGCATTAAGTCTACAAGTTTACGAAGGAAGTCTTGATGGTAAAACCAACTTGCACTTACAATGATATCCGATGCGATATATCTTTCAAAGATAAGATCCATTTTCTTTGGCCTGAAAAAGAAGGGAATGCAACGTAATGCCAGGATCTGCATCAAGCAATTGAAAGAGACACTCAAATTTCAAAATGGACATGGCCATCAATGTCTTTCATGGCCTTTTTCTTCTAAAGTAAGCTCCACTCAAGTTATTCAACCATTTTTGCACCTAAGATTATAGCAAAATGAGTTTTCTAGTGGACCTTGACGTTTTTCCATGTTCGAAAACCCAAAAACCTTGTGATCGCATTCATATGGAAAAATTCCAAAAATTCTAGCTTTGGAAAAAAGAATCAATAACTATAGTTGTTGGATCATTAGATATACCTAGAATATGCCTCATGATACCCAAAGTCACCTCCCTCTAACAAAGTGACCCTTGATAGGGGCAGTCCAAACAAGCTGTTGTCGCATAGAGGGTTGTTCTCAAGGAGTTGATACTGTAGAGGTAATGAGGAAAATGAATAGAATTCTCGTTTTCAAACTCAATAACTGGGATGTGTAATCGTTCAGTGAAGCATTTGACAACGTTGGAAAATGTAGTGTAGATGTTGCAACTTTTATAGGTGTTGCATGATGTGGACATGCTTTACGTGCTCAGTTTTTAAGTCAATTTACACCAACATTTGTCATCTTCTTACAAAAATGTAACTCCAATTCATCAGAAGCATCGTTGTACCAAGATGTCATGTCCAAATAGTCATCCTGTGTATGATGCCATGTACGAATTAAATATATAGATAAGGAGGAAGAAAAAGACGAAAGAAGATTGAGGTGTATATTGCTCATACAACAACTTATTACTTTGAAGCATAAATATCTGATAAGAAGAAATTTAATTCTAATCGGCTCTGAATTCCCTAGACCTTAAAACTTGGTGATGGTACTGGAAAGGCGGGAGGGAGGGATGGAGGGAGGGAGGGAGGAGGGCAGTGTAGCTCTTGATTTGGACATCTCACTTCCTTTACTAGGAATATTTGGACTTGAAGGTACAAGGTCAACCTGTCATTGTGATAAGAACATTGAAACTCGGGTTTAAAAATGGCCTCAAGGACACCTGTCCATCCCTCCATGTCTGCTGGCAAATCTGTACCTTTGAGCATCAGATCTAGCATTTATTTTAGCCTGATTTAAGCCGTGAGCATTCCACAAGCTTACTCTCAAGACCTATTTTCCTATTGACATTTTCTGCTAGTCTCCTTGGTCCAAGTAAGCAGCAAAGCTTAATGCCCTTGCTTCCTTGACTCTGGCCCATTCTTTCTTTCGGACTTTCAAGTTAGTCCTAAAATGTATGTACCTACATTTCCTCCTTTGGCAGGATACTAAGCAAATAACTAATGAGACTGCCATTTCAACTATGAAAGTTGAGAGGCTCAATATAAGTTGGAATGTGCGTGTTGACATTTGCGCCTTTTCACCTATGATGTTCAGTAGCAAAATTGGCACCTTTTCACCTATGATGTTCAGTAGCCTTTTCACGTATGATATTCAACTATAGCGTCTGATTGGAAATAGAGCAAAATTTTAAGAATTATACATTGAATTCCAAATCTATAGGGTTTCGTAAGTCCACCATGTTTTTTCATGGAAGCTGACAGAGTACATGAAAGGTTTTTCATGAATCAGAACACCTTGTATCCATGTTTAAGCATGCTTCTTGTTTTCGTTTTCAGATCAAAGGGCAAATAGCCCATCATACTAGGCACATTCTCAAAAATAAACATTTCTCAAAATATTTTTGAACACCTAATATCAAATGCCATAGGATACAATAAAGAGTACTCCTACAATACACCTAATATCGATACATCTAATATCAAATGTAGCACTCATGAAGCACACAGATGTTACTCACTTGAGTAAGGATAAGATCCCCTTGTCCAACCTAAAATTGTTTTCTGAAACCTCTGACTCTTTATTTATTATAATCTGGAGCTTTGATGGTTGTTTCTCAATCATCACGTGTTGCAATAGAATTTATGAGAGTGAAATATCCCATAAGCTAATGTGGTTGAAAACTATGGAGACAAACAATAAAAGTTGAAGAGTAGGCACCTTGATTCATACTTACCTGGGCGGGGTTAATCGGTGATCAAGTAGGCCGATGGCCTAGGCGGTCTTTGTCATTGCACTAGGGCATGGTCTGTCCTAGCATCTCCTTACGAGAAGGGTGCACATTATAATTTGTTATACTAGGGGATCGTGTTCGCGCAACCCCCTTCTAATTCAACAAATGAGAATCTAATCTTAGTCTAATCCAATGAGTAAACTGACTCAAAAATGTCTCAGCCAAGGATAGCAAGAGCACTTCGATGCCATTGTCATATCACCTAAACAGTTACATTCGAAACATGTACTTGCATTTCCTCCTTTCATAGGATACTAAGCGAATAACTAGTGAGACTACCTTTTCAACTAGGAAAGTTGAGAGGCTCAACATAAGTTGAAATGTGTGTGTTGACATTGGCACCTTTTCATTTATGATGTTCAGTAGCATTAGCAGGCTCAACATAAATTGGAATGTGAATGTTGACATTGACACAACAATGTCAAGCGTCTTTGAGTGTCTTGCATTCAAATATACCTGAAACTCAGGTCGAAGCACCCCTGGCTTTCATGTTGGATCATTAGATATACCTAGAATATGTCTCAAGATACACAGAGTCACCCTCCCTCCTAACAAATTGACTCTTAATAGGGGCAGTCCAAACAAGCTATTGTTGCATAGAGGGTTGCCTTCAAGGAGTTGATACTACAAGGGTAATGAGGAAAATAAATACCTTATTTTCAAACTCAGTAACTAGGATGTGTAATTGTTCAGTGAAGCATTTGACAACGTTGGAAAATGTAGTATAGATGTTGCAACTTTTATAGGTGTTGCATGATATGCTTTACTTGCTCGATTTTATAAGCCAATTTATACAAACATTTTGATTTTCTACAAAATCACTACGGACCATTTCCAACGTGGATCCATAAAGTTTTGTCATCACATGCCCAATCATAATTAGGCGATAATTAGCAGGATTCATAAAATCACCCACCTTATTGATAGGCTTTATAACATTATTTGACCAACCCAGCAGGAAACCAATGCAATTAGTTTCATTAAACAGATCTGCAACCACTGGTGCCAATGTCTTAGCCCCATGTATAATCATTTCAGCTTGTAATTCTTCCAATCTTTTGCTTTCCCATCTTCTTACAAAAATAGAACTCCAATTCATCAAAAGCATTATTGTACCAAGATGTCATATCCAGTTAGTCATCCTGTATATGATGCCATGTACGAATTAAATATATAGACAACGAGGAAAGAAAGGACGAAAGAAGATTGAGATTGAGTCTTGATCTAAAGTAATTGTATGCAACATACCATGCAACCTAAAAATCTCCTTAGCTTGGAGATATCCACTGCAGTAGTCGTAGTCTTTGTTGGCATAAAATGTGCATGTTTAGTCAAGCAGTCAACCACCACATAGACAGCATTATATCCTGACGTGTTCGAGGTAGATCCACAATGAAATCCATAGCAATGCATTCCCATTTGGAAGAGGGTATTTTCAAAGTTGAAACTCTCCTGGTTGACGAAAATGAGATGCCTACACCTTTTGACATGCAAGGCATCTTGCCACATATTATTTTATCATTGTCTTTTACCCTAGCCAAATGAAATTTTGTCTCACCATCCTTACAGTTTTGTGCAAACCTGGATGTCCTGCCAACGGACTGTCATGTCCTTCATGCAAAAGTCTTAATTTAAGCTCAAAATCATTAAGAATTTACATTCGGCCTCTATAATACAACAATCCATTATTCAAAGAATTTGTGAAACTCGTGAGGTGTCCATTCCATCCTGGCAATAACTAGTCCAAAATATGTATCTGCCTTCAACTTATCAATCAAATGAGCATCCCATTGGCCTTGAAGCACACTAATGGATGTCAAAAATGACCTGCGAGGCAAGGCATCCACTATAACATTCTCCTTTCCAGGCTGATATTCAATTTCAAAATCATGTTCTTCTCGCAATTGCATCCATCTGCATTGCCGATTGTTCAAAGTGGTTGCTTCACAAAATACTTCAAATTTTGATGGTCAATTTTTAAGGAAATGATGGTCCGATAATAATGTCTCCATACCCTCAAGGCATGAATTATCGCCAACATCTCAAGGTCTCAAGATCATGTACTGCATAATTTTGCTTGGTTGGCGACAACTTGCAAGATTCAAAGCGCAAACTTTACCATGCTGCAACAATGCATTTCCAATTGCTTTTCTTGAAGCATCTGTAACCACTTGAAATGGTTGTTCCACCTCAAGAATTTTTAAGAACAGGGCACTTATTAATGCATCTTTCAGATTTTGAAAACTTTCCTGTCAATCCAAATAAATTTAATATCTTTTTGCAATAACAATGTGAGAGGAGCAGCAATTTTTGATAAGTTAGGAACATTAAATTTTCAATAGTGTGATGTTCCAGGTATTTATACGATATACGTATGCATACCATGACACGTCACCAATATTTAATTAAACCCTTAAGGGTCAATAGGGGATAACTTAGATTCACTTAAAATGGATTTTATTAGCTATGCTAATAAAATTAGAGGATAATTAACCAAATTATGTTAATTAAGGCATAATTAGTTAAATGACACCAATAGGGGAGTGCCACCTGGCCTAACTTGATTGGCCAAGTGGGACTTGCTAATTTGGGTGGAGAAATAGGGGTCTTATCCCATTTTTGCCCCAAATTCGAACTGGGAAGGGGAGAGGAGGAGCAGCTACCAGTTTTTGCCAGTTCTTGCCAACAGACCCAAAGTATGGAGATCTACCATGATAATGGCTCCAACCAAGAGACTAGTTAGTCACTAGATAGCTTCTATCTCTGCTAACACTTCTTTGAATAGATGGAATGGTTAAATTCTAAATCTTATGTTGTTTTGGATGATGATATACTTAGATGGTGTTTATATTCTTTCTTTCTGCTCCCTCCGTGTATTGGGGTTAAGGGAAGGGTAGAGACCTGAAGGCCATCTAGAAGTAGAGATGTTCCTAGTTAGAACCCTTAAAACCCAGTAATTGCGGCCTGTGCACAAGAGCCAACCTGGCTGAGGATGCTATGATATGGTTCAGCACCAAACAACGGACACAACTAGGGAATCGGGGGTGGAGCCTTGCTGAGTGTGGCTACTGGGGCTCCTACAGTGTGCTAGGCCTATAGTCGGTCATCGTGTGTGCGCCGGGTATGGGTCTGACACCTCATGGCCATTATGGACGTCCTCAACTTTGTGTAGATTTAGGATGTGACGTTCCAAAGACGCGATGCTCGCCTCCGGGGCGTATATTGTAATCGCCACGCCACGCGTACCACGCCACCCCGATTGGCGGTATGCCGTAACGATAGCCAAGTGGGTAGCCCTAGGGGGCAACTTGCTAAGAATGTGCATTAGTATTAATGTGCACATTTTCCAATGTACACATTAATGTGGGCACACATTTCCATGTGGCCACTTGATGCCAAGTGGGCCATACCCATAGGTGCAAGTAATGTGCACATTTTCCAATGTACACATTCATTAATGTGCACACATTTCCATGTGAGCACATTTGGGTGCACACATTTCCATGTGGGCACATTTGGCCACCTAGCCCTTAAAGGCAAGTGGGCCCATTACCAATTATCCCACATGCAAAAAGGGGATAATTGGAAACCCTAGCCACCCCTTGTCTATAGGGGTAGGGAAACCCTAACTAACCTAATTTTGATTTTAGGGTTTTGAGAACTGCTTTGGCTGCCTCAACAGCCCAAAACCGCATCAGAACTCTGCTTGGGAGAATTACATCCTTAGTTTCTCGAGATTCGAAGGCGTTTCAAAGAGGATGGTCGAAGCTCAGTCAGGAGGAGCCCCTCAAGGATCGAGTGTATTTGGCCAATTAGATAGTCTAAACCCTATTTTAGGCATTGAATCAGTAGGTTTAGCCTATTAGATTGCCCATAGCAGCCCTCTAGAACTCTAGATAGCAGATTCTAACTAAAGAACCTAACTCTATGATATAGATTAGATCTTGTTCTTTAGTTCTTCTGTGATGTATATGGATGATGTATCTCTGTGAACTCCTTGTATTGGGAAGGGGGGTAGAGACCTAAAAGCTTGGTAGTAGATGCTCCTAGATTAGCCTCTCTAGCACACTATAGATGCGGCACGTGCACAAGAGCCACGCACGGTTGTGGGTGAAGGCCGACCGGGCTTATAAGGAGGTTCATGTTCTCGATTCTTGAACGACCCCCCGGGTGTGTAAAGACCGCCGGGGTCACCGCGGACTAGGTCTAATGGCTTGCCATCTAGCGTGGGCGCAGGCATGGGCTCGACACTCGTGAGGTGGTGAATATGACCTTCCATTGAGTTCAAGTCAATCACGGCAAGTGGCCCTCTAGTCACCTTGAGTCAGCATGTAGATCTCTCGGGGAGAGATCCCCGCCGCCCCATCGGAATCGGGAGATGTAACCCAGATATAGCCCCTTGGCTATGCATCCGTGGGCTGATCAGGTCCCAACACTTTTTTCAGCCTACTCGCAAAGTGTGCACTGTGGAGGGGCGGATGGAGTGGACAACCCTATGCCATGTTCTTATGCCGCCCAAATCCATTGCCATGAATTACGCTCCGCAATGAACTCGGAGACCCAAGCCGTCGGTCATCCCTTTGAGTCCGAGCCTTGGGTAGGATTCCCCTATGTGATGGCTGATCTTTGTCTATGCAGAGATATGTGGAGGACCATCCTTCGCTGATGGTCATATGATGTTGATGTATGTGCTATCGACATGTATGTTTACGCTTCGCAGCCTAGGTAGGCCCCCGAGGGAGGCGGGTGCAATGACCCTTCCACTCTTCCCTTTGGAACCCGGTCCGCGGTTGCGGTGTCATGTGGAGGGCCCCTGATTAGCATGGAGCTGGTATGGGGATGAACTCCTGTTTGTATAACGGTGAGGGCACCGTGATAACAGTAGGGGACGCCACGGTGGTATGAGCTATGTTCTTGGAGACCAAGAGCAAAGCACCGCCATGTTCCCAGTAGCACTAACTTGATAGGATCCTCAAACCTCGAAAAAATGAGAAATTTTTTTCTCATTTTTGTAGTTTATGCTAAGCTAGTAATGTGCTTAAAAAGAATAGAAACGTAAAAAGACTAAAATTGATGAGCCAACATCCAAAAAAAAGTAGGATTGGTCTCACACGCCGCCGGAGACGTGATTTCTACATTTTAGAAATCGGGCCGGGCTTAACGTATGGCAGACATTCAGCTTTGACAATCAAAAGTTGTAAATTACGGTTAAATATCTTGATAATTCTAAATTTAAGCTAAGAATTAGTAGATTTAGCATGTTACATGTTAATTTAATAGTGGGCCCCACCATGTCTCACACGCGCGCCAGACAGGTTTCTAGATTCTAGAATCGGGCTGGGCAAAACGGTGAGACCTTGCTTAATTAAGTGTTTCAGATGCCTTAGACAACCCAAAAAGGTAGTTTAAAAGTTGACCTAAAATTGGCCCCTATAAATAGAACTGGACCCCTCCCATTTTTCCCCGTTCTTCCCGAGAACTTCGCTTCGTATTGTCAAAGGCGATCTTGGTAGCGTAGCTCCAATCGACGAACCGAAAAATGATGGCCCGCGACGGTAGACCGCAAGGAAGCCTAGCCAAGCGGATCCTCCGGCGCCAGCCGGCCCGCCTTGTTCATAGGATTCTTCGGGGAACGCTTCTCTCCGCTGGCCGACGGATCTTCTGGCCGAAGCGAGGAATCGTGGTGGGACAGAGCTGTGTTTTACCAGGCTGAGATCTTGGAGGACGATGGCCGCACGCCATGAGCTTAGATCCTCAATGAAATTGAACGGCAGGAGGCGTAGAAAAGCAGCCAGGGGGAGCAACACCAAGGGGACGCCAACCCACGTGGAGGAGCAGAGGGAACAGCGTAACCCACCCATAGGCCAAGAACAACCCTAAAGATGAGATCCACCGCAAGAGGAGGTGTAACGAGGAGCAAAGGCCCGGAACTCACCCCGAGGAAGAGGCCGACCTAGCACGCCTGGCCCACAAGTACGAAGTCAAGGAGCCACCGAGCGTAGATCGGCGATCGTGAAGACACCGGGCGACCCAAGAAGAGGAGGGCCAAGGCCGCCAAGGCAGCAAGAGGAAGCCTGGTGAAGGTTGGGAAGAGAGCCAAGGTCCTGGCCATCAACGAGCCGTCGGGGAGGGGAGACCCCGCCCACTACCGACGATTCGACTAAGACTACGCGTCGGGCCAGACGGGGGCCGAGCTCTTCAAAGCCCCGGTTGTAGAGGAAGAGGTGCACGAGCGCACGCCCAAGAGCAGGAGGAGGCGGGCAGGTGGCGAAGCCCCCACCATTTCCGGCGTGGGATAGGGTCAAGGCCCCACGGCCCGCAGCTGAAGTTTACACGTGATAGACCCCTTAAAGGTCTATGAGAAGAGAATGAGGGAGCACAACGCATATATGGCTAAGTGGGAGGCCTACAACACCTATTACCGTGAGCAGGGTGAGAACGATCGAAGGCGGGCACCCGACGAAGAGCCAGACACTAAAGCCCCCTCCACCAAAACCCAAGGCCCCACGAGCACCCGGGAAGAAGAGGAGCAAGAAGAAACAGGAGGAAGACAGGGCACTCAAGGAGATCCGCCACTTCCAGAAAAGTTACGGGCTCCTGATTCCCCGTGCGCCGTTCCAGCGTCTGGTCCGCGAAGTCATTCAAGAATACAACACGGACATGCGCGTGACAGACGAGATGTTGCTGTGTTTGCAAGAGGCGGCCGAAGCCCACTTGGTGAAACATTTTGAAGATTCAACGGCCTGCACAGTGCACGCGAAGAGGGTTACCCTCATGAGGCAGGATATGTATCTTGCCAGACACATCAAGGGAGAACGCCCTTGAACCTTGTAAATGACTGTAAAATTTTGTTAATATAAAGAAAATTTTGCGTAAATAAAGTGTCCAAACCAGTTTAGATAGGTCAAGATATCGATCCCTAGCCTTCGTTTTAATTAAATTGGAGTTTGGAGCAAAATTGAGACGATGTCTCACACGTCGCGCCAGGACAGATTTCTACATTTTAGAAATCGGGCTGGGCGCAACGTGTGAGACCATGCCCAAAAATGCCCAAAACAGCTCCAAATCGACCAAGTAAGGGGTCAATTCTGCCTAACTCGATGAGATTAGTAGAATTACAGCCTTAGATCACCTAAATTGAGTAATCCTAGCCCAATTAGGACCCATGTCTCACACGTCGCGCCAGGACAGATTTCTACATTTTAGAAATCGGGCTGGGCGCAACGTATGAGACCCCGTACCATGTCATCACCAAATGATCCCCAAATTGCACAATAGGTTCAGTTGCTCTCCCTAGCATGCTCAAACTCTAGAAATAGTCTTCAAACTTGCAATTGCATCCCTTAATAGATCAGAATTACCTAATATCAGTAAAATCTAGGTCATCCCAAAATTAGGGTTTTCCCCTTTCTATAAATAAGTTCCCCATTTCTCAATTGGCACCCTGCAAATTTGCTCCCCACTGCTTAGGCGATCTTTCAGCTCCCTGAGGCGCTTCTGCATCCGTTTGATACTCCCTTCCTTGCTAGATCAATGGCCACTGCTGATTTCGGACGATGGTACCGGCGCGGTGCCCATGCCATCGGAGGCGGATGTCAATGACATCTTCCAAGTCTTTGTGAAAGAAATTGACATCCAGCTTCTACGCTGAATGCAACCCCACATATATAGGCGGGTGCTAGCGGAATTTCAGGCTAGGGTAGGACCCTCCCTTGTCCAAGTCCCCCTTGCATAGATACTTTGTTCCCCGCCTGAGTCCCTTCAAGCGGCCTGGGGCGATGTCCCCAACATCGCCAAGTACTTGACTAATAAGGCGCAGAGGCTACTCGATTACATGGTCCCGATACCAACAGACCAAGTACTTCTCGTTACACCGCCGCCCTAGCCATCTTCTTATCCCATCGCCGAGAACCCGATGGGGGCAACCTCTATCCCTCCGATGGAGGTAGACCCCCATAGCTGAGCGAAGGAAGGGCAAATGCTGCTGCTAAGTATCAACAAGAACAGGAAGCAAGAGAAGACGAAGAAGAGTCGGACGACGAAGGATACACTGAGCTCGACTTCGGACGAAGAACGGCGCCAAGGAGAGCAGGAGCTGATCAACTTCGAAAGCAGAGCCAGCCGGGCATCGAAAGTTGCTCCCCACTTGGGCTAGGCATCACAAGCCTAGCCCCTATCATCATCGATGGAGAGGAGTATCTACTCCTCGGCGACATCGAACCTCCCGAATGTAGGGAGAGGGAACTCGGGTTGGACGAACTACTCCACCAGTAAGCGACAGGACCGAATGCTGGGCGACTTCATCGTCAGGGGGAGCATCGACTTCCCGCTCCAAGTGAGGGAGTCCGACACCTACACGGGGAGAGCGACCTCCGACATCGGGCTTATAGCAAAGATCGTGCAATTGATGGACGGCGGGAGCTGCCAACGAAGGAGGAGTTCCTCGCCCTCCAAGAGCGGATGGGGATCCGTGGGAAGACCACGAGTATCCTAATGCCGGTCCTCCAATATCACACCCTTGCCAAAAGGAGAAGGAATCGACCTCGGGAGGCTCGACCGCTATAAATTGAAGACTCTGAGGAGCTCACTCAAGTAGAGGTCGACGAAGCACTGCGCCACAGAGCCGAGGCCAAACAAGCGGAGAAACTTCGCGACACACAACGGCAATGTCGCCGTACTACTTTACCGGCGATGGATGGGAGAATAGCGGTAATCCACCGCAAGTTCAGTCCCAGGCGAAGAAGGAGTGTTTATGCTTGATTGCACCTCGGGCTTCCGGGCATGCTCGAATAGCAAAGAATGTCGACTATCTTCGTCTTTAGTCAAGAGGGCAATGGCACTTGACCTCTTCGACCGCCATCCCCACCCGACGTCGGGGAGATTATAAAGGATCGCGGCCCTTACATCCGACCATAGGTAGAAGACCGGTGAGAGCCATCCAGTGGAGGCTCGCCCAAAAAGCATCATCGGGAACTTGGGTCACCCGGTAGGGACGGCCCAAGTTAAGAAGTTTCTTGAAGACAACCCGTCTTACCGCGATTTCAAGAATAGTTAGACTCTTGATCCCGGAGACTTTTTGTACCTAAAATATTACATGATTTAGACTCTTGATCCAGGAGACTTTTGTACCTAAAATATTTTGCCGATGACCTTTTGCTATCAAGAGATACACACAAGAAGACATGCACACTCAATTGGCAAGCACTTGCTGATTTTTGCAATCGGGTTTGGCCTAACAGCTTAACTTGAATAAGACAAAAATTGTATGCTTTGGAAGAATGGAGGTTGATGTGACATACCAAGGGGAACGGATAGAACAGACCAACTCATACAAATACTTGGGCCATCACGATTTATCTTTGGAAGGAGATCTTGGACCCAAGGTGTTGACTCACCGTATTTCAGCCAAGATGGAAGGCTTTTTACATGATGCTCAATCACGGAAGACAAGCAAGTGTGCGCCATGGACAATCTGGAAACGCTTGTTCGATGCATTAGTAATGCCAAGAGCCTTATATTTGTTGAACTATGGGGGCCTTCTTTGCCAAAGGGAAGTGGAATGCATTAGAGCAGATACAAAAACTTGCCGCACATGGTTCTCAAGGTCAAAAGGTCAGTACCATATGAGGTCTTGTTACTAGAGAGTGGAGCATATCCGTTGGAAATCCAAGGTGTATGGCAAACTGTTCGCTATTTAAATAGAAAAGCAGAAGGTACATCATTAGTAAGTGTGGCAATCAAGGTGTCAGCTGAATTGGGGGAAAGAGGGAAAACAAGTTGGCATAAAGATATCCATAGATGGCTGTCACGTTTGCACCTTACCATGGCTGATTTTGGGAAGGCATTTAAAGAGAAGGCATTTGAGCGGTATGTTCAGTTTTGCATGAAAAAGAAAGTTGAATATTATTTGGCAGATTTTAATCCTGAAGCAAAACATGGCATACAATTATACCTTCGACATAAGGATATGCACCCAGGGATGATACGGGGGATTGCTCGGATGCGCATGAGCTCACATCATCTCATGATTGAAAGAGGGAGGTGGTTTGGTCTTCCTAGGGAAGCAAGGGTATGTGGATGCGGGCAAGACATAGAAACAGAATTGCATGCTATATTTCACTGCCCCCGGTTTGAGGCACTTCGGGCAAGGTATTCTCAGGTAAACTGGAGTACTGAGACTTTGGTGACTCTTTTCCAAAAATTTTCCACAATATGTCAAGTGGCAAAATTTATCAGAGAACTTCTTGCGAGCGTGGAGCTTAATGAAGTACATTAGATGATTTCAAAAGAAGCAATGATGTAATACAGTAAAGTTTGTCCCATGACCTATGGGTCTTTGTTGGACGTAAATAATAAATTATTATTATTATTATTATAAACACAATTCCCTTGCACTTTAAATGTTTTATTGATGTATGTTGCCCCACAATTATACCAACAAACATAAACAATGCAAGAGAACAAATGGAACTAACCATATAGCCATTAATCACTTGTGGATGCAGCTAGAGGGCTAAGCCAGGGAAAGCGACAACCGCGAGACCTTATAGAAGAGCAAACCCGCCTTGAGACCACCCCGGCAAGGAACCTATTTTGAAGATAGGGAACCCATGACCCCAGGTGAAGCAGGGAGATAGCCCGTGATAAGGGACGGATTCGAGCGTGATAAAGGCATTATCGTCCGCGTGCAAGGAGTAGGTTCGGTGGGCAATGCTCGCTTGCCGCAAGCATCAGCTCGGAGGGAAGGAAGGGACAAGAAGAGGAGCAAGAGAAGGAGATCCCCAGTCCGGAATCTTCCGACTCAAGTTCGTGACTCGACCGGACTCGGAGGAAGAGGAAGAGCAGTGCTCGGGGAACCAACAGAGGGAAGGCAGAGGAACACCCCTGAGGGGACGACAAAGAGATACCAGGCCTCCGACTACCGAAGAAGGTAGATTCCCGACCGGGCAAATGTATGGAAGGCCCTGAACTGGAACAGCTTCTCGGGAGAGAACAGTCGCTTAGAAGCGAGAGGCATGGTGGATCTAAAATGAGCGAAAGTACGGAAATGCTTATGGCATGAAGGATAAGGACAAAGGCAGAGTTGCAACAGTACCCAACTTGAAAGGAGCCGCCGATTTGGTGGAAGGGTATGCAAAGGCACACGGCTTAGCGAGGATGCTTGTAAGTTCGAGAAAGTTTGCTAAAGCCTTCAAAAGCGCCATTACGTTCCAAAGGAACATAAGTCCAAAGATGATGCGCAGTTTTAGGGTTGCGGCAAGGCAACAAATCAGTTCAGAAATATCTGGAGGAATTCATGAGGCTAAGGTCAGATGTGCCGGGTTGGGAGAGAAGCATGCAAGAGAAAGCTATATCGAGGGGCTGAATGAGGAGATCCCCAAGCTTGTGAGAGCAATAAACCCTAGGACAAGATCGGGCGTAATCCAAGGCTATAAGTTTGCGGGGGTCAGGACCTCGAATAGCGGGCACAAGCGGCGATTTCCGGGAGAAAGGCAAGGCGACAGGAAGCTATAGCCCCGGGGCAGCGGTCAGTCCGGCTAGAACACAATATGGTGGGAACTGTGGGAAGCGTTAGGAGAGTTAAAGGTGTGTCCTTTAAGGACAAAGGTGAAAGGTCAAACTACTCCAAAGCAAAGGCAATCCTTTTTGCAAGCAATGCCCAAGGAAAAGAGGCAGGAGTGCATAGAAAAGCAAATTTGTGGTGTGTGCTTCCAGCCGGGCCATAGGACAAAGAACCGCCCCTACGCCATGAGTGCAGCTCTAGCGGAGTTGGGGAGATTGGGAAGCCCCCCCGGACGACGGCGAAAGAGGCCCGCGACTACATTGGTGGTGAGTGTCATATCTTTGCCATAATAGATACAGAGCAAGCAGAGAGCCAAGATAAGGTAATTTCCACAAGAGGGAAGGCTAAAGCTAAGTCATTCATAGTCTTGATAGACTCGTGAAGTAGCCATAACTTTGCATCCCCAGAATGGTTCAGATGTTGAAGTTGAAGCGCTAAAGTCAAAGCCAAGACCCGTTATTTTAGCAAGTGGTGCAAAGGCAGACGGGCGGGCAAGAGAATTAACCGACATCGACTTTGCCGTGGATTAATATCCGGATGGGAGGCGAAGTAATGGGCATTGGAAAGTATGACTTGATCATAGGAATGGAGTACCTTGGGCCAGCAGGGCCATTATCGACTATGGGAAAGCTGAAGGTGACCTTCCCAACGCCCGGCGGCAAGATCATTGAGATAACAGTAACGGTTGTTCCCATCATGCGGTGGTGTCTTCTAAACTACTGCTCAAGTGCATCAAGAGTGAGCAAGTGGCATACATCTTCAAGCTTGAGATTAGTGAGCCGAATCGAAGGAAGCAAGGAAGACAACGCTTTCGAAGAAGTTGCCAAGCAAGTATCTCAAACTAATCCTTGAAGTTCCATGATCTCTTTTCCGGATGAGATCAAAGCTCCCCTCCTTATAGGGAGTCGAAAGTGCCAGATAGCACTCGAACCCGAACAAAGCCAACAAGTAAGGCTCCATATAGAATGACAACACGAGGGAGTTGTCCGAGTGAAGAAGCGATTGCACGGGAGCTGCTTTCGACCTAGGGTTCATTAGACCTAGCGTCTCGCCGTTTGGAGCGCCCATTCTTTTTGTCAAGAAGAAGGATGGATCTTTGAGAATGTGCATAGACTATAGACAGTTGAATAAGCACACCATTAAGAACAAGTACGCGCTCCCAAGATCAGACGACTTGATGGATCAGCTCCAAGGTGCAAAGATCTTCTCCAAAATCGACTTAAGGTCAGGATATCACCAGATCAGGATAAAGGAAGAAGATATCCATAAGACCGCCTTCAGAACGCGGTATGGGCATTATGAGTTCACAGTAATGCCTTTCGGCTTATCAAATGCCCCCGCAACGTTCATGAGGCTCATGAACGATATCTTCAGGGAGTTCCTGGACACCTTTGTGATTGTTTTCTTTGACGACATTTTGGTGTATAGCAGATCCCTTGAAGAGCACGTACAACACTTGAGAAGAGTGCTAGAGAAGTTGAAGAGGCACCAGTTGTACGCCAAGTTGTCGAAGTGCCACTTCGCAACAGAAAAGGTGGAGTATCTAGGTCATGTGATCTCAGCAGAAGGCATCTCAACAGACCCCGCCAAGATTGAGGCCGTCATTCAGTGGCCGGCGCCGAAGAATGTGCATGAAGTCAGAAGTTTCCTCGGCCTAGCGGTGGTACTCTACAGAAGTTCGTGAAGAACTTTGCTAAGATAGCAGCCCCCGTTAATGTGACCGGACGAGGGCGTAGAAGGTGAAAGATTGGGTAGAGCATTGGCACAAGAAAGCCCAAAAGGGGTTTGAATTGTTGAAGGAAGCTCTAACAACAGCCCCATCTTAACCCTCACGGACCGGAGAAAGATAAGCTTGTAGCAACAGATGCGAGTAAGATAGCTACAGGTGCAGTGCTTATGCAAGAAGAGCGTGTGGTAGCGTATGATTCCAGGAAGATGAACGACGCCGAGACGCGCTACCCAACGCACGATCAGGAGTTGCTTGCGGTTGTCAGGGCATTAAGAATATGGAGGCATTATCTCTTGGGAAGGAAGTTCCAGTTGGATACCGACCATCAGAGCCTCCAATATGTATTCACGCAACCACACCTTAATCTGAGGCAGCGGAGATGGATGGAGTTCCTCGAAGAATATGACTTTCATATAGTCTATAAGCCGGGGAAGCTCAATGTGGTAGCAGATGCGCTTTCAAGGCATCCCCTGACAACTAGAGTGCATTGCAATGCAATTTCGGACTCTCCAAATGACTTTGGTAAGAGGATTGAAGAGTCCTTGCCAACGGACGTGGATTTCAGGGAAGTATGGGCAAGCCTTTCGAAGGAGGCTAGAACAGATAAAGAGCGGGAGGCCTTCAAGCATTATAAGAAGGAAGGCAACCTGTTATACCATAAGAACAAGTTGTGCGTAACCGAATCATCAGGTGTAAGGAAGTTGATCCTCCATGACACGCACAACAGCCCAATAGCTGGCCATGCGGGATTCATGAAAACATATTTCAAAGTGCGCAGCAGCTATTATTGGCCAGGAATGAAGAAGCAAATAGCTCGCTACATCAAGGAATGCCGGCTATGCAATGCCAGACGAAGGCAGAGCAGCGGCAATTCAGGGGCATTAGAGCCATTAAGCGGTGCCAAACGCTAAGTGGGAGGTAATCAGCATGGATTTCATCCACGGGGACTCCCAAGGACAGTGAGAGGCAAGGATGCCTTAATGGTAGTGGTCGACAAGTTGTCGAAGATGGCACATTTTGTGCCTTGCAGAACCACAGATACAGCCATGGATACAGCAAAGCTCTTCACCAAAGAGATCTTCAGGCTTCATGGCATGCCAAGGAGATCATCTCCCATGTGGATCCGGGTTCATGCGCCTTTTGGCAAGACCCTTTGGCGACGATCCAGGCCGGCTATCCATGAGCACGGCATATCATCCTCGAGACGGATGCGGGCCGGGAGCGGACCAACAGGATTTTAGAGGACATGCTACTTAAACTATATACGGAATAAGCAAGGTATGTGGGAAGAATTTATTCACTTGGTGGAGTTTGCATACAATAGCACCAAGCGGGAATCATCCCAAATGTCGTTTATGATCAATTACGCTATCGATGCCTAACTCCGACCATTGGCACAACCCCGTGTCCAAAGTGGAAGTTTCGCGGCCAGATGTTGGCGATATCAAAGCTTTGTAGAGGAAGTTCGTGGCTATCGCTGCTAGCAAAGCAAGAAGTCGTCAAAAGAGCATCACGACAAGCATCGAACAGCGAAGAGAGTTCAAAGTTGGAGATGATGTTTGGCTCAAGATTAAGGTGAAGCAGCGGCTCGGGATCGGCAATTGCAAGAAGCTTGCTCCAAGGTATTTGGACCTTCGTATAATAGTCGAGAAACTAGGCAATCAAGCCTACAGGCTAGACTTGCCAAAGACACCTAAAGATTCATAAGGTCTTCCACGTGAGTTTTTTGAAGAGGCATACCCCAAATCGGGCGAAGTCTTGGATTCGCCAATTTGTTGGAAATGATGGAGGAACAAATGGAAATAGTTCGGAAATTGATTCTTGATAAAGCTTTCAAAACGAGGAGATCAGAATTCCTCAAAGATTTGGTCAAGTGGAAACACTTACCGGTGGAAGACTTAATGCGTGGGTACTTAAGAAAGATTTAGTAAAAAGTACCCACGCTTTATGGAGCAATGGGACGGCAAGGTCATCTCCCAAGAAATGGGCCGGGCATGTCGATTTGTGTAGGTTAATGCTTGTATAGTTAAGATTAATCACGATGCCACCTACGCTTAGTATGGGTCGCATGCATTGTCACCGGCGATGGGACCACTACGGTGATCTCTAGGGGTGGTGTAATGTCAATGTAGGCATGACCGCGTTTCGCTTAGGCGCAGTGGAAGGTAGATTAGAAAGTCTACTTCTGTCCCACGGAAGTAGACGACCTCGAGAGAAAGGAGGTCATTGAGGAATGCATTGATAGGAAAAGCACCTTTAGCCCCATATATGCTTTGATAGGAGGAATCTATCCTTCGCGAGAAGGATATCCTCCACGCTGGGCAACTAGAGGTGTAGGCATGAGCGGCATATAGGCATGTATTTCGCCTCCGTGGGCCATAATGGAAGATTCACCCTCTTCCTATCTTAGGAGATTAGCCATGCATCCATGTAGATAGGTGGGGTGGTCACCATATAACCAAAAATTTTAATTAATAATTAAATGGTACTAACGTAGTGTCGACCTGCAGGCCAGTAGAGCGCTCCGGAGGGCAAGGAGGTCGAGCTACAAAGACTTGCAACACAAATTTTGTTGGAATGTGTTGCAAGGAATGAAGAGTGCCTCGAACGTTAATTTTAAATTTTGATAAACTTAATCGTAATGTTAAGTGAAGTTTGGAGTAATTTGTCTAGTAATGTCGTGAATTGATAAGTTATTTCATAATATAATGATGTAGTAATGTCATAAAAATATTACCTTGAGGTAATTGTAATAAATGTGTAAGTATTATAGGAGTATATCGTATGCATCAGGTTGATTGCAGGTTAGGAAGATTCCAAGGTGGGGGAGAACACACGATCTTGCGGGACACATCATCATTTCAAGGTGGGGAGAATGTGGCGTTCAGGCAAAGATACGCCCTCCGGGACGTATATTATAATCGCCACGCCACGCCGCGACACGCCACCCCGATTGACGTGTACGCCAACGTATAGCCAAGTGGGTAGCCCTAGGGGGCAACTTGCTAAGAATGTGCATTAGTATTAATGTGCACATTTTCCAATGTACACATTAATGTGGGCACACATTTCCATGTGGCCACTTGATGCCAAGTGGGCCATACCCATAGGTGCAAGTAATGTGCACATTTTCCAATGTACACATTCATTAATGTGCACACATTTCCATGTGAGCACATTTGGGTGCACACATTTCCATGTGGGCACATTTGGCCACCTAGCCCTTAAAGGCAAGTGGGCCCATTACCAATTATCCCACATGCAAAAAGGGGATAATTGGAAACCCTAGCCACCCCTTGTCTATATAGGGTAGGAAACCCTAACTAACCTAATTTTCGATTTTAGGGTTTTCACTGTTTTGGCTGCCTCAGTACCAAAAACCGCATCCCGAACTTCTGCTTGGGAGAATTACATCCTTAGTTTCTCGAGATTGGCGTTTCAAAGAGGATGGTCGAAGCTCAGTAGGGAGGAGCCCCTCAAGGATCAGGTATTTGGCCAATTAGATAGTCTAAACCCTATTTTAGGCATTGAATCAAGATGGGTTTAGCCTATTAGATTGCCCATAGCACCCCCTCTAGAACTCTAGATAGCAGATTCTAACTAAAGAACCTAACTCTATGATATAGATTAGATCTTGTTCTTTAGTTCTTCCGTGATGTATATGGATGATGTATCTCTGTGAACTCCTTGTATTGGGAAGGGGTAGAGACCCAAAGCTTGGTAGTAGATGCTCCTAGATTAGCCTCTCTAGCACACTATAGATGCGGCACGTGCACAAAGCCCGCCTGGGTTGTGGGTGAAGGGCGGACCGGGCTTATAAGGAGGTTCATGTTCTGATTCTTGAACCCCTGCAGTGTGTAAAGACTGCCGGGGGGTCAGCGTGACTAGGTCTAATGGCTTTGCAGCGTGTGGGCGAGGCATGGGCTCACACTCGTGAGGTGGTGAATATGACCTTCCATTGAGTTCAAGTCGGTCACAGGCGGTGGCCCTCTAGTCACCTTGAGTCGACATGTAGATCTCGGGGGGAGAGATCCCTGCACGCCCCATGGGAATCGGGAGATGTAACCCGGGGATATAGCCCCTTGGCTATGCATCCCTGGACTCTGATCAGGTCCCAACACTTTTCAGCCTACTCGCAAAGTGTGCGGGGGAGGGGGATGGAGTGGACAACCCTATGCCATGTTCTTATGCCCGCCAAATCCATTGCCATGAATTACATGCGCAATGAACTCGGAGACCCAAGCCGTCCGTCATCCCTTTGAGTCCGAGCCTTGGGTAGGATTCCCTATGTGATGGCTGATCTTTGTCTATGCAGATATGTGGAGGACCATCCTTCGCGATGGTCATATGATGTTGATGTATGTGCTCTTGACATGTATGTTTACGCTTCGCAGACTAGGTAGGCCCCGAGGGAGGCGGGGTGCAATGACCCTTCCACTCTTCCCAATGGAACCCGCCACGTTGCGGTGTCATGTGGAGGGCCCGTATTAGCATGGAGCTGGTATGGGGATGAACTCTGTTTGTATCACGGTGAGGGCAACGTGAGCAACAGTAGGGGACGTCACATAGGAGGGTAAGTAGGGTACGGAGACGGGTGCTACAGAGGTGGCAGGTATCCTCTAGCACACCCAGGGAACCATTGTGATCCGGGTGGAGAAGCTTCTCTGACCTGCCTCATCGGACTGGGGAGATGTAATCCAGAGTAGTCCCATAGGGTGATTCCTTGGGATTGCGTCTCCGGAGGGCTACAAGCATGTCATAGAATGATTCAACCTATCTACAAAGTGTGCACAGGAGGGGCGGATGGAGTGTACTACCCTAGCCATTGTCTTATGCCAGCCAACGCCATGTTATACTTCCGTCTGCTGTTATCTTGAGGCTTGGCCGTCAGTTGACCCCTTGAAGTCTGAGCCTCGGGTAGTGCCTTGTCATGGTGTTTAGCTTATGTTATTATGGTTGTATTGTCTTCCATTGATGATGATGGATGGGCCACCCTTTGTGGTGGTATATTATTTTAGCATGAGTGTTGTATGCTAATATGTATGTATGCTTCCGCTGTATAGGATTTCCCATAGAGGACATGGGACGAATGACACCTCCGTGTTCCTCGCCCGGACACTTGGCCATCCCAAGTGGTCTGAGTATGTAGGGCCTTACCATGGTGATGTGGTCGCCATGGGAGGGGAATTCCCGTATTTCTACGATGGGAGCATCGTATAGATTCTGGGAGCGTCACAGTGGTACCAGAGCATGATTTTGGTAGACCAAATCATTGCACTGTCCATAGTCTAACTCGTTGACGATACTTTTTCTTAGGCTAAAGTATTCCAACTCTGTAGTTAGCATGTGGGTGACCTAGTTATGGGAGGAATAACTTAGTTGAGTAGGAGAGTGTTCTATAGTAGAGTGGTTAGGTTCAGATGGTGGAGCCAGAGGTTCATGTTTTGCAAGCGCCATAACTTTCTCCCGGTAGCTCGGATGGACAGGATTTTTGCTCCAACGTGTCGGCCATGGTCCAACTATCTTAGGAACATCATTGTTCGGCCTCAAACTAGCCTATAAAAAGGTCAAAACCCTACTCGGGTGCCGCTCGAGTCGGAGCGTCTTAGAATTTTAAACGGGGCACGTATAATCACAGCGACGCACGGGCATATAAAACGTGTATTTCGCCGCCGCCGTGTAAAAAAATTTATTAAAAAGAAAAGTTTCAATTTTTTTTTTTTTGTTGAATCTTTAATTAAAAAAAAAGTGACGGTTATATTTTTCTTTTACTCCCCTTCTGCCGAGCGCCTCGCCTTGTCCGTCCACCACTTCTACTAGTACCCAACGCCACCGTCATCCCTTAGCACCTCCTTTCACGCCTCTTTTTCACCTAGCGCCCATGAATATGGCACGCGCTAAAGGTACCCTAAGCCCCAGCAACTTCACTGTGCTCCAAGCTACTGACCCGGATTGAGTCGATAGACTTTTGACTGAGCTGGTGCAGCGCTTTGACCAAGTTATGATGCTAGTTAAGTTTTATCTGCCTCGTGCGTGGAGGTCCCTGAGGAGGAAGCCATCCGGAGAGAGGCCGCGAAAATCAGGGAGCTAGCTCGCCTGGATGATACCCGGGAGATGGAGAGGGGAGACCCAAAAGCTCGGGGGCTCGAGTATATTTACCTGGGTGATGAGAGAGCCATTATAGACAGAAACCCCTTTGAGCTTCCTCCTTATGAGTATGATGAGGCCACCTAGAGTTTCACTTGGGGTGAAGTCCCATCGTACATTATTACAGATCATTTGATCATGATTCAGTTGGACATGCAAGCCCGGCCGGACCATTATCGTGCTGAACTGCTTCGAAGGATCACGCCTGATGCTTCGCCGAAGTGGAAGAGAGCATGGTCGTTGCCCATGCCACACACAAAAAGGCCGAGAGGGCCGAGCAACAACGGCAAGCGGAGAAGCTTACCAAGCAGAACTAGGATCAGCAGCAGCAGGAGCCAAATCCAGAACAAGACAACCCGCGGGGCCCTGACGGCACTGAGAAGCCTCCCATTAAGAGACAGCGGAAGTCCACCGTCCATAAGTCGGGGAGCCAATACAAGGAAAAGCTCAAGGCTGTTGGGGGTATCGGGAAGGCCACGAGCTCTGGCCGCCGGCAAGACCGTGTGGATGCAGCCCGGCCTCACCTAGTGTCAGGGGGCAAGACCTTGCCCAAGAAGCCAACGCCGAACCAGAGGGCAGTGGGCCCAAGGAACTGCATCGGCTCAAACCGGGCACAGTGGCCTTACGGGAGATCCGTAAGTACTAAAAGACCACCGAGCTCCTGTTAAGGAAGCTCCCCTTTCAGCGTTTGGTCCGCGAAATAGCCCAGGAATTCAAGACTGACCTGCGGTTCCAAACTTTTGCTATACTTGCATTGCAGGAGGCTGCTGAGGCTTACCTTATAGCCCTTTTTGGCGATGCTAACCTTTGCGCTATTCACGCGAAAAGGGTTACTATTATGATGAAGGATTTGGCTCTCGCCCGAAGAATTCTGGTAGACCATAATTAGCTTGTCTATTAAGCATCTTTTATGGTATCATTTTTGTACAATATATGAATATGATCGAATTTTGTCTACTTAAACTTTGTTCTACAAAAAAAAAAAAAATAATAACAATAAATAATTTCAGTAATTATTTAGATATTGATGCTGATGTCAGCATAAAAGTAAAAAGGTATTTAAAGACCTTTAGGGTTTCATTTCTTATCTCTTGCTTATCTTGCTCCTTCCTCCTCCTCCTCCATGCCTGCAGCTCCAATGACGACCCCAACCCTGCTCCAATGGTATCAGGACGGAGAGCATTGGGACTCCCAAGTTCCCTTTGGCCTCCTACAACCCGTTTTACTCCAGAAGATAGACCTCATCGCCAATATGCAGAGCCACCCTGACTATGCGGGCTTCCTTGAGTTTTATACTCAAGAGATGCTTCCCTTTTGCATTCCCTTATGGGATCCGTCTTAGCTCTACCTAGAGAGAGCTATAGTGAGGGAGATGTTGGGAGGGGACACTCATGCATATGATGTTCTCAAGGGCAAGCTTAGATGGGGCTGCAATCCACCAGTGGTGACACATGAACGCCAACAGTAGCTTGAAGTGGCCTTTGCACTGGCCATTCTTATGGACCGGAGGATGACACTCTACCGGCAGAGAAGGGCAAGGTACATGAGTCCTCAGATGAGGAAGAAGACGAGTACATCCGAGAGGATGACTTTGCCCGGTGGAAGCAATTGGCAGAACAGATGCTGCTACACCGAGGGGCACGACTGACTGGGTTGGACGCCCTCCCAGTCATTTATCACCAGGGGCAGGAATACCTCCTATTGGAGGATATCATGTGGACGTAACATGTAGTAGCTGGCATGAAGGGCCGAACTAAAGCACAAGCGCTTTACGAGCTCGCTGAGTATTGTATGGATGATTTTATTGACTTCACACCCAGTCGAGCTTCCTACAGAGGTACAATAGCTGCTCCAATTCCATCAAGAAGCCATTGAGCCGGCTGACACACTCCTTAGGCTCAGGGATCTTATGATTCAAGATCCTCCATCCCAGCCTCCTCAGGAAGCTTTTACGGCCATGAAACCTCACGTCCCAAATACCAATATGGTCGATGTTCCTTCCGAGTCAGATGAAGAAGGGGAAGATCTCTACCATAACCCCGGTTATCTAAAGGAGGAAAAGCAAGAGCTTAAGGAAGAAGAGGTCACCATGGACCTCGATAAGGAAGTTGCTACCTCGGTCACACTAGAGGTCAAAGCGTTGGGGAACCACCTCACACGCTTCTTTCTATCAGCCTTCCGGTAGAGACAGGTCCTTTTTGTGCCACAAGACCTGGCCCCAGAGGCCGAAGCATCGTGGTGGAACCTCCGCGCCTTGTCCACCCTGGCCGGCCATAAGAAGCTTCCTTATCGCACTTTCACTTATGTGCTGATGCGCCGGGACTTTGCTCTTACGGCCTTGGGACAGGACATAGCATCGTGGATGAGCATGAAGCTCTTAGTGGCGGCCCCTCTGGCCACTGATTATCCACCAAAGGTTGCTTCTCTTGCGGCCACCACAGTTGATCCAGGAGTTACATTATTGCGCCATCGGCAACCACCACCACCTCCTACACCAATGGATCAAGATGCAGGGCCTAGCTCCTAAATATATGTGGAATTACTAAGTATGGCCTTTGGCCACTATATGTATATGTATTATTGCATCAAAAATTTTGATGACCCTTTTAATACAAGAATTTGTTTTTCCTATATTCCTTGTCTCTTTTTCTTGAGGACTTTGAAGTATAAGGGATGACTTATGAATTGTATATCAATTATCGGGTTGTTGCAGAATTGGAAGTGCCGTACGATGCAAAAAAGGGATGGGAAATCGTCACAATTCTCCGCGACAACACTTTCTAGAACCTGCAACTCAAGCTCCGCCGAAGTTGGTCATACTGGACTGCACCAAAGAGGAAGCATTCATGGATGCCGATGAACACCTCTGGGAGTTATACTACGCGATGCGCGACTTTTTCAATCTCTTAGTCATCAGCCCGACTTTCGACTATTAGGATGCTATAATCCAGGCTTGGGCCAAATATAAACTAGTCCGCGCAGTGAAGGAAAGCATCCGCTATTCGATCCTCTATCTCCTTACAACACCCTAGATCAATCCTTTTGTTAACCTTCCTTTGTATAAATGTAAATTTCAATTTCGTTGGATGTTTCCGGCATTATGCCCTGTGTAACTATATGTATATCTTAATATCAAGTGATTTCTTTGCAACGCTCTGTCGTAATTATCTGACATAATGTGCTTAATCTCGATTTCATTTGTATCTTAGACGGTGCCCGTCCCCCTCCGTGGGCGATACCAGTGCCATCGGGCCATCTTACACCCGAACAGGAGCTCACCATTATGAAGCGTCAGCTCACTGAGCTCTAGGCATACTTGTTGCAAACCAATCCACCCTTGGCACCACAGGAATACGGGCCTGAGATTCCTGTTTTACCGAACCAACAACCACCGCCATCCCCACCAGCACCTGTTCCGGTTATAGCTACTTGATCGAAGCGAGCACGCAGTAGCTCATCCTCGAATGCCACCTCTGAGACTTCTGATTCGTCTGATTCTTCTGAGAACGAGGCTGACCATGCCAAAGCTAAGAAAAAGGATTACCAGAAAATCGTGGACTCGGCCATCACTAGTATCTGGAAGAACCGTAAGTTGGCGCAATTCTCAGGAAAAAGCAGGTCGGGAGTAGATGCCGAGTCTTGGCTAAACGAGATGCATGAATTCGACAAATCCTATGGTATGACCGAAAAGGACATTGGCAAGGTTGCCACCACAAGTCTTACAGGGTCTGGCCGTATATGGTTGAAGGGATATGCCCACTCACACGGGTTGACTAGAGGGAGGTGCCTTTACAAAATTTTTGCTAAGGCTTTCAAATCTCATTATGTTCCCAGGGCTCACCACTGCCAGCAGATTCAAACATTTTATCGCCTGGAACAAAAGAATATGACCGTCCAAATCTATACGGATGAGTTCATGAGGTTACATTTGTACGTCCCAGGGATAAACGAGCACATAGCAGTTGAGGGATACATTGAGGGGTTATCCCCTACCTTGAGAAAGATGGTTCGAGCAATATACCCTAAAACAGTAGCAGAAGCAGAGGCTAAAGCCCTTAGCCTAGAGGAGGACGCTCCTAAGTATCAGCCGCCGCGACCCTGTTCTTTTGGTCAGAATAGGGGTTATGCACCGTACAGGGGACATTCACCTAGCCCGGGGGCCTTCCGCCTCAACTGGATATCAGAAGCCAGAAAAGAAAGTTTCCTTCACAGTACCAAACAAGTCCACCAAACGCCACGGGAGCTTTCAAAGATATTCTCCAAGCCATTCCCAAGGAGGCTCACAACCAGTTACGTCGGGACAAGGCATGCTATCGGTGCTTCCGCCTCGGCCACCGCATGCAGAAATGCCCCTACATCACACAAACTGTGCAGGCCGCCCTTGTTGAAGTGGATTGGGAAGGTGCAGGGGATCCAAATGACCAAATCATGCTGCTGACGAGGATGCGCCTGACTATATACAAGGTGAGTCCCCTATTTATGTTGCCATTGAAACGGGCCAAGCCAATCATCAACCTTCTGTCATTTTTACGGTTGACCAAGTAGATTGTAAGCCCCTTATTATCCTCATGGATACCAGCAGCACGCATAATTTTGCCTCCCCTAGAATGGCAGAGGCTTTACAGCTCATTCTCTTCAAATGTAAACCGCGTCCAGTTATGTTGGCTAGTGGGCCCGTGCGCCACACACGGGGTTGACGCATTAACTTGAACATCCAGCTGCCAGGAGCACCCGTTGCTCTAGGGGCCGAGATAATGGATATTGGTCGCTATGATCTCGTTGTGGGCATGGAGTTCCTGGCTGCTGCAAAGGCCCACATTGATTGCAAAAAGCGAGAAGTTACCTTCACTGCATCCAACGGAGCCCGAGTGACCATAGCAAGTAAACTGGTTGTTCCCATTATGCAGTGTATCTTATTACGCCAGTTGCATTGACTTGCTTCAGTAGAAGCCAAGTCTAAGCAAGATGTTCTTCATAGCTTGCGTCCAGCAATAGCAGTTGTTCTTGGAGAATACCACGACCTTTTCTCGGAAGAAATTCATCGCTTGCCACCCTTTAGAGGTGTGGAATGCGAAATTACCTTGGAGCCAGGCACTAAACCTACCAGTAAGGCTCCATATCGAATGAGTACTCCTGAGTTAACGAAACTTAAGAAGAAGTTACAAGAGCTTCTCAGATTGAGCTTCATTCGACCTAATGTGTCACCTTTTGGGGCCCCGATACCCTTTGTGAAGAAGAAGGATGGCACCTTGCGAATGTGCATAGATTATCGCCAACTGAATAAGCACACTATTAAGAATCGGTATGCTTTACCGCGTGCCGACGATCTCATGGATCAATTGCAAGGGGCTAAACATTTTACGAAGATCGACCTTCATTCGGGATATCATCAGATATGAATTAAGGAGGATGACATTCACAAGTCCTTTTTTCGGACACGCTATGGACATTATGAGTTCACTGTGGTGCCATTTGGCCTAACCAATGCCCCGGCCACCTTCATGAGGCTGATGAATGATGTCTTCCGTGAATACCTTAATAATTTTGTCATCATATTCTTTGATGATATCCTCATATACAGTAAGACCTTAGAAGACCATGAACGGCATCTTCGGTTGACCTTGCAGAAACTCAGACGCCACCAACTCTATGCCAAGTTCTCCAAGTGTCGATTTGCAACCATCAAGGTTGATTACCTGGGACATATTGTGTCTGCGGAAGGGATAGCCACAGATCCAGCTAAGATTGAAGCAGTAAAGGATTGGCCCATTCCAACCAATGTGTCTGAAGCAGTTTTTTAGGCTTGGCCGGTTATTACCGCAAGTTTGTCAAAGACTTTGCCAAGCTAGCCGCGCCCTTGACGGACCTAACTAGGCATGAAAAGGTAAGGGATTGGATGGCACATTGGAAAGACAAAGTTCAAGCTGGATTCCAGTCATTGAAGGATGCTTTGACAACGGCCCCAGTTCTCACCTTGCCAGACCCTCAGAAGGATAAGTGGGTTGCCACGGATGCTAGTAAAATAGCTACCGGTGGCGTGTTAATGCAAGAAGGTCGGGTTATCGCGTATGATTATAGGAAGATGAATGATGCAGAACAGCGATACCCCAGGCATGACCAAGAATTGCTTACTGTCGTGCGTGCCTTGTGCATTTGGAGGCACTATTTACTTGGAAGACAATTCCAGTTGGATACTGATCACCAAAGCCTCTAATATATTTTCACGCAACCCCACCTCAACTTGAGACAAAGACGATGGATGGAATTCCTCGAGGAGTATGATTTTGAGGTCATCTATAAGCCGGACAAGCATAATGTTGTTGCTTTCTCGACATCCATTGATGTCGCTTTCCCGACATCCATTGGTCTCTAGTGAGCTTGGGAAGCAGATACAACAAACTCTTCCCATAGATCCAGAATTCCAGGACATATGGCAGAGTGTATCCAAGGAAACCAGAACAGACAAGGAAAGGGAGGTTTTCCGCCATTATAAAAAAGAAGATGGACTCCTTTATTATAAAGATAAGTTATGTGTTCCTGAGACATCAGGAGTTCGTAAGCTCATTCTCCACGATACACATAACAGTCCTATAGCGGGGCATGCAGGATTTATGAAGACATATTTCAAGATCCGCTCCAGTTATTTTTGGCCAAGAATGAACAAGCACATTGCTAGATGCATTAAGCAATGCCAGATCTATCAGCAAACAAAGACTGAGCAAATGCATATTCCAGGGGAACTGCAACCCCTAGATGTCCCCAATGCAAAATGGGAAGTCATTACCATGGATTTCATCGTGGGGCTTTCCAAGACCTTAAGAGATTTTGATGCCTCAATGGTGGTGGTCGACAAACTTTCTAAGATGGCGCACTTTCTGCCATTGCATTAGACACCGCCTTGTTTACCACGGAGGTATTTCGCCTTCATGGGATGCCGCGTACCATTATATCGAACTGGGATTCTAAGTTTGTTAGTGCATTCTGGAAAGATTTCTTTAGCACTATTCAAACTAAGCTTGCCATGAGCACAACAGAGCGTACCAATCGCATAATTGAAGATATGCTACGTAACTACGTCTGGAACAAGCAATCTCAATGGGTCAGATTACATCTTATTTGGTGGAGTTTGCCTATAATAGCACTAAACAGGAGTCCTCAAGGATGTCTCCTTTCATGATCAATTACGGCTATCAATGCCTCACTCCGGACACGTGGCATAATCCAGTTTCCAAGGTGGAAGTTTCTCAGCAGTTGCTTACAGATATGCAGACACTTGTGGAATAAGTTAGAGCATATTTGCTAGCTGCAAGAGCACGACAAAAGAGCCTTGCCGATCGACATCGGACTCCGCGAGAATTTCAGGTAGGTGATTCGGTTTGGCTAAAGATCAAGGTGAAGCAAGCCAAACTTAAGATTGGCAATTGTAAGAAGCTTGCACCTAGATAGGCGGGACCTTTTCAGATAACCGAAAGGATAGGTTCTCAAGCCTACCGATTGGATCTACCTGCACATTTAAAGATCCATAAAGTTTTCCACGTAACTCTTCTCAAGAAGCATAATCCTGATCCAGAAAAGGTTCTTGACACACCAACACTTCTGGAGATGACCGAGAATCAGTTGGAGATTGTACCAAGCTCTCCTTGATCACAAGATATAAGCAAAACCCGCACGAACTCAAATCTTACAATACTTGGTTAAGTGGAAGCACTTACCCACGGAAGACGCAACATGGGTTCTTAAAGCGGATTTGGATAAGACTTACCCGAACTTTATGAAAGAATGCCAGGGTCAAACCATTCAAGATGCAATCATCTCCAACCCTAACGGTAAGCATTGTGTTATGGGTCCGATATGAGAGAGATCCGACAAGGATCATTTTAGGGGTTGGGTTACATGCATCTTAGGTGGGGAACTGGGCATGTAGGCATTCATGATAGGGCGCATTCGTCTGCGGCTATAATTAGAATATGGACATTCCTTACGCCGAGACGATATGCAAGCCTTAGGCATGATAGGATTCTTGCATTCATATTTCTCATTTACTTTAAGGGGGTGGTCCCTTCACCCACACTACTTAAATCATTTTGTAAATATTGATGTATTTTACTTCTGCAGGCTAGTAAGGCGTATTGACAGACTGCAGAAGAAGCTAGGCCTCAGCCTGGAGGCTAAATCTTGTATTTGAAATTTTATGTTATGAGTACAGTCTAAAGTTATTTCTTGTGTTTGCTAAAGGACTTCCGTCCTATGACTTTTATATGTAACCTTCTGTTGACTTCAATAAGCAAGACTTATCTTTTCCATGTTCAGTCTCCACTAACTCTAATGCTGCGGACAACATTAATCCTGGGGATGTGGACGTTAGGTGTATTTATACTAAGATAATGATGCATACCATGACACGTCACTAGTATTTAATGAAATCCTTAAGGGTCAATAGGGGATAACTTCGATTCACTTAAAATGGATTTTATTAGCTATGCTAATAAAATTAGAGGATAATTAACCTAATTATGCTAATTAAGGCATAATTAGTTAAATCTCACCAATAGGGAGTCGCTGCCTGGACTAACTCGATTGGCCAAGTGGGACTTGCTAATTTGGGTGGAGAAATAGGGGTCCTACCCCCATTTTTGCCCCAAATTCGAATTGGGAAGAGGAGAGGAGGAGCGGCTACCAGTTTTTGCCAGTTCTTGCCAACAGACCCAAAGTATGGAGACCTACCGTGATAATGGCTCCAGCCAAGAGACTGGTTAGTCCCTAGATAGCTTCTATCTCCGCTAACACTTCTTTGAATAGATGGAATGGTTAAATTCTCTTTCTTATGTTGTTTTGGATGATGATGGATACTTAGATGGTGTTTATATTCTTTCTTTCTGCTCCCTCCGTGTATTGGGGTTAAGGGAAGGGTAGAGACCTAAAGGCCATCTAGAAGTAGAAATGTTCCCAGTTAGAACCCTTAAACCCAGTAATTGCGGCCTATGCACAAGAGCCAACCTGGCTGAGGATGCTATGATGTGGTTCAGCACCAAACAACGGACACAACTGGGGAATCGGGGGTGGAGCCTTGCTGAGCGTGGCTACTGGGGCTCCTACAGTGTGCTAGGCCTATACTCGGTCACCGTGTGTGGGCCGGGTATGGGTCTGACACCTCCTGGGTCGTTGGATATGGCCGTTATGGATGTCCTCGACTTTGTGTAGATTTAGGGGGGTAAGTCGGGTATGGATACGGGTGCTACAGAGGTGGCAGGTATCCCCTAGCACACCCAGGGAACCGTTGTGATCCGGGAGGAGAAGCTTCTCTGACCTGCCTCGTCGGACCGGGAAGATGTAACCCAGAGTAGCCCCATAGGGTGATTCCTTGGGATTGCATCTCCGGAGGGCTACAAGCACGTCATAGCATGATTCAGCCTATCTACAAAGCGTGCACAGGAGGGGCAGATGGAGTGGATTACCCTAGCCATTGTCTTATGCCAGCCAACGCTATGTTATACTTCCATCTGCTGTTATCTTGAGGCCTAGCTGTCAGTTGACCCCTTGAAGTCTGAGCCTCGGGTAGCGCCTTGTCATGGTGTTTAGCTTATGTTATTATGGTTGTATTGTCTTCCGTTGATGATGATGGATGGGCCACCCTTCGTGGTTTTTAGCATGAGTGTTGTATGCTAACATGTATGTATGCTTCTGTTGTATAGGATTTCTCATAGAGGACGTGGGACGAATGACACCTCCGTGTTCCTCGCTCGGACACTTGGCCATCCCAAGTGGTTCGAGTATGACGGAGGGCCTTACCATGGTGATGTAGTCGCCATGGAAGGGGAATTCCCATAGTTGTACGATGGGATCATCGTATAGATTCTGGGAGCGTCACAAATAGTAACATATAAGTCTTAAAAATGCTCATACCTCTGTGACAGTTTTTTGGCACCATCCAATCCTTGATTGCTACTATCTTAGAGGGATCAGGCTCTATTCCAGCCTCAAATATCACATGGCCTAAATACACCAACTTGCATTGAGCAAAAGAACACTTAGACATCTTACCACACAATTGCTCTTGTCTCAATATTGCCAAAGTCTGCCTCACATGCTCCACATGTTCCTACAATGTCTTGGAATAGACCAAGATGTCATTAGAGAATATACCAAAATAAAGTTGCCAGTAAAGGTCGAAATATATCATTCATCAAACCCATAGATGTTGCAGGAGCATTTGTCAAACCAAAGGGCATCAACACAAACTCTTAGTGGCCATATTGGGTTCTAAAGGCACTCTTATAAACATCCTTTGATCCTAATCTAATAATATCTGGATCGTAGATCAATTTTTATAAAGTATTGGGCTTCACCCAACTGATCAAAAAGCTCATAGCAACCAAATTTTTCATATTCCAAAAATGCTTATCATGATCTATTACATCAACTTTGGGCTCACCACTTTCAACTTGATATCTTGTGGATTGTAAAAGGTTCTCTAAATTTGGGGGAAGATTGCTTGAAGGAATTAGATGAAGAACTCTTCTACTCTTTGACTCTAAGACTCATTAGGAATGCCCTGCTTATTCCAGTCTATAAATCTTTGCTTTGAAATCCTTTAAACAGAATCATGCTATTATACTACTTTCATAAATATGAGAATCAAAATGAGATATCATATTATGAGTTGTCCATCTTCTTTATGCAACACACAAAGCTCTCTTAAAAAGATTTCTAACTGTATGCACAACATTTTCACTTGCGTCCACTCCTTTGATTCTATCCTGGTTGCGCTAGCTCTATACACTTTTTTTTCAATATTCCTTCCATGGTGCAACCCTTGGAAGTTTCAATAATTGTACTTTGTCAAGTGCAAAAATGAGCTCTATTGCACTAGAAAATAACAAAAAAATATGGATGACACCTTGCTAAATTGGAAAGGGGCTCAATAGAGAAAAGAAAGGAGGAGATGGTTGAGGATTTGGCATATTATTGGAATATGGTAAAGTGAACGAAGTTGAAATAAAAACATCCCAATTGAAGTTTCGTATTGTTATACAATATGGTTTTAGGTTGTATTCATATGGTATGACCATAGGTTGCTGATGGTTAGTGAAGGAGGTTTTAGGTTGTATTCATATGGTATGACCATAGGTTGCTGATGGTTAGTGAAGGTTTTAGGTTGTATTCATATGCTATGAGCATAGGTTGCTGATGGTATTGCCTTTGATTATGTCATAAGACAGGACCTATGGTATCTAAACCTCTTGCCAGGTTGGTTGCTATGTATTTTCCACCGGATGGGGTCCGCCCTTCACGCCATAAATGTTGGAAACTAAATAAGTATGAGTAATAACACTTAGGTGAGCTCTTTCTCTTCCATGCTAAATGATCAAGTAGAATAACAGAAGATTGGAGAAAGACATGGCAATCAATGTCATAACAGATCTCTAAATATAGTTATCTCTTTATTTATTGCGGATAGTTCAGGCTACTGAACTATCAAAATGCAATCCCTTCCCTTGCAATGCTATGCAATCTAGGCGTAGAGCAAAAATCAAGAAATAGAAGTCTATTAAGAGCTTTTATCGACATAGACTTTATAATCATTGCAAATATCATAATAACATGCATCTCAATCGAATATAAACATCAATAAGGGACACGGAAAATTAAAGTATGCGAAATTTCTTACCCAGAGGGCATTCTTCACCTTTTGCTCAATCCGTCCCATATTTTGCATCTGTAATATTTTTTCCGGCCAACAATACAAAGCAGCTAGGAGGGTGAGAAATATGGAAAGAACACACATGTAGCTTATCGCAAACTAAAACTCTCTTAGAGTTGAGAAAACCGACCTACAAATCAAGAACGGACATGTAGCTTGCTTCAATCTTCATTCAGCTATGTGAGTTATTGATTTTCCATTCCTGGGCAGAGAAGGATTAATGCTTCAATTAGGGGTAGACCAAGCTCAAAGCTTGTTGGGGATGAACATTGGGTAAGGCAACGCATCATCCGCAGGTCCAAGCAAATCTTAAACAAAAAAGAAATAGAAGTTCCTTTGGGGAAAATGTGAATTTAACTCAGTCCAAGGAGTTCCAATCATGATATAAACTGCATGCTCTGTCCCTAAGCGTTTGCAAATTTGTCCTGAGAGCCATGGATGAGAAAGCTTCAAGTTACGGATTGGGCCCAATCTAGTTTGCAGAGCTCGAATTGGTGTAAATCGATGGTCCTCCAGGCCTCCTCCGGATCAAGCACAATTTAGGACGAAAAAATTAGCCGTGAGAATCAAACATGGTAGAAGAATTACCTGCACTTGCTCCCATCCCATATGCCTGTTCCCTTCTCGCCGTTTTTCTCGTTTGCTAAATCGGCCGATCAGGTATGCACGGTTTAAACCGGACCACTATTATCCGCCATAAGAACTGAAAATCAAAGGAACCTTTAGAGCCGAATGGAACCATATATGCAATAAGGCCCTGTTTTTTGTTTAGGGTGTAATGGGGAACCAAGAGCTCATGGCTATGCCAAGGAGGCGCCGAGGCAGACTTGGAAAGTACAACATCAAATTTAATTTGTCGATTGAAATCGATCATTTTGGAGCTCCTTCGCCATGCTTTTAGTCCTTTTAAACTGCTAGAATACGGCTTTAGATCCCCTGCCGCTTGATTGTTCAACAAAATTTTAGATAGCTTTAGTTCGATAATTCAATCGAAGCGAGCATGGCATCAAGCTTCCCACTGAGCGGGCATGGCACTAAGGCGAGAATCCGAGATGTTGTAAGGAATTTCGGCTCTTTTCTGAGGCGACATCGTGAAGAGCGGATTTGATGAGAGGAAGAAGGGGGGCTATGAAAAAAAGAGTAATAGAAACAAATCCGCACTGAGAGAGATGGATGGAACGAGGGCATAGCCATGGCGCTTATAGCGGGAAGAGGCCCGCCGGAAAGGACCGGCCGGAAAATGATGATAATTCCAAAAACAACTCCGGTTCGAACAATTTTATATTTAGTCAGAGGATAGTAGTAAACATCAGAGAAAGCAAAAGAAATGGAAGGGACAATCATGAACTTTATGTAAGGAAGCAATGAAGAAGGAGCACTAGTTAAAATGGCATGGCGAAAATGGGATGGATGGATGGATAGCGTATGAGACAATTTACAAGACATTAGGATGGGTCTTGCCCCACCATCGTATATGGCTAAAATGGATCTATCCTTTTCCCATGTTGTTAATGCGTGGTTGAAGGAGGAATAGACATGATTGATTTAGCACTATAAAGCAAAATACTAGTAGTTAAGTTCATGTAGAATATTCTAGAGGGAATAACGAATATCTCTTCCGTGATCTCTCTTTCATGGCTTCCATGTACCAAGGCCTCCTTGTTAGGTGGAAAAAAGCGTTGATGTTAAAATATCGAAGAATCTGGCCGGAAGTACTACGTTCATGGTGGATTCCAGTCAATTACTACAACTAGAATGGACATTTGGATCTATTGGCTGATGTTCGAGCGTTGAGAAGGTGGATTAAGCGTGGCGTATGTTCATGTGCAAAGTGGTACGAGATGTCGTCAACTAATAGAATTGATAGCTTTCAAACAAAATTTTGGCCTACGAGAATAAGGACAAAACAATGTGGGAATGGTGGGAATATGTTATAGTATCTTCTCCAAACCATATAAATTGCATGAAAAGAAACCATCGATCCTTGACTAATCCTTACAGGTTGAGTCATAATCATCTTATAAATGTGCGAAAATAAAAAAGTGGTATATCACCGGCATCTAGTGGAATGTACAAGTCACTGCAGACACAAATCAAGAAAAACGAGAGGTGTGGATGATACTTCCTGGAGTGAATTCATTTTTATTGCAATTGGTTCATAGAGTTTCTATGATAAATAGAAGGGTATCCACACTCAGGTATGACATGAACCAACTATGTCCACTATGATTGATTTGGAACACTGCTTAGTAGTGTGCACTGACTTGCAAGTTGAGTGGATGTGGTTACGCATATGTTTAATACTGCATTGGGGACTGGCAACCTCCTTCTAGGTATGTATCCAATGGAATGGGAATTCAGAACATAGCTTGAAGAAGCTTACCAAATCAATAAGCTCTATCAGACTAGGTGTAAATCTGAACCTCATCCTTGGCTCATTGACGCTTCTTCCTCAACCTATCCTGTCAATGATTGGAGCTGCCCGACAATAAAATAAAATTCACAACAAGGCAACCAGTGGTTGGGTGCAGCACCGGGACTTCCCGGGAGGTCACCCATCCCAGTACTATTCCGGCCCAAGCGCGCTTAACTTCGGAGTTCTGATGGGATCCGGTGTGGTAGCGCTGGTATGACCGCACCACGAAGGAGGAGGGATATGAAATGCATGTAAGGGGTTTGCTTTGGAGGGGGTAGCACGTCTAGCAGGAGTGGAGGAGGCACGTAGAATGTGCACAAGGTGGCGGGAGCGGGCCGACCGCGCTTACGCCTTGACTGCACGCGTTGCAATGCCAAGGAAAGAGCAAGTAAAATTAAGGTAAGTGGAGAGACACTGTGAAAAGATAGCAAAAGAGGCATCTCTGAGGATGGGGGAGCAAAAGTGTGGTGGTTGGGTGCAGCACCGGGACTTCCCGGGAGGTCACCCATCCCAGTACTATTCCGGCCCAAGCGCGCTTAACTTCGGAGGAAGGTAAAAATCGGTTGTTGTGTCGTTAAATATCACATCCGACAGCAACGGAGCTGCATAAGAAGGCTTTAATAACCAGAAATTTCGTTAAAGATGTATTAGATGATTATTATGTTTCTTAATCATAGTATTTTGTAATAGGATAGGGCTCATATATGGACAAAAGGTCTTTGGGAGCTCTAATTTTGGCAAGTCCTCAAGTCCTCATCCAACATCAAAGCGCATCAAAGTCTCGAACCAACCATGCAATTACACAAAATTACTTCAAAACATGGGTGATTATACTAAATTGTGGAAAAGAATTGATTATCCACAAGCATTTGCTTAGCATTTTTTCGCTTTAAGTATCCAGTTTTCCTCACAGACGCCTATGCCATCACATATGCCTATGCCTGTCTCCTTAAGAGCCGGTTCACATGCAGTGAAGGCGCCATCACCGTCATGTAAAAAGGCTCACCCTTTTACATGGACCATCACTTGCCATCGTGAATTAGCACATGACAAAACAGGGGCCCCCTCCGACGGTGGTTGCATGTGAACCCAGGCTATTTGATCCACAGCTCCCTTCCTTACAGCAATCCTTTTGTTCTATCACTTCCAAAAGGGAAGCATGGATTGTATGTTTTGCTCTGTTCAACTCATGAGTTTTATAGCCTACCTCACCAAGAACCCAAAAATCTATAGTCCAAAATCATGTTAGAATTAAAAAAATTCATTTAATGAATCTACTGATGTATATGGCTCCCATTGCAATGACAATACTACCGTCAGTAACACTTTTCATACATAAGTGTCTTTGCAAACACTTTTCATATAGAACGAAATGTCTTTGCAATTGTGGTTCGATTGATGCAAGGAGAGATCCATGGATTTTGATAATTCTTTTCTTAGCATATCTCTAATATATAATTGTAATTAGGCCGATAAGGGTGCAGCTTGCATATGGTGTTTTCTATGCTTAGGATTACCCACGTGTAAGCATGTAAATAATTTTGAAGAATGGCGATCTTTCTAGAAGCTACGCCGGAACTTCTCGATTTTACACGTCTAGAATGATCTAGACGGTTCTCTGTTGATATAAAAAGAAAGGACGCGCACAAATTGAAACCCAGAGCTTAGGTTGATGGCAAGTTGGGCAAAGTTGGGCGTTTGTTTGGCGGCCATATCAGATTGGTTTTTTATTTTGGTTGTATTGGAGGGCCGAAGGCAAGCTCCGGATTTAGTCTGGACTGGAAGTAGTTCCTTTCAGGGGACGATTTGAAGGAGCATTTCTCCACTGCGGCTTTTATTTTCTGCCAGGAAGGAAATCGTTATGTTAAATCGAGAGTTCCAGATGAATGTAGAACCTTTTGGATTCTTCTTTTTTGGTATAAAAGTGGAGGACTGGGCATAAACGGATGAGTGGGGCTTCAAGCATCGGAATACAGATGTTCAAACAGATTATACAGTGGAGGTTTTTGCACTGCCAAATCGGTGCATTAGGGCTCTTGGTGCCTCAAGAATCGTGTTGATGAGGTACATTCATTTAATCTCCTGCTTATGCTGACCGCATCTGTGGATTTTTCTTATGGAACTTAATCACAATCCTGCGATGGTGGCTCTGTGATTGTGGCTCTGTGATTATAAAGGTACAGGCATTTTTTTTTTTCGTTGGATTGTTGCAGTCTAGGTCAAATAATTCAGCTTCAAGTTTGTTAGAATCCAGAAGCACGGGAAACCCAAGCACAGGATCGGCCACATCTTTCTTAGACGGAAAACCCAAGCACAGGATCCGCCACATCTTTCTTAGTCCAGTCTTTCTCCTCGATTGTTGCAGTCTAGGCCAAATAATTTAGCTTCAAGTTTGTTAAAATCTGAAGGACAGATACCTCCTTGGCCGTCTCTTTCTGAATCCAATCTTTCTCAACCCAGTCTGTGTTGCCCCTACTTATAGCAGCATGGAGATCAAGCTTGAGCTTTTTTTTGGTGAGATTCTAAGATAAACACACAGAAAATGTCAAGGCCAATTTCGTTTCCTTCTACTCATCTGCCAAGACTGTGCACCAGACGGCCAGGATTCCGATCATTTTGACCAAAAAATGTTTTGTGCCCAATTTCTGGCTTAAGCTATGGCCCTCAGCTGCTCTTCTAGAATTAGCGCTCCTTTGGATGCTGGGAAAGGGTCCTTATTTCCTTATGGCCTCTGTTTTCTTATGACAGGTAAGGATGAAATGTTCCTCAGACTCCGTCATATCCAAATTATGCATTCTCTTTGTCATTCAGGTTTGCTTCCTTAAACTTTAACTCTTTTAATCTCAACTGCTTTTTGATCTATAACAATCTGGGGTGCTTCGAAGTGGTCCTCGAATCCATGTAAGTTTGTATTGGAACTTTGAACTGGTTCTCAAATCCACCTAAGTTTGAATTGGTGCAGAGATTTTGGCAGTGGCATTACCATATTTTAAGGAAGTGAGATAAAGGTTAAACTACTTTTGTGTAAATCTGCAGTGCAGTACGATGATAATTGTTGCATCTAAAATATTCATTGTGCCAACTCATTATTTGATAAGCCAACCTCCCTACAAACTCTAAGGCAGAGGCTACTCACACACCAAAAGCCCTCCATAAGCCCCATAGCAGTGAAAGACCTTTTTTTTTGTTTTAATTAGAAGACGGTTTTGAGAGACGAATAATGTGCAGATCATATCCAAAGCTTTTTTATATTTTACAAATGTTATCCAAAAAGTTAAATTCTAACATGTTTATTTTTGCCCCAAATTTATGCAAGATGTTTTGACATGTTGAAGCCATGCGTCGTTATCTTCCATTAAATCAATTTTTCAGGTACCTTGTGTAGAGAATACTCAGCATTTAGAGCTTTGCTCTCTTTTTGCCAATTTAGACAAAGTGGATTTTCGAAGTTGTTATTAGAGATTGTTTCTTTCAAATGGTCTATTGTGAGCTTAATATCAATGTTGGGTGGGCAATTGAGGAAAGAGATGCCATTTATTTTAAGCATGTCATGCTTGGATTGTACATTTCGTGGAAGATCTTTTAACAACCCTTGTGCAATCTCTAGAACATGAGGTGAGGTTCAATTGAGGAAAGAGATGCCATTTATTTTAAGCATGTCATGCTTGGATTGTACATTTCGTGGAAGATCTTTTGACAGCCCTTGTGCAATCTCTAGAACATGAGGTGAGGTTCAAGTCAAGAACCTTAATGGCTATACCTTAATAGACCAAATAATTGAGAACTCTAGAACATGAGGTGAGGTTCAAGTCAAGAACCTTAATGGCTATACCTTAATAGACCAAATAATTGAGAACTCTAGAACATGAGGTGAGGTTCAAGTCAAGAACCTTAATGGCTATACCTTAATAGACCAAATAATTGAGAACTGACAGCGGCATGGCAAATACAGTGGGCAGTGGCATGGCAAATACATGATCTTAGCACTTAACATTTAGATAATATTATTTCTTGGTAATAAACTATTTTATTGAGCTGATATTTAGTGCAGTTTAAGGACAGTCCATGTGGAACTAAGGGTGAAAGTAAGCATTGGTATTTTTTGCTTTTTGGAATGGTTCACAGTTTGTTTGCCATTTGGCTGGGAAGGTTGTGGTGGATGAATGTTATGCTTTAGATGACTGAAGCAGGCTACAAAACTTGCCCATGGAAATAACATGGAGTGGTCATTGCATTGTCTTCCTTTTGCAAAGACAACTTTGGCTGGATTATCAAGCAATAGAGGATTATGCAGGCTCATGGGGTAAAAGACTGTATAGGCGTGCTATGGACAAGCGCCTGATTCTGCTATGGGCGAGCATGTCAGGGTCATGAGGTCTATATGAGCTCTACTCTTTAGGTGGAATTGTATTTGGGAGATTGGTGGCACAAAAGTCAGTAAAAGGGAGGATTCATATCAATTCCTCTTTTGAACTAACCGTCTTTCGTCTCTATTAAAATAATAGTTGTCTTTGTGATAGGTCGTGTGGGATGATTGAAACAATTGTTTATGTGCATTCTTCTTTCAATTACTCAAAACACACTTGAGTCGTCATCCTTTGGCAACTATAAGTTGATGTATTTCAAAGTAAAGCAATGCTCAAATTATAGGTAATTTTGAACGTATGATTGGTCCCTGATCAGTTGTGTATACACAAAAACATGTGCTATATTCAAAATCCGATTCTTTGTGTTATTTGAGGCGGCGACAGCCGCCGCGACAAAGTCTTGTAATTAGTAAATCTCAATTTCTTGGTCACTAAAGCACACAAATGTTTGAAATCTACACGTTCTCACAAATGCAAAGGTTGTTGCTAGTCATAGCAAATGGAATGACAACATTTGGCACCACCATCTGTTAACAGGAATAAGAAGTGATCTTCACCAAATAAAAGCCCATAATTTGATAACATGAAGAATTTATCCGGTTCTATTGACGTATTAATGAAGTCAATCTGACACGTAGCAACATACATGAACTTCAAGCACGACCCAATGACTAGAACAAGTATTGCTTCAATAAAAATGACCAACCGTCTGGAAGGTATTTTACAGACTCGAGAACGTTTATCTCTAAGTCCTTCAAACAGAGTTCAAATTCCTATAAAATTTGTCTTATGATTTTGCTCTTGTTTGTGTTTTCCATTTGTTATATGGAGCCAATATGGTTTACAATAAGGATCTTTGCCAATTGACAGCCTATAAGGCAAATTTTTTGCATGTAGAACTAAAATCTCACTGCATTATGCAAAATGTCACAGCAGATAAGTACCAATCGTAATGTTCTATTCTAGCCACGGAACTTCCACTCTCTGCGGCACATTGGGCATTGGGGTCGAGGGCTCTGTGAATTGACCCACTTTAAGATGCAATGCAGATGAAAGGCATGATTGCAAGCACCCCAAACTGCAAAGAGTCAGAGTAATGGTGAACAGATAATATGAACAAAAATTAGAAATGTCATCCATATAGATTGGCAATGAAATAATTCAGAAAATCAGTGCAGAAGCTGTAATTCAAGGAAGCACAACAATGCTATCTGGTCGATAAGTCCACAGCCAAGATTACTATTTATACCATGGCAAGGTTCTTTCAACAACCACTTTAATTTTGCACTGAAACCTTTCTGCTCTTCTCTTTTAGCAATGGCTCATGCTAAATGCGGGCTAGCTTGTGCTCTACAAAAGGATTTACAACTTGCTGACCACAGGTTAAGATTAATTGGAGAGTCTGGCCCAAGCACAGTACATCCAGCAGAAAAAGTTTGCACTGAAACCGTTCTGCTCCTCTCTTTTTGCAATGACTCATGCTAAATGGGACCTAGCTTGTGCACTAAAATTTTTTTTCCAACTTGCTGATCACAGGTTGAGATTAATTGGTGAGTCTGGCCCAAGCACAGTACAGAAACAAAAATCTGTATAGTGATGATAAATCAACCATGTTGTGAATCCTTAACAAATGGTCAGACCTATTGTATACTAAATCCTGACAAGATCATGCAATCATGGCTATGAAGCTGTGAAGCACATTTTTCCAAAACACATACAATAGCATACGCAACAAAATTCTCATGAAAAGAAGCTTACTTAAAGGGCAGTCGTCCCCCGGCATCTTACAATCGGGACAACATCCATCAAATGCCATTCTACATATTCCGCAAGCGTCATCATGTGCATCCCATGTCCAAGAAGCTACAGCATGCCATCTGCCAGTATAGTGGAAAAAGGGAACATAAGCCTGAAATATATATGAGCTAAACCTCAAAATCTAGGCCCCAGAACTTACTCTTGAAGAAAACAATGCCCATAAGGCAGAGAAGGATCAGGTCAAGCAAACAGTCAACTGCTGTGTTCAAAAACATAAAAATATCTGCTGAGATATGTGGGAGAATCATACTTAGGATCTTCGCCTTCATTGGGAAAAAAGTGTCTCCCCTCTATTTGTTGTACGAGGTACTTTTGCCTGTGAAGAAAAATATCTATTCCTGCAGATAACCAAAAATTATAAATTTGATAGAACGTTCTTACAACCTATATTTCATGCCACACGACAAATATAAAGCAAACAATTATATCATACAGCAAAATGCTCAAAATTTGTTATATTCAAATTGAGTAACACGCAATCATATTTTTGCAATTCAAGATTGCTGCATGTTGCTCATCATAATTGAGCTTTTATCATGATTGCTCATCTTAAGCTTTTTAAGAGCAGATGATACTGGATTAAAACCGGACTACAAGCAACTTTCTAACGCCTATAATATATCTATCTTCCAAATAAGTTGCATAACTTCAACAGCTATAAGCTTGCCATTTAGTAAATTCCCAAAGCTTTTACGTAGAGCTTGTTTTGACGAAATCCAGTAGAAAAGTGCATATATCCAATCTCCTCAACTATTTATAATGTATGTATGCCAACCAGTTGGAGGCCAAATGGTAAAGACATGGCTGTTGAAGTTATATGACTTTTTCAGATGCATGGAACATGACAAGGTTGTGACCATTTATGTGTTAACCTCCTAAAAACTGGCACAGCTTCCTGTATGTGATTTGGCTATCTCAGCAATTGTTGAAATACTGTTGACATTCACAATAAATTCTCAATAATCCCTGTTAGTGAGTATTGTGTCGGTGTCAGAAACCTTAAAGCAATCAGCAGGGATGTGAATTACAGGGTGACTGGCAGGGAGTCGTTCCATAAGTCCTATGGAGGGCCAACAAGTAATATTTTACCTTTATAAAGCTTTCTTCATATAATCTCTTAGATTTCCTTCCTTTTTTGCTAGGGCAGCTAATTTTGGGTTCAAGATCTACGTTATTGAGTATCCCATCTTTATGCTCATTCTACCTTGCAGGATCCAATGGCACACCCATCCAGATTCTTGTTGTACATTATGGATTGGGTATTTGTTAGACACTAGCACAATGATCGAGAATCGGGGAGCACATAAAAGACAAGCAAAGTACGAGCAGAACACCCTAACCTGGGACCGATTCTTCGGCGCTTCTTTTCCGATCGAAAAACCCTTCTGGCTAGGGTTCCGTGCAACTTACTAGTCCAAGTCACCCTGTTTTCTAGGGTATGGTCGCCTCCTATCGCGACTGTCCCTCGGAGCACCCAACCCCCGTCTCGACGCAACATCGCCCTGTGGCATGCCATCTTGGCCCTTTGGCATGCCACCTTGACCCGTGGACGTTATGTGCACGTACTGAATCCGTTATGGCCTGGACGTTATGCGTCAGCCATGTGTCCCGGTGTCGTGCATATGGTACCGTGAATCGCGGATAAAGCTACAGCGATCGCGCCAAAGACGGTTGCCGGTTGTCGGGCGTTTATTGACCATCGGCGTGCAATAGAGCTCCGCTAAGCGTGAAGCCCTGCTTTCCGGTGTCGTGTAATTGTTGTCCACAATTGTGGAACAGTTCTGCCCACTCGTGGCTGTGTTAGGCTAAGAGTCATATCGATTCGAAATTAGAATTCAATGCGACCTTGCTCGATTCAAAATTAGAATTCGCGCCCATTCCATAGCACTCGATTACCGAAACCCAATTTGAAAATCAAGCTCCCGCTATGGCTGCTAACAGAATAAAAGCCAATTTCATCTTCCAAATTTCAAGCTTATCGATATCAGGTCTTGAGGAGGACAATAGTAGACATGGTTTCCACAGGAGGTCGGAGAGGAGACGATCTTTGAAGCTAGTATGTGAGTACCTACATCAAGGAAAAGAGTTACTGCTCCAAGGAGGAAGCGTCGGACACCACAGATCAGTGCTGCATCTCCCACAATGCCAAGGAGGCCAAGCAAACGAGGGCAGTGGACTGAAGAACAAATGGCAGATATCTTGGATGAGGTGAGTGAGTATGGTATATCTGTTAGAGAGGCATCTAGAAGGTCGGGAATCCCAGAATCAACAATAAGGGACTGGCTGTATGGCCGTATAACTCACAAACAGACTAGTAATCCACAAATCCCCGACAACTCTACAAGAGGAAGAGTTAGTCAATTGGGCACCTCTCCGGCCGAAGCGTGGAATGGGGTTACACTCTCATTTGTCAAGGAAAGGCAGACCTGAGAAGGCTATGGAGGGGGCAACAAATTCCGGGTCCCGGGAGTAAATGGTGGAAGCTGTTCAAACAGAGGCATCCAGAGGTTACACTAAGAAGTGTAGAGACACTAGATGTGTCTCGCCAAGTAAGCTATGACACAAGAGAATACGGATAACTTCTATGCCGGGTGGAGACAAATCTATGACGAGTTCAATTTTTGGCCTCTAGGATCCGGAATGCCGATGAGACCCGCATCCAAGCCGGTAAGGTGAAGGGCATGAAGATCATAGGAAGGAAAGGGGAGCATAGGGTCAATGAGGTGGTCATGAACAATAGGGAGTGGGTGACCATTCCGGGTATGTGTAAATGTCAAGGGTTTAGGATACCTAATTTGTATATATTCAAGGGTACACTGATGAGGCAAGATAACATTGCCGGATGTGAGGAAGGGGCAATTCAAAGTCGTGACCCCTTCGGCTTGGATGATTCTGAGAATTGTTCAAGTCTTGGTTGTCACATTTTGTTGCTAGGGTTCCCGGTGGAGTATCTCCAACAAGGCCACATCCGATAATATTGGATGGCCATGGCAGCCATGTGGAGTCGAAGTGATTTTGGCGACTAAGGAAATGGGCCTATATTTTGCCCTACTTCCAAAGACACACACATCACATAGGTTACAACCTTTGATGTTGCATGCTTTGCACCATTCAAGGCGACTTTCAAGAGATTGAGATCTTCTTACATGGTTAGCAAAGGGAGGATGAATCAAGAGGGAGGACATTGCGTAGCTCATTTCACAGTGCGGTTGAATCGGCTGACCTAGCAACATCAAAGGTGGTTTAGAGCTACTGGGATTTGGCCATTCAACTCGGACAAAGTTAAGCCAGGCCAGGAAAGTGGCAGGTTTGGAAGAGTGCCCATGGAGCAGATTATCCAAAGTGTGGGCCAGGAAAATGCAGCCAACTTGGAGGAGGAGGAATTGGAGCAATTCAACATGGCTGACTTGCATGCCTTATGGGAGGCACCACGCCCTGCTGGTGAGCATGGTGGCCAAGAGCCTATTGGAGTGCATCAACATGTAGTTGACAATGTGGACATTGAAAGACATGATGTGCATCCATCTCACCAAGAAGATGCACCAGATGGGGAACATCAGGCCATTGAGCAGACCTTACAACCTTCACAGCAACATGTGGTTCCACCTGCTGACATGGGAACAGCACATGCTTGTGTGCAGCTCCCTACAGAAGTGAGGACATCACAGGCCTGCATGCAACAATCTCAATCCTCGAGGGCAAGGAATCGAGGTGTAGTCCCAGACCTAAGTGGGAGGGTGCATATCTCTAGTGATGGCTTCTGTGAGGCCTTGGCTGCTGAGAGGTCTAGGAGAACTGAGGCAACAAGACTAAAGAATGAGCAAGTTGCAGCCAGGAAAACTCGAACTGCTAGAAGGAAATTGGAAAGACAGGAGGCCGCCAGAGAGCTCAAATGTAATAGGGAAGAGAGGGAAAATAGGAAGAAGGCTGATGCAGAATTTGAAGCCTCTATCGCTAGACTTAGGGCACTAATGTACCCCTGTGGGCATCTCAAGAGTTGCGCCAGCCTTCTCTTTGAGAGACCAATGAATGATGAGGTAAGGAGCAAAAGGTTAGAGGTTAGAAGAAATGTAATGAGGACAAGGCAAGGGTTGAGTCCAATCAGGGATCCAATTTTGAGAACATCATTCAACATGGATCCTGGACTTCAGCAAGTTAGTGGATTGACCACACCAGTTACTAGTGATCATGCAGGTGACCAGGATAGTGAAGATGAAGTGAATGTTATGTAGCCCGGAGGATACTCACCGTGCTTTCGGGAGATGCGAGTGAAGTTAGCATAGAAGGATTCCTCGCCGGGTCAGACCTGTCCCAAACTCAATTAGTACAATCAGGTCACCATTGAAGACCGGGACTTGGTCAACAGGGGAGGAGAGTCACAAAGAAGATGCGTGTATTGGCCCGGGAATTCCATGAGGTTGGATAATAAGGTTGGGTGAGTTATGCAAAGAAGACATTCGGACCCCCCAAAGATGGGGATAAGGCCATAGACAAAGCTAGGATCATTCGAGAAATGGTCGAAATAGGCGTGGAAAAGGACATAATCTCTCGGGCCAAAGGAATGGATGTGGAGTTTGCAAAAACCTGGAGGGCAAATATGTCTGAAGGGTCAGTACCAACACCAAGATTCGAAGAGGGAAACACTTTCACTAACCAGGTGTGTTAAGTCTACAACAGGAGCTTAATAGAACTAGCATTTCTGATACAATTCTAACATCTAACATTTGCACATGGCAGGAAGCTGAAGACAGTGACGAGACCATAGATGAGACCTTAGACAACTAAGGTAGCAGCACTTGTAGCAGCAACACAACATTAAATATGAAAGCAAATATTATTTGCATTGTATATTTAAGTTTGATAAATTGGTCTAACATTAAAATCAGTTCTCATGACATGTAATACAGCAAACATTGGTCTTCAAATGGAGGGGATCATCAGCCCAATTTGGAAAGTTCTGTTGCATTTGTAAATGAAAACTGTGTTAAGACAATAACTCAAGGGAATCATCATATTCATTTCAAAGAAGCCCGAGGGCTGATACAAAAGTTGGCACTAAGGCCCATCACAAAAATGCCTGACCTGCAGGCCACATTGTACATCAAAACAGCAGGCAGGTGAGGGAAGCTTATCAGCCAAAAAAGAGGAGGTGAAGAAATGAGGTCGTCCAGTGGAGCCATTGCGAGCATAAGGCCGGAAGCAATCAATGATCAACCGTGGCTCAAAAGAACGCAATCATCCTCACTAACCACAACTGGCAAGTGGATGAGGTCGGGCCACAAGCCCTTTCAACTTGGGTTGCAATCTCCCGAGATACCTCAACATGTGGTTGATGCTACAAAGACGGGTAAACCTCAACAGTGTGACGAGGCAATTACGAATTGTAAAGAAAATCGGAGTTGTTGAAGTCGCGTTCGAACCGGGACCGGGAACATTACTCATGGGTGGTGAGGACGTTTGCCGAGATGGGTCCCTCTCCCCGCCGGACCTAAAGGTGTCCGTGTCGGGCCGATCCGAAAGCTTGTGCGCCGTGCTTGATCCATGTTCTTCGGGCCGCCAATGCAAGAAAAACATGTTTAAATTAAACCGTAAACATCCAAAACATGTCAAGAGGTAGCGGTTTCCGCCGCGCTGCGGCCGGTTCGATGGAGCTAATGAAGAATACCGAGAATGTTGTCATGCGAAAAACTAACTCAGAATTTAAAGAACGATCTAATGATGGTTCTAGCGCCGCCCGATCAAGCCGATATCCAAAAGGCTTCGCTTTAATGATCTAACCCTCCCATTGCAGCCGGTCCCGCAATTTAGGGGCTTAATCGACACGCAGAATTAGGGAAGGGTTTTAAGGATTGAGGCCGGAAATCGGCTAAGGTGGGCCGCAGATCCGCTACCCTAGGGCTGATAGTCGGGCAAACCGTGAGGGCTTAGGGGGCCCTCGCATGACGATAAGGGTGTAATCGTGGAAGGCACTCATTATTGCACCGCCTCAATTAGCGGGAGACCTGACCACGACGTAATGTTAATTGTCATGTCGGCTTGGCACGGTCGGCGCCATAGCTGGTCCAGAAGGTCCGGGCGACGGCAGTTCAAAGGATTTTTAATGAGGCCATCGAATTAACGACGGGAGCCTAGACCCCCTCCCCTACCAAGATGCCATAACTTCTCAACCTTTGGCGATTTTAGGAAAAATTTGTTCTACAAAGTTGTAGTCCGTGCCATTAGGTACTCAAAACACCGGGCGGACGACAAAGCGCCAAGAATTGTGTCTCGATCTACAAGTGTTTGCCTCTTTGCGCGCAAAACATGGCTTACCATACCCTATAGAATAGAATAGAATAGAATACATTAATGTCCCTTGTGCCATGAGGCCCCGGACTTGTGTAGCATGGGCGAGCTCCCTAAAAAGGGTGCTACTAGCACATCACGCCATTTATTATGTAGCCTTTTCTGAAGGCTGACTTTTTCTTTTTTTAATACCAAAGATCCCGCTTTTATCTCGGCTTCATGGCCGCGGCAAAGGATGCGTCGTTATCAATCGCTTTTAGTGAACATTTTGTATGGGGTTTTATGACCCGCTTTGTATGGATTATATTACTTAACCCTCTTTCACGCGGTACTTTTTATGTCTTATCAACATTCTCCTCAATCGGCCCCGCCAAATCCGGCGATTCTCAAGTATTGTCATCGTAATGTAGACCGTTCCCCATCTTATACTCTCAGACTTGTCTCTCGATGTCTCCGTAGATCGGGCAATCGCTAATCATGTGGTTCTCATCCTCTATTCCCCATCGCCACAGCATTCTCGTGATATCCCGGCCCTCCTTGTCTATCCCTCTCCACTTGTCTTTTTTCGATTCTTAGATCATGACTTCCCATCCCGAATCTAGCCGCAATGTCTCTTCTGCTTTTTCCCAAAGGTGTTATCTCGATACATCTGGTGTCCTATTTGCTGATCCGGGTTGAAAACCCGCATGAAACAGCCGCCTTGGGACCGTAGGCCTTGCAACCCACGCCTCGTGGGGCTGTCGCCCATTCCTCATTCCACCGCCCCTCTTCAATAGGGTCGCCAAATTTAATCCCATTTCTCCGGGTCCAAATTGCCACATCTTTAAACCATCCACTTCCCGCGGAGGATGTGTGATTTTTGCCGATTCGGTAATTGCAATCTCGATGCTTTCCTTGAATGTCTCCCTGCATTGTCCCCCGATCAGGTACCTTATGGTTCTCTCCCATGCTCTCACCTCCATTGGTTTTTGCCCCGCTTCGAGGACCATGATTGTTAGTGGCGATTTGTCATACCCCCACCTCGCTCCCTGCCATTGCCTAAGAATTCCTTCCTCTTTTTCCCACTTTCTCTCGCTAGGTCTGGCCCCCATGCTTTCTCGCCTTCACATACCGGGTGGCTACCATCAGATCAATAAGTAGCATTTGATGTCCCGGCCAATTATTCTCGCTTCATGTAAAAGTTCTTCATGTTGAAGTAACTCCCTATAGCTGATTGGAACTCGGCCAGCTCCTTTGGCCCATTTCCTGCACTCATGTGCATCATACCCTAGATATCCTCAGATTCCGCTGTTTCCTCTATGTCTTTTTCCTTATATCCAAGGGTCTATGTCCTGTTCTTATGACCAAATATGGTTTAACGCTATGACCAAATATGGCCATTCTACAACTAACCGAGGTATAATGATGCAATGTTCTAAAAAGATGGAAGGCGGACTTTGAAATCCCCCACTACTAGGCTAAGGGTATGATCACATGTTCCCCGCCAATATAAAGTTCGCCAATTGTAATTCAGCCCTTACTCAACCACATTGTGCCACGTGGCAACAATTCTTACGTAAATGTCACTAAGTTTTGTAACTAAAAAGCGGACGATCAGCTTAAAGTTGTTTACTAATTTAGTTTCATGAATCACTCCCCGATTTACTTGACATTCCGTTGTTTTACTAGATGATTTCAAGATTTTACCAGATATTTTAGCCTGAATTGCAGCTAACCGAACTTCAAGTTTCAATCATTTCCTTCGCATATCTTCCACAGCAAAATTACAAGTAGAAGGACATTCTTATATACAGAAAAAATCTCTGTTCATGCCTGTTTTCTTTTTTTTTTTTGAGGGTCACATGATGCCCTCAACATTTAGCATTTCCATGTCATTTCCACATATGGAAAAATTTCTACCTATGAAAAAAGTGAAAAACAATAGCAAGAATTTAGACAAAGGGAACAAGAGATCCAAACCAAACATGGGAGACAACCAAGATCAACTGCAGAAAAAAGGTGGAACAACCAATATAATAGAGCTTCAAGAAAAGCAGATCTTTCTATTGTGGAGGACCACATCTTAAAGTAGGCTGCCCAAAATTAAATGCAAAAGGGGACCAGAATGACTGAGAGAGTCGCTGTGAGCTAAAGGATCAAGGCAGAATAGATTATAGACCAAATCCTCGTCGCAATAGACCCTCGACCCAAGTGTTTCAAATAGAAGAACTTCCTACCAAATCCAAGGACCAAGACTAATAAGCAAGTTGCATTTGTGGATGAAGTTCAAAAGGAAAAGGCGAAGCTACAGATTGCCTACTTAAAGTAGTTTTAGTTAAGTAGTTAATTTTGTAGCTCCTTGGAGGAGACAGGTAAATTCTTAGGAATAATCTTGTTTGTAGTATATTTTTGAAGACAACAAATTATGTTTGTAGCATCATTGTTGATCTTCTTGTCCATTATTATTATTATTATTATTATTATTATTATTATTATTATTATTATTATTATTATTATTATTATTATTATTATTATTATTATTATTATTATTATTATTATTATTATTATTATTATTATTATTATTATTATTATTATTATTATTATTATTATTATTATTATTATTATTGCGGACTTGATTATTTTTAATTGTGGATTCAACTAGAGTTGCAACCATGGACTTGGCTGTGTTAATTTGCCATATATTTTCTTGACCGAGAATGATCAATCCCAAAAAGGGAAGGAATTGATATGGTGGTGCTCGAGGAAGTGGTTGTGGGGAGCGCGAGAAAGAGAAAGAAAGTCCAAATAAGCTAAACCGTTGTACGAATGCTATTATGTTTTGGCTTTAGATATAAAAATGCATAACGTGTCACAAGAAACTTACGCAGCATCACCAAAGATTCCAACCTGAGACCTTTTGATGGATATAATTTGCAAAATTTATGGAAAAGTGCTTAGATCTGCCTACAGGCAATACTGCAGAACAAACATTTAAAACTTTTTGGATGAACTATGAATCATGCCCATGAAAATTATCTAAATTACATTGTTGTATGGAAGTTACATTATTAATGGACTTTATATAAGTTAAAATAAGACAATGGTCTTTGTTTAAATATTGAAGGGAATGCACGTAGAAAAAGGCAAGCTATATTCTATTTTAAAAAGGCTCGTCAATTTATCTTGGAAGGATCAACCTTTTTAACAAAAGGTCGTGCAACAATAAATAAGGTTGCATATTAAACTCCCGTTTGAAGATTCTCTTCTAAAAAACATATTAATTATTTGAAATGGCTATTTTGTGGGTTAAGTCCACAAACTCATGGTGATAATATGTGCTATTTTAGCCCCAATTTTTTTTTTACCGCTGTGTCAATATATCAAACGCTTGAAATGGCAACTTTAGGGGTTAAGTTCAAAACATTAAGGTGATTACGATTTATTATATGCTATTTCAACTACATTTATATTTTTCCCCACCGGGCACGATAAAAAGAGGTTTAATTTGTAATAAATCATAGGCTAAATTACTTAACATTAAAATGTAGAAAGTGCAAGATGGTCACAAGTTAAATTATTTAACATTAAATGTAAAGTGCAAGGCGGAAAAAGAAGTAAACATAAAGTTTTGTGGTGTGATGAAAAAGTAAATCACCAAGACATGCTAAACTGTTTTAGGGAGGTTGCCCACAAGACTTTATGTTTATGTTATTCCGTAATAGAACCTTGCACACTCTTATGCTATTTCGAAATAGAACCTTGCACTCTTAGTGTATTCCGAAATACAAATGTGCACTCTTATCGTATTCCGGAATGTAAATGCACACTCTTATTGTATTCTGAAATACAAAACACACTCTTATTGTATTCCGTAATACAAATCCCTTTGCACTCTTATCCTATTCCGTAATACAAATCAAAATCTATATTTTCATAGGCTATTCGGAATAGATCCTTGCATCCGGAATACAAATCAAAAGCCATGTTTTTGAATCACCTACACAATGAAAACAATGATGCCTGTGATGATGCCACAAAAAAAGAATGATGCTTGTATTAATGGCGCCCGATTGGAGACCGCCTTTTAACATAAAAAACTCAAGCCTATGATATCCATAACTTGCCTCAAGAAAAGCCTCCCATGTCCCGACCAAATAACAAAGAGAGAAATATGCAAAAGAAACTTAAACTAGCGTAACCAAAGATGTTGAACTAGCATATGTAAATCCAGAAAATTGTAGAATAAAACAAGCACATTTATTGTGTTTTGAAGAATCCATTTGCTGCTTCTCTGTAAAAATGGAAGGCAAATCCATGCCATAGCTTTACTGCCATAACAAGCATAGCCAGCATACTCAAAGGGAGTCTTGCCTTCAAAGTCTGCTAAATTTACTAACAAACCCTCTGAAAACTCTTTAGTACTGCACAACTTACTCACAATCCCTTTTGCTTTAATGTAAATATAGTTCCCCAGTGCAACATTGTCCTGTTGGAGATCCTTCCTTTACCATTCATAAACTCAAATAGTTTGCTTTTTGTCACGATCAACGGCGAGTATGTTGGAAGAAAACAAAAAAGAATTATTGGCTAAATATTGAATGTGCATTTAGGCCCCAATAATTAACTTCTGTATCTTAACTAACTTCTACATATTAAGAAGGTGCAGAAGTAGTTTAGGTGGAGGGTCACCAATAATGGAAGAAGCAAGCAAGTTGGATGCTCTGAACTCCTTCTTACAAGATGTATGGCAGTAAACAAGAGTAAATTCCAAACAATAGTATTGGGCAGTAGTTCAAATCACTTTTCCCACATTGATATAGATAAAATTAGAGTACAAAGTACGTTTGCATGTTTAAACTTTAAATAGCATTTGGAAGTGCATGCATGCTCAACAACATATGCTTTTATTCTCTTTATATACTATGTAAACTGCCTTTCTTGTGCAGCATGCAGATGAAATTTGAAAGCTCTATTATTCATGTTCCATCTTGTTTCTGTTATTTTTTTCAGTACCCAGTTTACATGTCCATTTTTTCAACTTGTAATCCTAATGAGCCATTCTCATACCAATTATCTATTGCCTTCGCTTAGATATCTTAATATAAACTGCCATATGCAGCCTCTATTCTTGCTCTTAGGTCCAGCTTCCATTATTGAGTACACGTCATAATTAGAACAGTATCATATCCTGACATGTCAAAAAGAATTGGTGTTGCCATCATGAGCCTTACGTTGGTCCAGCAAAAGATTTGCTTACTTATGGCTTCCAAAACAAACTAAAACTATATAAGCCCAGTGGGCTACAATATCATGTATCTTCAAGCAAAAAACAAAGGTATCATGCACAAACCTCTAACTGGGCCGGATGATTCATGCCTCATTTAAATGAGAAGCCACAAATCTGGCAAAAGCTTGAGAAAATAATCATCTTTGCCACATCGTCACAAATTTTGAGAAACTTTAAATCAAGATCGAATCTAACTCTAGCCGCCATCAAAGAACTGTGGTACGCACCATCATGCCATGAAGAATGAAAATGGCTAAGTACTAGTGCAAAGGATATTTGAAGGCGATGCAAACAAAGGGCTAATGAAGTTAAAACTATAGACCATTGCCATCGCCGACCAAATAGTAGCGCAACCCTAGAGAAAGATCGCCAGAGCAAAATCGAAAAAAAAACACGCCCCTCGTCTCTCAAAAACAAAACGTATTCGAATATAAAGTGTATTCCGTAATATATTTTCTATTTTTTTTTTTGATAGAAGGGGACTTTTAATTACTCAATAAAGGTAGTAGTATTTGTGTCCGTAAGAAACCTTACCATTGACAAAAAAAGACAAAGATGAATAACATAATCTAAGAACTTGAACTAGGCCATCGCCACAACAAAGAAAATTCCCAAAGACTTGTTTAGAACTATAAGTACCAGAAAGTAACCCATATGACCATATATATATATTGTTGTGAGTCGCATAATAACTACAACGAAAACTCGCGATTAAACCGATGTCAAGCAAAGACTTACATTCAAAAATGGTTGTACTCAGACACCTATCTTCTTCGCCTTCTTCTTTTACCAAATTTCTTCCTTAAATTCAAACCCAGCTACTCTTCACCGCTTTCAAACCGTGATGCTTTCTTGCGGCGCGCCTCTTCCAAAGAAATAGAGATCGTAAGGATAACGTGGATATGTTTGTCCAAATGGATGTAAGCAATGAGCCAAAGCATATGAAAGTCCATTTCCCCGAATTATTAGTACCCTCGAGACAAATCTACCCAAATGAAAATGGTAGCTATTCCTAAAGGCGCAGAATTGATCCAATTCCACATAAAGTTACCGAAAAAAAAGAGAAGGATGTCTAGGATCCAAGCCTGATAACCATCTTGCAAAATTCTATTGAATCTTTCTACCATAACGGGCAGGTTTGGAGGAGGCCTATGATGACCAAGGATAGCAAGTTGAACCCAAGCTTCATTCAGATGTCAACTGAGGGTGGCCATCAAGCAATCCCTCACAAGAGATTCAATAAATCTCAGAATCCAAATACTCGCCGTAAGGGAGATGAGTATATTTGCACTTAAAGAAATTGAATGACCAACATAAGAACCAAAAGCAAGCCATTTCCTGTCAAACGAGTCTCCTTTCTTAGACCTATGGGACATAGCACAAGTAGCTAAATCAAACATGAACATCATTTTTAAAGCACTCATATTCCTCTTCCCTATTGTAATTGCATTCCTATACTTCCAGATACACCAAATGGCAATTTGTTTTGAGTGTTTAGAAAGACATTTCTCCCCTGTGTAACTACAAGGAGAGTCGGGTGAACTCAAGCCTATACCAGCAGACCTTGTGATATTCCCAAGCCAAGTCCGTAGGGGACCAACTTGGGACACTTGAAAATGTGCATGGTAGATTCATGTGTTCCTTCAGAAAGGTCACAGTTGTATCAAGGTTGGGGAAATGAATTTTGAAGCCCTGTTCTTGAGATAACATTTGGAAGGGATAGCCATGTGCAAAACAAGCCAAGCAAAAAGTTGAATCTTAGGCCGACAAAGAAGTTTTCCAAAGACTCTTTTAAGATCCTCACAAATTCATTAGGGGCTATGTTCCACTTGAGAGGTAGCTTGTTAGATTTGGCTGTAGAGATCTCTTTATAAGTCTTGGAGACACTGTAATTCTTAATATTCCCTTGGATCCAGTTGGGGACATCTCGTGAGAATGCATTGATTCACCCATTAATGCAAGAAAGAATATGCTTATAAATCATCTTTCTACGTGTGGGAGCAGCATTTGTTAATCTCTTCCCGTGTTCTCCATCGAAAGTACCATTCCAAATATCATTGAGGATTGAGATCCCCGCATTTTCCACTTTCTATAAGATTTAGGTGTTCTTCAGCTAGACAAGAATAATCATTTTTTGCCAGTAGAGGTGACCAGAAAATAGAGAAAGCACCATTCTCTTGACACATTTGCTTGTGATCAAAAGTTGGTGCTGCTTTGTTCCAGGCTTTGAATAGATTCCTCATCAAGTTGGAAATATTAGGACCAAATTTTAAAATCATGAAAGATAGAGTCGTAAGTTGTGCTTGCAATTTCTCCTATTGAAAGGCATGCTTTTATTGATCCAAGATTTGATAAACTCCATAGCAGTGAGAATTGAAACCATTAATTGCCTTCCAAATGAATTTTGCACCTAAAGCCCTCGAAAGCATGATGAAACAGTGGATTTGCAACCCAAACCACCTTGTTCTTTATCGTGAGCTAGCTCACTCCAATTAAGAAGATGCATACACCGACCATATAAAGTCTCTAACACATCTTTCTATAAGGTTATAAGAATTTTGTCAAAGAATGAGGATGCATTTAAAAATACACATGAGTACTAGCAAGAATTGAATTGGCAATGATGACTCTTTCCCGCCTCTAGAGAGGGATTTCACCGATACCACAAACCTTCTTTTTGATTCTCATTGATGATGGGGTCCCAAGCACCCTTGGGCGTAATGGTTTATAGCAAGAGGGAGTCCTAGTAAGGTGATGCTATCATTAGGGCCCACAATATTAATACCTCTAGTATTCAGAGAAGGGTCAGGGTCATCCCATAGAATAGAACATTTATCCAGGTTCAAATAGACACCTTAAGTCGCATCAAAAAGTTCAATACATTCAAAAATCTATCAAGGACCTCATTGTCACTTTTAGCATGATGAAAGTGTCAATGATATTGCAACATAGTAATTTGCTTTTGAGATCCGTGCATTTGGAGGCCAATGATCCGGGTTGTTAGCCCGCAGACAAAAAGATGAGCCTAGCCAATATTTCAGCCCACAAGAAGAAAGAGATATGGTGCCAAAGGACACCCTTGTCTCACCCCTCTTTTAATAGGAAAGAATTATGTAGGGGAACCATTGATAGCAAGAGCAGAATAGGCATTGTTGCTGAGCCCGAGAATTCTTTGGATAAGATCAGGGTGAATGCCTACACAATCCATGGCATGCTCCAAAAAGTTCCAATTGATGCAATCATACGCTCTTTTAAAATCTAATTTAAGCAAGAGACAGCTTTTGGTTAGAAAGCTTATTCCAAAGTGGAGGGCCTCATTGGCTGCAAATATAATTGTCTAGAATGAATCTTTTAGGCAGAAAGGCTGATTGACAGTTAGAAATAGTACTTTGAAGGTGAGCCTTAATTCTGTCTGCAATGATTTTAGCAATCATCTTATAAGTAGTATTGATCAAGGAAATTGGTCTCCAGTCATTTATAGCAGAGGGGTTACTTTTCTTAGGAATAAGAGCAATCATGCTAGAGGTATAAGCCGGGTGGAGATCCATTGCATGCCGTAAACCCTTTAATGAAGGTACACTGTGTCTTGTTTAAGGATATCCCAAAATTCAATGTAAAACTCTCGCAGAAGTCCATCCGCCCCGGGTTTTGCCATGTTTCATGTTGGTAATGGACTTGAAAATCTCTCTTTCCGAGGGACAATTAAGGACATCACTGGACATTGTCTGAGTGTGCTGGATAGAGCTAAAAATATGCAATTGAGCATCAATCATACTATCGTTCTGGTTATCTTCACTGAAAAGTTTCCTGTATTTTGCAATAAAAAGGCTCCTTATGGCTTGATCGCCAAGAATGGTATTCCCATTGTCAATGGCATTGTTGATTACTCTCTCGCTTTGCTTTCTTAAAGAAAAAACCCGAGGAAGAGTTATCAAGCTCCTTTGCATAGGAGATTTTAGCTTTTAGGGCCATACCTCTAACCTGATATTCCTCCAATATTTTAATTTGCAGTTCAAGACTGTTCTCTTCCTCATGCAAATTAATATTGTTATAGTCCAAAGATAATCTTTTGTCTAACTTCCTTGATTTGATTGAAGAGATCGCTCCTAATCAATTCCCTCGCTTGTTTTAGTCTCCAATTCCCCAAATCTTAATCCAGATTTAACCTTTTTCAATTTTAGCATAGTAAGGCCATGGATTGATGAGTAGGAGTAATTGGGAGACTATTATAATAGTCCCTAAATTCCTTTGCAATCTAATATTGATAGTAAGGACGGTTGAGCTTGAAAGATGTCTTACTATGTTGCTTCCTCGAGACTAAGATCCTTCCGATCAATAATAATAGGTTGGTGGTCGAGAGAATAGCCCCTTCGGCCCCCAAAGAACTGCAATTTTCTAAAAGGTTGGCGTAAGAAGAGCTAGAGATGTAGACCCCCGCCTAGATTGCGTAACGTTCTATCCTCACCCTTTCTTTTATTGGACCAGCTATATTTCATATTGGAACATGGCACATAAAAGAAGGAGTTTTGAGCCAAAGATGTTGTTCCAGCTATATCTCTCATTATTGGTCATATTAATTTTGTTCCCCAATTTCATATCCCACCGAGGAGTATTATTAAAATCCTCCGGCCATGATCCAATCAATTTGTGGCAGCCCCCGCAATGGTTAATCAATATCTTGCCAAAGAGAATCTCTATCACTAGGATCCGTGGGAGCATATATATTAATGATACCAAAGGTATTGGAAGAAGGACTATGCTCAATGATTAAGTATTGCCAGCCTAGAGGTGGGGCTATTGTAACAAATTTGGATAACTTTTGGACCATTCCATATCATTGCTAAACCACCCTTTCTCGCCATTAGCCAGGATAATAGAAGAAGAATATCCATTATGTATCCAATTGGCTAAATTGTCGTACCCCCAAAGTTTGGAAGGTGATGCCCCTCAGAATGTAATAAGGTCGGCCTTATAATTCCTAATATTAGCCACAAATCTCCTTCTTTGGTAGGGCCTTTGATGCCCCTCTTAAATTCCAAGAAACAATTCTCATAGATAAGATGGATGAGCAGAGAACATACAACCGTGATCACTTTTTGCTTCTCGGGTATATTTGTCGGGCCATTGTAGTTAATGTAAAGAGGATCTTTGAGAGATAAAGTATCTAGATCAAGATTCTCAAAGATAGTTCTTGGAGTTCTTTTTCCTTTCTTTTTCCACTTGTTAGTCCCATGGATAAGACTAGATTCAGAGGCCAGCCCTACCCCCACATTGTTAACACTTGAAGCTTCCTTTGCCAAATGTGATGATGCTTGAAGTACAAAAAAGAACAATTATCAACCGAGAATTAGACAGAAAGTACTAACCGCGGCTAGTTTGTTGGTCGTGGGCTTTGCATGTTCTCTCCTCTAGGTTCCACACGCTGAGCTCCAATCCGTGAAGGTCAAAGATCCCTAGACACTCTATTTGACTTAGCAATTTCCAAACTCATTTTTTTCCTATCATTTTTTCTCTCGTAGTAGGTTTCCATGGCATCCTCTACAATCCCTTCCATTAGTTTATAGCTATGATCATTAACATTATAGGCATTATTCGTGGTGGGCATTAATCGCTAAAGCTTTTGGAGAAATTAGGAATTGGAAATGTTGGTGATTGGATACAACAAGTGAAGAGGAGGGGGATGGGGGATGATGGTGGAATTGTCTATTATTTAGGCCATCGTAAGAATGTGTATCGTGAATATGAATGGATAGAATTTTGAAGCTTAGGATAAAGGAGATCTCCCCGGTTTGCATTTTTGCATTAATACCCTCTTGAGTAAATGTAAAAATTGTCTTGTGCACCAAAGAAGCTTTGTCCATCAAATCCTTCAAGTATGCTTCATAGGACTCCAAGTTGTCTTGAATCAAGCTTTATTTACCAAATGGCCCAAATACTTTTTGTATTTTTTCAAGATAGAGTTTTTCTCAATAAGGTATGGTACTACCGTGATATTGAGTAATTAAAAATTTTATCCCCTTTAATCAAACCATCTTCAAATGCGTAGCCTTCCTCATACTCTTCAACAAGGACTTCATCATTGAAATCTTGCAAAACATCGAAAAAGGATTGGCGCCACTATACTCATTTAGACTATCAGATTCTCGAAGTCACAAATTGCCTCTTCTTCAAACCTCCACCGGATCAGGGCCTGTAGGTTTTGCAATTTTCTCCATTGATAGGATCCTTTCCCCACCGCTTCCCATTCTTATGCTTGTTAAAGGTGCCATCCGTGGTTTTGAATTTGGTAGGATCTTCTTTGATATATAGATTAGTTGTAGGGCTATGTTTATTGAAAATTGTTACCTGATCTTTACCCCTGAAAGCCACCCCTTTTTTTTCTTACTTTGATTCACATCCGAGCCGCCAAGTTGAAGTTATTGCGGATATTAGATTAGTATTCTCTTTGTCCAAGTTTGAGAGGTAACTTCCTTCAAAAAGCCTCCCTTATTCAAGACTTTGCATTTGTCACAGAATCCCGCCTCCCATCTCGCCCCTTAAGAAGACCACCGCCAATTTCCCCTTGATTCTTCCAACTCTTTGTTAGCTCAGAGGATTTTTGCCTTTGAATCCTTCTCCTCTCAATTCTTCTTGCACTTCCATTTGTGTTACCAATTCCCTATTTGTGTGTCTCAGATGTGTGGGGGGTAGACAGCCAAATTCCCCTGAACCTCGTAATTTGTAGTTGATTGCTCTATTGACCTTAACTCACCCTCTTCTTCCAACACCATATTTGCCGGTTTACATTTCACTCCACCATGCAATCTGAGCCCGCATCTTCCACATTTGGGAGGGATCCCACTCCATCTTAAAGGGATTAATTGTTCCTTACCAAAACGATCCGAAAAGGCAATTTCATAATCCAAAGATCTCGAGAACCATAATCCAAAGATCCCTCTTATAATTCGAAATTATCATGTATCCCCACAGGAAAAATGTATTCTGGAATACGCTTTTGTATTCCGGAATACAAAATGGTTTGCACTTTCTCTTTGTCCAAAATTCCCACAAAATAAAATTCATCCCGCATCGTTGTCTAGTATCCCCGCACAACAAAATTTGCAAGGTTATTTAAATTCAAGGAAAATGTCCCCTTTTTTTTTAGAGTAAGAGTAGATTTTTTCAATAATTAGAAAAAGCGATACAAGCCATGTAGCAGTCTGCTAAGTGAGTAGAGCATTGTGGTAGTGTAGATGTCCTCATCAAAGTAACAAAATTGATTCCTTAAACTGGAATAAAAAATATGGAAATACAGTTGCAGTTAATGTAAACTAGAAGTTCTCCAAGCGTTGAATATCCTCTGAAATGCAAAGGTTGTAGCTGCAACAGATATCTGAGTAGTCTTCAAAATCTTGTAAAAGCAAAATCAAAATACCAACCATGACCTTGAGTTAATGTGGATTGGAATCAAAATTGGCCAGGATTGTGAGAAGATGTAACTGGAAGGAGATGGTAATGAAAGGCTATACGGGAGTCAAATCTGTTCGGCCAGCTGAGCATCAAACCATTCATTGTAGTGTCTATAGAAATCTCAAATAAACCATGTATATATATCATTTATGGCCAAAGTCATTTTGGATGAAGAGAGAAGATAAACTTTCTTTTTGCATCAACAGGAGCAATGTGCCATACAGACCGCCAAAAGCTTATGATTGTAGTATATCTCCCCGCAGACTCGCTCAATTGTCTCTCGGCCATGCTAAAATGTGTGTTATGTAAAGGAATTCAAACATGTAATACATCTGCACCACTTCCCTACAGTAGATTCTAGCCCATTCTACTTCTCTTGCTCTAGAGTTCTCAACTTCCGTATGAACTCCTCTGTGGCAACACAAAGTTCTTGCAGAGTGAGATGTTTCTCTGTCTTCTTTGGCCAATGAAGAGAAGCCTCATAATTATCCATATCAGTGTCGAATTTGTTAGATCCCTGACCCTTAAGGAAGTCCAGATATTCTGTCACAATCAGAGAAAGGTGCATTAGAATCAATAATGTTTAAATTGGATATCAAAATATCAAAAGAGCCCCTGTAAAGCCCAATGAAGTCCCAATTTCTGTTGTAGTTCGCCCCATGCTTTCTTTTGTGAGTAGTAGCAATGGGTTCAATATCAAGCTGAAAATGCATTGTAATCCAGAAATGAAAAAAGACTTGGAACCATAAATAAGTCTTTTCTTGCTTTCCATATATTCCAAAAAGCAGTGTACACTAGAGTGTTTGCAAAAGTGTCATCTTGTTGCAGGAAAGAAATAATGTTACTAGTATATAGTGCAGATATCTATCAAATATTCCAGAAAACCATGACCAAAATGAGATTAGTTTTGGACAAAGAAAAATGTGTTCCATAGATTCTTCCTGTAAGCAACCCGAGTGACAAAGTGGAGAGACATCCGATCTTTTAGACAAGGACAGGAGATTAGTCAAACTTTTTTGAGCCACAAGCCAAATGAAGAAGCTGATCTTAGGGGTACAGTAGGAATTTCAAATGTTTTTGAAAAGAGAGAGAATTCATGTATGAGATAAAGACCATTTATGCATGGCTTTGTGGGTGCATCAACTTGACTCAAAGTGGAATAGATTTCACTTACCTTGCAGATGTATTTACCTTTCAAAGTCCATCCCAAAGGATATTATAAGCGAAAGGTAATTCTTGAAAGGAGCAAGAATATTCTTAAAGTGAGCATATAATTTCTTGTCACTAGATGTGCTTCTAATAATCGATTTCAAGGAAATGCAAGAAAAAAATGAATTATTATCTCTGTAGAGGTCTTTTATTCTTAAAATCCCTTTCTCAGCCCATTTATTATAAATCTTTGGATGCTTGATGGCTTGGCTAGTACTTTAGAATATTGATTTTGGAAGGGGAACAAAAAAGATTTGTATTCATAGTAGCATCAATGACTTTATCACTCTGAAAGCAAGATTGTACTTTTGTTCCAAGCCATAATCGATTCTCAGATAAAGGAGAAGAATTTGGAGGGTGCGAGATGCACAAAAGCAAATTCAAGGACGCAATGTTTAATTGTAGGATGACCCCAGGGATAGGAAATATTCAACCAGTAATTAATAAACTTAGAAACAGGAGAAACATTATCCATAAGAGTTCTCCATAGATACTTCCCAGCCAAGAGCCTGATTATGCAAATTCTTACAATCTAACCCTCCAAACCTTTTTGGCCTAGATATTGAATTCCAATTGACTAAGTGAGAACCATTCCAGATGAAGTTCCTTATGATTTTCTCTAAGTCAGTATAAATAGATCTAGGGGCAATTAAGGCAGAAGAGAAATACATATGAGTGGAGGTCAGGACAGAGTTTGCAATCACAATTCTTCCAAAAAAGATAAGCGACTCTGACTTATTCAAGAAACATATGTGCTATGTACTCCGGAAGCTTTTACGTGATATTTCAATACCAAGATATTCATACTGACTTACTTTCTATAAAGGTATTCCTCCAATAAAGAAGATTGTGATATCAGGCCCCCCAAACACCATAATTTTTTACTTATCTGCATTAATAGACAATTGTTTTTTTCAGCACAAAAAGCATCCAAGACATTTAAATGCTACTGTAAACCTCTTCCTGTTTTGGAGATTAGCACTATGTCATCTGCAAATAATAAAAGCTGAATAACATACTTCCCAAGTCTAGCTCCAACTCCACCAAGTCCAGCCAATCTAGTTCATCAATAAATAACCCAAAAAGGGGTAGGGGAGCATGGGCATCCTTGTTTTCCACCAATTGTGTTTGTAACTTTTTTTTGCTCCAGCAAATGTGAAAGAGAGTTCTAATAAGACCTGTTTATACAAACAAGCTACAACATTTTTCAATTCCTCCGGGATACTAAGGTTATTTAGTCTCAAAGCAAGCTCTTTTCTACTAACCCTATCAAATGCTTTTGTTAAATCAATAAAAGCCACATACCTTTTATTTCCAGACCCTTTTGCCCCCCTGCTCTATTGTAATGGTTTGTGTTAATTAATGTTAATGGTAGTTATATTAACAAAAAAAATTGGGCCCTTTGGGCCCTAAGAAAAACAAAAATAGGTAAACTTTAAGGGCCTAAATGTTAATTACTCAGAAGCTTGGATATTCTAGTTGAACATGAGAAGACTTTATATTTTTATTTGGCAAAAAATATTTGAATTAAAACTTTGATTTAGTTGTAACTTGGCTAAAGAATGGCATAAAAGCACACGGTGATAAGTATAAATGTTTGGCTGATGTTCAAGCATAATGCATATGATGTGACCATATTCATAAAATATGTACAGGATGGGGGAAACTTAGATGTGGTTTTTTTCCGAAGTGTTTTGGGTGTTTTTTTCCAAAAATTGAGATATTCCCGGCAACAAACTGGAATATTAACTCACATTAATTCACTAGACCATTGCCGATTGGATCAATGTAGATGCAGACGAAACTGCATGTAGACCAGTGGTTCTTCACTTTTTGTTCATGATTTGTTTTAACAGTTCAGGAAATACAAAGTTAAAATATATTTGCAAACATTACTTGTATTTGTTCTATTGGTATGATTGTAAACATAAGTACTTGTGAACACTAGCTTGTTCACTTGTTTTTGATAATTTGTTTTAATAGTTCATAAAACATAAAGTTCTACAAGTATTTGCAATCATATGTTGCCTGCGTAAGAAATATCGATCTAAGATGGGTAAAAGCATGTTAGGGTGTACCACTTTTGGAACCTGCAAAAGTACATACACTAGGTACTTCAGAACTGGGTACTTTCTCATTTTTCTTTTCATTAAAACTAATACAAAATTCCAAAATTAAAAGTCAAGGATGTGTTAATATTCAAAGTTAAGATAAAGATAATGCTATCGGAGACCAATACATGTATAAAAAGTTCTAAGACATACCTTATATTGAGATATTATATAGGTACCCAGTCCTGGCTACCTTTTTAGGTACTTTTTTGGTCACTAAATAATACTTTTTAAGGGACACCCTAACATGCTTTTACCCAGATAGGAACTACCAATACATGTCATTCTTCTTCTGCCTCGTCGTCTACATAAATGCATCGTCTTATCCTTTTTTTTGCAGGTAACAAAATTGGTGACTCAATCAGCTCCATAAGATAGGCTGCTTGAGCTGCATAAGGTGGCAGCATGCTGTTGACAATGGCAGATCAGTTAGTAATATATGTGAAAAAAAATATGAAAGTAATTGAAATATTTCTGAATGAAATACCAACTAGTCATCTGGTTCATCCACATCCTTGGCCACAATGTCTGCTTCATCAACATTTCCAGGAATATCTTCAAAGGCATGTTCTTTGACAATTATCTCCTCATTGTTTGCGTGTTTGTATGAAAGACGATTGTCTTTGACATCTTCATACATGTCTCGGTCTTGCTCTAGGCCATAATAATGTCTACCACGAATGGCACATGCCTCCATGAGTGAACCAACACCAGGCATTAGATCCAACACCATTGTATTTGCGGGGAAAAAGCTGGATACAATGAACTCCATGAAACGAACCGACTTTTCAAGATTACACCTGTCATTTTTTTTTCTTCGATACAAATAACTTCTCTTCATCTGGCAGGTAATGCACAAGTGTAGATGCATGCTGATTAAGGTCTGCACTGCTGAAGACATTCTTAGCGATACATGGTGTTTTCAGCCCTGCCCTGGAATACACTGATAAGCAGAGGTGGTTATTGTTAATTGTACCAAGTTCATCTGTAGTGACACCGAAGGGTGTGGAACTGTATATATGGTACAGTCTCCTTCTCTGCAAATTTCTTTTCTTTGCATTGTAATCGATATTAGGTAGCCGATCATCCGTGCATATGACCATGAAGAAGCCATTGTCATCCATACATAGGTTGGCAATGGCAGTGATGTTTTCAATGAAAACGGGGTTGCAGGAATTCCACTGTGGAATTGTGGAATGACCACATGTTGGTAATTGATTTGTAGGAAGATCACAGAAAACAATGTGGCAGCCCCAATCCCTGTACTTACCATTCCTTTTGTAAGCATGTTCAGCTAACCTATTCTGTTTTCCAAATTCTCGAAGTACCTTAAAAATGGATGTCTCAAAATCTGAAGTGAAACTTGATGTTAAAGCAGATGCACTTGCCCATACATAACCTATAGAGCAATCACCATAGTTTATAGATTCATGATCAGTAGGATCTCCATGTCCTGCTACTGTGGAGACCTTACTAGATCTGTTGACGTCCACATCCAGGGTATCATTAATATCTTCCAAATTCTCGACATTCTCTTCATCTGAAATGAGAATTTCACGTCTACTTTTTTTGTTTTTTTTTTTAACTTCTCCTTGCGTTTTCTTTTTGTATTTTCCATCTCTCGACTTGACACATCTTTAGAATTTGATGGCTTATTTGAGTCTATATCTGTTTGAGAACATACTGCCCATCTATCCTTCTCTTCCTTTGGATACTCACTTTCTGGAAAATCTAACCACCAGGGACATTCCTCAATTTCAAATTCTACTAACCTTGTATTGAATCTCATGTTGAGATTATCTGAGTACATCCATCCTTGATCATCAGTTTGCTTCCATGGCAAGACAGACTTGGTAGTTTGTCCACGTATTTCCTCTAAATAGCATGCTTGATGTACGTGGAATTGTCAATAAATAATAACTTTTAGTGAAGCAATAAGTCTTGAATGTAACTCAACAAGATTCTATGCTGGATTACCTGAAGACCGTTCTTTTAGCACAATTGAGAAGATCATGAGCATTATCAGAATCAACGATTGTGGGACATGTGCTTTTCATTGTTCACGAATATTTTTTTCCTGTACTCCATTTTCATGTAACGGAACCAGGTATGAACAGTTTCTGTGGTGTTCTCTAAATGAACAAATTCAGGTTCATCCTCTTGTATGGCAGTTAGAAGTTCCTTGCTTTTTTTCAGTAAATGCTCCAACCAAGTTTCTTTTTTGATCCATTCATGGAAATCCCTGTCATTACCTGGCATTCTGTAGCTATTCAACAGGTTTCTCAGTTGTGATTAGCAATATCCAATTGTTTCTAACATCATTGTCTACTGTTGCCTTGGCCATATCATACAACTTCTCTAGTGTCAGCTTAAAATCTTTTGTGCTCACATCTTTGGAGGTTACTGCCTTAAGCCATGTGGGTCCCAAGCTGGGGCAAACAATTGCCAAATACTTATGCAGCTTGTTTGTCCATCTTCTTCTAACTTCCTTCTCGGATTTTTCTCGTGCTTTTAATTCTGGCATTTTCTGTGTGTGGACCTTCAGCAACAATTCAATGTCATTTTCAATATTAGCCTGCACATAGTTGCTGTCAGTTCCCACAACAATCAATAGATTATTTGAGTGTCAGATTTAACTTACTTTGTATAAGATTTAAGCAAGAATTAATTACTTAGAGAAATTTGGAATTCTGGTTTAGCATGAAATAGGTTCTTGGTTAGCCATATAGTGCAGAAACTGATAGCAACTGAGTAAAAGTTGGCGTTTTTTAGTACAACTTCTACCAATGAATCGCTGTCTTTCAGAAATATAGTTTTTACTGCTCATGCAAAGGTCCATCGTGGGTAAAAGGTAGTAGTATGGAATGCTCGATGTTCTCGCAAGGATCGCGAACGCGATCTTTCGCAGCTGAAATGAGACAAAAGAATGGGCTATCTATTAACATTATATGAGAGCATTACGTACTCCAAGGGTGCAGTGGAGTATGCACACCACAAACATTTCACTATTTTAAGCTATGTATTTGCCACAAAGGATCGCGGTCGCGATTATTTTCAACAGTAAACATGCACCAAGTAATAATAAAGACAAAAAGGTATAGTAAAACAAATTCCTGAAACAAAAATTTCCATTGAAGGATGTAATGTACAATAGGGATGCAATATCATTCAAATGATTGTGTTTCAGATACATTATCAGGTATCACACCCAATTCATTTGCTATCCGGATTACATGCGCTCTACCCAATTCCATAGCTTGTGTTGTGTCCATCTCTGAATAACCTGTGACAACTGGAATTTGCACGTCCATGGCCTTTGCGATGTGCTCCACATGTACATCAGGTTTCTCATTTTCACTATCCCCTGCACTGATCACGCTTATAAATTCCTTCTCCGACTCAGTAGCAATCTCGTCTGGATGAGAGATCTTCAACTTCTTGCAGGCACCCTGATGCTCTTGTGTCCCAGCAGACTCATCTTGGTCTGTTTCAATGTGGTCTACGCCCATGTATTCAAACCTGATTCGCCTGTCAAGAATGGCATGCACACATCAAGCTTCTGGTTTAGTGCGCCTAAGCTCTGAAGCCCTTGAGGCCATGCTCATGTAACTCCGTACCAGAGAGTTAGCATCAAGATCCAGAATCGGAGCTGGTCCAGCCAAGATTTCCATCCACAAAGACGTACCGTAGGTACCAAGTTCCGATTGCTTTGAATTGTTTTGGACTTTTTTGGGTCCCACTATTGCTCTCGACAAGATCGCGCCCTCAACCGCCCTTGCATAGACCCCTTGATTTGCCCCTTTCTTTCTCTCTCTAGGGTTTACAATCTCTCTCTAGCAAAACCCCAAACGCCCAAAAGGTGCTCTGCACGCCTTTCTCGAGTCCCCAAATTGGATTCTAAGCACCTTCTAGGCAGCCGAGGAGACCCGCCCAACCTTGGCACCCTTTAACGTTGCCTTGTTTCAAAAGATGGCCCGTAAGATCAAACGTATGGCCCGGGGAGACCCCGTAAGGGAGAAGAATTTCATTCGGGCCGCCTTGAGCCATCCGCCCCAAGCCCTATGACCCCGCGATTGCGCCCTACCTTCTGGACAGCCCCATCATTTGGGCCCCGCCCTCTTATCGCACCACCGCCCCCGATGCCTCTTTAAGCTGCGACTTTGGACATCCTTGATGCTCGGCTCCAAAGGCCTTTGCCTCGGGGGTACTTGATGGGATCCACACTCGGTCCGTGCAACGCCACTCTCACCGACATATGCGCCCGGTTGCCCATTTGTGTCGGGTCCGATTACTAGAATTGCCTTTCACCTGGTGGGGTTTGCCGGCCAGTTTGGTGGGTCACCGCCAGCCGCCTGTGGCCCTGGCCCCATGCACAAAGCGAAAGTGGTTTGCCTATGACCGCCGACACGGTCTCCATAATCACGCACATCCTCCTCCGAGGATTTGCCAGCTATCCCTGTAAAAAGCCGGGCCAGGTCCCATACCCCCCGATCTTCGGGATGCGGCCACAGCTCACTCACCGCCCTTTCTCTGCGCATTGTGGGCCTTGAGACGGGTGATTTGACTTTGGTGAGCGGCCTCTTTTTTGCTTTCGGAGATGCACATCCATGCCGACGGCATCCTTTTCAAGATGGCCGGTGGGAGCAAAGCGTCCCCGCCCCCCCGCCATCTCTTGGTTTGCTTTCAAAATGCTCTTTCCGGGCTGCACGCCTCTTGCGACATGGCAATCATTTGAAGGGGACCACCTTCTCGGTCGAGGAAGATTTGACTCGGTCACTCTGCAGACGGAAAGAGGAATTGTCAGGTAGGGTCAGGTGAGGCCCACCCGCCTGAAATGGGAAATGGGCAGTGTACAGAGGCGGTCGAGCTATCATTAGGGATCAATGGCCAACTGATCCCTGGGCAGTCTTGGTCTAGCCCTGGGTTTTGAGTGATAACGGGGCTTCGTCCCCATGTTTTGTTGTAACGGGGCTTCGTCCCCATGTTTTGATTGGTTTTTGCTTGGGCTTCGGCCCACGGTTCTGGTGGGGCTTTCGCCCCCTTTGTTTGTTCTGGTCCCATAGCCCGATTGGGCTCCGTGGACGTTAAAAGTCTCTTCCTTCCTTCCTTCCTAGTTTTTGAAAGTAGGTTCGAGGGCATGAATACCTTTTTCCGTTGCTTCCAGCAATCGCATTGTTTCTTGCATTCTCTCCTCGTAGCCTTTAGCATCGAGGTTATCCAAAATGGCATCCAACCCTGATATATCTGTCTTTTGGGTAATACTGATATCGGGCAGCAAAGGATTGGCCTCTGTATTCTCTGCTTTCTCCTCTTCTTCAGATCCCCCAGTAGTTTGACGGGCCATTTTCTCAAGCGTTTCCAAGAAGGACCTCAGGAAACGGCACACTTTACCAGAACTTTCTAAGGCCACGCTCTTTTTTCCTTGCATAAGGGCGACACGAGAAGCTGTCCCAGCTGAAAAAAATCCAGGACGCAACCGTCAGTAGGCACCAGCTGATCAACAATATAATAGGCATATGAGGTTTTCAGCTGGCATTTCAATACAAGATCTCCTTCCATTGCTGCCCATTTGTATCTTGGTTTGCCTGTAAAAAGAGTTTGAAACTTCTTTTTTATCTTTTCATCGGCATCCTCATTTCCTGTAAGCGGCATTGGAGGCAATGGTGTTTGCTTAGGAGCCTTGTTGTGTGGAGATAGACGAAGCTCCAGTTCAGGTTGCACGGGTGCTACATGAGCGTCACTCCTGTTAATGCACATATGACTAATATAATACTGATGCTTTTTCACCTTTCGTTTGCTCTCCCAGCCCATTTCTTCATAAGAACCCAAAGACAGATGCCCCCCTCCTTGAATTTGCTTCTGACTGTACAAGCAATTCGGCAAATTCACAGAGCGCATGATAATAACCAAATGATAAACCTTTACAATAGTCATGGTATATAGCTATCCTTGTAAAAAGGTCTGCGTATTTTTTGCAATCACATACCTTGTTGATCCCTCGGATGTCAATAAATATCAATGTAGCGTTCTCTGACACTGGGGAGGATGTAGGAATGCCATCCTTTGTCACTGCTAGCACAATAGTTTTCTTTTCCTTTCTTTTTCTAGCCTCTTCTGGCTTTAGAATATTTCTGATTGGCTCCAGAAAGGCTACAGGCAGGTTACCTAGTGTATGATCCTTGTTATAATTTGCCTTCACGTACTCTGTATCAGTATCTGATATATCTAGTATTCTCTGCTCCGTAAAATCAGGAAAAGCCTGAAGCAATTCCTCAAAGCTATCAAAATCCTTTTGTAGCAAATTAGAGGCATAGGATAAAATTTCATGCCTCATAAAAGTTAGGGTTCTGATGTCAGTTGCCCGTTGCTTGCAATCAAACCTCCCGCTATACCCTGACTGCACCTTTAAATACGTCTTGCCTTCCATAATTTCATTTAGCAGCTGTGCCACCTCTGCATTCGACATACCTCGTAGCAACCAGAACCAGGTCTTGTTAAAAAAGTCTTTGGATGGCTTGTCCGGGAACTCACCATGGTCGTCACTGAGCTTACGGTTCACCCACATTCCGGCAACTTCCATTAATTTCTTGAAAACATTCTCATCCATGAAGATGAATTGTTTTTCATCTTTAAGTTCCTGCACTTTCAAAGTGGTGGTTGCAATTTCATGGAAGTCCTGCAGAAGCAAAGGCCATCAAGATCGCGGCCGCGATGTTGGTGAGTAGAAAATAAAGAAATACCTTCCAAGCTGAAGTCGTTGCAGTCCCTACCGGTCCTTGTGGAGGACGGCCATAAGCCTTGTGCTGATGACGAAGTTGTTACAGCTTTTCTATTAGAGGCTCTCTGTAGACGGTATTTGGAATCACTTCATTGCATTGAATGCTCAACTCTATATATTCTTTGTCTGTCAGATTTCTATTGAGCACTCTCGATCTTCTTCTAGCATATACTTTAGCAAATTCTAGTTGCTGCTCTAACTGGCCGACGACCGAACAAAGGAGCACCGCCGCGCAAATACTGTGATTGCCGGAAATAATGTAAAATTTCTTGCCCTTCAAATCCTCTGGATTGCTCCAAGTCATCCTCTTCCTGAAGAAATGGAAAACATCAAGTCAAACCTAAACAACAAATGTCCAAAAGAAAAACAAGCAATTACCTGGTGATGGGGTCAAATGGTACGACGTCAGCAGGCGTGAGGATCTCTGTTGGGTATGTCTTGAAGCTTTTAACCAGAGTTTGAACATGGTCATTTGAGCGCATTCGGTGTGTCAGGTTTGCTGGTACTGGTTCACAATCAAAAATAGAAATCTTCGTAAACCAGTTAACCCCTAAGGGGTAGAACCGTTTAAACTGTTCAAGCTTTTGAGTGGTCTGCTCTGCCATCTTGTGTTCCTCTTCCGGATTGAACTTCAAGTCGATTGGAATGGCAGGTGCGTGTGGCCATGTCAATAACTTCGTAGAAGAGCCTTCTGTAACAGAAGGAGGGGTTTGAGAATTGCTGGGCTGTGGGCTATCATCAGTGTTCAGATTTTGAAGGTTTATTTTGAAAGTAGTAGTTTTTTTGGGAATAAAGCCACCACTAGTAGAGCTATCTGGGCCCTTTATAGCAAGAGGAAGAGTAGGGTTAATAATACCGGAGGGGTTTATGGTGGATTGTGGTTCTTCAACTTGTTTCTTTGCTGCTGAAGGCTCTCCCAAAGTAGCTATTGGCTTCACACTTTTTTTCTTGGCCGCGGCTCTGAGCCAATTGGTGTCCATCACCGAGGGCATTTTTTCGTCACGAACTGCTTTCAAAACACTGCTCGGTGGCTTCTTGTCTGTAGCAAACCTTTTCTGCATGCCAAGAACCCTACCAAGATGTCTCTGTTTCCCTTTATACCTGACAAAGAGAGAGATTCATAAGATGGCAACACCCAACCATAACCCTTAGCTGATGTTGGGATATTTTTCCCAGTGGCTGGCTTGTTCATCTTGCTAGCTGTCATCATCGACGGGTCATAATTCTGCCATTTCAAAATGTATTCCAGAAACTGCAACTGTTGTGTGTCCTCGATGCTGCATATGATAGCATCTTGCACGCTGTTCTTGGTGCCTTCCCACATTGCCACTACTATACCAATTTGTTCAACGTCCTCAGCTTTCTTTCCAGTGCGCAGGAACAGGCACAGGCACAGGTCCTTTCTGCGGTCGCCACGAATGTGTGGGATTGCCTGTGCAATCTCTATACATCATTTCCTGTCATTAGACGGAGTAATAATACGGATGTGTTCGACATCCGGACCACGAAACAAAGCGAGGGCTGTAAACAAAAGCCTCTGGTGAGTGCCTGATAGGCTGGATAATGCTTAACAAAGAAAAATATAAACTACTCAAAAGGATCGCGGTCGCGATCCTTCCGAGAACAGACGAATGCATGTTCCAAGCAAACTAAAGCTTACTTTGCTCAACGATCGGGATTTCCAAAAGGACCAACAAATATACTACAAAACCAACATAAACTAAATACTACTCGACACCATCGCGGTCGCGATGTTGTCTAGCAGCTAAGCAGGACAAAACAAGAAAACCTCTGCTCAGCAAGACCGCGGCCGCGATCCTGCCAAGCATCTATACTACAAAAAACATAAAACAATTTGCTAAGAAAGATCACGACCGCGATCTTGCTGAGCTAAAATGCTAGGATTTACCTTCTCTGACGACGTCCTTAGATGCCATGGGATCGCGGGCGCTGATGGATTATGAAAATCGGGTCGTTTGGACGAGGTTCCTAAGACGCTGAATGCTCGAAGGCGCTAGGCGCTTGACTGAAGACGTTCACGGGCGCTGGAAAATTTGTGGCGTGCTCTGGCTGGAACTAAAAATATATAGAATCGCGGCCGCGCAAATTAAATGACTGCCAGCCATAATGGTGCCTAGATTAATGTGCCCGCCATAAATGCCGTACGGCCGGCTGTATTCGGCTGTATTAATTAGCGTCCCGCCGGCTGTATTGGTTACCGGCCATAAATGTGTCCCTTCGAAAATACCCTAAACTGAAAGCACGCAATCCGTACTAAAGCTCTTTATCGACTAGGACGTCCGCGTTCAAATTCTATGCGTACAGTCAGTTAATTAATTGAACCTGCACTAGATTACGGACGGACAGTGACAGGCAAATTTGAATTCGGTAACAAACATTTTGGGTGGAAGCGGGAAAAACCAATTCAAATTTGTGTGTTTTACAAGATCTTGGAGACGCTCGAGCTGCGCCTAAGCAGTGCCATGTTCTAAGAAGGCTTTGCTGCAGAATCCAACATTAATTGAAGGCGCTGACAAAGGCGCTGATAATCCGCTTGCACTGCGCCACTCTACTAACTTCGATTTCTTCCACTGCATCGAATTTTATCATTTGGGCAAGGTAAAAGGGCTATCCTGATGCCTATTTCTCAGTGAATTGAACTGAAAGTTAATGTTTCAATAAAGATCACTGATAATTACTATTTGTTAAGAATGTGTTGATAGTTAATGATCAATACTACATAATTTATCCTTAAAGAATGTTTCCTTTCAGAGTTGTCGGCACTGAATTGATTCTACTGAAAGAACCCTATTTAATATATGGATTGATAAGATACCTGCTGATATTTCAGATTGGAATATTTAAAAATAGATGTTCTCTGCAAACCACTAAGCTAATTTAGTAAATATAAACTATTTGGCTTCCCTGTGCACTCTGTTGTGTCTATTATACAATGCTCACGTGTTTCAAATATATGCTTTCTTTCTGCCCTTCTATGATACAATGCATGTTTTGGTGGCACTGCAGCGGCTTGTTGGCTTCGAGGAGACGCTGACGCTACCATTTGGAGCCCTGTGAGGTAAGAGTAATGCTTTAGTGTCAGAGTCAATGCTTTAACTCTTGTGCTCGACGAGATCGCGGCCGCGATTCCCCCGAGAGGAGAAAAACTAATATTAGCATGTGCTTTCGACTCGGAGTGAAAGTTATATCCGTGTCCTTAACTGAATAGCTAGTGTAGATGGTTGCAAAAAGCGCGACCGCGATCTTGCCAATGCTCGATAAGATCGCGGTGGCGAATGTCCTGAACATAATTTTAGTTCCCAAGTGTCCTTGTGTACTTGACCCTTTGCAAGAGAGCTCTGTTAGCTTACAAAGATCGCGGCCGCGATGTTGACGATCATTTTTTTGTAGGATGGCAGATGTAATCTCGCTTTATCTGCTGGGGAAAAAGGTGGCAGAAGGAAGAGTCCACAATTTTGAGCGACATCACAATTCGATTGTCCCGGAGGGTATGGAGGTTGTTTCAGTTGTGAATGTTTTGGATGGACATCTGCCACTACCAAGTCCTGAGCAGGAAATAGAAAAACTTGGTGAAGCTGTGGGGAGTTATGTCTTGTGGTACAAGAAGGACATTGATGGTCAGCTTGTAGGAGATGAAGAAGTTTGCACGCCACCAGGATAGATTAAACGCATAAATTGGCAGGTCGGAGGTAGTGAAAGGTTGGGCAATGATGAGACTAATAATGTGCAAGGGCTATCTAGAGATGAGCTAGTCAAGAAGGCATGCACACTCATGCATGAATGCTGCCACATGACTTACGGGTGTGGTGTTATCGTTTTTGTCGATCCAAACTATGATGTTGCTGACATGAAGTTAGGGGAAGGTTCGATAGCTGCTACTATCATGAGCCTGTTTCCAATGCCTGAAAAGATCTTTATGCGCTGCCAAGCCTGTGCAGAAATGCCCCAACTGCATGACCTTGTAAGATGGCCCATAGCCTTCGTGCTTGTTGATAACGTTCCAGTTTCTAGTCTCGTGGTTGCCGTGAAGGAGAAGGACGTGGAGAATGAACCTTATGCCATTAGACCGGAAATTGGCATCACAAAAAAGAGACCTTACCGCATGGTCAACCGGAGACCCAGGACACGTCCCGCACAGAGCAGATGTGAAAGGAAATCTAGTGCTGAGGCTATTTTAGACTTTAGGTCATTACTGTGCTGCATGAAAAGATGTTGTACAAATTTTACATCCAAGGAGATAGCTTGCATGAGAACCTTTTACTGGAACATGAAGTCCTCGGAGCGCACAACCTTTGCATATAACATGCTAGATCTTTGCTCTGAAAATGGTGTAGTGCGCAACCTGATGTTGAATAATAAGCAGGTGTGCATGAAAGCATGGCATAAAGCCTATGGCATACCCATTCCCACTTTTTACAAGTGGAAGAAGCTCTTCATTGGTGGCCACAGAATTGCTGAGCACGGAAATACTGGTTCTAAGAAGCCCAGGTCTCATACTTTGGCTGGCAATGCTGTGCTATCTATGTTCATAGATGAAAACGCAGAGACGATGCCACACTGCTCGAAAATTACGAGCGAGGGTAGCAGACAAAATGTGAAGAGGCTACCTTCAGTCTTGACTAAGAAGGATATACATCAGGAAATAGATATTACCGTTACAGAGATGACAGGCAAGCATTTTTCTCCATCGTCCTTTCTGTCTGGATGGAAAGAGAATCATTCAGAGGTGGCAATAGCTAAGAGGATAGCATTTTCTAAGTGTAACAGCTGAATTGTCATAAAGGAAAAGCTTGCTAAGACCAGAGATCCAAATGAAAGAAGGGAACTTGCAATGGAGAGGAAATCACATATGACGGCCAAGATTTCATGTAGGAGCCTTTACTGGTCCTGGAGAGCTCTGTCTCATAGATCTCCTGAGCACGCTTTAACCATTATACATGACAAGATGGATCAGAATAAGACCATGGTTCCTCGTCTAGAAAAGCTAGCAAAGTCTGTGTGGAGGGGTGAACGACTGAAGGTGAGTGTTACAGGTGCTCTCATGCACGGGCATGGTATAGGTGCCTTGGGCCACTTCTCCTTTGGATCTCGGCCCGATGATTTTAATTTTCATGTGGGATCCTTGAATCATACCTTGAAAACACGGAGAATAAATCGAGGACAATTGGGGCCATTTGAGAGATCTGAGATCGATCACGAAAATTTGTTGGGGTGGAGCAATTTTAAACACGGATGCCCTGAGGACAAAAATGGTCAATGGCACTAGAAATGATTTTTTGCCTCCTCTCAAGGGCCCTATTGCACCGAACAAGTCGCCTAGGAGGCTTTACTTGCAGCTAGACAATTGCTCAGGTCAAAACAAGAACAGATATCTTTTCTCTTACTTGTCATACTTGGTTTGGTTAGGTGTCTTCGATCAAGTGCAGCTGGGATTCATGATGGTTGGACACACCCACGATGACGTAGATGCCCTCTTTGGAAACTACTCTACTCTAATGAGAAGATCAGATGCATTGACTATTCCAGAGCTTATGCAACTCTTCAGGCAGTGTAGTTCCAAGTCTCCTTCACCTTACCTTGTGTCAGAGGTTCCTAATTGGAAGGAATTCGTGAAAGGTTTTATCCCTGATAAGAAGGACCGTTTATGTGGTCATTTGGAACCTCTACTCTTCAAGTTCTACATGAAGGATGGATGGCCACTAATGCCACGGTTCTATTGCGACAGCAATAGAACCGACATTCCTTGGATGGGGACGTCCCTTTGTCACTCCTCCTATTTATTCAGCCTCTCGTCATTGTTCTATCATCGGCGTTCTCTTGAGCTAGATTTCTCCTTCTTCTCTATCCTATCAGTTTAAAGACTATTCCTATGTTTAATCTTTCTTAGAGAAGCTGCTAAGATATCTCGCCTTTGCTGTTTGGCGATACTGCAAGCGGTTTGATGATAATGTTCCGTTTTTGTTTCTCTGCTTGGGATGTTGGATTTCTGTGCTTGCTAGGTTGGATGTAGCATCTTTTCCATTTCTCTCCAAGTTTCTTTTAGCTTTTTCAGGAAGCTCTGCAGTACGGCTCTTCCTCCAGCTTGGATTCGGCCATTGCTAAGCTGCTGCTGGTTCTCATAAAACCTTAAGTGAATAGTTTTTCGACCATATTTTTTGTGCAATCTAGATTTGGGTTGTCTTGGTTTCTATTTTGAATGGGTTCTTAGCGATGAGGGTTTCGCATGAATCCACTTCTTTGGTTTGTAGAATCCTTGTAGGCCATGCAACATATTTGTGGATAGCTTTTAATCTATTGTCTTTCTGATCTTGCCAGAGCATAGGGCATGAATCGATGGTTGGAGCGCATCTTTCTGCTGCACAGGGCATGCCGGATGATATGCCTTTATTATTCTTTTTTTTTTGCAGATGCGATCTGTGGTTCGGCATATCGATGGTTGCAAACCCTCATCTGATTCTTGTTTATACTGATTTCGAGTTTTTTTGCCTTGATCTTTAGTATGATGACCTTTTGGCTGGGCCGTTTTCATGATTGTCTGTGCTTCGATTCGTTTCTTACGGCCAGTTTTTGAGCCGAGTCTAACCTCCGGATTTTTGATAGCAGGGATCTGAAGTCGAACCTGGATCTTGCAGTAGAAACTCAGATCGTGGCAACCTTGTAAGGACTCAAATCGCTGCCGCAACTCTCAAGCTTCACCGGAAACTTTCCCTGTGTAAACCAGTTCTGTAAGTCGGTTCAGCTTCGTTACCAGGTTATTTTTATAACAATTAGCAATTTATCATAAAATTTGGCATGGTGTATTGGTTAGCTCGATTATTGTCATTTTATGGTCATGGGTTCGAACTTCGGATGTGGTCATGGGTTCAAACTTCGGATGAAACGATTTTTCCAATTTAATGATTTAGAGTCACTTTTTCATAGGTTCAGTTTTCGGATTCAATGGTTTAGGGGCATTTTATTTTTCATTGTGATTCTTTTGGGGGAGTTTTTATCTTTCGTTGTGGATTGCAAAGTTACTACATATATGCCGTTACACCAAATTTTATCTTCCTTTTTTAAATTCTTTGGAGGTAAATTTAGTAGATGTTGTTGGATAGACATGGATCACAGTATTACATTTCATGTATGGTCTAGTCAGGCCTTCTTTTGTGGTTGTAGAGATCCATATGACTATAGTCCTATTTTAAAATGTTTCTTTTGTAAAGGTCTAGGCTTTAATCCTGATAGTAATGGGTTATCTCTTATCCTTATTGTTTCTCGTCCAGAATATGTTTTCGTGTTCATTTTTATAAAATGTCTTTTGCGAGACATATTATCGTTTCTTGCCTTTGGTATATGATATTTCATCTTCCTAGTGTCTGCCTGCCAATTCTTCGTGGATTTTTTCGAGCGCAACCTAGGTATGATTTGTTTTCTCATTTCATTCATTTGGCGCGTCAATTTTGACTAGGCATTGGTTTAATTCATTTTTTCGTATGTTGGTCCTTAGAGTGCCACGTATGGTCTAGTTGGGCTTTTCTTTGTCGTTGTGGAGATCCGGATGAGTTTAGTCCTATTTTGAGGCGTTTTCTTTTATAGAGATCTCGATTTTAATCCTTATACTAACGGCAAGACATCACCTTATTGATTATCCGTAGAATGTTTTTTTGTCCATCAATGTCTTTCGTTAGTTTTTGGCAAGATATATTGTCGTATTCACATTTTCATTCAACTGCCTTGGTATGTGATATTTTGTCTTCCGAAGGTTCACCTGCCGATTTTTATGGATCTTTTTTGTACTTCGATTCACCCCACGGCATCATGATACTCCATCTAGGCTTCTTGTGTTTTTTGCTATATTATCTGGTTTCGGTCGTGGTATCTTCTCCATTTTCATTACTGGTTTTTCATTGGGTTGTGGTAAATTCTTATTCTTGCCATCAGAAGTGCTATATATTACAAGTTGCATTCCATGACTTTTATTGCTCTTTGTTTCGTTGCATTGTGGTAGATTCTTAGCCTTGCCATACGAACTTGTTATATATTGCCAGCCGTGATCTCTTCTAATGGTTATGTTTGCTTCTTGTGGATGTTAAGATATCGTCTCTACATTGGTCGAGTTTTTAGTGCTTTCGATTTTGCAATTTATCACTTTGAGTCTATTTGTTCCAGTTCATTTTGCTTATCCTTGTCTCATTGGAACTCTTTGTCCCATTGGCTAATATTCTATTTGTTCCATTTTGCCTAGCCTATTCCATTTGCTCTCCCTATGTTGCTTTGTCTAGGATTGTCATTGGTTCCATTATTCTTGATTGCCATATGGACTTGTTTTTCAGTTTGTTAGTTTCCGCACCATTTGTCATTGGCCTAAATTTACTCTTGTTGTTCAGCTTTCTCTACTGCTTTGTTGATATATGATGGCCCTTGGACACCATTATATCTTACATGCCCCGCTTGTTGAGTTATTCATTAGTCCCTTTTGCCCCATTGGCACTTGTATTATGTCTTTGTTCATATGTTCCTTCAACGTTCTTTTGTTGCCTCGTTATCCATTCTTGGTGTTGCGCATTTATCTTTTTGGCTCATGATTTATAGCTTGGGGATATTGGTTCGAGAGCTTGTACATCTGTGATTTTCTACATGCCAGCTCTATATTGTATTTTCATAGTTTTACTTTTGGCTGCATGTCCGTTTTTCTTTCTATTAGGGAGTCATGATATGATTGCTAGTGATTTAAATGTGCAAATGGATCTATTTTGTTCGTCTTTTTGAGATTCGGATGGAGAAGGCTGTGATAAATACATTTGATTTTTTCAGAAGGTGATGGCTTCCATTGGTGGTTGTTTTTTCATTTCTCTTTCTAGGTTACCTTTCTCTTTCTATTGCGACAGCAATAGAACCGACATTCCTTGGATGGGGACGTCCCTTTGTCACTCCTCCTATTTATTCAGCCTCTCGTCATTGTTCTATCATCGGCGTTCTCTTGAGCTAGATTTCTCCTTCTTCTCTATCCTATCAGTTTCCCTCACCCTCCCTCCCTTGATGGTTTTTTCATTTGATCGTGTTCGTTATTTCCTTTTCTGTCCTCTAAATTTGCATTCTTTATTTCCTCAGCGTGGCTTTGTAGCCTCTGAGGCATACTTATTGGTTTACTCTTTCTCGGCATGGCACTAGTATTGTATTTATTCATTCATGTTTTCTCTCAGTGTGGCATTGTAGCCTCTGTGTCAATATTTATTATTCATGTTTTCTCTCGGCGTGGCGCTGTTGCCTCCGAGATCATATTTATTGTTTTTTCTCGGCGTGGCGCTATAGCCTCCGAGGCAGCACTAATCGGTTGTTTTTTCCCGCGATGGTCATTCCGCGGACGGTTAATCCCGATTGGTCGGCTGTTGTTTCTTTCTCGGCGTGGCCCTTGGAGCCTCCGAGTCTTCTTGCCTATGGCATCTAACTCATTGACGGGTTATTTTTCTTTTCAGCCTTGATTCTGCAGGATTGTTTAAGGTCTTGTGGTGCGTGGGTCGTGCTTCAACTATTTGCTTGGGTTTCCTCAAAACCTAAGAATGCGTGATTCTTCTTCCCGATGAGGAGCAGTCACCGGGTCTTCTCACCTTTGCATCGACCAAGTGGCGGATAAAATCATCTTTTATGTTGTATTCTTCAGTTTCATCATGCTCTCGATGATTGTCTAGTTTCGGAGCATTTAAAGTTCATATTTCCAAATTTATCTATATCCCTAGAGAGGGATCCATTTGTACTCAATGTTTTACAAAGCTCAATGAGAACACCACTTCACTTCACTTATCGGCCAGTATATGCCTATCATAGGACCCATCCTAGGAATGTTCTACAAGATGAGGCCAGGGCATAGGGAGTGGCTCCCTGAAAAGGGAATCAGAATGTGGAAGGAGGATGCCCAAGGTTTACCTACGATTCCGAGAGGGTCACCTAAGGTAGTGCAGCCATATGGGAGCATGAAAGATATAGGTGCATTGAGAGCTTCTATTGCCAAGTACATGATGCATTGGGCAGCTATTTCTAGAGCTGGCGATCACTCATGGTCCAACACATATATGAATGAAGTTATTGACTACTGGTCCACCTTGTTGCGAGTGCTTGGGGACGTTCAGCCCAGTAGAGCTGTCATTCAGGATTTCTGGCCCAACACCAGGCAAAATGCATTGGAAGAACCCGAAAACGTGTTGGTGGATGAGCACATTGAAGCACCTCATTATATAGGGCCTTTCTCGGGTAGACCCAAGAACCCAGTTGAAATATTCGACCCCTACTAAGATGTCAAGAAATGAATGCTCTTGCTAATCAGGCCACATGATAACTGCCCGACCTGGATGGCTTTTGCCGAAAAGGACCCAATAGAGGACCCTAATCTCCCTCATTACGAAGAGGTGTTTGTCTCTTGGTTTGAGCCTGTGGCCAGAAAGGGAACCTCATATGCAATGCAGTATAGGGATTGCTGGAGCAAGAATTGGAGACCCAATCCTAATGACCCGCCCCGCTACCAACATTTGAAAACAATAGACTACGGTTGGGTGGTAGAGACCAGGCCGTTGTTAGTGGTGATCCCCAATAGTGTGGAGGCTCAGTTGCAAGAATTAGTGGCTAAAGAAGCTAACGACGATGATGAGAACTCTTGAGGTATGCAATGCTCTTTTACGTAATTACTATATCATATATAACATGCAAGGTACAATAGACTAGTTATTATTCATTACGCTCTGCATTTTTCATCTTAACACAAGAGCTCTTACACTATACAATGCTGAACAGCTGATTCATTCATCATCAACAGCTGCAGGAGTGATCCCTGATATCTCATAGCTATTGCGCTCAGGAAGCCAAATGAGGTGGATCATAACACGAATTAGCCCAGGGCAACGAATCTCAGCACCATTAGCTTTGGATCACAGGTAGGGATCAAGAAGAATACCTCTATCTTGGAAACCGACAAGATCATTGTTGCTCATTGAGCACTTGATCGCCTCGATGTGGTGAACAGAAGAAGGCGAATAATCCATGGGAGGTGAATGACCTCTAGCCCCGAATGGAACTGCTTTTATAGTGAAGTAAAATTATTGATGTGAATTATTGGGGTAGACTGTAGCGCCATTATTGAGCGTGTATAAGAGTCATGTACACATACAAGTATAATGCATATTTTGTATGGATATGTGTGTTAAGTGAAAACATGCTTTGTGGATTTTACTAAGGTAAAAGTATTTGTGCTTGAGTAATTTAGGTGTGATTGAAATTAGGAACTGCTTGCAATGGAGGTCGAAGAGCACACCCTTACGAATTACTCAGGTTCGATACATCAAATAACATTGATTATGCTTATTACATCCTTACATACTTTAGAAGTGCTCATATATCATTATTATATCCTTAACAGGTACACAAGCCTTCAACGATTCACTCATCATCAACACCTGCTGAGGTGATGGCATTCAGCTCATAGATCTCCTGATCAAGAAGCCAATAAAGGTGGATCACAACACGAGTGAGCTTCCTGCAACCACTCGCAGGACCATCTGCTTTCGACTGCAGCCATGGATCAAGATTGACACCATTTCTCACGCATTCACACAAATCATTATAGCTCATGTAGCACTTGATGGATCGGATGTGCTCCGGACGAGGAGGCAAGGAAGCCATGGGAGATGAATGCCCTCTACCACCGAATGGAGCTGCTTTTATAGTGAAGTAAAATTATTGATGTGAATTATTGGTGTAGATTGTAGCTTGTACAAGTATCACGTACACGTATGAGTATAACGCATAATTTGTATGGATATGTGTATCATGTGACCTCATATATCTTGGACTCGAGAAGTAGGTGAAACTATTGGTGCTTGAGCAAATTAGGTGTGCTTAAAATTCTCAAAATTGCGTTATTTTATCCAATTAATGAAATCATGCTTATTTGTGCTAGCATGAATCTAGTCAGAGGGTACCAAGGTTCCTCTCCAAGGACTTTCACTTCTTTTGCTCTAGCCTTTGATATTTCTTCTTCTGTCACTTCTTTGGTAAACATTCTCAAGTCCCTGGTTGCCACCTTATGCACTTCGTACAAAATATCCTTAAGTGTCTCTCGTACAACTCCTTTTTCGTTAAGTCTACATGGAAAAAGCATTCATTTAGTACAAGTAATGGGAAATGATTGATGACTAGTTCCAATTCTGAACTTATTCATTAATTCTTCTCATTGCGGTTATGAGTTCAGCCTCTCTTTTTCTATCGACCTCCACGAAGGTTGCTTGAACTCTGATGTGCATGTTTGGGGCATATGTGTATCTCTCAGAAATTTCCTGCATCCATGCATTGGTACGATGGTTCCCATCCCAGCACAAGAACATTTTACCTGATAGATCAGACCAATGAGGATTATTGGAAAGTTCCTGCTCAAAGTTTTCGTTCTCCACTTGCCAATTGTCATCCCAAGAACTGATCAATTCCTCGGTAACAGGAGTCTCTTTACCCTTAGGTCCCTTTATAGACAATATGAATTGTCCCTTTTGTATAATATAACCATCTCTTCGTAGAGTATCACGCAGCTGTTGGCATTTTGGTGTAACCATTCTCACAGCCTCGTGTATTTGTATTCTGCATAATGGAATAAGGGGTGGAGGAGATTCCCTGTTAATCTCCTGTGATACTTGATTAACAATGAATGAAGCTGGTAGCTCATCATTGTCTCCTTCACATTGTTTGTGGTCCCAACACTATCCCCTCCCTGTTGTTGCATGACATCAATGGTTTCTCCTTTACCTTCATCCGAGTTTACCACATTATCATCTTCCTGAATTTCACAATTATGGGGAGTAACCACATGAAGATGGGGTTCAGTAGCATCTACGGCATCATAGTTAGTACTATGGGAGGCCATGTCTGTGCTCAGTAGCCTCTGAAGTCATCTTTCTATCAGTAATAATAGAATCCGACTGGGCGATAGTCAGAGATTGAGAACTGTCTCCAGAGTTTGTTGTTGTTGTCCTTTGTTTTCGAGGCTTTCTTGGTGGAGTTCTCATGCGCTCAAAGACTGGACCTTTGTAATCAAGATTCTTGCGGGTGAAGTACATAACCTTCAGCTGCAGCAACATTGAAGTCATTAGGAAATAAAAAAATACATCAGGAATGCAGAAAAATACTCGGTCAAAACCAGAATTTAAACTGGAAAATGTTGAACGGCACCGTTTAAGATAGTGTCGACCATAAAACTCAGCAATGAAAACTCGAACGGTACCGTTCAGGAATTTGTGGATAGATTGAATAGGCTAATTCGAACACAAGACTCTGCAATGAAAACTCGAACGGTACCGTTCAGGAATTTGTGGATAGATTGAATAGGCTAATTCGAATACAAGACTATGCAATGAAAACTCGAACGGTACCGTTCAGGAATTTGTGGATAGATTGAATAGGGTAATTCGAACACAAGACTCTGCAATGAAAACTCGAATGGTACCGTTCAGGAATTTGTGGATAGATTGAATAGGCTAATTCGAACACAAGACTATGCAATGAAAACTCGAACGGCACCGTTCAAGAAATTATGGACGATTGAATAGGCTAATTCGAACACAAGACTATGCAATGAAAACTCAAACGGTACCATTCAAGAATTTGTGGATAGATTGAATTGACTAATTAGAACAGGAAACTCTGCAATCAAAACTGGAACGACATCGTTCAAGTAATTCTGGACAGATCGAATAGGCTAATTAGCACAGGAAACTCTGCAATGAAAACTCGAACGGCACCGTTCAGGAATTTGTGGAGAGATTTAATAGGCTAATTCGAATACAAGACTCTGCAATGAAAACTCGAACGGCACCGTTCAGGAATTTATGGATAGATTGAATAGGCTAATTCGAACATAAATCTGTATCGTGAAAACTCGAACGGCACCGATCGAGAAAGTGTGGATCATTTGAATAGGCTTTCATGAACATAAAACTGTATCATGTAAACTTGAACGGCACCGTTGAAGAAATGAACGAACTTGAGAAAACTTGAGAATGAAATGTGCGCATTGCAGTAGAAAGAAAAAATGTGTACCAACCTGTGTTCTTGCTCTCTGGCCTTGGTGACGGATCAATCAAAGAGCACATCATCCGCTTCAGGTATAAGATTTACTGTTCAACCGATTCAAATATTTTAATGAAAATACCCACTTATTATAATTAAGTGAGAACATTAAAATGCATTATTGCTTGGTTAGTGGGATTGAAATTCGCTAGTCGTTGGCTATGTAACTGACAGTAGTGCACCCTTGAATTACGCAAACATAATTTGTAATTAACCATTGGGACTGTCATATTAAAATGAGTTTAAAGGGGAGTACGAATTTTACTTTGCCATATGGCGCCTTATCTCACAGTGAAAGCTTCAGGTTTACAACAAATACTGTTGCTTCCTTTTCAAAACGGAGTATGTGAGGTTAGTACAGCAGATTTGTCTAGAACTTTCGATGTACTACCTAGCAATTTATGTATGATTCAAAGTTCGACAGATGTGGAATCCAATGTATCTAGCACTGTGGTTGTTGAATCTGTTAGTGCTTCTGGACTAGGAATTTTTAAGGTTGAGGAAAGAAATGGCACGGTTGTGGAGGTACATGGTATTCCTGCTGAAGGCAAATCTCCTCTATGTCCAGTTGTCCTTGATTCACCCCATTCTTCTAATGGAGCAACTACATCCCAATGCACCTCTACATACTTAAAGATAACATCATGTCCCATTAACAGCAAACTTAAAAAATTGTTAATGGAAATTGGAAAACCAAGGCAGGTGGATTGTTTGCCACAATATTATAATGGAAAAATTGGTTTTGAGTTGCCAGGTCAGTCCATCAGTAAAACCCCGATGGAAGGTATGCAACATTCGATTGATCCACACGTATGGACGCATGCCAACAGGACTGACATACCTAGTTTTGATGGGACAGTCAGGCTGTCATATTGTGGTGGTCACTTGCAATGTAAAAACATGTCTTGTGATCATTTATTGACTAAAGGCAACCACAATGAGTTGCACTGGAGAGGTGCATTGCAGAGAAGACCTGAGATTGGTGAACTAACTTCATTCCATGAATCTATAAGTTGTGAATACTGTCATCTGCCACCTACTTGTGTGGCACGTTGTCTAGTGTCCATGTACTACTGTTTGCGTAACAGAATCTCAGAAACAAGACTAGCTGTGCATACTGGTGAGCACACACATCCCATAAAAAAGGCAGAATGTAGAAGTCAAGTCAAGCGAATGAGGGACCTAATTAACTCAGACACAACCTTACATCTTGGTGGGCCTAGACATTGTGTGGCTATGGATGAAATTGTTCGTTCAATTATGGGCTCCTCAGATGGAGACAGTGTTGAGAAGGTGGATACAGATCAAATAAACGAGTTGTTGACAAGGTTGGAACCATTATGCAATCAGAGAAGGTATGACATTGATATTACGTAATAAATTATATTAACAAGTTATTTGATACGAAGAATATTGCTTGTGTAGGTTGAAGAGATGGATTGATGATGCGAGGAGAAGAAATAGGCAATGTTCAGATGACATTTCTGGTTTATTGGAGCTAAAGAAAAGAAGCAAATATGAATATTTCCATGGATCTAAATTCTCTTACCAGCTTCATGATCCGCTAAATGAATGCTGTTACATTTTCAAAATGTCTACAACTGGTCCTGGATCAGGGGTTGATTTGGTCAACAGGATGAGACCAACAGGTGATCTTAGCAACAGTTGGGTGCATTTTGATCACGTCAAACGAATTCAAGGGTGGACAACATTAGCTTGTCATGTGTATGATCACAAGTAAGCGGTTTGCGAAAATCAAATGAAAAAGGTTCATTGATAAGTTTTTAACAATCTTGTTTTACGTGCAGAATTAAAGCCCTGTTGACAATTGCGGTTTGTGACATGAAGATAGAAGATGCAGAGGCACAGAAAAAATTTTGGAGGAAGCTTAATAAGGTCATGGTAGCAAAAGGTTTTTTCAAAAGCTGAGTTTTTTGGGTTCATGGCAGACGAAGCTCAACCTAATTGGATTGCAGTCAGGGAAGTTTTCTTCAATGGGGAAACTAGACCCGAAAAAGAGCGTCCATGTTACTTCCATTTCGAGCAATGCATGCATCGACATACAGAAAGACACTTGCCAAAGGAATATTGGGACGCCCATAAGGATCTGTGTAGAAAATGACATCAATCAGCAACTGAGGATGAAGCAGATAAAATATACCATTCTATAATGGATTGGTGGGTGGGCAAGACTACAGATAATCATATTAAAGTTTTAAGTTCTTGGCTATCATGGTGGCATCATAGGGTAAGCAGATGGGGTAGGTTTATGGTCAACAAAGCGGAGTGTGAGACGACAATACATATTCCACAAACAAACTTATCAGAGGCAAAGCACGGGAGTTGGTTGGCAGCATCAGGAAACAAGAATAATTTTCCTTGTATGATGCCTCCCTCTTCGATCTCACAGAAGCTATACTTCAAAGTACCAAATACAAATCATTTCTAGACTGCAACTACTTAGGTACTGGTCCAGGTGTATCAGATCTTTTTAATAGACTGCAAAATCGTCAAAGCAGTGGTGCCAAGGCTAAGGAGGTAACCAACGTTATAAACTTGGAAGCAGAAATGGCGGGCTTTTGAAGAGCATGGCGGTGTGAGGGAGGTAACTTGAAGGCGTGTACAAGAAGCAACATTCCATAGACATAGTTGATCTCAACGAATCGAGGGAACTCATCATCGACAAACATGCAACTAATGTTAGCGATGCGTAAGGATGATCGTGGTGAGGACTCTTTTCAATGATTCTTTAGAAGAAGGCGTGCGAGGTCTCTTTGGGCTATTCAAGAAAAACGGCCGGTGATAAGGTCCGGTGTCAAGGGAAGAAGTCAGAACATAGAAAAAAATGTAATAATCCAATTAACGCGGGTATACAACCAACAGCTGCTCCTTGCTTTTATGGGTTAAGAGAATTCCAGGGACAACGAGTCTCACAAATGATGTGGTTCTGTCCTACTACTGTTGAATGCACATGGTTTCCAGATAAGTCTTTGGTGTGTCCCCCACAAAGACCACCATTATGGCCTGTGGATAAAGATACTGACTTAACGAATGAAGAGATTGAGAAACTCGGAGCAGCGGGCTTCTTGTTGGGTGGTAGATCTCAATCTAGCTTGACTGTAGCTAATGCAGCCTCGAGTATACAAGCACGTAGATCCACCATGGCAGGGTCTGCTAGCTCTGTGAGGAGCAGAACTAAAATGACAAGGAAGGGGAAGGTTGTGAATTACAGGAAGGAAATGAATGGAGAGACGAAGGTCAGATTTGAGCAGTCAAAGAGAATGAAGGTGGATTTCGTGCAAGAGAAGACCTACTCAAACCATAAACATGTGGACTATGTAGTCAAATGTGAAGATAGCACATACATTGTATCCATTAAGGATGAGCCAGAATGCAGTTGTCCGGATTTCATCCACATGGAAAGGATAAGAGGATTCATACCTTGCAAGCACTTGTTGTACGTATACAATCAAGTGCTTGGAATCGATCCAGTATCCGACCCTGCAGTGATCCAGCCAATGCTAACGGAAGCTGTGTTGGAGCGTATACTCTCGAAGTAGATGTCAGTAGTAGATAAGTATATGCATTGCTATACTTTCCTCACATTGGTTTACAATTCCAGAACAGTTGTGATGTAAGTTGGCTGAGTTTATAAGTATCATATTATGATGTCATATTAATGAAAAGTAGTGACCATGTGAATTAATTTAACAATTGCAAAGACTTGTGTCATTATCTGTGCAGCATTTCATGTACTTAAAACATTCTGGTTGTTTCAGGTAATCTTTAATACATACATGTCCATGCCCTTCTGGTACAGCAAACAACCAATCAGAAAATTGCATACGATTCCATACAATTCACATCCATTCATAAAATTTATACAATAAAATACATTAGCTGCCCGTGTCATATACACAAATCCTATAAGCGCCAAAACATGTACAGTAAAAAAACAAGTTAGGTATTCAAATGGAAGTAGAAGCAAAAACTTTTTACATTCAAAATTACTCGTGGCCTGTATGGCTTTACATCAAATGATCCTTTTGGAAATTTAAATGCCCGGAGGCTTCAACTATTCACAAATAAAAAAGCCAGGAGGCTTGCATTCATATGGTAAGATAAAAAGCCCGGAGGCATGTACATTCCCTCGAAAAACAAAGAAGCTGGAGGCAAGTTGGTATGAAGCCGGAGGCAAGCTGGAGGCTAAGAACAAGAAAAAAAAAAGGTGCTCTGCCCTAACAAATTTCATTCATCTGCTTCACCATCTGCAAAACAAAAAAGTAAGAAATAACCGTTAGTTGATTGCATAAGAAAAGAAAGAAAACATGCATGTCCATTTAGCAAGGCCATGAACTCCTTTCTTCATCTTCTTCATCGTCTTCGACTTCTTCTTCTTCGGTAGACCACTCATTATCTGAAGAATCTCCTTCCCAGCCTTGAAGAACACCTGTGATGAACTCTTGCTCAGAAATTTCCTCTGATTCCTCATCCTCTGATTCCTCATCAGGAATCAGAGGAATTAGAAGAATCGGAAGCATTCAAAGCAAGTAACATGGGCAGCGGGGGGAACAGCGGAGGAAATACCTCTTCCACATTTAACAGGTGCCTCTTGGAGGTCACCTCAGGCTCTTCCATAGCTGGTCGCTTCATGGCGATGGAGTAGCGAAATTGGGCGAAGGAATTGGGCGAAGGAATTGGGTTTGGAGAATGGGCGGAGAATGGGCGCCAAACTAGGCTGGACTAGATATAGGCTGGATTAGACGTGAAAATCGTAGCAATGATTCGAATTCCAGTCCTATCAACCATCATTAAATGCCATTATGTGCATGTCTCGAAATTTGAGCCATGCATAATACCATAAATATCAAATATCTTCCTTTTTTAACATTATTCCTAAACCTATATGATTTGAGTTTAACCTATAAATGGACACCGATATAATTCGAATTTAACGTACAATTTAATACCAAGATGCTACGTCACTATGTCGATAATTGGGATTTAAAAAAAAAAACACTCCAAACCCTCCTCGAGAAAACCACGTAGGTGCCGACCTCGTACAGGATTCCAATGTAACACAAGATGCCAAAAACGATAATTAGATTCCAATGCAATCCGAGATGCCAAAGCCATAATTACATTCTTCAACGTTGCAAATTTTAACATTTGTTCATAACAATCTTTGTGCATGAAATCCCTACAAATTTTAACATATATTCATGAACAACGTTTGAATGCAAGCATTGCAACGACATCAACAGATAAAGAGTCATCCTATTTTAGCTACAACAAGATATAAAGCTATGCCAAAACATTTGCAAGGCAAGTCTAGAAATGACAACATACTAAGGCACATTTTTTCACTTGCAAGCTACTTGTCTATGCTGTGCATGTTAAATTCTTGTGCATGTTGAATTCATGCTTTAATGCTTCTGCAACAACACATGTTGATGAAGCAAGCAACTAAATTGGCGATTCACCGCAATACCAAACCTTCCAGCTAGAAAAGTCAGAGCCAAAATCCCATCGATCTGAGCCCTAGTATCGAAATTCTAGAGGGGGCGAGCATGCATGTCTTGCATGCATGTATGCGGTGCATGCCCTCTCTGGTTGGAAGATCGCTATATTAGGCGAGGTTCTTCATCAACGTCTCATCGGCGCTTCCTCTTCTCTCTCAGTAGTACCTTATTCTCTATTCTTTGAAACCATGCAGGGGAGGGGCTTCTCCCTGCTTGGATTGACCAATTTGGTGTTTCTTTCATGCTGTGGCATGTCCTTTCTCGGCCTTGCCTCTTCTTTAGCCATAATCCTTTGACCTTCGTCCTCGATCCCGTTTTGATCAGGAAGTTCTCTTCTATTCGGGAGATTTTTGTCGTTTTCATGCGATCCCCATTCTAGAATCCCATCGATTCGAGCCCTCAGATTGAAATTCTAGAGGGGGCGAGCATGCATGTCTTGCATGCATGCATGCGGTGCATGCCTTCTCTGGTTGGGAGATCGCTATATTAGGTGAGGTTCTTCATCAACGTCTCATCGGTGCCTCCTCTTCTCTCTCAGCAGTATCTTATTCTCTATTCTTTGAAACCCACTCTCCCCTCCCCCCTTTTAATTGTTTAATGTATTTGTCGCCTGGCACGCATGACCAGCCCCTCTATTTGAAGAGATTTTTGTTTTGTTGTCGCGTGGCACGCGTGATCAGCCCCTCCACTTTGGGAGGTTTGTTTTGTCACATTTGTTCTAGTCTTGATGATGTGCAGGTATAAGTTGGCAAGCGACAGCAGCTTCGACTTCTCCATTCGTGGGTTTTAGGAGCGAATTCTCAGCCTTACGTTTGTCCAAGCCCCTTGCCAAAGGCTTATCGCTAGGGTTTTTCCTCGAAAACCCGAAAGGGCAGGGTTTTTTAATCCCGGTGATAAGCTTTCGGCAGGTACACAAACCAAACATCTATTAGCATTGTATTTCATGGGGTCCAAGTTGTATAATTGGACATTCCCTTTATTTTTCTTCGTGGGTAGTTCGCATGTGTGCGGCTACCCACTATCCACCATTGTAGAAAATCTGCTGAGATGAATGAGAAGCCTATCTATGGAGGTTTTGTCGTTTTCATGCGAGCCCCATTCTAGAATGTAGCCAATATAAAAAAAACATAAGTGTGCTCTTTCTAGATTCGTTAGCAGATATTGTGCAAAGAACCTTCACTTTGATGCATAATAAAATTTTGTATTACGAACAAGGTCATAAACAAATATTAGCGTATGTTTTATGAGCAACAAAATAGTGATCAATTAGATTTGCTAGATCTTTGATGCAAATTCAAGACCTGCAAGACTTTTTACTATTGGTTGTGCTCTTGCCACTTTGGCAACAGACTGGTTCTCGTATGTAGATCCTCCCTCGAGGAAAGCACCCGCCACCTTACTATCCTTCACCCAATATGGGCCAAATTTCTTAGTTTCAAGAACCGTTGCTCATCCAGAAGTCATAATCTCTCCTACACTATCACTATAGAACTGCCATGAAAGAGCAAAGGCACAAGAATAGTAAAATGGAAGGTAATCATAGTCTGTAATAAATGAATAACATATAAGTAGTAGCTGCAATTGTGGATAATGAGACATGAACACAGCCTTTCCAACTACAATACTTCTTCCATTTTTAGATTCAACACCAATGATGCATATGCCAGGAATCTACGCGATGTCCAATTCTCCTATTTTATAGATTTTTATGTGAGCCTTTATATCTGCTACAGTAAGAAAATAACATGTACGGCCTGAATTGCGGACTTCAATTCATGAAAAATTAGAGAGTCTTGTGAGCATGTATTTCATAGCTCTATCAACAAGCCTTGCCAGACCATATTTTATAGAGTCTGTTTTTCACTGATTAAGAGTCACTCAGCTATGTGTATGTGACAAATAAATTGCTGCTAAGTATAAGGAGATGATAGAAATCGCTCACCTCAATATATATGTGAAATATAAATTACTATGGTACAAAGAGCTCAGAAAGAGTTTCATCGGATTGCACAGGCCTAATATCAATCTTGTTGTGACGACCATACGGATATTCGTATCATACGAACATTATACTCCTATGTACAAAAGATGGTCGTCACACGGATGCAAAAGGGTAGTTGCACAAGACAGGGTTTGAACTCGCAACCTTCCAGTTGCGAGTCACACACCCTTGCCAAGTGCGCTACCAATATTTGTTGAAGACATTCCTTTACGTCTTTCTCATATGTGGGACTATCTCCAGAAGGTTCTAGAATGTTCTAGAACCTAAATGCATGCGCGACACTTGGCGCGATCTCATCCATTGGAGTGGCGCGATCCTGACCGTTGGTCTAGATATATAAGGAGGCACCTCCTTCTTGTCAAACCATTCCGGTTCAACGCCAGTCTTGAGCCTTCTAGGCATGGAATAAAATAACGGCTAAGGTTAGCCAAATGGCTATTTTGTAGCTTTTTTACAAGAAAAATGGCTAAACTAAATGGAAAAAAATGCCAAAAAAAATAAAATTTTAGCCCAAATTTTTTGCCGCCCAAGTGAACTTTTAGGTTGAATAGCCAAACCTCCACCTCTAGACAACCCCACTAGAACATTGATTAGCTAAACCTAAGAAAGAGGGGGCTTGGAAAAATGGGTGGATTATCCTACAAGCTGACAACAAGATTTGTAGGGACTTTAAGATAACCACCAAATAGGCTTCAATTTTTTTGTTCTTTTGTTGTTATTTTTTTTCCCTATCCTAGGTACGAAGTTGAAGCATCTGCGGAGTTGATCATATCTAGAAGGAACAACGTACTTCCTTTTTTTTTTTAGTTTTGAACATGTCCATGTATCTTTATATCTTTGTTGCTTCTTTGTATCAAGGAAGTTATAACAATGACTATAATTCCGTCAGTTATGCCACATTTTGTTGATTGTCGTTTACTTTGTCCATATAAAATCATTGTAATAACAATGAATTCAATGTCTCTTGGACTTTTTAAAATTAGTGTAATGTGCTGCCTAGTGGCGTGACGTTAAAACTACTATCTATCTCTATTTGCCTCCCCATATTTTAAAAATTTAGCCAAAGCCAAGAAATAGTGATAGAGAAAAATCATCTAGTTTAGCTAAGTGCTAGAAACTTCAAGCTCCAATTTGAGGGTACTTTAGCCAAACCTATTTTGGCTATACCAAAATATAGGAGTAGTAATTTATTCCATGCTTCTAGGCATCTGTCTTGTATTCCTGCTTGCCTTCGGGCTATTGTATTATTGATTCCTGTTCATATATCAGATTCTTTGCCGATCTTGGCGTATTTCTTACGTATTTCTTGCGTATTTTCCTTGTTTTTTGAGTAGGTTCATGACATCTTACTATCCTTCACCCAATATGGGCCAAATTTCTTAGTTTCAAGAACCGTTGCTCATCCAGAAGTCATAATCTCTCCTACACTATCACTATAGAACTGCCATGAAAGAGCAAAGGCACAAGAATAGTAAAATGGAAGGTAATCATAGTCTGTAATAAATGAATAACATATAAGTAGTAGCTGCAATTGTGGATAATGAGACATGAACACAGCCTTTCCAACTACAATACTTCTTCCATTTTTAGATTCAACACCAATGATGCATATGCCAGGAATCTACGCGATGTCCAATTCTCCTATTTTATAGATTTTTATGTGAGCCTTTATATCTGCTACAGTAAGAAAATAACATGTACGGCCTGAATTGCGGACTTCAATTCATGAAAAAATTGAGAGTCTTGTGAGCATGTATTTCATAGCATGTATGTCTTGTGAGCATGTATGTCTTGTGAGTCACTCAGCTATGTGTATGTGACAAATAACTTGCTGCTAAGTACAAGGAGATGATAGAAATCGCTCACCTCAATATATATGTGAAATATAAATTACTATGGTACAAAGAGCTCAGAAAGAGTTTCGTCGGATTGCACAGGCCTAATATCAATGTTGTAAGCCGAATACCAGGAGGAAATATATCAGACAATCAAATAGCACATAAAGTCTGAGATCCTCACATGTCAGGAAAAGCATGAAATTAGGGCTCTGGATAGGCCCAACAGGATGTGGTGCCGAGCTCTTTATTCTAGGATTCGGCCAAGCAAGTTTTTTCAATAGAAGGATTGGGCCATGAATAAAGCCTCAACTGTTGAAACCCTAAAAAATAATGGACATCTCCATGACTCCCAAAATTTGCGAGAACCACACGACTGCATTTCTTGTTCAAAATCAACGCCTCAGAAAGAGTGCACTCTAGAAATACCAGTTATTATGCTAAATATTCCAAAATAAGCCCTTGCCTAATTTCCTCAAAGATTCTTTAATGCCTATCTTCTATAAGTATGAATTAACTCAACAATACGAGCCTTCTTTACTTCTTATCACCTAAATTGGTATTTCACAAATATCACACAATATGGGTGGTAGCGTACTACACTTTAGGATATAGCCACAAGATACACCTTACATTTTTAGTTTGCCTTGTTTATTTTCACATTACCTCAACTACAAGGTACATGTGTGTAACTCTATATAGGTTTGAAAAAATAAAAGTAGATAAATAGAGATTTAACATCGATTGAGACGAAAAGAGTTTAGATAGATAGTACTTTTTACGTCATACTACATGGTGGCATCCCATATCGAAAGTACTTTTTGTTTTATACCATATGACAACACCACATGGTCATATCACATGGCATCATCTCGTAGGAGGCCAAACGAGTTTACATAGATAGTATTTTGTATGGGGGAAGGGCACTTGGGACCCCTTTCCGGGTGGACGGTGGGGTCCCGCGACCGGCGTTAGCCGGGAGCGGGTCACCGGCCACCCGGAAAGGGAGACCAAGTGCCCTTCCCCCACAATATAGAAATAGGGGAGAATTTTTTTGCCCCCTTTTGCCTTGTTTTCTTCTCCTCCTCTGCGCCACTCCGTTGGGCGGCCATCTCTTCAGCCCATGCGAATGAAGGCGATGGGCTAGTTACCTCTCTATTTCGGCGAGTAATGAAGGCGCTGGCCCAGTTACATGCCTATTACGGCGAGTTTTGATGTCTCTCTGGGTATCAGGTAAGTTTTTTTATGCAAACTTCTTGCATTTTCTTGCATGCAAGTTTTTTCTTGTTAATAACCTTATCGTAATGCTTGCTGCGAGATGGTTATGGAGGATCGGCCCTGCCAAATCTTGCTCTTAATGCTCAGGAATCCTACAGAACTCTTAGTTTCAGAAAAATGGCGGTTCTTTATTGCGGATGTGGAAATATTTTTAGTTGCATGCATGAGGGCAGCACGGCAGGAACCCTTAGTTTCAGAAAAATGGCGGTCCTTTTGGGATGTAAGTGCGAATGTGGAAATATTTCTAGTTGCATGCGGGGGAATGGCGAAGGCGAGGAACTCTTAGTTTCAGAAAAATGGCGGTTCTTTTGGGATGTAAGTGCGATGTCGAAATATTTTTAGTTGCATGCAAGATAGCAGGGCAGGAAAAATGAAGAAAAGCTCTGATCTTTGAAGCTGTGAGGCCGCCCATGGAAACTTATCCCCTTTCTCTGTAGAATCTTCTTAAATGCCGTTATTTTTTCGTTTCCAAGCATCCTTGCAGTTTCAGTGCCTTCTTGAAGAATCTGGCCTTCGTTGTACTGCTTCTTTGCAGGAGAAACGGGATTTTGCTATCGGTTCTTTTCTGGAAAATCACAGTTTGTATTTGTGTTGTTTGGAAAAATTACAGTGGCTTTTGAATGTTAAAAAACCGGCGGTGGCGTTTGATCTTTGAATGCAAAACCAATTTTGGCTTTTGAATGCGAAGTTGGTTTTAAATTTTAAGCGTATTGAACCAAAAAAAAATTACGTCTTTGGAACAAGTATTGAAGGCTGAAGTCGAAAAAACAAGAACGAGAATAAGTGGCTGGGTCGAACACGTAACAGGAATTAGGGTACCCAACTACTATTTAGGGTTGTAGGTCTTGCCACGTGTCAACCTATAAATGCACCGATTGACAAAAAACTCGACCCTATTTCTATATTGTACGTCATACCACATAGCAACATCCATAAGGCCATATCACATGGCGGCGCATCCCCCAGGGCCATGCCACATGGCACCATCCTATAGGAAGGATTATAAGAGTTTATAGTTATAGTGCTTTTTATATTATATCACATGGAAGCATCCCATAGGGTTATACCACATGGGAGTATCCAACATGGACATATGTCAATCCTTCAAATGGCCCAAGAGAGACTTAAACACAAGATCTCCTAATTGCTAACCTAAAGAACTAGCAACTAAACCACATAGAGTGATTGACATACTACTTCGAATGATTCCAACTTCTTCAACACAATATATTATATCATGACATCAAGGCAGGCTTCTTGGACAAGGATATGGTGTTCTAGAAGCCAAATAGCACAATATCATTATATGTCTTAATTCCAATTCTTCTTCCATTTTAGACAATCATATTTGGAGAAACACTATGTCTAGCCAACTTGACAAGTCGATTCGACATATGTTAAACTAGTATAATCTTACCTTAGACCCTAATGTTGTCAACACTTTCATCATTGTATTTGACTTAAAAGGATGAATGCATCCAATTTGTGACCACCACAATGAAATAATATCTCAAAGTGGCTTACTATTGGAGCTTTGATGGCCTTGTTATTGATATTTCAACATCCCGAACTTCATCATTGACTAATCCTTTTATTTTATTGGACCTTTAACTTCATCATTGACTAACCTTTTATTTTATTGAACCTTTACCGCCCTCGTTACTTCGACATCGCAAATTTCATCGTTGACTGAACTTTTGACTTTGAAACTTTAACGCAAAAGCGCTTTTGTCTTGCATGATTAAATAACGTATGCTGAATCAACCTTCGTTTCTTTCAATTCAATTAATTGCTCTTATTGTGGGATATGGTTAAAATTGTAACTTATGCTAATGAATTAAGCAGTGCCACTATGGACACCGTAAATAATATTAATTTATTACATTTATCTTCTTCTCTTTGCCAATTTAGTTCAGCTTTGATTATAATGAGATTCGACTATGAGTTTAGAGTGCGGGTTAGTCGAGAATCCCAAAAACTAGGCACACTATTACAACATATAGAGCACTAGAAAAAATCTTCGATCTATACTAAAAGCTGCTTCCCAACTTACGCCTTGTAGGGGAATGGCATTTGGTGCGCCATTGGGACAAGAGGAGACCCTCTCTAGGCGCCTCTAGTGGCGCATCCCCTTAGATTTGCCAAAATTGCAAATCAAATGCCATTCCCCTATCGTCTTTGAACTCTGATTGTCCAATTAGGTGATTATAATGATACTAGCAAATTATATATAATTGAGAAGCTAGTTGCATTCTTTGTTACTATTGTTCTATGATACATGCCCTTGAACACTTGTTGTTTAAGAGAGGCACTCAGTGTACATTACGCGTCCTCATGAGAACTCAAACTCGAAACCTATATGAGGTCGACAAGTAAACCAATCAACTAACCTTCAATCAATAAACCCATAAGAATGTGTGACGTGTGCACTTCATAGACATATTGGTTTCAAATAGAGGTTAAAAGTACTATTCTATGTACATGATTGAGCAGACAGGCGGTGCCATAGAACTATACTGCAACCTAAAACTGTGGCCCAACTTCTATCCTAGCAATTTGGAGTAAGTTATATGGTCTGAATCGTCAACTAGAAGCAAGGGCTGTAACTAGTTTCTCAAATAAAAATGAGGGGAAATTACCAAAATGCCTGTACATTTTACTTGAAAACAAATCAAGGGAGCATAACTTGAATTTCAACTTTGATTTAAATGAATCTTATCTTGTTGGAAGGATATTATATTAATCTACAATGATGTTCGTGGAGACAACTTTTAAATTTGATGAGCCACAACAACTATACTATCGTATTTACAAAATGCCCTTTGTTTAGAATTGGTAATCTAAACATTGTATGAAAGATGCTTTCAGAATATTCAATATTGATGCTTCGTTCTAAATCTGCCACGTTTTTTTGGAAGAAAAAAATAGGGGCTTTAAGAAAAGAAAAAAAAAAGGAAAATGGGAAAAAAAGGGGGGCTTTGACGGCCTGTTTTACGCCTTATTCTTTTCAAAATTGAGGCTCTGGCTATGATGGATTTGAATATTGTGCAGAAGGACGACGCCAGTTTGCTGCTGAAGAGGTTTCGTTGGATTAGTTAAGATTTGTTGGAGTAGAGTTTGGAAGACGTGTTGAGGGATTAGATCGATTTAGTTTTTAAGGTTAGGGTTTCGTTGCGACAGTGAAATGGCTTGGCCAAACTGCCAAAGCTATGGAGATTTGCTCAGATAACTCTGGCAGCAAATAATAGGTCTTATTGCTTGCCTTCCAAATTATTTTATGGAAAATGGAACAGTTAGGAGAGTTGAACTGGACTAAGCTATTTGGTATATGCCAGTGCTTCAAACGGCCTGTTAGCATGAATTAGATTGTTGGGCTTCTGATTCCACCATACCTCTGCAGGCCACGTTATCTGGCACATACCCATCTTGCCATTCTAAAAGTTTGATACAATACAGAAAGCAGCCCTATTCTCCAATGTTTTATTCTGCAAAATTCTAGCCCTTTGTTTCCTGCTGATTGCTACTGTTGATTTTCCTTTTTTTTTTCTTCACAGAGATGGTGTTTTTTGAAGGCCACAGCTATGGCGGCTCTAGGGTCCAACCACTACCATGCAATGCTCCTTTTGACATACTCCAAAAGTAAAGCAAAGATGTGTTGATTCTTTTTCTTCATCCCCTTTTCGTAAGCGGCCCAAACTACCAAGACCAAAAAGTATTAGCTCCAGATTTTTGTCCAGACGGGTTTCGCTCGTGCTTCTTTAGAAGATTTTGTAAATTGCAAAATTATCATCCCATGTGCCAAATGTAGAAGCCATGAATGTGATGCTTGAGTCCTAAGTTACATTCAATTACTTAGTATTTGACTGTAGAAATCGATACTAAGAGTAATGTCTATTCTATGTTCTCGAGTTCCTCATGCTTGTAATAGCAAAAAGTAGGGGCATTTTTATTTTCCCTATATATAATCTGTTACTAGCAATAGAATCAATTAATGGAACTATATTTCAACTCAAGGAGAGGACATAAGAAACTATACAATTTGAAAGTTACGCGTTCCATTGAAAATATGAACCCCAATTGAAGACATAGAAAAATGTATCCTAAAAATGTATAAAGTAAGCTATATGGGTTGGATTTCAAAACCAAAACAGAAGTTCGGCCTCCATTTTTGTTTGAGGTTTAGTCTTGTGATGCCATGTGGCATCTTCTCCAATCGGAATGGAAATTGGGTTCCACATTAGTAGGTTGGGTTCCACGATACACGTAGGCGTCAATGTAACTTCATTGTGAGTTCTTGCAAAATCTGGGATCATTCTGGATAAGAATGGCCTGCCCAAAACCTGTAGAATAAGGTAATCTTACCTTGAGGTTGTGAAGCAGGAAGGGGTTAGGCATTCTTGCCCCGGCCCACGACTTGCAAAAATCGATTCGCGAGAATCTTGTTGCGCCTCAACAACGCTCCCGAATTCTGTGAGTCACGTTCCTCTGTTTCCCATTCTTCTGCATGGCTCTTGCCGGATCTTCAATAAACTTGGTGAGGAAGGATGATCAGATGCCCAAGTAACATAATCCTTAAGCAAGAAGGACCCTAATCCGGCCTTAAGCTTCAAAACTCCCACCTTAAACTTCAAATTTGGCAGATCCTTGAGCAACAGAGGCCCTAAGCTTCAGAGGTTTGGCGAATCCGATAGCAGATCATGGTTTGGCAATAGACATAAGCCTGCTACCTCCCAGATTACCTAAGCAAAAGCCCTAAGCCAGATTATCTCCCTGATTTACAGATGACAAATTTCTTAAGTCTGCAAAGCCATAAGAAATACGTAAAATTCTTGCAGATAACATCACTATAAGCCCCTAGCAGGTGGCCCCAGGTTAAGAGACTAGCCTTCCATCCATGTAAGGCATGGCTATTGTGGCTCATATGGAAGCGACGATGTATGAAGGTTTTTAGGAATGAAGAGTTGCAATCTGGTGGATTGATCTCTCAGTTGAGGTACAAACTATACCTCTCCTACGTGGCGTCCCCTCGGAAAGAACAGTTCAAGGCGGCTATTTGGGAGAGGACCCTCCTTATTGTAGACAGTAACGGCATGTTCATTTCGTGAGTTGTAGGATAGGTTTATGAGCTTTACGGGCTGTCATCCGAGCTTGGTTGCTTGGGCATGTATACCCCTGTGTCGCTCTTCTTGTACTTCATTTCTTATTAATTAATTAATTTGATCCTTCAAAAAAAAATAATAATAATAATCCTATAAGCCAAAAAAAAAAACTCATCTCATTTAAAGAACACCTCTCCTCCATAGCCCACTTCTAGAACAATGACAAAAAAATGTTGACACCCTTTCCGTTTTGGAAGGAGGGGCCCGACCAGCAGAGAGGAGATCCCCTTTTGGTTAGGAGGGTCCCAGACCAGTGGCGGCCGGGGAGGGTGCCTTTAAACCGGAAAAAGGAGACCCACTTCCATTCCCCAATACAAAAACAAAACTGCAACTACATTTGCTTTTGTTGATTTAACTTATGTATGGGGGAAGGGCACTTGGGACCCACTAGGTTGGGCGGTGGGGTCCCCATGACCGGCGTTAGCGGGAGGAATGCATCACCCGGAAAGGGGAAAATGCCTTCCCCACAATATAGAAATAGGGGAGAATTTTTTTGCCCCCTTTTGCCTTGTTTTCTTCTCCTCCTCTGCGCCACTCCGTTGGGCGGCCATCTCTTCAGCCCATGCGAATGAAGGCGATGGGCTAGTTACCTCTCTATTTCGGCGAGTAATGAAGGCGCTGGCCCAGTTACATGCCTATTACGGCGAGTTTTGATGTCTCTCTGGGTATCGGGTAAGTTTTTTATGCAAACTTCTTGCATTTTCTTGCATGCAAGTTTTTTCTTGTTAATAACCTTATTTGTCTTGTTACTTGGATGGTTATGGAGGATCGGCCCGCCAAATCTTGCTCTTAATGCTTCGGGAATCCCTCTGAGAACTCTTAGTTTTGGAAAAATGGCGGTTCTTTAGTGCGGATGTGGAAATATTTTTAGTTGCATGCTTGAGGCGGCGAGGCGAGGAACCCTTAGTTTCAGAAAAATGGCGGTCCTTTTGGGATGTAAGTGCGAATGTGGAAATATTTCTAGTTGCATGCAGGACAGCAGGGCAGGAACTCTTAGTTTCAGAAAAATGGCGGTTCTTTTGGGATGTAAGTGCGATGTCGAAATATTTTTAGTTGCATGCAAGATAGCAGGGCAGGAAAAATGAAGAAAAGCTCTGATCTTTGAAGCTGTGAGGCCGCCCATGGAAACTTATCCCCTTTCTCTGTAGAATCTTCTTAAATGCCGTTATTTTTTCGTTTCCAAGCATCCTTGCAGTTTCAGTGCCTTCTTGAAGAATCTGGCCTTCGTTGTACTGCTTCTTTGCAGGAGAAACGGGATTTTGCTATCGGTTCTTTTCTGGAAAATCACAGTTTGTATTTGTGTTGTTTGGAAAAATTACAGTGGCTTTTGAATGTTAAAAAACCGACAGCGGCGTTTGATCTTTGAATGCAAAACCAATTTTGGCTTTTGAATCTGAAGTTGGTTTTAAATTTTAACGTATTGAACCAAAAAAATTACGTGCTGGAACAAGTATTGAACTGAAGTCTGAAAAAACAAGAACAGAATAAGTGACCGGTCGAACCTGTAACCCGGAATTAGGGTACCCAACTACTATTCGGGGTTGTAGGCCTTGCCACGTGTCAACCTATAAATGCACCGTTGACAAAAAACTCGACCATTCACAGCTGCATGTGATGGACCGATGAAATTTCATCCCACATGAATAAAGGACTACGTAATACATGTCCAGGCTATGATTACACACTTCATACCACTCCAAAAATTGAAATTTTGTTGGTTGTAGGGTCTTCAATCTGTTGAAGAATTTACAATCTTCAAAGCTTCCGTATGGTGTTTGAAGATCTTCCATAAGTTTTCATCTACGATCTCTGTTTTTCGGCAGTGTTTGAAGATCTTCAAGAAGTTTTTCTTCTGTGACAATGCAAAGCTTTGCTGCAATACTGCTCAAATCCCTGCTTCGACCTGCTCAAACGACCTGGAATAAAATAGCCTGCTCTTCCTTCACGGTCTCGAAATATTGCAGATAGCAGAAAAATAGAGAGCCCTCATGTGCCAATGGGCAAAAAACAACGAAGCTAGTTCTGGCAAAGCCATAGCCATAGCTCCAGTGATGCAAGCGAATATTTGCGTGCCAAGCTTTGTGAGAGAAGATTAAGGAGGAGAAAATATATGGACGCGGCGGAAGAGTTATTGGGCTATAATTTTAGCCTAAAAATACAGTAATCATGGCCTGGAGTGTATTACGACAATTGATAACCCTTAATTATCCCTTTATGGGTAAATTTCTTCCATTAATAAAAGATTGAAACAACAATAAAGCTCGTATAGGTTGTGCATAAGGCACCATATGTGCTGCACCTCTAACGGTGGCATAAGTCAAGTTACCAAAAGCTTGAGTCCATCCAGCAACCTAAGATCAGCATACAACAATGAGCATCTTTTATATTGATATTCCAATTTGTCTATGATACTAGTTCTAGGATAATTTATTCACTACCTGTCCTCCTTGATACCATGCTGAGTAGTTCAGTCTGACATCAAGCTGAAGATCTTTGGCCAAAAGGTTTATTTGAGATCGAGTGCCAGTTAAGGGGACGACGGAATCTTGGTCACCACTAGCAAAACGTAAAAAAAAGGGGGGGAGTAAAAACAGAGCACTGAAGCAAAGAATAATCATAAACATTTACCTAAAAATCCAAACTCGGATGCCATGAAGAAGGATGTTGGAGACAAGGGGGATAACATTAATGCTTCCATCAAGCATTTGGTAGTCAACCGGACTGCAAAGAAGAAAGGAACATATAAAAAAACAAAATCAAAGCACACCCTTTCTTTTGTTCATTATTTCTTTACTTTCTCTTTTCTGAAGAACCCTAAATTACCCGTTACACATGGTCCATTCATAGGGCAGCTCAGTTCTATTGGCATGGATAGCACTCTGCACTTCCGGAAGGTTGAAGTAGAGATCCCTCTCGTTGTCAATGCAAATATCAACTCCATAGCTCCTCTGTGTAATCTGAAAGAAATTTTGTTCTCAAGCACAGCCCAGAAGTTTTCAACACAAACTTGGGTTCTCACCTGCTGTTTCAATCGAACTTCCTGAAGAAATAGCGATGGCAGGCAAACATCCAATATCACATCATAATTGTTGATGAATCTTCCCACTTCATTGTTGCACTCTGTAATGATATTGTTGCACTGGTCGCTTACATTGTGACTCGCAGCTCCAAGTTCATAATCATCAAAATTACAAGACCCTGACAGAGCCTCAAATGTGTCGTCGCTGATCAGCCCATGGGACCAGAAGTATTCGTACATTGCATCTGTATCCACTGCTAGATTGAGAAGGGATTGCCAATCTACAGAACAGGGTAAGATATAACACAATTGAGCTCAGATATACTTAGCCAGAAAATCATGTCCAATATGCAAAGCAATTAACCTCCACCACACTAATCATCAAGAATTAAAAAAATTGGAGCTCCAAGAAAGACTGCCTTGCAAACCCCAAAAAAACTTTATCTGAGAGCAGATTCTTGTACAAAAACAGGCTGTGTTGAGTAGGCCACTTACAGCTATGCCTTTAAGATTGAACTGCACATTGCCAGGAATTTTACTGTGGCTCAGGATCAATGTGGCTAGCTGAGGAATATAATGACCTGCAAAAATCTTGGACACGTCACGATAAACGAGGCCAAAACCTTGTCAAGATTCATATTAGACCATCAGGAGGTCCTTACCTGCGTAACTCTCCCCAGTAATGTACAAATCTCTGGATCTGTACTCTGGAAATTTATCAAACCATCCCAAGAGAAAAGCCAGTGAATCTCTCGCTGCAATCAGCAAATTCTTGGTTTAATGCACAACATTTCATTCAAATTAAGCAAATACTGCAGTGCCTATAGGAATCAACCTTGTCAGACTTTATCGTACCTGTTGCTGCATCGGTTACATTTTCATAATCCGTAGAAGTATTAGAGTATGACCACCCAACTCCGGCAGGTGTCTCAAGAAAGAGAAGGTTTGATACTGCATTCAATGTGGTTGATTCAGACTGCCTTCTTGTGAGTACATGAAGTAAAATCTGGAGTTATTGCTACCTTTGTTCCAGGACTGGGGATTCTTAAGAAGTCCTGTTCCTGAAGCATTTGGATAGAAAGGACCAAGCTCTGTGAAAGCTCCACCTCCTATTGAAGAACAGCCAGGACCTGTGCATTTTTTCATGCCTAGGATGTCAACAAACAAAGTAAAAACAGAATTGCAGATACAATTGATAAAAATAAACTGTGTACATTCAGAAATCACATGCACAATACTAGTGCAGCAGCTAGAGCAGACTATTGATCTAATAAGTAAAGAACTTTGATTCCCGTTGCATGAAAGAGTACTGCTTAGAGCATTTAAAGCAGGTCACTTGTCTACCAGGGAAATTTCACCCCAAATAGCAAAAAAGCCTCTACCTCCATTCAACCAAAGGGTGAGTGGCTTCCTCCATGCCCCCCTCTCTGCCTCTACAAAATAATAAAATAGCGCTCTCCCAGCATTGTCATCAACAGTAACATAGCCAGCATATTGTTTGAAGGAAACAAGAGGTTGTCCAGGCAATTCAATGATCAGGTCTTCTTGAGGAGCAGCCAACACTTTGATCAGGAGAAGAGAAACAATCAGAAAAAAGGGGCTCCTCTGCTTCCTATTCATTTTGAACTCAAACAGAATCTACTCCTATAGGTCCATTTGCACTGCAGAGGTAGCAAAACTCCAGCAGAAGTTATTCCACAGCAAAAAAGGTGCTGATTGAGGTATAGTTCCTCTCTCCAAAACAGAGGCAACTGGAGATGGCGCGTGAGAAATGATTCTACACTAAGATTGCATTTGTAGATGATTTTGAAAAGAAGGAGAGAGACAATGTTGCATAGGATGCAATGTGGAAAAAAACAAGTACGATTAAGGAATGAAGCAGGAATACGGGCGGAACCCGACTTATCAAGCAAGTTGACACACAAATGGAGCGACAGAAGCACGTGAGGACCAAATGAAGACAAGAGGATTTAAATCCTCTGCCCTCTTGTCGAGGAGCGAAACAGAGTCAAATTAAGCAAAGAGCATACTTAGCACCTTCAAATCCGCTCTGCTCGAATATCAATGAAAAGACCCGACTCCGTCAAATGATTTTGCTTAAGCAGGCACATAAACTATAAGATTAAATGGCATAAACAAAATGTTTTAATTCGAACTAGGGCAGAAACGGCGGAAAGGAACGGAAAAGCAAAAACAAGAACGGACCTGATGGATCTGCTTTTCTTGGCTGTTTCGACGGGATTAAACCACCAGGAATGATCTGTTACATTTGCATTGAAGCCAATTAATTGTCGCTGTCTTCATGTCCTTATCGCTTCTTTCCTCACCTTCTTTCCGAGATAAAGCTTTTACGCATGTTTGATTTGTTTTCTATTTCCTGCGCGCAACATTCCATGAACAAAGATAAAAAACTGGAGCGCTTCTTCGTCGGCCATCTCCTGTCAAGTCCATGCAACAGAGGCAACAATGAACAGATCGAAATGCTAGAAACCCAGAAGCAATTTTGTGCTTTTGTGCACTACGAGCGGCGCTGGACAGAAGATGATTAAAAAATAGGGTAACCTACTCTGCCACCACAGCCAAGGTGACCGATCTGGAAAGGACTCTGTTGCAGAAGATCGAAAAGGAGAGGCGAACCAATTAGAACGGACCGATTCGCCGTCAGACCAGATTCAAACCGGAAGCTCTGCAGCCAGGATGTGACTAGGACTCTAATAAAGAAATGCCGGAGTTTTGGAGTTGTAGGCTGCATCTCTGCTCCAGGCCCGTGCTCCTGCCGGAGTACTTGCGTCAGACAGAGACGCCATAGCCAGATACACAGGTTTAGTTTGCCGTATACTCGGGAACAGGGATACTGGGGGGATATTGACTGGCCAGGAGAATTCCACGTCATTCGATGTTGATTTGCATATATCCTGGCCGTCAAATTCTAGGAGGGTTTATGGTGATACCAGCCAGGTTTCATAATCACCTCTCGACTATTAGTAGTATTTATGTTTAACGTTATTGGAATATCTGGTCCTTGTATCAGCCTCAACGGTAGGAATACTGCATGGCTCCAAATCCCGAGTATCTCCATCTAGATAATTTGCCTTTGCATTTCATGCTCCACCACATTTTACGTAAAGAACGGCTGGGCCCAATCCAGCCGTCTCCACCAATCCTAACATGACACGTGGCACCTTTTCTAAGTCTGAAAAGTGCTCAAAAATTTTACTCGACGTTCCACTTTTTTTTACTCGACGTTCTGTTTTTTACTCTTTTGTTTACTCCACATTCTGTGTTTTCTACCTGCTGTTCTGCCTGTTGCCTGCCACGTGGCACGGCTGGATTGGCCCCAGCCGATCTTTACGTTAGGGCAAAGGCCCGCTGGCCTGTTTTCTGCCCGGTCAAGCAGGCCTCCGCGCTCCGCGCGTCGGCCCGCTTTCCCGGGCAGAAAACAGGCCAGCGGGCCTTTCCCTTATACATAAAAACAAATGAGATTTTGCACACAAACCCCATTATTTCTACTAGGTTTTTTTGACCAGCAAGCAAAAACTCAAACTAAAAAATAAGGATTTCAACCAGGAACCTAACCCCCTGTCTTTTTATGCCTGGGAATGGAGCTGAGCAGATACAAGGCCCGTGTATACCACCAAAATTGACATACCAAATATATAGAATAAGTTCCTAGGTTCCTTGAGACTGGTATTGAAAAGCCGTTGCTTTATAGCCTTCTGGGGACATTTATTTTTTATTTTTTTTAATTGTAGGACTTTGAGTCATATCAGTAGACGTTTATGACACATCACCTCCCTTAATAATTGCATGCTGCATTCTTTGATTTATCAAAATACACCTCTTCTCTGCTAAGAGCATGTTCCAAGATTGCCATTTATTGATTTATTAGTAGTGTCTCTTATTCAGACACTCACCAGTCATATCTTTCAACTTGCAATTCACATTGCCATCAATCCTTCCCATAACATGATTGTACTTCTTTCTAAATGCATTTACCAACCTCAAAACTTTATCTTCATATGTTTTGTTTCTTATAAAACGGTTTCCCTAGGTGAACCTTGTGCTTTCCTTATGTTTGGGATTAGTGAATGAAAGGGAAATCAATTTAGTAAATCTGTAATGGTGATCACGAGATGAAATATATACTAGGTTCTTGTGCCCACAATAAGAAATATCAACAAAAAAAAAGAACTTTTTTCTAAGACAAGATAGATATCCAAGAATCCAAGATACTCTATAGGATTACTTTGGGATACTATCTTTATGGCATAGGCATCAATGGAGGATTGTGCCATGGCGGAATATCCTTATCAATGACACTCGAACCATGATCGCACTTCTTAGAAATTTCTGAAATCAACTTCTAATCATGATCTTCTAATTTAATATCTAATAAATAACAAGCTCCAGATCTAGTCTCATCAACCAACTTGGAATGATAGCAAGGTAATGATAATAAAATAATATGTGTCAGCCGTATGCTCATTACTTCATCTGATGTTTAGCCAAGAGGAAAAAATAAAAAAAAAAAAAAAAAAAAAAAAATCAATAATATGCATGTTCTTTTGAAACATCAACTATAGCGTCTGGCTCTAGTTAGGGAATATGGTAGTCATCATTCACGAAGGGCAAGAAATCTTGACAATTTGGCATGAATTCTATCGCGGTACACACACATTATCTAAAGAATTTCTTTGAGGCCATCAAAGGTGGACCGTCTACATTTACAAACTAATATTTCTCTCTCATGAATATGCACAAAAATAACAGAGGGTTCTAGGGCATTTGATTTGGATGTATAAGTGACTATACTGAAAACCATAGACCATGCCCCTAAAACAATTGAATGTGTTGCTATAAATAATAAATAAAAGACCATACTTCCAATATAAAATCTAATTCCTTAGTTCGTTGATTGTATTAATCAAAGCATACTTATTAGGATATTGAGTTATTTTAGTAGAGGTTTGAGTTCCTGTAGTTCATGTTTCAAAACCTTAACCATATTTCATATTTCAAATTCTAGGAGTCTCTGATCATGAATGACCATAACGAAACAAGAGGTGTCCGGAACCCCAACATATGCACTGGCCGTAGGATTGACAGATTCGATGACCGAAGTAGTTTATACACAACAACCTCAATACTGGGTCCACATGTTGTTTTCCAGTGAACAACCTCAAAAAACCACGTGGTGATTTCTTTTACTTTGCTAGAAACTATGTATAGTTACTAGCCAAATGTTTATACATGTAGTTTTTTTTTTTTTTTTTTTTTAGCACACCAGCCCAACCGAGCCTACAGCCTTTCTTGCAATTCTAGCCTATCCACGTAGCACATCCACCTCATCCAATTATGAGGTGGCATTATGAAAAATCGTTGGATCTTGGTTTTCCCAAATCTAAGGCCATGAAAATTAGATAACCCTGGAACATGGCACGGAGATGCCATCGGACGCTATGCCAAATCCAAATTGCGCATAGATATCTTAGAGATAGGAGGTGCTAGATGTAGTTTGAACAGACATTTTACAAAATAAAATGGTGGCTTTAAGGAAGTGATGAATGCTACCTCTCGGTTGTATCCACACAAACGATTCTTTAGCTATCAGGTAAGACCCACCAACCATTTTAGAACGGACTCAATCTGTGTTTTTGTTAGCCATTATCATCCTCAATCGTGAATAAGTTCAGGTACCCATTTTTTGTTGTTTTGTGAACTTTACTTTAGTTTGATAATAATGCTTTAAATGCATCATTACCGAGACCTGAACACAATTTTAAAAGATTTTTGTCGAAATGGGTTGCCAATATCTGCAACATTGCTTGCTCTCTCTCTCTCCCTCTCTCCCTCCCTCCCTCCCACACACACACACACACACACACACACACAATTGCAATTAAAGAAAAGACTTAGCCGAGTGTAATTTCTTATGTCCTTTAATGGTTTAGATACGGTGGCCTTCTTGGTTGACAGGCTCATTCATCTTTTTATTTCTTATAAAAGCCTGATAGAAGCAAATTGGGCATTTCATAAGGTCACATCTCCAAAATTATCTACACATAGGAATGAATGTGTCTTTTTACATTTTTTGTTTAAAGTAGTTGTAGTTCTCAAGTGTTGCTTTCCTAAAAAATAGACGTGTCGTTCTCCAAAAAAACTTAAAAGATCCACATATTAATTAAAAAAAAAAATTATAATAAAAAACTACGTAGGGAATTTTGTCTGACATTGCTAGAAACTACATATAGTTTTTCTTTTTCTTTTTCTTTTTCTTTTTTTCTTTTTTAACTATGTTGTTTCCAACTATTGTTACCTCAAAAAAAATAATATGTAGTGTTAAAAAAAATGTTTTTTTGGGTTGCCCCTAGGGGGCAAACCTCGCTTATGTGGGTATGTGGGCATATCCGGTATATGCCTAAGCATATGCCTAGCATATCTTGGGTGATCGCTCCAAACCGGGTCTGCTTTGCCTCAGAAACTCTCGATCATCCACCCATTCCTTCAGCAGCGTGGCTATGGCGCATTCGACCCTTCTTCTTCTTCCAAAGGGAAGACACTAAAAAAACAACGGCCCACCGATGCGGATTGAAGCACTCGCCCTTGCCAAAACCCAAGCCTTGCTACCTATTCTCGAGATGGTTGGCAATGGCGGCCAAGCCCAAACCCGATTTGATGCCCTGCTGCCTGTTCTAGAGATGGGCACTGCCCTTTTTTATGAAGGATCTTCTTTATGCAAAGCATCCTGCTCTTTATGCAAAGATTTATTGTACATGATTGCACATCAACGTCCTACAACAACTTGGATCTTCAGGCTTCATTCTTTCAAATCGTTATGGCCTGTGTCGATTACCCTAAAAACTCCCTTTCGTTTATGATTACCTGCAATTCATGCGGGTCTGTACAGCTTCCAAGGATGAACTCCTTGCTAGGTCATCCATCTCAAATCCATGATTCTGAGTTAAATAGCTATGTATAAGGTCTGCAAGGTCTGCACTCTTGGCCGAGTTAGCAGCATCAAAAGCGGGACACTATTTGCTCTTGATTTTTATTGTTTGCGGTATGTGAAATGGTAAGAGGTTGTGGCATTTTGTTAGAACAATTTCTATGCTTTTGGTGCTTTTATTTGTCATAAGTTACACTGAGCCAATTCTTCAAGACATGCAAGGTATGGTTTCTTCGTCCCTTTGTTGTATTCACTCATCTTCTCTAAAAAAATTTGTTTCTGATCTTCTTAGTTGCTTTAGAAGATGGTTGTGGTCCTAAGAGTACTTGCTGGAGTGGATTGGCACCTGATATGGCATCTGCCACTTTCAAAGAAGAGCTGCAACAATGAGTATGTCTATTGCCAATCTATTCCTAGATTATTTCACTCTCTGTGGAACAAATGAGCTTCCATTTATATGTCCTGGAGGTTGATTGTGATTTGTTTGTTCTGGGTGAAATGTCTTTCTATCTGATACTGAGTGTGGCAAGGAAGACCGAATACAATTTCTAGAATATCTACTTTTTCTGTATTCTTTCATGGCCTACCTAAACGAGCTTCGTCATTGCATCAGGCAGTTTCAAGGACGTGAATGCAGGGTATTTTATGAGAGGGTGCATTGCTAAAACTGTATTTCCTTCTTGCACATGAATTTACAAGGTTAGCATTAACGTGGATTCTGCTTTGCAACAGAGCTCTATAGTGCGAGATTCGGATTATGGTAGAAGACATCCTACACTGCAAAGTTTAAGGTGACCCAGATTTACCAATGTATTGAGACGGCCAAGATTGATCCTGAAAAGAAGGCCCTGAACCTAGCTTGCAGCATCGGATATGGCTTCCTCAAGCCTCTTATGGGTTAGGCCAAAGAACTCAGCCTTTTTTTTGTCTCATAAATGAAACAGCTGCCGACTCTAACCTTGCACATGAATTGCTTTTTATTATGCTGATGTTTTCTTTTGTTGGCCATGGACCTTTTTCTCAAATGGCTCTTCCTTTGCTTCAAGAAGGCCGCATGTCTCTGATTGTTTTCAATGCATTTGCAGAAATCATTTCTTTATCTTACAAAATACACCTTGCTGGTAACAGGCTGCTTTCTCTGCGAGTTCAATGCATGGATTTGTTGCAGGCATAGACCAAAAAGGTACAGGAAAATGGATTTACAAATTTTCAACGACATAAGTTTATACATTTGATGTATTTACACTGTTTCATTTATTGCAATCATGGATTTCTTGATCTTCAGATCGTAGTTCTTAGCCAGAATCAACAAAAACAGTTTTGTTTCCCCTCATTGTTGTGTGCAATAAGATTGATCTACGGACTCTTCATGATTTTGTTCTGTTATCTTGATGTCATACCTCAATTTTATATTGATTATTTTTTGCATTGAATAACAGGGTTGGCTAGTATTACATCTTTACTTAGTCACTAAAGATGATCGGTGAAAGATCTCTCAGAATTGGCGATCGTCAAGTTAATGAGAAAGGCCTCAACTCAAATATGGATCTTTGCGATAGTGTGTTCATGCTCACAAGCATGGCTATGCAACTTACCAATTGTAATACGGGAAGCATGAATGATGCTTAGCAAGTGTTAAATTATATGACGATGACTACAAAAAAAATATCTTTACCTAGACTGCAACTATTGTAGGTTGTTTACAACTTTGTAGGCATTAGTCATATAGATGACGTTTCTTTATGTTTCATACGGGCTACATAACCACAAGTGCCCAATGTTGGGCAAATACCTAGATGTTTGCACAATAAAGCATCATGGAGGCATACATTACATGCAAAAACTATGAAGAGTTTCATAAACAAGTAGGCTTGCACAATACATAAGAAGCATGCCATACATATGAAGAGTTTTTTAACTAAGAAGCATGCAATACATATGAAGAGTTTTTTTAACTAAGAACACAACGTCAATATATGAAACCTAAAAAAACAAGGGGTGCCGGGCATATGCATGCTACACCCTACCATTTTTGGAACCTGCCAAAGTACCAGCACTAGGTACTTTTGGATTGGGTATTATTTTCTTGTTCTTTTGGTCAAAACTAATTCAAAAGTTCAATATAAAATGTCAAAAGCATATCAGTGTTTCAAGGTTAAGATAGAGATAATACTATTGGAGGCCAAAATGAATGCATTCAATTTAACATTTGTAGTTATTGAGATATTATAAAAGTACCCAGTACCCAGTGTTGGGTACTTTTTTAGGTAGTTTTATGGTTCCTAAATGGTACTTTTTTTGATAGGGTGTAGCATGCTTATGCCCTGCCACAACCAGCCATCTTGGTGCGATGGTTTTTTCTACGCCCGTTTTGGGTTGGGCTTCAATGGAAACCTCCCCAACTTTCCCTGGAAACCTCCCCAATTTTCCCTGGAAACCTCCCCAATTTTCCCTGGAAACCTCCCCACCTTTCCCGGAAACCTCCCCAACTTTCTCCATATTAGAAAAGCGAGGGAGGTTTCCATAAACCCTCCCACCTTTCAGTGGAAACCTCCCCAGCTTTCTTGGATGACCTGGGGAGGTTTCCAATTAAGAAAACAGGGGAGGTTTCCAAGGAAAGGTGGGGAGGTTTCCAAAAAAAAAAAAAAAAAAAGCTCTCTCAATTTGCACTACGACTAAGACTAGCCTGCGTGCATCTTGGTCGTCAGGCGTTGCAGGTCCATCGGTGGTTGCCAACATTAATGACTATTTTTTTTTTTATTTATTTGGAAACCTCCCCAACTTTCCAAAGAAACTAGGGAGGTTTCCACAAAATGTCTATAAAATTTCAAAGTTGAGCAAATCGTCTATTTGAGTTCTTCTTTCATCAAGTGAGCTATTTCTTGAAACAAAGTGAGCTATTTCTTGAAGCAAATCATCGTTTTGAGTTCTTCTTTCATCAAGTGAGCTATTTCTTGAAGCAAATCGTCTCTTTGAGTGATTCCCATCGACTATTTCAGCTTTCGTTCCTTTGATGTTGTGATTTATCTCATGGATTTGGAGCGTAACGTGTATGAGGAAGTTGAAGTTGATATCTCCACTGATTCATCCCTATATGATTCAGAAGCAACTATAAGTGATTTCGCTTTTGATAATATTGACAATGCAGCAGGTTTTGAGGATGTAGATGATGAAGACCATGTAACACCTACTGGTGATTATGACAATAATTTGAATGAGGGAGACTCTGTTGGATCATATCCACCTATACCTTCAATCAACTCAATCATATCCACCTATACCTTCAATCAACCTATACCTTCCATCTATTAGCATGTGGCGGGTGCTTAGTGCTAACGTGTAATGACTTCTAGGGAATATTAGCTTGTAGTGGTTCTTAGCGTAAACATCTATTAGCATGTGGCCGGTTCTTAGTGCTAAAATATAATGACTTCTAGGGAATATTGGTTTGTAGTGGTTCTTAGTGTAAACATGTCGTAGTTTCTTTTTGATTAACAAATACAAAATTACCATAAGAAATGGTAATTAAATGAAAAGAACTCCAAGGGTTTGAACCTTGATTAACCATTGTCTTCAGTTTTTCAAATGAATATAAATAGCACAATAACTCTGAATCTTTCCAACAATCATTCAAAAAGCTACTCTATATTACTTTAATCTAGAACTCCAAAATTACTATCAGAAATCTAATTTGCATTTGCTACCAATTCATGAAACTTTGAATACCATAACTTTGCATCTCTCCATCCTGAGTGCTGCAAGTCCAACCAAAATTCAAGTATAGAAAAACAAGAGCAAGATCAAGTACAGACAAGGTGAAACAAAAGATAAAACCTAATGTCAGGAATAATAAATGGAAACGAAAAGTGTAGAAAATCTGCAATGCCTTAGCCCATTTATTGTGAAACTAAATATTGACAGAGATACAAGCAGCTATATATATAAATATATCGAGGGAACTGATAAAGATCATTGCTAACTTGGAAGAAAGAAGTTGGACACAGAAATAAAAGGATCCATATATTTGATTCCAGCATTAGTCTCCATGATTGATTCTACAAATATTATAACTGCTCAGCCAAATGCCTTGCTTCTGCAAATATTATGGCTGCTCCGCCAAATGAATCTTATACCAACGAGCTCTTAACTCTAGACACCATAAAAAGTTCTGCCAATATATTAACTGTTTCATTATAAAAATATTACCACAAGAGAACTAGATAAAAGGGTAAAGAAAAGTACCGCAAAATCAACAGCATATGCCGCCTAAGGAATAAAATTTCACATATAAGCTGGAAATGATCTCCACCAAACCGGTTTTTTTTATGGATGATATCTACCGGAGTTGAAGGAGATAGATGCTTAAGCCCTGTGGATCATACAATGCAAGATTAAAGCACATCGATCAACCTTTCCTTGATAAATTACAAAGAGAAAGAAAAATAGAAACGTTCTGTAACCTGCAATATTTATATCATGTGTTCAAGCTCCATCCTAGCCTGTTGCTAAGTCAGATCCTCCTGATAGGATTAGAGCTTGAGGATAGAGCACTTCGCCATAGCTGGAAAAAGGGAAAAGCGGAAAAAATAGATGTTCGTTAATAAACAGGGGACATGTTGGGATAAAAAAATAGCAAACCAGTTTGTTAAAGCTCGGCGACCCGTGCTGGATGTGTTGATTCGTAATTATTGAAGAAAAAAAAAAAATTTATGCATTTAACTATTTTCCTAAATGGTCATTGACTAAAGGCAAGAATTGAAAATTTGAGTTACTCCCTATTCCCAGTGCCAGTACATTTTACTCCATGAGCCATGAGGTTCTGCAACAGGGTTCTCTTCAAATGGCTGCATATAAAGATTGAATCTACAAGGACCAAGAAAGAAAACATTTCCAAACCTTGGTTAAATGATGAACAAAAAGGTTGCTCTGATCTCATGCTGGAGTACATGCAAGAGGGAGGCACATCGCTGTAATTGCAAAGCTTGAACCGCCATGGCTATGGTGGGAAAGAAACCCTACGTCAGGGCCAAACGCTCGCCAAAGGGCTGTAACATTCACGGATTTCGCCAAACAATCTGTGATCAGACGGATTTCTTCACGGATTTCGCCAAACAATCTGTGATCAGACGATCTGTGAATCAATTTCGTACCTGCGCCCGCCAAAGAGGGACACTCGCCAAACAGGGACAGTGAACAGAAATTAGAACTAGAAAAAGTAACTCAGAATAAAAGAATGAATACGAAAAAAAGGAATTAAATTTAGCCGTGAAAATTAATTTTAGGTTCATTTATGAATAGCAGCTACGACGTAGGTCAAGAAAAGATAATATATTTTGGGATTTTGCGGAAACCTCCCCAAGTTATTCCTCATGGAAACCTCCCCAAGTTAACAATCAGTGGAAACCTCCCCAGGCTTTGCCTGAAAGATGGGGAGGTTTCCAGAAGAGGAAAATTGGGAAGGTTTCCATTCTTGGGACTCTAACCCAATTCGGGCGTATATAATTTGATCGATCTTGGTGTGTTATTTAACCATCTTGGTGTATTATTCCTTACAATGGTATTTAGTAGAGGTAAATAAAAATGTTCAATAAATGCAACAATGATGCTAAAACCAAGACAACAAGGCTATTATATCTCTTTCATCTTTAGTGTACTCTTTATATAGATGTTTCCTTCTATCAACTTTTAGATAGAAAGGGCTTTTATTAAGCATCCTAATTTACGTGTTGCCATATTATGCCCAGCAACGTTGGGCATTATAACTAGTATTCAATAGAAATATGTTTTCTTGCAACCATTTCACTTATAAAATGCGTGTGCAACTCAATGACTATGTAATTGCTATGCAACTTTGACTATCACAACACAAGGTAATTACACCATTCTAAATTATGCCTATGTCGTCCAACAAGCTCCTGGCCCATACTATTTCCTTAGCAACAAGTGTAGAGGCAGCATACTCTGCCTCAACTAAAGACATAGCTATGGTGGATTGTTCTTTAGACTGACTTTCAAATCACTATGCCACCTCCAAGCATTAATCAGGTTGACTTTCTATTGTCTAAGTTTGATGTTCAGGCTGCATCACAAAACATTGTAAGTATTAGATTATCATTCGAATAAAAATTGCCTTGCTGTTGAGCTCATTTAAGAAATCTCAACACTCTTTTTGCAGCCACCCAATGTACCTTCCTTGGATTGTTTGTGTGTCTGTGTGAGAGGTTTACCATTACCCAATGTCAAGTCTTGTACAATTACTCAAATAGAGTAAACAACCTTTTAGTTCCTTGTATGGTGCGTGTTCCATCTCTTGAAGATCTGCAATAATCTAAGGACTCGTTTCTCCTGAAATTTTGTGACTAGGTATATGTATCTACTAGCTTACACAATTTCAATCCAAATCGCTTTGATGTTTGGGTGAGAGTTAACATATTGTTTTCCCTGTCTTTATGGACTTCAATCCCTAGGAATTTCTTGAGTTCACCTAAGTTTGCCATTTTGAAATTTTCCTTGACAATATTCTTGTTGTCATTCAAGCATCTCATTTGCATTAGAAATCATGCATCAGTCATTTACATATAAGGCTATAATGCAATAATCCTTTCCTTGTCTCATGTGATATATGTATATTTCCATCACTTTGCAATTTGATAAATCCCTTTTCTCTAAAATATTAGCCCATATAAATGTACCACTTCCTAGAAGTATGTTTCAGCCCATAAGCCGCTCTTTTTAGCTGTTCCAATTTCAAAGTCTTGAGCTTGCTGCATGAACCTTTCTCATCGAGTTTTGCATTTAAAACTGGTGTGTTGATATCCATATGATGTATTTCGAGATTCTTGGCATTTGCATAAGTCTGTAACATTATTATCCTTGTAAATTTTACTATTGGCGAAAAAGCCTCATCGTGATCAAGTCCTTTCTTTTGAAAGAAGCCGTTTGCACCAAATCTAGCTTTGTATTTGTGCTCTTTACCATCTGATCCAGATTTAAGCTTATAGATCCATTTGCTTTATTAATGTTTTCAGGTTTCACAACACGCTCATAGTTAGGAATTCTTTTGAAGGCATTCATTTCTTCTTCTATAGAACCTTCTTCCATTCAAGTGAATCTTTTGCATGCACTGCTTCAATATAGTTAGCTGGTACATCGGATTCTAGAATAGTAATTTGATAAATTTCCACACCATTTCAAGAGCATGACAGTTATTTACCATACTGCTTTGAGTTTGGATGTACAAACAACAAATGCTGTAAATGATTGTGCTATGGTACCTGATGAAAATACAGAGCTTCAAGATGAAGTTCCAGAGGAGGTCTTGGCAGTGAACCAACCCAAAAAGGAAATGGAGGAGTCCGTTGACATTCCTGTTGTAATATCAGTTGTAGCTGAAAGATCTTTTGGTGAATGTGCTGGATTAGATGTCTTCCCTGAAAATGAAGAATTTAACTGCTTGGGTATGGGGCCAGTGGCATTTGAGATGTGCACACCCACGGCAAAGAGCGATCCAGATGCTGAATCAAGCGACGACTTGCCAAATATATGTAGTGAATATCAAATGTTTACGATAATATTTATTACTACTGGACTATTTATTTTTCTTCCCATTTCATCAAATGATGAAATATTTCTTTTGTAAAGTTCAAAAAATTCTAAAAAGCGTTTCCTTCACTATACACCTACTTTTGCATGTTCCATTTGTCTGTCTTATGTTCCTAAATAATGTCGCTATTCATTGCATACATTGATCTCTTTTGTAGTCGAATAAACATTCAATATGGTCTACAAATCATGATATTTCATTTATCGTCACGCTTTGGTGAAGCTATATAGTTGATGGCAGTTTTTGCAACATATATAATGTAGTCTTTTTTGGGTTGCCCCTAGGGGGGCAAACCCTCGTTTATGTGGGTTTGTGGGCATATCCAGGTATATGCCGGCATATGCTTAGCATATGCTGGGTACACTGTGGCTTTATAAATCTTTAGCAAATATGAACAGAATAGTTCATTTTATATATTTGGTTGTTCGATCAATATTACAAATTGATAGAAGACTTAGTACATATTCCAATCTGATTGGCTCCTTGTGAATCTTTTTTTGAAGAGAAATATATGGATGGTTTTGTACCATTGACGAGAAGACTGCTTTAAGCCTTAAATGGCTTTCTGAAGTTTGTAAACAAGCTGCTCTTGCCCTGCTGAGATGAAACTAGGTGCCTGCCTCATGTACACTTCCTCTTCTAATTTTAAATTAAGAAAAGCAATCTTGACATCCATCTGCTTGACACCAAGACCATGTTCAGCTACTATGCAATAATGAATTTAACTCAACTTAGCTTTGCAACAGGGGGAAAATGTCTCATCCATGTGGGTTTGTGGCATATTCCAAGTATATGTCAGTATATGCTCGAAAACATGACTTTGAAGTGTGATTTAAGCCATTTCACTCTCGGGTCACGGAGGGCAACCCTCCGTGCGCAGCACCTTGTTAAAATAGTTGCATTTTTGGTCTTCATCATAATAAGGGTGATGGGGGGATGGGGGGCGATGGGGCGATCCGACGGAAATGTCCAGCTAAGTGCATCTCTCCCAGATCTCATTGTTCTTAATACGCTAGTTTTCTCAAAAGATTAGGATTAGATTATGTTCATCCCTCTTAGGAAATAAGCTATGTAGTATACAAATGTATGATTGCTCTGGCCGGAAAAGAACAGCCAGATATCTATGTATGAACAGGGCGTACCGCTGATAGATCATGACAGACAGTTGTTGTAGAAAATTTGAAATTTAAGATAGATAAGGATCGAAAACAGGCAACTCAAGAGGCACAATTGGAGCATAAAAGGGGAACATCGGTAAGGGGGAGATCAGTGTTCCGGCGACGGGCAATTCAAAATCTCGGAGCCGTTAGGAAATAAGTAAAATAAAAGAAATTAGAAATCGTGAAAAAAAAAAAAAAAATCCAAGGAATTTGGAAATAAAGGGGAGGAAACGTAGCAAAGTGGCGAGATGACACTAGACGACTATCCAGCGGCAAAGGACGGGACACGTGGCGGAGACAGTAAGGAAAATGTGGAAAAAAAAAAAAAAAAGGGGGGGGGGGGTAGAAATAGAGAAATATAGAAATAAATATAGAAATATGTCGTAAATTTACGACTATGACTGGACAAGACGGGTAGTAGTGATCATGACAGCTACAGATAGCCATAATAATGAGTAATATAGTGAAAATAGGAAAGGTACACATGTCAGCTATCGGGCTAGGGATGTGTGGCGGGGATTCGCAGACAAAAACTCTAGGGACAGGATAGGACAAGACTGGCATTTAAGGCGGACGGCCGGAATTAAATAGGCGGGAAACCGGACAGATTTCGTAAACCCTAAAATACCCTAAATACTATATATATACTTGCTTACAACGAGAGAAAGAGTAAATGAAAGAAGGCTTTTAGAACTTCCGGTTTCCCGGTCGCTTGAGCCGCTCCCCGAGGCCCTGGAAATTCAGCCGAGCAAGGAAGCGCCAGCAAGTCTCAACATCCGTCACAGCTCAGGATCAAGTATGGACAGGGGGAAGAAGATTCTTGTGGATGTAGATGAAGAAAAGAAGGTCGGCAAGAAGCGCCTAACTCGCACCCGTGCAACTTAACAAAGTGCCATTCAATCCCGAAGCTTGAGGAGCTTAATCCGTGGTGCATTTGTTTCGACAAATGTATGTGCCCGAAAGCGTAGGTTTGCCATCATGCATCACCGCGCCGAAAGTGCATTGTGCAGACTTGTGTGAGGAAATTCACCACGCTAGCCATCCATGCGGGATAGCCAATATACCCTAGGATTGCTTGAAGTACTCGGAGTATTAGGCGACAAGAACGACTCGGTGAGGCGCCAGGACATGGATCGAACCATGCAGTGCTTCAATAGGTTGCAGGTTCATGCCGCCATACAAAGATCCTCGAGTTATCAGCACAATCTTCTGGTGTGTGATTTCGGTAAGGTTTGTATTTACTGCTGTGAGAAGAACCCCGTCGATTTTTTGTGCCGGGCGTATATGGGGAGGAATCTCGAAAAAGTTAAAAAAATCGGGGAGCCATCTTTCGAAAAGAAGTTAAAAAATTAGTTATGGTCAGGAAAGGAGTTTGATCAGCATGAAATCAGGGGAGGAGACGAAAGAAGGAGGGAGGCCCAGGCAGATGCATGCCATGCTCTCCTTTTGTTATACTCTTTTTTATCTTTTGATCTTTTTATCTTTTCCTCTTTTTATCCTTTTATATCTTTTTGTCTTCTTGCTCCACTCTTTTCTGCTATCGGTTCAGAACAATCCGTTGCTCAGATAGTTAGGCTCAGAAACTGCAACAACTTTCAAGGAGGCACTATGAATAGATAATAGGCATCAGCATCTGACTGTAACAGATCAATGCAGGTAAGTATTCCCGATCAGAAGGGATACAAAATCCTGTTTGTTTGTGTGAGGAAAAATGATTTTGGATAAGAATTGGTGAAAAGCTAAGAAATGTAAGTGAGAGAAGAACTCTCCTGTTAATGTATAATTTTTGCAGTAAGCATAGCATCGGATGTTACCCATAGTAACTTCGTCCCAATGTAGCTTATTCTTTCTCTAAAGCAAAAGGACATATCCCATATCTGTATTTCGTGATCTAATAGGATATAACCAAACCAGCGAACTAACAGCTGCAAGTGGGAATGTCTGCACACATCTCGGGGGTGACTATACGAAACCATATTGGGTGATATGTAGTAAATTAGTAAATCAGGAAAGGGTACCAAGGACTCAGTTAGGCACGCCAAACAAGATCGAATAAGGGGTGGCTAGCTTACCGATAAACTATGCACAAACTGGAATCACTAGTTGCCAAAATTAAACATAGGATACAGGTATATGAAGCTAGGAAGATGCATATAGCAGGTTAGCAGAAATACGATTGAAGGTAAGGGAGGGCGTATGTGTAAGGTGGCAACGACTCCTCGGGCATGGGCCCATATAGAGGACGAAAAAAATGTAATAATAGAAATATAAAGAGGCGTGTAAATGTACTATACAGGTTATACAGGTTGTACTGAGGTAGTCATGTATTAAGGAAGGTATAGATATAATTGCAAGGAGGAATAGGATAGGTACTAACGCAGACGTACGCAAGCGACCTGTTACCAGTACATGTGAAAAGAAGAAGTTGGGCGGATACGTGAAACCCTATTAATCTATCAACCCGGGAGACGTGACGAAAACGAAGAAGAGACGAACAGAAACCAGATAAATAGGGGGGTCCAGGAGTAGATGGTGCAAAGGGTGGAAGGCTAAGCTATGGGACAGAGGGACGGGTGTCCCCGCCATACGCCAGGACAGAGTGGGAAAATAGCCCACCGGCTGGTGCCGACTGCTAAGCAACGCACACCGCCTTACCCAAACCCATAGAATGGAAACGAAAATGGAAGTGGAAAGACGAGAGGAGGTTGCCTGGCACGGATAGTGGGAGGCAACTCCCCCGGCCGACACCGTGACGGTGAGGACCCGACCCCCTACTGGTGCACCAAAGTCACAAAAAACCCACTCCCAAAATGATACAAAGAAAGCAAGTCAGTCCATATGGTACCGAAAATCACTAAATCCAGGGGATTGAATACAAATCTAAGGGGCAGCCATAAAACGCCGATTGTAAATGGCGGACGCGAACATCCAGTAATCATATCTTAGATAGGATGATTCAAATTTTGAAATTCAAAAACTAAAAGAATACGGGGGGGAAAAGGACCGAACGGATAAATAAAGGAACAAGATATAGTAAGCCCACGGAAGAGATATAGGAAACAGGAAAGCGCAGGAGAGAGCTTAAGCGGAAGGGAAGGGAATTCGGGCGAAGCGGAATCACCACAAAACAGAAAAGAAGAATGGCTAGCCAAGCAGAGGTGAGGGGGCAAGCAGGGAAGAACTCAAGCAAGATCTGCAGGACTTCTTGGCACAGATGAACGCAAGGTTGGAAGCCAGGGTCCCGAGGATGGAAGCACTGAACACATTGGCGGGCGCGGTGCAACAGAACAAAGAGGCAATAGGGAAAGTGGAAGAACGGGTGCGCGGGTGGTGGAAGATACAGAGGTGGAAATTAGGAAGAGGATGGAAGAGGTAGAAAAGAAAAAGCGGAAATCATACAAAGGTTGGTGATATTAGAAAAGCAACAAATAGATCTAGATGCGTGGGCGTAGTTTTGATAGGATTAAACCAAGACATAGTGGAGTTCAAAGAACAGGAAAGGATTAAACTTGATGTAAGATTGATAGGAGTAGCCGAGAGGCCTAACGAAGACACGTTTCGTGTCACTGCAGAGATTATGGAGAACGTTTTTCAGGAACACAGGAATGTGATAGTGAAAGCAGCAAGAGCAGGGGCTTGGAGAGGGAGAGCGAGACATATAAATGTGACTATGAGAGATCTGGCAGCCAAAGAGAGAATCATTCACGCAGGGTTCAAACTCAGGAATGGTCTCAAAGTACAAGAGGCACTAACACCCATGCAGAGACAGGAGCTACACAGAGAATTGGCGAAAGTCAAAGAACTGAGTCGGGCAGGAGTACAAGCAGGGGTAAAGAATGGGAAACTATACCTCAAAAGAGGACGGGAGAACACACCGCAAGAACCGACAACGCAGAGAGATGGGATGGACCCGCAGGGGCCGAGGGGAGATGGGAATCAAGAAACGGAGGTAGTGACAGGGCAAGGACAGCTGAAGCAGGTGAGGGAAATAACACCATCAGGGGCAATAGACCGGGAAACAGCCCCCAAGATTCTAACGCAAACACAGTTAGGATGGGGAAGCGGAAAAGAGGTCGGAAGGGACCTAGACAAGAACGTAAAGCTGACAAGGGAGAGAGCGGGGGACCAGGGAGCAAGAACGAGAGGACAGCTGAGGAAAGGACACGCAATAGAACAGCAGGGAGACAGGGGGGTGCAGAAAGGAAGGAAGAAATAACAATCTGGTACTGGAATTGTACGGGATATCCTTGGGATGATGGGGAACGCCTAAACGGGGTTACTCCAGACCGGGGATATCATATGTCCGGTAGAGACATGGGAACACAAAGACAAAAAAAGTTACCAGACGAACCAGGCTACACTTTGTTCACCTGTTGGAGAGAAAAGAACTACAAAATAGGAAGGGGTAGCGCAGGGATAGCCTGTTACATTAGGAATAGCAGTATCAGAAAAGCATGTATTTTGGAGAACGATATTAATAAAAGATACATGCTTATAAATGTTGTGTTACTTGATTACAGAAATCTGTATGTGCTAATAGTATACTATCCGCCTCAATGTGATAAACTGGAACTATTAAGCATGGGAGAGATCATCATGAGACATAGGGATAAGGGAATGTTGATCATAGTGGGGATATTAATGCAAGGGGGGACGGGAACAATCACATAAAGCGTGGATAGACAACGAGAGTAGGCGGTGGACAATGACTATAAGAGGGGAGGAATGGCAAAGAAACCAGAGACTAAAATGGAACCGACAAATGAGAGGAGAAACACTGATGGAGGTATGTACAGCGACAGATACAATTATATGCAACGGTTTAAGAAGATGGGAGGATTCAGGCCAGTTCACAAGCACAAATGCCCACGGGAGCAGCATAGTAGACTATGTGATAGCAAATGAGGAAGCAATAAAGGAAATCGAAAAGATGGAATTAGGGGAATGGCCGATAGGAAGGAGGGAGGGACACGGACCCATATTGCTCAAGATAAATGCGACAAGGGGAAGAACAGATGGCGAGCAAGGAAGAGGTAAACAGGCCGAGATAACAATTAAATTCAGAAAAAACGGAGTGGGAACATTCATAAAAACGGTACAAAAGGAAATAGAAACGAAGGAATGGGGAGAGGGAATGAAGAACAGAGGGAATGATATGAACGACATCTTGGAGGGAGCAGCTAGAGTGGCATTCGGGAGAAGAGAAAGAGGAAGGAGGCCCATAGCATTTCGAAGGTCAGTATGGTTTGATGAAGGGTGCATGGAACAACGAAGGAAAGCCAAACAGGCAAAAGGAACTGAGGCATACCAAGAGGAACGCAGCAAGTACGTGAAAATTCTGAAAAGAAAGAGGACCCAGGACCTGAAAAACCACCAATGGGGATTGGCCGAAGACCTGAAAAGGAGACCTAAGGTATTCTGGAACAATATGAAAAGAGGCTCAAAAACAAAAGCGGGTACATCAAAAGGGGAAGAGGGGAGAAGAATGGAAATAGAAATAGATCGACAAGATACCTAGAACGGTTGTACAAAACAGAGTCGCACCAATCATGGACCCGGAAGGTAGACACAAACCCCTTTCTCCAAGGAAGAAGTGACATGGGCACTAAACAAAATGGCAAATAACAAAGCTCCGGATCTATATGGGCTAACAAAGCAGAGATGTCAAGTGCGAGGGAACGTAGATAATAGGGATTATAATGTAAATATTCAATGAGGTAGTACATTTGGGTCTTCCGGAAAGATGGCGTTTAACAAGGTAATCCCGCTGCACAAAGGAGGAAACAAGGAGGAACCGAGCAATTACTGGGACTATTATGGTCAGCTCAAGATTCGCGAAATGGTTCGGGAAAATGCCGGATCAAAACCGAAAAATGTGGGCAGAAGAAGGGAAGCTCAGAGCACAAGGTCGGTGTTTTCGACCAGAATATTCGACCACGACCATTTGGTGACTCTAAGGATAATGATAGAGCGACAAAGGAGAATAACAAGAAGATCATATTTCGCTTTGTGGACTTTAAAAAGCCGACACACGCTGCCTAGAGATAAACTTCTACTTAAAGGCTAATAGGACCGAGAGCACCGTAAGGGTTAGTGGGATCAATCGCAAGGCTATACCAAAAGGTGTATGCCAAAAACAAATGAGGGAGGAGAAGCCATAGAATGCGATACAGAGTTAAACAAGGCTGTCCACTATCGCCCACACTATTTGGGATATATATAGATGCTTTACTGTGAATTTGTCGTGGAAAGACAGGGAGACAAAGTGAAGCACCAATGATAGGGAAAACAAAAGTCCCAATAATGCTATATGCGGATGATTTAGGTATGATGGCGACCAAAACCAAAGGGATGCACAGAATGCTAGAGATACTAGAGGAATTTTGTGAGGAGACAGGACTGACAGTCAACCTGGGAAAAACAAAAATAGTGACCTTCGGGACAAAGATAAAACACAGGCCATTTAGATACAAGGGGGAGGAACTGGAGGAGGCCATTGTGGGGCATGTATCCGGGGGATTACGACACACATGGGGGAGATGGTCAAGAGGAGCAGATACCGTGATTCCAAGCAAACAATAGGCAATTATTACATCATGATGAATTATTGCAACAACAATGTGATCACCAATTGGGAAATCAAAGCATATCTATTTAACACGATAGTAGCATCAACACAGTTGTACGGATGTGAGACATGGGGACCAGGCCTGTCAGAAAAGAAATGGAAAAAACAAGAAGGCATACTGAGGCAATGGCACGGACAGGAATTCCAGGTGAAGACAGGTACATCATTGGCAACAATCTTATATGAGACGGGGGAAAAGCCAATGGAAGTGAGGGCCTGGGAAAGAACAGTTAGATACCTAATAAAGGACAATAGCTATGGGAAAGAAGACAAACTGTCGTCAATAGCGATAGATGAATCAGCAAAACAAAGACATAACAAATGGGCAAGGGATGGTTTAACTAATTGGCGAAATGGACAAACAAATATGGGGATGCAACTAAGTCAGATTATACAAGCAGATGGATGGGACGAAGAATGGACAGGAAAAGCAATGAGAAACTGGCTGGCACGGCACACAGGGCCCAAGGCAGAATGGCTATTGGAAACCTTCAATCCAGGGGGACAGATAGGGCATATCACATACAAAAGCAGACGTTGAATAAGAGTAACAGGGAACGCCGGGCCGGGGTAATGGGAAGCCATGACCTCCGAATTGAGAAAGATAGATGGAGGAAAATAGATAGAGCAGAGAGAATATGCCGAGTATGTGACTCAGGAAAAATAGAAGACGAAGAGCACATGGTAAAGGAGTGCCCGGTTTATAAACGCACATAAGGTCCAAATTTAACAAGGTCGTGGGATCTCCCACTCCCAACAGATCGATGACAAAGAAGAGACACTCACAGATATAGCGAAAGCTATAAAAGAAATGATAATAAGACACCGGGGGGTGCACAAAGAGAGAGGGCTAATAATCTGAAAAGCACGGATGAGGCGGATCAGAGAAGCCCACAAAGTACAGTTCAAAACTGTTTATAACGATGCATTTGTGTATGGCCAAGAAGCCAGATATAAACACGATGCGGGTAATATATAAAGAACAAGTGAAGCCCGCTAGATGGCTACATAAAATCTATGCGTCTGTTTGCTGGCAGCACCCTATGGGAGCTCGCAGGATGCTACATAAGTCCGGGGGCCTCACGGCCTGAGGGACGCTAATGTATTCTATTCTATTCTATTCTATTCTATATTTTAAGTACTGTTTTACATGATTCCATGCGGGGTTTTATAAAAATAAGTATTTTTAGGTGTTTTTTTTTTTAAGTACAATGATCTTTATTCACCAATAGAATAGAATAGAATAGAATAGAATAGAATAGAATAGAATAGAATAGAATAAATAACTATAACAAATAAAATGCAAAGACAGGATTATAATCCCAGCAGACAAACTAACCCAACTGAGCACGACCACATGTCTATGCATCTGAAGGTAAGTATTTTCAGGTGTTGTTTTTTCAATAAAAAACACGTGATTAAAAGAGATGTTTTAAAAATAAACAATATATAAAAAACATGAAAATAAATATTGCTTCTAACCAAACTCTTTAAATGTTATTGTTTTCAAGCATCATATTATTTCTTTACATATTATTTTCATCTTATATCTTATTAAGATTGTTGTTAGCCCTTATATAATTTTAGAAACAAAAGTGCTTGCAACTTTCAATGATGCAAAAAGAAGCATGATATTTAAAATGTAATGTTACAACAGAGCAAAGGCTGAGAAGGGAAAAGAATTAAATTGGTTGTGGCTATAGTGTCCAGAAAAGAAATAGGATGCCCCTGTTCGAGAGCTGGGTCTTTCTTTTCTCGCTGGATGGCATGAAGTTGGACTACTATCTAATATTGGTGAACTAATGTCTAATATTTCTATGTCATCATCATCACTGTCTTCTTGCTGCACCCGTGTAATTTGGATCCCATAGGCTGATTGGCCTCCGCGGACGATAAAAGAACCTTCCTTCCTTCCTTCCTTCCTATAGAGTGAGAGATAGATTTAGATTTTGGATTTCCCCTTGTGATAGAGCCGATAGGACTCCAAAAGCAAGTCTTGCACCAAAGCCATTCCACCCATACAAGAAGCACAACTTAGAACCTTTAGCTCTCGTCATATTGGTACATCTTCCAAAACCAAGCCCTTGTACCAAAAACATGTCAGAAAAAAATTTGAAACTCTAAAATGCAAGAAAATGAGGCAAACCTAATCTAAAATGTTGAAGATGTTGAAACATCCAGCAATGACAGGGCAAGACAAAAATCATATATCCTTTTTTTCAACAGACAAGATCGTGGAGAAGATGCATAGCTAAACCATCCAAAAAAGCATTCTGTCAAGGAAAGGGTCAGAGATTAAATTTGATCATCAATGTTCACAAGGAGGATCGCTCTAAAATTTGAAGATCTTAGAGAAAGCGAGAGCATGAAACTATGCTACGGTGTACCACTTTTGGAACCCTCAAAAGTACCTTCACTGGGTAATTTTAAAGCTTTCTTCCCATTAAAATCAATTTAAAACTTTTGAATTGAAGGTCAATAACATGTCAATCTATAGTGTTAACAATATTATTAGAGATTAAAATTAATGAATCAACTCTCAAACTTATTGTTTATTGAGACATTTATGCAAGTTCCCAGTACCCAGTGTTGGGTACTTTTTTGGATAGCTTCGCACTCTCTAAAAAGAACTTTAGATGGTACACCCTAGTATACTTTTACTCGAGAAGCAAATGTCTTTACAAGAAGCAACAATGATGAATATGCCATTACCTCTTTCAAAGCTCATCTTTTCCACAGGCCTTAGTTTTGCATGTAAACTTGTGATTTTATGCCGCAGGATCTGTGTTGATGAGGTTATAACAGATCAAGCAATCTGTAAAACACATTATTAAAGATTAAGCTGGAGGGAGTAAGGAGATTCTGGTGGGAGGGAGGGAGATGGCCGGAGAAAGGCAAAGAGTAGCCTTCTTAGATTTATGGAAAAAACCATAAAAAAGTGTAGGAAACTATGCCTTCAGAACATCGAGCACATTCAATACAGTCTCCTTCATTAAAGCCCGTTCAATCCTTACAATACATCAGCTTGAGAGGTATAGTTGGCCTTGCATGTCCAACTTCTTAGCGCTCCTACTGCAGATGTATTCATCATCACATGTAGCAACCAGTCAGATGCAACCAACCCCTGATAGCATGCCTGAATAGATACAAATGCTAGGCAGTGCTGAAGAGTATGGGCCTCATCTTCAATAACTCCTAGTGTGGCAACATTGGCAAATCCTATGTTCATGGTCTTCCCTGGCCCATCTGCCTGTCTCAATTTTGAGGCAATGTGCTCCCTTGTGAAGAAGCAATCGCCTTATGCTTTTTCATAGGCAAGTGTGTTAACAAGTATCGTTGTGGACCCCTGATAAGTACAGGGTTAATCTAGTTTTTGTAGTGCAAGGTTTTTACCAACTCCAAAGCACTGTTATCCCAAGTTTACTTTGAAAACATATACTCACATACCGTTTCAGGTGGTTGTGATCCTCATTGTTAGGGTACGTGTCGTGTACACACCTTTGTTCCTGTACATTCCATCTGGAGAATTAGGTGGCTCATTCCTCCTTCCAACTGGCCTTAAGGAGCTGTGGACCCATGACCAATGTGAAGGCAAGGTGTGGAAGCCATGAATCTCCAATGCTGCTTACCACTTTTTGACAATATAATATGTGATGCTCCAGGTTAGCACAAACCATTAACATCCAACATATAAAAATTAAATCCCCCAACACATAACAACCAACACATAACAACCATTGACATTAACAACCAACACATAACTACCATTGACATTAATTAACACAACCATTGGGTCCAATACATTTAAATTAAAATCCCCCTTAAACCCCCTTTGGTTTGGGTGCATATTCACACGGGGGGTGACGTAGGGCAGCGAGAGCCCTCATAATTGTATTTTGCACGTACAAAATCAACATCATATAGTATTCCGCTTGAAATCTTATAGTATTTTGCGAATCTTGTTATACATTATAGCAAATTTTGTACTTGCATACCCCACAAACGAGGAACTTTACGTACGGTGTAGATTAAGGAATAAGGGGTGAATATGCCTATCCAACAGCTCTCGTTGCCCGGAGTCACCTCCCGTGTGAATATGCACCCAAACCAAAGGGGGTTTAAGGGGGATTTTAATTTAAATGTATTGGACCCAATGGTTGTGTTAATTAATGTCAATGGTAGTTATGTGTTGGTTGTTAATGTCAATGGTTGTTATGCGTTGGTTGTTATGTGTTGGGGGATTTAATTTTTATATGTTGGATGTTAATGGTTTGTGCTGCAAAAAAAAATTTTTGGCCCCTTCGGGGCCTTAGGTGTGTCACCTTAGGGACGTCACCTTAGAATTCAAACAAAAAAAAAACTAGAATCCATTTGAGGCTTTCATCACCTGTAGCTTTTGAATTTCATCAGAATAAAACAAATAGAACATAAGTAAAACTTACCATAAAGATAGAGCAGATTGATCCCATTATTTTGAAAGTCATAAAGTTTGCAACACCCATACAGAAACATTTTTCAACTGGAATTTAACAGCAGCCTTTGGCCTCCATGGATTCTTGTGGTGAGAAACCAAAGTGGGAAACTTTTCTGCTTGTTAGCACAAGGATCTAGAAGCCTTGGAATTTGCTTAATAATTGCCTCAAAATCTAAAAATGCATGGTAATTTTTTGCAAGCTTCATTCGGAATGAGCCATAAAACAATATCCAATAGCACAATCCTCAGATTAATCACCGGTAGGATGTGAAAGCCTACCAAACCCGGCCGAAAAATTGCTGTTTTAGCATAGATAGCTTAACCAAACATATCTATATCATACACTATCAAAAAGAGCTCGGAGAGAGCTTTCCAACGCAATAAAAATCATCTGAAACAGAGCTCTGGATCAAAAGTTATGATAAGAAATGTGTTGCCGGCGAGGAAACTGCACTACATGCGTTCTTCAAGCCCTCCATGTGCCCAACCCGGCCGAAAAATTGCTGTTTTAGCATTATCATACACTATCAAAAAGATCTCGGAGAGAGCTTTCCAACGCAATAAAAATCATCTGAAACAGATCTCTGGATCAAAAGTTATAATAAGAAATGTGTTGCTCGGGCGGGAAGTCGCGACTACATGCGCCCCTTCAAGCCCTTCATGCGCGCCCTTCAAACCCTTCATGTGCCCATTATGCACCACACACACAAAAAGAGGGCTTTTGCTGTGAGCCATTGGTTGTTGACCATTATGCACCACACGCACAAAAAAAGGGCTTTTGTTGTGAGCCATTGGTTGTTGACCATTGAAAAAAAAAAGGCTAAAATCAATGGCTCGGAAATGGTGCACTCTAGATGTACGCATTAATACATCCATTTGAATACATCACGAAATCATAGGAAAACCTTCGTGAAAAGCGTACAAAAACACAAAGAAAACCCCCTGTTATTATGCTACATATGGGAATGTGGACTTTACCCCAAGTGCTTGGGTCAAAAAGACTTTCTGTATCTATTCCAAGTCATCCCAAGTAGTAAGTGATATCACTGGTCCCCATACTTCCACTCTATAGAGAAGAATCGACTCGATCAACATCCAGAACAAGTGCAATTTGTGTGACTGTCATAAAGCTCTGCTCTGTGACGGTTGTTCTACATTGCATAGAAAACCCTCCAATTTGCCATCACCCGCTACCTAATACAAGTATTCCAATACATGGTTATGGTGAAGTCCACTCCCAGGTACTTGTATGGTAGGACCACCTCCACATCTTGACCTCGGAAAGTGAAACGAGGCTGCCTCTATTGCCTCGAGGATCACACTAGGAGCACCATTATTTTGGTCAAGTTGACGCGCATTTTAGTTCCTTCGCAGAAAGTGCTCAAAGTTCAAATGCTGCTACCTGATGGAATGTATGCTACGAGGTCCACATCATCTGCATATATTAGTTGTCGACTGATATGTTGAGCTAGCCTAACCTGTCCACCTCCATGATGTGTGAGCCAATCTTCATACTGATCTATATACAATCAAAACAATGTAGGACATAATGGGTAGCCTTGCCGGATTCCAATACTACTATTGATAATTGTGCCTGAGGGTAGCATTCGAGACTACATTTTTCATTTCCTGGAGAACTCCCAACATCACCAACCTTTTACACTTCTTGTCCCTAGGAACAATTTCAAAAGCTTTGGCAAAGTCCATAAAGAGCAATACAAATCTCATCATTTATTTATGTTGTCTTCTATCAAGGCATGCAAGGTATTAGTTGTCTTTTAAAATAGTATTATGAATTAGAGTTGCTAGTTATTTATGTTGACTGATTGATTAAATAAATCTACTTATTGAAATGCCACGAGGCCCAAAACATTTGGCCAACTAGAATCCATCATAACCAGCTAGATCAACCTAGTATTATCCCGAAACCTAAATTGATTTAGGGATAGTTCACTTGCTTGAGGAGCAGTAGGAGCACCTAGTAGCCAGAAGGATGGAGATGCCCCATGATAACGAATCGAGCTAGGAAATAGGTATGGCAGTTAGATAGACAGATTATTAGATAGGAATTGATCCTTCTCTGACCAGATGGATGTTAAGTATTTCATTGATCCCTAATTACGTGATGTTGGATGATGGTTGTAAAATACTTCAATTCGCACCCCTTGTGCGTGCGGAAAGGGGGTAGAGATCCAAAACTTAGTAGACATATGGATAATCCTAGTTAGAAATTTTATAAATTCCATTAGATTTGGCCTATGCATAGGAGCCCACTGACTTTAGATCATATGTTGTGATTCAGCACTAGACAATGGTAGTAACGGTGATATGGAGGTAGATCTTGTTGAGCACAGCTACTGGAGTCCTTATAGTGGGCTAGGCCTATAGTCGATCATTGTCTATGGACTAAGTATAAGTCTAACACTCCCTAGGCTCAGATGTCACCCTAATACGATGTCTGGGAGATGAAGTCGACTACAGACGTGAGTCGCCACGATCCTCTAGCCACCCACAGATCCATCATGCTCCTAGATGGGATTTGTCTCATTCCTACCTCATCAAATTGAGATGTAACTTGTAGTGGTTTCATTAGAGTGAATCGTTGGGATCACATCTCTAGAAGGCTACAATCACAGCTACAACGTGTTTCAGCCTGTTGTTGATGCTAGCACTTCTTTTTTCCTGCAAGGATTTCAAATTTCTATCTAGTCTCTTTCCCTTTTTAGTTGGTGCAGTTCTTTGTGTCATTTAATCATCATTTTTTCTTTTTGCATTATGTTTGTCACAAGAATATATTTCTATCCTCTCTTGCCTTGCTCAACCTCTTGCACGTCCTAGGCTATGATTTTGTTTTGTTAATATTTTAACTTTATGGGTTTAGCTAACCTCTCAGATATTGCCAACCCTTCATTTCATTTGCAATGCCTAGTATCTCAACTAGAGTTATCTAGGGTGCATATGAGTGGCGAGTCATGTTTTATTTTAGTTCCCTTTTCTCCCTCTTTTTTCAATAGGGTTTCTTGGTCTTGTTTTTCGACTAGAAGTGTGATTTACCATCTAGCGATAAATCCACTTCTTGAAGGTAGTTGAGGTTTTCCCATAGAGTATTTAAGGCCATTTACTTTAGTTTCATCCCTATCAACTGCTTTTGAGAGGCTCTCGGTTGCTTGTCCCACCCACGCACCCACCCTTGTTGCCTTGCATCATCTTTTGCATTATTCTTTTTGATCATCTTTTTCTATTGAAATTCTTTTTCATTATCATTTGTTAGTTTCTTGCTATTAGTCCTCTATTATTTTGCTACATATTCTAAACGAGGTGCACCCTGGACTACTACCACAGTCGTTGGATCCGTCGATCCTATGATCCAGATCGTATGTTGGGACCCCCGGGCACCTCTCGTTTCGCTTATAGTCATTTATGATTGAAAGCGCCTATGATTTTAAAATATGAAATACGATTTCGCCTAAAGTTTTGAGGGAATATTGAACCTCTATACGACTTTGCCTAAGATTTTAGAATATGAAATATAGGAGCTCAAACCTCTACCAAAATTATTCAATGTCTAACTAAGACTATTTTAACCAATATACCCAGTGAGCTAATACAATAATTTTTTTTATCTTGAATCTATGTTTTTTTAATAACTTATTCGATTGTTTTAAGGATATATAGTCTATAGTTTCAGGAATTGTTCTTTTTATATCCATATCAAATCCCTCTGAAATGTCCATTTTGATCGAGTCCTTTGATGCTCCTAGGGAAGTTTCACAACATTTTGTTATTATTTTTATGGAAATTTGTAAAAATAACCCTACATATTTACAAAATTATAAAAATGCCTCTGTGTTATGAATATTTTTTAATGGAAATGACTGTAATTTTTTCTGTGATTATTCAAATAGGAATGTGTCCTTCAGATAAATTGTAGATGAAGATGATATCTTCACAATAAAGCTAAAATCAGAGTTTAAAATCCTTATAACCTTTTGTGATTCCTAACTCTGATTTGAGTGATTTAAGCTTTGTTGTGAGAATACTATCTACATCTCCAATTTATGTGATGGATATAATCCCATTTGTATCATCACAAAATTTACAGTTATTTTCATTTAAAAACAAAAATACACGTAAAACAAGGCATATTCATAGTTTTACAAATATCTAAATAAATATAAGATTACTAGCAAAAAAAAAAAAACTTGGAATTATCTATGTTTTTTGGAATGGTTTTTCCGGGAATGTTTTCCGGCAGGGGGTCGAGCTCGAGCTCAGCAAAGGGCCACATTGTTATAGCGTCTGTGTTTCTTCAGGAAAAATCACTCGAATTATTTTATTCTGGCTATGGGCGAGCTATCCTAACCATGGCGGAAAAAGAAACAGGCAATTTTGGCACATAAATTGAGATGCCTTAAGCCTAATTCTGTGAAGATTTTGGCACTCAGATCTTTTAGTAGTTGAGGGCGTTTATTGTTCTTGCACAGATTATTATAGCAATGTCTTTCTTTTCAGCAATTCGACCAGTGGCATATGGCGCTGTGCCAAAATAGGTCCCTCCAGAATATTATAGCTCAAACCCTTGCTTGAGCTCAAGAATAATGAGGTTTTCCATGACTGAAAACTCCACACGGGTTATTCTAAGAGAAGGGCTATGGCCACAAACAAGCCACTGAAACCTTTGGCCATCGAATTTGTCAAGGAATTCAAAGATTTCTGCTTAGATTCAGAAATGGTGATGCAACGATCAAACCTTACTCAGGTTTCTTGAAGCTGCTTTGGGAAAACAAGCCTTTCCTCTGAGAATCAAGCAACCCTCTTTTTTGGGGCCTGCGAGTCAGGAAGGCCCTGCGTGCCAAATGCATCTAGCCGTGATTATGTAGAAATATGGCAAAGGATGCTTTGGCCGGCAAAAAGGGAGCGCTTCAAGCCTATAACATTCGGCCCTGTTCATAAAAAACAGAGCAAATCGGTGAGATTTTTTATTTTCTAGAAATGGTGCCACTTTTTTGTAGTTTCTTAGATGGAAGAATCAAGCAGTGCCTGGACAACGCTCAGAAAAAAATTCACACAAGGGGAAAGTTTCAAGACCAAAACATCCGGCCATGTTGATGAAGAACAGAGCAAGCAGAAATCCAGCCATGTTGATGAAGAACAGAGCAAGCAGAAATCCGGATGTACTTAAGCTTTGGCGCCTTCTTTACAGGCGATGTCTCGAAATTTTTTGTCTTATATATGCAGTAGAGATGTCTCGAAATTTTTTGTCTTATATGCAGTAGAAGCTTTGATGCCAAGATGAATGCATGTTTGTTTGGAAAAATTGCATCTAGATTTAGATTTTGGAGATGCAGATAAATGGTATTTTGCTACAAAATATATGCCGAGCCATGTCCAAAGTTGGGCTTTCTGCCACAGCCGCTTATGGCGATAGTATTATCAAGCCTTTAAGATAAGCTATTTTACCTTGAAATTTGGCTTCTGAGATATCTGCAATGTTAAGCTACTGCTAGAGAAGGCAAGAAGGCAGATGCTTCTTTCTCTCTGAAATTATGGCTGCAAAAAAGGCAAATTTAACATTGGAGCTTGTGGAGTTTCAAACAGAAGTTGATCTACTACATAGTCGTGTAAATGGATCAATGCAAGTGGAGTAGAATGAATATGAAATTAAAGAAAGAAGTACGTCTTTTAACCAAGCAATGGTAGACATTGCAGATCAACTAATAGCTCAAGATGAATAGTCTTGACCAGTCAATAGTCCATTTGGATGGGAAAAACTATATGTCTCCGTTGGCTTGAACAATATGTTGTCATAGTTGGTTATGTACAACCCTTTCAGTATAAATCGGCAATCTTGATTAATAAACAGAATTAGCAGAGCTGGGAAACATGCTAACTAAATTAAGACATCGACATCTGAGCCATGAAGGCCATTCACTAAATATCAACATACATACAATAGATTTTACAACCTAATCATGAGGGGGGGTAACACGCTGAATTTAAAGAAGGTTCATCAAAACAATTTGCTCAATTGTTTCATTTAACGTTTATAGATTCACCTTACCCTATATTGTTGCCACAACATTTGTTTTGCTCCTCTCAAAGTTCCTCATGACAGAGTAGAACATGCACCTAAATTTATGATTTATTTACAATGGTGTGTTGCAAGATGGTGACCTTGAACATGCTAACATAAAGTCAAAACCATGAAATCCCTAGTGGACCCTAGAAAATCTACAATTCTGTGATGGTAAATTTCTCCTCACCCCAAAGAATTTCTCCTCCCCAGAGTTCCAATAAACACTTAAAACCACAACCAGAAAGAAAAAAAAAAAAAAAAAAACAAAATATTGCCCCCAGGCCAATGGGCGCTGGTTCGCCAGCGCGCTAATTTTTACAGATTTCCCTTATTTTTATGCACCCAACAAGGCTAGTAGGCACCAGGAACCACATCATGTGCTTGAAAAGTGTTGTACGTATTGTTTTAAAATAAAGAGCAAGGGGTTCCTTGGTCTTGTGACCTTGACTAGGCTCGAATAAGTGGCCTTCACGATTTGGACCAAGAACGTGGGCAACGATCAACAGCCAAAAAGACCTGCCAAAAGGGCACCACCATTGATCAACATTAGCAAGCACCAGTTGTTCCTTCTACGTCATGACATCCAAGTGCTAGACAAACCTCATGTTACTCACACTAATGAAATTGTTGCCCTGTCCAACAGTTCGCAGTTCACAGGCAGCAAGTTACACAGGTAGCTAGCCACTACCTCGTATCCAACTCACCCACGAGGCATTCTATATGAATATCAGATCAATCTGCAAGAACATTTCATGGATTCCTTTTATATAACCTTGAATAAAAATCATGCTCTTAAGGAAATCCTTGGATAAAATCAAGTCCAGATTTCATCAGCTTTAGCAAAATTTTCGTGAGAAATCCAGCTGAACAGATGGCCAAAGAAGAGGTCGTGGCAAATCTGGAACTTCCAGGCTGAACTTAGTGCTCAACATGCTCAACTTCGGAATACCACTGCTGCTTTAGAACTTGCTCACGCAGAGTTCCAATTGCATCTATAACCAAACAAGATGTCAAAGAAGCAGCTGGCTTCCAAAGGTTGTCAGGTCAAGCTCACGGCTTTGGTGACGGAGCATAACCGCCCTACTACAGATTCTGCCACAATCATCAATTTTGCAAGCACGCCTTCAGGCAACATAAGAGGCCCATGTTGCCTTGCAACAACAGTTGGTTGAAGTTGGTTGACACACGATCAGAAGTTGAGTGTCTTAAAACACAGGAAGGTCCTTTCTCGACAAACTCTGACAGATAACAATTACAGGGCTTTGCAAGCCAAGTACACCAAGTTTAAAGAAAGGGACATGCAGCTGAATTAGCCGATCTTAAAGCCCAACTTCAAAATACAGAAAATCAGACGACTCAGCTGCATGCTGCAGCTGACCTTGCTCAGAAAAATGTCCAAAATATCACTGAAATTGCTATCAACATGCAATATTTTCCACCAGCAGTAGGCTACGGAGCTCGTACTTTGGCATGCACAGGCCAATTCTTCTTAACTGGGACAGCATGGGTTGCTCAGTTATAAAACCTTTGCTTACCGACGAACTTCTCAAGCGTTAGCCTGATAAGAATGTACACAATCAAGGTGCCTTGGTCTCCTTCAAATGTTTGGAGCTCCATGATATAAACATCCTCTTGACAAAATAAATGCTTTTTTCAATGAAAGATCATCAGGAACAAGGTATAGTCAGCAGGTACAGGTCAACTCAGCTCCTGCTCATCTTCTACTTTTGAAGGAGGTGACTATTACATGTTTGCTATTTCATGTTCGTCTTGTCCTGGTGTCATGATGCAGTTAAATATCATCTAGTTTATTTGATTGGTAGTTTCAGATTTCTATGGACAATAAGAAACTAATGTTTTAAGAAACCTTCATCTAAGAGTACTCTAGCGGCAACTAGTTGGAATCTCATTGGACAATCGGCATGTCTAAAGAGCATGGCTGCTTTAATGGAATACTTTTATGTGAACTCTACCATACAAAACTACAAGGAACAAAAAACCACATTGATGTGGCTAACAAAGAACCAAAAGTCAAATGGTGCATACCTGTGTGATTGAATGTCCACTTTAAGTGCCTTCTATGTTACATATGTGGTTCCCAGAGAGGTCTTAGAGATTGCAATAATTGGACTCAAGCAGGTATTTATTTTGAGATATCTTCAAAGAATCATAATAGTCACAATAAGTTTATGAAACACGTTTTTGTGCTGTGTACAGTAGACCGAATTCAACAAGATGTTACTCTTGCTTGTCAAAATTCCAATTAAAGTCACTTTCTGCACGATCAACAACTGCCTCAGCAATGGCTAGTGAGGAGGTACAGGCAGGTGATGGGGCATTTCTAACATTCAGTACTCTTCCAGCCTTTCCATTCTCAAATAGGAAATCTCCAATTATATTTCCTGAATCATCAATGGCTACTGCATGCACTCCTGACCATCCATGAGTTGTATGCTTTCGAGTTTTAATGTTGGGCAAAACCTGGTATTCAAATCATCGTCCTTTCAAGTTACTAATGCAAAGCATTTATGAGGAAATTTTTCACATGCTAGAAATAACATTAGTGTCCTAAGATAAACCAACCTTTGGGCTTCACTGATAAATGCTTCGTGTATTTAAATCACGCCAAACTTCTTGTAGTACAACTCCAGGATTTCTGAAAACAAGCTTCCAAAGGCCTTTATTTGACAGAAAGGTGAATGCATCTTTCAGGCTTATATTCCAAAAGGAGTATCCCTCCTTTGCCAGAGAGAGTGCAGCATTGGGCCCAATCAGCATGCGTCCGTCAACACGTGGTGTTAAGTGGACACCCACCATTGGAAACCTGGAAGCCAAAACAACAATAAAGTTACACCTGTAAATTATGCTAATAAAAAAAAGTTTCACACCTTGGATCAGGAACAGGATAAATGTTCCGTTTCACAATTCTTCTATGTTCCGGCTTAAGCTCATGATATGTGCCACGAAATGGTAGAACAGTGGGACCTTTTGCACCTCCAGCTAACTGACCCACGTAATCAGACTGAAGCCCAGCACAAGTGATTAGCCATCTTGCTTCAATAACCTCTCCATCTCTACTTATAACCTTCACGCCTTTATTCTCTTCTGCATCTATTTGTACCACATGGAAACTGCATTGACAAGATAGAGTTAGGGCCGCTTTCTCAAGAAGACATAAATCCTAACTCACTTCAGAAATACATTTGTACTCATCCTTTGCATGTTTACTAAAACCCGTAAAAGCGAGCGAAATAACTACAAAATATGTTTTTAGTCATCCTTTCCATATAAACAAAACCAGCAGAAATAACTATATAACACTTCAAAGTATATTACTTTTATCTTCAATACTGGATCTAACAAAAGTTATGCCACTTCTAACATTCAAGAAACCAAGTGCACAACCAACCTTGTGACCACCTGGCCCCGATTGCTCGAAAGAACATCTTCACACAAAGAACGCCCAACAGCAGCATAATCAGCAATTCCTGTATTTGGAGAATGAAGAGCACGAAGAACATGCACATTTGGTTCCAACTCCAACACCTGCGCAGAGTCCAGGATTTCTAATCCAGGTACCTTGTTCACAGTTGCACGCTTATAGAGACTCTCTAATATTGGAAGCTGACTTTCCTCAGTTGCTACAACAAGCTTTCCAACTCGCTCATGTGGTAAGTTTTTCTTCTTGCAATACTCGTACATCTTTTCTGCACCTTCAACACATAGCTTTGCCATTTTGCTGCCGGGCTCATAATAGATACCTGCATGGATGACACCGCTGCAAATGCAGTCCTCAGTAAGTTTACAAGGAAAATCCACTATGACTTGTTAATGTGCATGTATCCTCACAAATATGTAGCAAACCACATGCATGCAGAGGCTTACTGAACCAGCAAAGAACAGAATAGGTTTTCAAGTTTCAGCATTAAATGCATGGCGTTTATCATTTTATTCTTTATCCATCCGGCCTCTTATGATGGAATTCTAAGTTTCTCTAGAAAATGTTAATAACTATGATTTCCTTCTGATATCTCATCCTGTTCAAGAACACACTAAGGGAATGATTCCTGATAAGAAATGACAATAAGATCATTTGCAAAAAGGCACTGCCTGCTGCATAAAATCCATTTATCAGTGGATTAAATTCCCATCCTCCTTTTTTTCATTTCCTTTCACATGTTTGGACTAAAAATAAAGCATCCTGTGTAAAGGAAAGCCAACACTAATGCTGCAGTTTGAATGTGATTAACCAAAAGAATATGTTTCCTGCGTCTCTAATATTTTGTTGGATCTTAGATGTATAAGGGACCTCCTTAGAAGGTTGAAAAGAAACAGGAAATTGGAACTCGGAACACAGAAGACTAAAATACATTGGCTATTGCATTTTAACTTTAGAACTTGGCAAAGACATACCTGTTATGAGATGTCTGGTGAGCAACGATATCTTTTTCCTTCTCCAAAACTACCACGGTAGCGCGAGGGAAACGAGAAACAATTTCGCGAGCAGTTGCTAGGCCCACAATTCCACCTCCAATGATAGCAACATCCGGAGTTTTCCCGCCCAAATCACCTTTGGTAGCGATCGACCGACTGAGATCAAATACCCATTTACGCTCTTCAAAAACGCCTGTTCTACTAATCCTCTTGCTTGCCGGACTACAGAAGAAGGCCTTACGAGGAAAGTACATTGATGCTCTTCTTCCGGCCATGGCATCCGGCTAGATTGCAACACAAACTGAAGGGAATGATTAAACGACAGAAGAAGGGAATCAAGCTCCCCGATGGAATCTGGTGGGCTGAGATTATTAAAATCATGGCGAGCCTGGCAATTGAGTGAGTGAGTGAGTGTTGTCACGACTACAAACTCTTCAAATTGCCTAGTTGTCAGGTCTATGCCTACCTGGGTTGATGATGTGGCATAATATGTTGTCTTCTTTGGATCTAAGCCTCAGATTCCATTACGGTGGAAGATCATTGAGAGCTCCACGGCAGCAAGAAATCCTGATTTCTGCATTCCACTACAGTCTAAAAATTTCTGATGTGGCACCCAAAATCACTTAGGCCCAGATTCCATTACGAGTCTGTCACTTTTGTTTTTCTATTCTAACTTCCATGCTTATTTCCGGACTCACGATTCCACTAGGGTATGGTTGCCATGTTCCGCGCAGATAAGAGGCGCGCACCCATTAATATGCCAAAAAATTGTCCAATTGCATCAATCCAAGTATCATTAGATACCTAATCAGAAATACTATAAGTCTATCAAAAAATTGCCTTTAAATTATCTACCATTAGCAAGTTATGGGCCTCCAAAGTTAGGGGGGTGTAAGTGCCCCCATCGCGGTATATCTAACCACTAACGCCGGGGAATATGGCCGGCTCGCCCCCCCAATGGCCCCACATCCCGCAGGTGGCCACCTATCAGCGTAGTCCAGAATTCGCCATTATGGCATGCTAGGGGCGCGTTGGGCTTAACCCTATTCCGCGACCCAACGGTCCGTCTCGCGTGCCTAACCCTACCCACGTCGTGATGGAACCTCACTCTTAGGCCTCGCGCGGGGCTCGCGGTCGCGCAGCCCGAAGTCTCCATCATGACCCAATGGTCCGCTCATCGAGGATGCAGGGACCATCATTCGCGACCCAATTTGGCCCTATCTCGAGGTTTTGCCAAAAGAATATCTCCTACAAATGTTTCATCTTCCCCTAAATCGGCTTCCTCCAGATGATTTGAAAGGGTTACGGTTTGTAATGCCTCGCACAAATGGGGTCAGAGCCCTCATCATCTCAATTTCGGCTATAAAAAGTGTTGGCCTTGCATTCTATGGTCATCCGGTGATTTCCCTCGGTTTCGACTCGGCGAATCGTGGCGTCAAGCTCAGATCAACTCGATGCGTCAAGGTGATCTCTAATACGGGTTCTGATCCATCTAGTTGTGCGAGGGTTTGGTCTATCTAACCTTTCTTTTTTACGATGCGCACAATATGGGAGGTTCTTGGAGGAAGGGTCAAGGTATCAAAGGCGGGGGTTACAGTAAAGCCCCCCTCGTGCACGCCCTCCCCATCGAAGAAGAGGGGCGTAGAACCTCGATGCCTAAATGCGACGAGAGGAGGTTGGATCATTTACTCACGAAAAATTGTGCGGTGAACCGGCGAAGAGATATCTGGCTGGCTGCTTGGGGTCAAATCTGAATGTCTTTGGTCACACTTTCGAGATTTGTGACCGGATCTGACATGCCAAGGGGAGCATGATCCGTCCTTTCGCCAAGTCCGCGGTTCTTGAGGGGGATAACGTGAAATTTGAGAGCCCTGTCAATCAAGGGACCTAAGCACAAGCCTGCTGGTGAACCTTGACACCTTTGGGCCGAACCTTATAGGCCTATGTTTTTTTTTAGTTTTTGTTTTGCTGTATTTTGAAACAGGCATGGTGCCATTTTCGTTTAGTGTTTTGTGAATGCAAATATTTGCATGCAACCATGTATTTGCCCGACACTTCAAATGAAATGTAATTTTCTAGTGGAAATCCCAAAAGAGTTTGTGTTCATGTATTTAATGTAGCAATTTATGTCCATTTGCTTGCGAGACATAAACAAAACATGTTTGCTTGCTTAACAAGACATGTGGAGTCATCCTCCTTAAGCAAGATCTTTTGTAGCTCAAATTACTCTTCTATGGTCTCGTCTGAATCGTATGCATCCTGTTCTGCTAAGGCCGTGTTCAAAGGCAGCTCTGGTGTTGCCTCGTTTACCTGCAATACAAAAAGTATACTAAGAAGATTGAGCACAACATTGCAGCAATGAATTCCTACTGCATACCTGTGCAGTCCTCCATGCTCTAAAGAAGCCCTCGTCCATGCCCCTTGCTGTAGCAAGAGCTTCAGCATCAACTCCAATCTCGACCATCTCCAGATATGTGTGCGGCCTTGTCAATTGCCCTAACTTCATCATTTTACGGTCCGTGTTTTTTGCTTTGCATAGTTTATCCCGACCTTGTGTATCCATCCTCAAAGAATTAGCTAAGGGGTTGAATGTTCTTTGTTTGGTGGCAAGGTCCCATCTCTTCAAAGGTGAACGGATGTTGCTGACTTTGTTGGGTGTAGGCCTGACCAAAGGGATGCAGCCCTCTATGCTAATTGATTGAGGATGCACCCCATCTCCCTCACATATGTGGGTGTCTTCAAGACTGCAACCTATGTCCGGGGTTTGTGTTCGAGGAGCTACTAGGCCTTCAAGACACACTTTTGCTCTCACGGTATTTGGATGACCCCCACCTCGTCATTACATTTCTTTGGGCACACAAGTCTCCCAATTGTCTTCCTCCCTAATGACCTGCCTTGCACTACCTTGCCTTTCTCTCATCCTTTTCATTGCAGCCAACCTCGGCCTTTTCTTTGCCTCATTCAATGGCCTTTGGCTGACCAAAGATGGCTCTCACCTGGATTGCCTCTTTGGATACATAAATGCCCTCGGACCTCTGGTGCTCTCTGCTCCAAAACCTCTCGCTTGCTTCCTACTTTCCCTCTCTAACACATTTTGCGGCAGCTTCGCTCCTCACAGGTGCCTCCACTTTCTTAAGAGGCGGTTCTTTGGACCTTAAGTCTCTCGACCTCCTCTCTTCTTGCCTTTTTCTCACTGCAAGTGCTTGGCGGAATTCATTCTTTGCTAATGTGTACTCTTCCATGCAGATTAGGTGCAATCTCCCTCCTCCTCCTTATTTACATCTTGGGTGCCACGACTTGGTGCAACTTCGAGATGCTTGGTCGGCCTGGAGCTTGATCATTTTGCCACCCTATGGAGCAAGACTTGCTGCATTGTTCCCAAGCTATTTGCTGCATGGTCACATGTGGCTTGCACATGTTCCTCCCATTGCAAGTCAACTTCTTGCATGTTGAAACCCTCTATGTTCAGCCCTTGGTCACATGGTTGTCCAATTGGTTCAACCCTATCAACATCATCTATGTGTGCACTCTCATTTGCTGCAGGTTGCACAATGGGGATAGCCAATCCATCATCAATTCCTGGTGGTTGATCGGGTAATGGTGCTGGCACATAAACTTCCTCTTGAACAAGTCTACTGCCTTCCTTTCCAGGCACTACCCTTGTTGGATTGAATGGCCAAATCCCTGTAGCCATGAAACTAGCTTTTATATTTGCCACTGTTAACCCTGCAGCCATGGACATAGATATCAATTCAGCTATATCCTCCTTCTTAGGTTCAGATCTGCCTTTTCTTACCATGTATTCAGCCCTCAATCTTTTGAATGCTGCCTTGAAAGGCGCAAAGCATGAGACATCTAATGGCTGCAGCCTATGTGATGTATGTGCAGGTAATAATGCAAAATGTATTCCCATGTCTTTGGCTGCCAGTATGACATCCAATTCTACATGGCTTCCATGCCCATCAAGCAAGATCAGATGTGGTCGTTCAGGTGACACTCCTCCAGGCACTCTACATTGGAAGTGAGGCAACCAAGACTTGAAGAGTTCAGTTGTCATCCAAGTATTTCTTTGGACGACTGAATGCCCCCCTCTTCACACACGGATATGTTGTCCTGCCTCATCCTAGTTCCCTTCAAAATGTACATACTGGGTATTCTAAACCCTTCTGCATTTACACACACTAAGATTGTAACCCATTCCCTGGTATTCATGACCAGCTCACTAACCCTATTCTCACCTTTCCTTGCAATTATCTTTAGCCCCTTTACTTTCCCGGCTTGGATCGGTCTCATGCAGATTCGGATCCTTGAAGAAGGGAAGTTATACTCATCATATATTTCTTTAAGGCCTGAGTAGAACCTATCCAAGTTTTCTTGGTTCATAGCCCGGGCATGTGAGACATCTAGAGTCTCTGCACTTCTAAGGGAGATCTCAGGATGGCGCTGCTTGAATAATTTCCACCACTTTCCCCTTCGAAGGCTGGATTGTTCTCCTTCGCCATTTCTGCAGCACGCTCCTTGACTGAGGACAAGGTCACGCCCATCCCCTGTTCTGCCCTCTCTATGGCCCAATCCACAAGTTCCTTTTCTTGGGACGGTGTTAGAATCTGTGGATGTCTATCTGTCTTGTGGGAAATTCGGCCATACAACCAGTCTCTGATGGATGATTCTGGGATACCAGATCGTCTAGAGGCTTCTCTAATTGAAATACCATGTTCACTAACCTCATCAAGAGCGTCTAGCATCTGCTCCTCCGTCCATTGGCCTCTTCTTGTTGGCTTCCTCGTCATTGTAGAACCCGATCCGCTAGTCTGAGGAGGCTTCTTCTTTGTTCTAGGCGCAGAAACTCGCTTCTTTGGGCGTTCCGCCCCTCGCTGCCGCACTGGCGTTGTAGCATCGATCCACGGTCGAGAGCTCTAGTGGACACCATTGGTCTCCCCTTCCAGTGGCCGAGGGATCGGTTGAGTAACAAGTCGAAGCTGCCGGATCGATGTAATTTCTTGTTCCTTCGCCCAATCTGCCCGATTGCTCATCTCATCTGCATGCATTGTGGTTTGGAATTTCTTGCGAATTCCAGCCCGGCGCATTGAATCATGCCTCGGAATGGGCATGTTGGGGGGGTTCCCATGTCGCGATGGTGGCTATATATTTCGGGATCCATGGCCTCTCGGCCACAGTCGCGACACCTGGTGCGGCGTTCGAGGGGACCGTGGGGTGGCGCAGAGGTGGCATTTGGTACCAAAGGGTATGGTAGGTCAGGCGGTGGCGGCAACCATACCATCTCGGCGATCTTCTTAAGAAGAACACCGGTATGCTTATGTGGCGGATCTTAGAAGGTGGTAGCGAAACTCCGGGGGATCTTGCCGGGAGTTAAATCGATGATTTTGGGTGCCACATCAAAAATTTTTGACTGTAGTGGAATGCAGAAATCAGGATTTCTTGCTGCCGTGGAGCTCTCAAGTTGATCCACCTCTGATCTTCCACCGTAATGGAATCGAGGCACGATTTAAGAACTCACAGGCAAGATCCCGGGAGTTTACATTACCACCTTCTAAGATCCGCCACATAAGCATACCAGTGTTCTTAAGAAGACTGCCGGAGCTGTAGTGGAATCGTGAGTCCGGAAATAAGCATGGAAGTTAGAATAGAAAAAAAAAGTGACAGACTCGTAATGGAATCTGGGCCTAAGACCCAGATTCCATTAACATACTTTTCGGATCAAGGCATTCCTGCCCGTTGATTCCTGCCCTGTGATAGGGCATAACAAGCAAGAAAACTCAGGGAGAAGCAGTGGCGTGCATGATTATCTAGCGGCATGCATGATTCAGCCCTGGATTCAGCTTCGAATGCTGATAATTTAGGCTGGGAGCATCTACAAACCTCTGATAACTGAGAAATAAGCCTGTCGAACCTCTGATAATCGATCTACCGCTTTCCAAACCTCTGATAACCCAGCTAATAGCCTACCAAACCTCTGATAATCCAGCGATGGATGAGGCAACTTGCCTCCGGTTAAAGGGGATAAACATCCATGCTCGCCCACTACCTCAAATAAACGGGCTCGCCCCTCCCAGCTCGCCTGTTTATCTGAGGTAATGGGCTCTCAGGGGTGTTTATCCCCTTCATCACTTTTTCTTTTCTATTCTAACTTCCATGCTAAATTCCGGACTCACGATTCCACTACAGCTCTAGCAGTTTTCCTAAATACACTATGATCTTATGTGGCAGATTTTCGGAGATGGTAACAAAAGCTCTTGGGGGATCTTGCCGGGGAGTTAAATCACTGATTTTGGATGCCATATCGAAAGTTTTTAGATTGTAATGGAATGCCAAAATCAAGATTTCTTGTTGTCGTGCAACTCTCAGGTTTATCCAACTCTGACCTTCCGCCGGAGTGGAATCTGGACCTAACGTCCAGATCTCACTATTGCAGTAGATCCAGACCCATCTCGCATAAGTACTAGGTTATTGGAAGCAAATTGCAAGAATCGGCATTCCGTTGAAGTGGTGGTAGTTCTTGTATAAGGGAATGTCTCTCTGCTTGACATTCCCTGTGTGGAAACAATGCCGAGGCATTGTTTCCACACCGGGAATGTCAAGCAGAGAGACATTTCCTTTACGTGGAAGCAACCTGCTTTGCATTCTGCGGGCAGTAAAATCTGATTGCAACTCCAGAATGACAGGTAAGAGTTCAAGAATGCAAGGTAAATGGCTCCGCAATGCAAGTAAATCCAAGAACGCAAGGTAAATGACTCCGAAATGCAAGATAGATTCAAGAACAAGCAGAACAGAGGGAAAACCTGGAGCCGCCGTTGAACCTTGCAGCATTCAGGGAAAGAAATGAGGCCACACATCGCAACAGGATTGGACGAGGCGGCAGAATGCAAAGCAGGTTGCTTTTACGGTTTTAAGCATTCTTCAGTATAGCTAGCAAGCTTTCCATGCATCTGCCGGGCGAGATCCCTTGTCAGAAAAAACTCAGAAATCTGACTCCACATTAGGGGGTTCCACCTTGTAGTGGAATCTCAACAACGACATTAATCGTTGATGCGTGGTCCATGGTCGTTTCCACGAAGAATTGCCACCATAGTGGCGATTATGCGATAGGTTGGAAGTATGGTGCAGGTGCTTATTGGCAACAACCTGTCATGTTCTTGGTAACAAATTAAAACCAATCATTTGAATCGATCGCTCTTGGGTAGTCCGCAAATCGAAGCTATGCTCCGAGGATGATGCCTATGGGGATAGGCAATGTGTGTGCACAAAGAGTAGCACGCCCATAACCATCCCCCCACACGTACGACATCATAATTGTATAAAAGTAACACCACTCTTCCATATTTATACATGCATTAATATTACAAGAAATTTATCGTGGCGGCCAACGCCACCACGAACATTTCTCTTCGCCAACTCAGTTTTGTAAATGGGGATTTGTGTAACTTTGACATAAGCTTTATGCGGTATGACCTTAAACTTAGTCATAACATCACCTTTGAGAATTTCCAGTTGGACTTTCTAGAGGGCTTTGAAATTGATGAGCCACGTGCTTTGCTTCATTCTGATGACTTGCTAAACAATTTGGAAGGTCCTTTTTAAGAGAGATTGCAAAGGCCTAGCCTGGCCTATAAGGATTATATTTATAAAAGATTGAGAGTCATGCTTTTGCAAATTAATTATTTGAAAAGAGTATATGATAAATGAACTGGAGAAAATGGGATCATACCTTCAGTCAAACTTTTTTGATGATTTGATCTTTGGGCATAATTTACATGCCACTTTCATCACATGCTTCAGCCAGTGATTGTAAACAACGCAAGAAATGTATGTAGTTTTTGTTTTGGATTGAGCTTGGAACCCAAGTACTTTGAACGTGTCAGCTTAAAACCCAAGTATTCTAATAACGGTACCTAAAGAACGAACATATTTAAACATCTTTGTACCACTAGCAAATCAAGCTTGAAACGAATACTGCAAATTGAGCTTGAAACGAATACTTGTATTTACAATTTTACACGAGGCAAAGCCTTCCGCTCGGTTTTATTGATACAGAAGGAATTAGATTTGTTAAAAATGTTAATTGTATTGCTACATAAATATCCTTTTGTTTAAGGGAGGTGAGATAATAAGTTCAACCAAACATAATTTCATTCTAAGACAACTCCCACCTGTATTACACCATGCAAAACCCATTTGTAGAGAATGTTCATTTGATTTGAAGAAGATAAAAGAATTATAGAAAACGATGAGATCCAAATATCAAGGTAATAATATTGCAGCATCCAAATATCAAGGTAATAATATTGCAGCCATTGCTTCTCTAAAGGTTTCAAATGTAGCACATACAACTACCACCATCATGCTGCTTATCTTACAACGGACTCAATATTATATTTATTGTTACATTGTCGGTCTACTGTCAAAACATATGAAGATTAGAACCCATGTATCAAAATAGTATTCAACATGGCGAATGGCACAAATCATCCTCAAACAGATAGTTTCAGTCTTATAATTTAATTTGTAAGACCTTTAATTTGTAAAAACGAACTTTCAGTTCGTAGCTCATATAATCAAGCGCAATCATTGAATTCTGACATCTATTCTGATATAAATCAGAGGCAAAACACATGCAGGAACGCCTATTTTTGTTGTCCTAAGAACTGAAACTTAAGTCACAGAATAAAGTGTTTTAGCCTCTCAATATCCTTTAACCATTAGTATAAATATGGATTCCATGTTCATCTCTCTTTTGTTCATTTATATCTACGAGCTAATTTAATCAAAATTCAAAGAATATACATCTAATATAAGTACGACTGATATATTCATGGTAAGAAATCCATAAAAAGATTATGTCATTGGACTGGTGACTACAGGGCGGAGATCAAGTTGTTGGAGATGTTCTGGTTATGGTCACTGGCTCCCTATCAAAGAAAGCAAAATGAGAAACGTGGCTTTGTGTCCAAATAATTTTCCTTGCTTCACAGGAAAAGGGCTATTTTGTGATGAATGACGCTTTTAGATATTTGGATGAGGAAAAAAAATAGTATGAGCCCTGGTTATCTCTAAACTTACTCTCTTCTACAGAAGAACTTTCATGAATTGCAACTAAATTCTTGCAAAACAGCAGGCCAGCTCGACCAGGTAGCAATATGGCAAATTGTAGCCGCAGAGAACTCCTGAAGTTCATTTGATATAGATGGGATTTCCTATCGCATGCCTTGTGGAGTCTATCTATTAAGTAAAACCATGTCTTATATATATGTTTCAATATAAACCAATTCAAAACACAATAAAGAAGTTTTCAACAGCATGTTAAATTCAGAGGAGCAATTGTCAACACTGCAGATTGGATGTCTAAGAAGATGGGTGCATAACAAATCTGCTTAAAGATTGATCTATGAGCTTGAAATTCTAGAACAACGTTTGCATTTGTCCCTGTCTGTGCTAATATAGAGTGCATGAAAATGGAAACACTGAAGCTAGCAAGCAGGAACAACCATGTTCGTGGTTAGTTATAGACCAGATTTGACATGATAGTAGTCCTCATCTCAAGAAAAGAACAGGCAAATGCCTCATTCAGAGCCTAGAACTGATAAGAATAGAATAGAATAGAATAGAATAGAATAGAATAGAATAGAATAGAATAGAATAGAATAGAATAGAATAGAATAGGTTTTTTAGCGTCCACGGAGACCGATTGGCCTATGGGACCCAAACAAAAAGAGAGCAGCAAGCGTATTACTGACAGGATTAAAAAACCCCCGCCCCGCAGGGTTTTTGAGGGGAAAACCTTAGTAGTAATAAGTATGCTGGCACGCTGTACAATTGTATAGGACTGTTCAATACCGTCCCGAAGGACACAACTGAGTCCGTGCATCCATAACCTCCTGGAGGTATGACCCCAACAAACCCACTGACGTCGTATTCAATAACTCATGCAACAGTTGGCCAGGCACTAGTGACCGAACATACCACTCTCGGATGTGGGCAAACGCTGGGCAGATCTGGAGGGCATGACATTCATCCTCAATGGCGCCCTGGTGGCAACACTGGCAAAGCCTTTGCTCTCAAGCTTCCCGAGCCCAACGTCCTGTCTCAATGCGGAGGCGATGTGCACCCGCGCGAATGGAAGCTATCAGTCTGCGCTTCTTCATGGGCAATTGGGTGTACAAGTACTGGTGTGGGCCTCTTGTGAGCCTAGGATTGACTTGCTGCTGATAGTGTGCCAGCTTAACGTGCGTCAGAGCATCTGCATCCCAAAGCTTGCGAAGGAAAGTAGTATCTAGGTACAGCTTAAGGGCCTTGTGATCTTTCTTTGTCCTTACATGTACGCATCTGTTTGCCTGTACACCCCAGCGTGAGAACCACTGAGCTTGCTTGTCCTTCCAGCAAGCTTTCAGGCGTTGGGGACCCATCGCCATGGCCAAAGCAAGGTTGGGCAAATGTGTATCACCCATAGCGACCACCTTCTGGAAGTAAATGATATGACGTTCCAATGCAGCCCGTTGAAGGGGTAGAAAACCTGTCTCCTGGAGTAGAACCTGGTATGGAACTGTGGACTTTACCCCAATGGCCCGTGTCAAGAAGGCTTTCTGCACCTGCTCGAGGTCATTCCAGGTGTTGAGGGATATCACCGGACCTCACACTTCTGCCCCATACAAAAGGACCGACTCGACCAAGGCCCGAAACAAATGTGACTGGTGGCCCCAGGCATACAACTCTGCCTTGTGGCTGTTGTTCTGCATGGCATATAGTACGAAAAACATTATCAGCAAATCTATGTGGGCATCAATCATCTTCGTGCGATGAACATTAAAGACAAAATTGTCCAACAACGCCATAAAAGCAAGGCACAGATGCTGAGATAGTTCGGTGATCTAATTGAAGAAATGTAGAAGGCATGAGCGCCAAATACAGAGTAATAAGAAGTGCAGGACAATTTACCGTTAGATAGGCGTTGGGCAAAACTGGAAAAAGGCGCGAAAGAGTTTCTAACCATGACCCTTAACAGACAGGTAGAAATACACAACAGAACCTTCACAGAGCCTAAGTCACGAACAGCTCAAAGGCTTCAAGATATTTTTTGACATCGCCCATAGCTACTGCTGCCATCGCTCACACATGGAAAATGCCGCCTCACCTCTGCATCCAAACAAATATCGATGCTGGTAAAAACCCTCAAATTTTTTTTCTTACCTTAATAGAAATATGACAGGTGCGGCAACATGCAAGAGCTCAAAGCCTCAAGAGCTCCATGAGCGAGAACAGCTTCCACAAATCCGGCCAGATTTTTCTCAAAGCCTCTGCGACCCGCCTCTGCCTCCAATGCAACAATCGAGTATGATATGCCTCCGATTCAAATTTAAAAATATTATATGCCTGGAACCTCCTATTCATATTCTGGCTATGGAGCTAAAGCGAAGACTATGCCGTAATGCTGCTTTAGTAGATTGAGGAGCTACTTGCAGCTGCAAGGTTCTTATCTTGGCTGCACCGAAGCCAGACGCGACTACTGCCAGACGTTGAGTAAGATTGTCCAATACAGAAGACGTGGCAGAAAAATATGAGATTGGATTGCGGCGCAGAAAAAATAGGGAGGGACAAAAGAAAAGAAAAATGGCAAACTGCTTTATATATGTTTAGACAAGAAATTTATCACGGCGGCCAAGGCCGCCGCGAACATTTCTTTAGTTCAAACCTGTGCAGTCAGACCTACTATTAACGTTCAACATTTGACAATGCAATGCCTTCTTAAAAAAAAAAAAGATATCAAGTTCAGAATAAAACACATTGATTATTTAAACAAAGATAGAGAGCTTTCATTTGAGCCCTCAACTTGAGGGTCAGGTGCCAATGTAAAAAAGGGGGCATGTAAAAAAGGGCTTGTTGGGAGAAGGTATTGGCTTTAATCGCCAATACACGAGGAATTTCTGATTATCTACACATATGAGAAATTTTTTATTATCAAGCATTTATTCAAGGGGGTTTATTAAAATCCCACTTAAACCCCCTTTGATTTGGGTGCATATTCACACGGGGGTTACTCCGGGCAACGAGAGCTGTCGGATGGGCATATTTGCCCTTTATTCCAAGATCTGGACCATACATAGCGATCCTCATTTGTGGGGTATGCATGTACAAGTTTTTGTACACTGTATATTAAGGTTTGCAAAATACTATAAGGTTTGAGAGAATGTACTTAATGGTGTTAATTTTGTACATGTATTGTAAATATATTTTTGGAGCTCTCGCTGCCCTACGTAACCCCCTGTGTGAATATGCACCCAAACCAAAGGGGGTTTAAGGGGGATTTTAATTTAAATGTGTTAAATGCAATGGTTTGTGTTAATAATGTTAATGGTAGTTGTGTGTTGATTGTTACATTAAAAAAATTTTGGGCCCTTCGGGCCCTAACTAAAGCAAACATAGGTAAACTTCATGGGCCTAAATATTAATTCTGGGAAGGGACTCGTAAAGAACACAAAAACCGGCCAGATGATTGGTACAAAAACATATAAAAGTCTAGTAAAAAATCATCGTTAGGAGCAAGAAAGGTTGAATCATCAAAGGGCTACAGGCAAGGTTTGGAATAGCGGGAAGCAATGGACAAGGAAAGAGATGCTGTTGTGGGAAGACGCCGATAACGAGCCATAAGAAGGACGAGCACATATATAGCTGCTCGTCCCATCCCAGAATAACGATCCGAGGGCTCGGATCGATGCCATTACTAAAAAGCACAATAACATGAAGACAAACAAATTATTTCCATTACAATCATAACCAGCATTGGCATCCAATATCTAGCATTAAAACAAGATATGATTTAAAATCATCCCCGAGCTGTCAAGATTGCAAATTCTTCTTTGGAAAAACCACATTATGGCAATGTCACAGTAGTTTTATAGCAAAGTTGGGCAATCCCTAATGGTTGTTTCCGTAATGGTTACTCTTCTCTAGTAAGTCATCCTACAAGATTAGCTTTCAGTGTTGGAATTACTGATCTGAAGCCTGAACCTTATTATATTATGAATGCCATTGATGGAAATAAATTGCTTACATCAGTTTTATCTTCAAACGGTGGCTCATCAATTGCATCATATAATTTATAGAAAAACCATATAGATATAATGCTAGATATTTCATCTGGCAGCTTTATGGTGCAAATGCTATCTTATAAATGTTCCCAAAATGGCAGTTTCAAGTTCTGGCACTGTTCAACCATCATAGATCCCTTTTGTGAGGTGGGACATTGATGGGAGAATAAGGATATACGGTATGGATGCCAATCATCTGCAAGTGCATAATGCAAGAATTGCAGGGATGGTTCATGCCCAACACTAACACCAGAACCATATGCCCTCTCCACGGCTGCGAGAACTGCAAAAACTCCAATACTTGATTGCTCCATGAAACATTTCTCTTTAATGTTAAGAATACATGGGGCGGTTTACAGAAACAGAAAGATGCATCTATTTAGAACAACAATACCACTATCAAAAGATTTAAGTATGATAGTACCACAATTGAATGAGTTATCAGATTGAATGAGCATCCACAATAAACTTCATTTCTTCATAGCTAATAAATTCAAGTGCATGTAGATCATTTTGACGATTGCATACCATTTACCTCATTTGTCAGTCTGGCATAAGCAATTCTTTGTATATGGGCGTTAGAAGGACCTAGTCTGTATGTTTTTGCCCAGTACCGAGATCAAGCTTTTGGTCCAGATCTGTCACACGGCTTTAAAACAAATGCAGATTGCACCCTTCTGAAACGAATGCAGAATGGTCCCCTCAGACAGTTCCTCAGCTTCACCCTGAAAAACCCATAATTTATCTGTCTGAGCATAGACGACAGAGAAGGATCTGCCAGCCTAAGTCTACTTAGGAGATTAGATAACAAAATTTTCGAGCAGATTCCTTTCCGAAAATGAAGAAATATGTCTGAGCCTTCAAATACAAGGGTGAGATCTGTTTAAAAACCTGTTGCGGCCATGGCCAGTTCGATGATGTCCCTGCCTTTGCTATCTTTTGCCAGATCCCACCTTAGAATGGAAGGGTATCCAGGTTTGCTGAAGCTCGGAATCCAGCAATCCCCAAGCACGAGTTGCTCCTTTCCTATACAAACCCTAAAGCACTAAAGTTTGCAATCCCCAAACACGAGTTGCTCCTTTCCTACACAAACCCTAAAGCCCTAAAGTTTTTGTAGCCCTAAAGATTTTTGTAGCTTTAGATTTTTTTAAGGGTGAAAATTAAAAGAGAAACCACAGCCTCGCAATTTCTTTTCCCTAGTAAAAATCAACATTGATGCACTCTAGAAATACTATTTAGTATGCGCACCCGAATACAACAACAAAATCATAGAAAAAACATATAGAAAAGCGTATAAAATATCAAAAGTTAACCCTCTGTTATAATGCTAGATATTGATGTTTATAAATGACAAAATAAATCATTGGTCATTGTTGATTTGACTTTCATTGGAGAGCAACTGTATCTAGGAATATGTTTGGATGTACCATTGCAAATTGCACTCTTACAAATTACTATATGACCAATTGTGAAGAAAGGAAATCATAATCATTACTTCTGCACTTAAATCGTAGGAATTTATTGTATTCAATTGCAAAAATGCTAAGGTTAAATTTCAATTATAAGTCGAAATGAATTTGGTCCTGGCTTCATACTTTTGCATTTTTTTTAAAAGCTGAAGAGTCTCCTTTCCATGCCATAAACATAACATTCCATGAGATCTCATTCTCTCAGGCATTTGTTGGAAGATATCAAAAGCTTTTTTTAGCAGGCTTCTTTTATCAGGCTATGCTGGGCATATGCTGCAATTATGGATGTCCAAGAAACCACATTGTGCATGGGCATCCTATAAAATATCAACCTTGCCATGTCCAAACTTCCACATTTTCATACGTGTTCACAAGATCAGTTCTGGTTATGGTCATGGTTTCCTGCATTTGTTGAGTTTATACATATTTTTATTCTTGCTATCACGGGAATAGCATAGAACCTACACGGGAATAGCGTGGAACCTATAGCTTATATCTAAAGATGACAACATTCAAGGAGTAATCGTTCTTAATGAGAAGGACCTGCACCTATTTGCCTACTGCTATTGCAAGTGTTTGGCAAAACACCTTCTCCACCTTCTGCTTGCATTAGCTGAAATTTATAAAGGAAGGAAGGAAGGAAGGAAGGAAGGTATTTTTATTGTTCACGGAGACCAATCGGTCTATAGGACCCAATACAAAAGCGCAGCAAGCGGATTACTATCCGGATTAAAAAACCCCTGCCCCGAAGGGTTTTCGAGGGAAAAACCGTGGCAGCAATCAGCCTGCTGACAAACTGTTCTAATATACAAAATGCAAAAACACACAGATATATACACTCATGCACCACACCCGTAGTGCCTGATCAGCGGGCAGCCAGGCGGGGGCAAAGGTGAGCTCGCAGATCTAGTACCCTCGAATGCACGACCCCGAGAGCGTCGCACCGAGCGGTGTGTTCATCGGCAAATGTAGGGGCAAGTCCGGTCGTACAAAGGGGCGCGATCCGCCCGGATCCGATCAATCTTTGGGCAACTCGGAAAGTGTGAGACTCATCCTCAATGGCACCCATTTGGCAAAGACCGACAGAGCACGTCTCCGGGCGGGCTCTCCAATCCACCTACCCGCCTCGATGCGAAGATGGTGGGCACCTATGCGAATGGAGGCAATGAGTCCGCAGCTTTTTGGGGGGCAGGCGGGAACGCAGGTAGAGCTGCGGGCCCCGGGCTAACACGGGTTGATGTGCTCCTTGTAATGGGCCGTTTTGACCTGCTCTAGAGTCGGGGTCCCGAGCTTGCCAAGGAAGCAAGCGCCGGTACATCACGATCGGCCTCTCAGGTGTCCACACGCCTTTTGTGCTCTGCCGACGTTCCATCCGGGCGAACCAGCGATCTCTCTTACCCCTCCAACGGGGGCCCCGAGCCAGCTGCGGGCCCATTGCCCCACAGTAAGCCCGGTGCGGGGAGCCGAAGCATCACCCATGTTAACCACTTTCTTAAAATAGGCGATGTGTCTATCAAGGATTTGCCATTGAAGCGGCAAGAATCGATTTCTGCTTGGTGAGAATCGATAGGGGACTGAAGGTTTCACCCCAAGTGCCCGTGCCAAAATGCCTTCGCACTTTGTGGCGTCCCCTACTCATATCGGTGCCCATGCAGGTATACAAAAAGGAGTTCATCCCCATACCAGCTCCATCGCGTCACGGGGCCCTCCACGTATCACTGCAACCTTGATGAGTTCTAGTGGGAAGAATGAAGGGGTCATTTACCCTGTCTTCCTCAGGGCCTACCTAGCTGCGGAAGCGTAAACATACATGTCAGTATACAACATCAACATCACATAACCATCTCGAAGGATGGCTCATCACATATCTGCATAGACAAAGATCAGTACATCACATGGGGAATCCTACCCAAGGCTCAGACTCAAGGGAATGACTGACGGCTTGGGTCTCCAGAGTTCATTGCAGACAGAATTCATGGCAATGGATTTGGCTGGCATGAGAACATGGCTTAGGGTAGTCCACTCCATCCGCCCCTCCTATGCACACTTTGCATAGTAGGTTGAAGAGTATTTGGGACCTGACTGTAGCCCGCCGGATGCATAGCCAAAGGGGCTATTCCTGGGTTGCATCTCCCCAGTTCCGATGGGGCAGGTAGGGATCACTCCCTCCAGAGATCTCCATGCTGACTCAAGGTGACTAGAGAGCCACCGCCCTTATTCGACTTGAACCCACTGGAGAGTGACGCATCACCCCACGGGTGTCGAGCCCATGCCTTACCCGCACTCAATGGCAAGCCATTAGACCTAGTCCACAGTGATCCCCGGTAGACTTTACACACCAGAGGGATCGTTCAAGAGTCAGAACACGAACCTCCTTCTGAGCCAGTCTGGCCCCTTCACCCACAACCAGGTGTGGTTCTTGTACACAGGCCGAATACTAGTAATGCACTAAAGGGACTAGCTAGGAGCATCAACTACTAAGCTATAGGTCTCTACCCCCCTTCCCAATACAATGAGTCCACAGAGATCATCCATCCATCACATCATTATAGAACTAAAGAATAATATCTAATCTACATCATAGAAGTTATGTTCTTTAGTTAGGGCTCGCTATCTGGGATTCTATGTGGCTATTATGGGCAATTCAATAGGCTAAACATGCTAACTCTATGCCCGGAAGGCGGATTAGGCTATTGAATTGACGAAATACATGGTCCTTGGCTTGCTCCTCTTGATCCGAATGTGTCCATGTCACTGTCTTGCTTAGAGATACGGTCGGAAAGGGAATCTGACGAGCTAGAGCGCACGGGCAGTTCTTGGGAGTCGGAATTGACTCTTGAGGCGCGCGAACTGGAGCTCGGAAGGTTCGTGGACGAAAAGGGAAGAATTAGGGTTTGGTTAATTAGGTTTAGGGTTTCTATGACCCTTGGTATGCCTCTTAAAGGTTAATGGTCTAAAGTGCGCACATTAATAAGTGTGCGCACCCTTGCAAGTTGCCCTCTAGGGCGCTACTTGCTTGGCTACACGTCGGCGTACATGTCGATTGGAATGGCGTGTACGCGTGATGGTGCAGTACGGTATACGTCTTGAGACCGTATATCGTACTGGAACGTCACATTCTCCCACCTTAAAATGATGTTGTCCGCAGCATCGTCGGTCTCCCCACCTTGGGATCTTCCTAACCTGCAATCAACTTGATGCATACAATATACTATTATTATCCTTACACATTTATTAGGATTACCTTAAGGTAATATTTTTAGAACATTATTACACCATTATTCAATCAAATAACTTATCAATTCGTACGTCATTACAACAAGTTAGTCATTGTTTTAGTTTATCAATAATTTAATATATACAATTATTCTTTGAGGTACTCTTCATTCCTTGCAACACATTCCAACAAAATTTGTGTTGCAAGTCTTCGTAGCTCGACCTCCTTGCCCTCCGGAGCGCTCTATTGGCCTGCAGGTCGACACTACATTAGTACCACTTTAATTATTTATAAATTTGGTTATAAGGGAACCACCCCTACTATCTACATAAATGGCTAATCTTCCGGCGTAGGAAGAGGATGCTTCTTCCATCGTGATCGTGGAGACAGCGCCTTATAATGCCTATATGGCGCTCATGCCTACACCTTTAGTTGCCCAGCATGGAGGATAGGGTCCTTCGCGTATATGGGGCGTGAAGGATAGGGTCCTCCCCGTAGGCATTGACTATAGGTGCTTTTCCTATCAATGCATTCCTGAATGGCCTCTTATCTCTCGAGGTCGTCTACTTCCGTGGGACAGAAGTAGACTTTCCAAGCGGAACCCGGTCATGCCTACCTTGACATTACACCACATCCTAGAGATCACCGTAGTGGTCTCATCATCGGTAACAACGCATGCAACCCATATCCAACATAGGTTGCATGCGTAGATTATTCTTAACTATACAAGACATTAATCTACACAAATCGACATGCCTGAGCTGATTTCTTCGGAGATGACCTTGCCATCCCATTGCTCCATAAACTGTGGGTGCTTTATTAGATCCCTCTTAAGTACCCATGTCGCGTCTTCCACGGGCAAGTGTTTCCACTTGACCAAATATTGGAGAAACTCCGATCTCCTTGTTTTCTTGAATGCTTTATCAAGAATTAGTTCTGGAACTATTTCTATCTGCTCCTCTGTCATTTCTAACAATGTTGGAGTGTCCAAGACTTCATCTGGGTTGGGAGTGTGCTTTTTCAGCAAACTCACGTGGAAGACTTTGTGGATCTTTAAGTGTGCTGGCAAGTCTAACTTGTAGGATTGGTTACCTACTCTTTGGATTATTCTGAAGGGTCCAGCCCACCTTGGAGCAAGCTTCTTACAATTTTCGATCGCGGAGCTTCACCGCTTGACTTTGATCTTGAGCCATACATTATCTCCAACTTGGAACTCTCTCGATTTGTCCGGTGTTTATCGGTGATGCTCTTTTGTCGACTTCTTCTTTGCAAGGAGATATCCTCGAACTTCTTCCACGGTGCGCATATGCATATCGCCCAACATTTCTTCTGCGAAACTTCTACTTTTGACGGGGTTGTGCCAAGTATGCGGAGTTAGGCATTGGTAGCCGTAATTAATCATGAACGGCGACATTTGGGATGATTCCTGCTTGGTGCTATTATATGCAAACTCCACCAAGTGAATAAACTCTTCCCACATATCTTGCTTGTTCCAGACATAGTTTCGTAGCATATCCTCCAATATTCTGTTGGTCCGCTCCATTTGCTCATCCGTCTGAGGGTGGTAGGTCGTGCTCATGGATAGCTTCGTCTGAATCATTGCAAAGAGGTCCTGCCAAAGGGCGATGAACCGGATCGATGGCCGGAGATGATTTCCCTTGGCATGCCATGGAGCCTGAAGATTTCTTTGGTGAAGAGCTTCGCCGTGTCCATAGCTGTGTCCGTGGTCCATCTTCGACAACTTGTCGACCACGACCATCAAGGCATCCTTCCCTCTTACTGTCCTTGGAAGCCCTGTTATGAAGTCCATGCTGACAACCTCCCACTTAGCGTTTGGCACCGCTAATGGTTCCAATGCCCCTGGAATTCGAAGCTGCTCTGCTTTCGTCTGCTGGCATAGCTGACATTCCTTGATGTGGCGAGCTACCTGCTTCTTCATTCCTGGCCAATAATAGCTGCTGCGTACTTTGAAATATGTCTTCATGAATCCTGCGTGGCCAGCTATTAGGCTGTTGTGGGTGTCGTGGAGGATCAACTTCCTCACCTCTGATGATTCAGGCACGCACAGCTTGTTCTTATGGTAGAGAAGATTACCTTCCTTCTTAAAATTTTTGAAGGTTTCCCTCTCCTTATCTGTTCTTGCTTTCTTGCACAAGCTTGCCCATACTTCCTTGAAGTCCACATCTGTTGGCAAGGTTTCTTCAATCTTCTTCCTGAAATCGCTGGAGAGCGTCGAAATTGCATTGCAATGCACTCTAGTTGTCAGTGGATGCCTTGAAAGTGCATTTGCTACCACATTGAGCTTCCCCGGTTTGTAGACTATATCAAAGTCATACTCTTCGAGGAACTCCATCCACCTTCGCGGTCTCAGGTTAAGGTGTGGTTGCGTGAATACATATTGGAGGCTCTGATGATCCGTATCCAACTGGAACTTCCTTCCCAAGAGGTAGTGCCTCCAAATTCTCAACGCCCTGACAACTGCAAGTAATTCTTGGTCGTGCGTCGGGTAACGCGTTTCGGCGTCATTCATCTTCCTGGAATCGTATGCTATTACCCGCTCTTCCTGCATGAGCACTGCACCTGTGGCTATCTTACTTGCGTCCGTCGCTACTAACTTGTCTTTCTCTGGGTCTGGCAGGGTCAAGATGGGTGCGGTTGTCAAAGCTTCCTTCAACAATTCAAACCCTGCTTGGGCTTTCTTGAGCCAATGATCTGCCCAATTTTTCACCTTTTCCGCCTTCGTCAAGTCTGTTAGTGGGGCTGCTATCTTTGCGAAGTTTTTCACAAACTTCCTGTAGTACCCTGCTAGGCCAAGAAAACTTCTGACCTCGTGGACGTTCTTCGGTGCTGGCCATTGAATCACTGCTTCAATCTTGGCGGGATCCGTCGAGATTCCTTCCGCTGAAATTACATGACCCAGGTATTCCACATTCTCTGTTGCGAAGTGGCACTTCGACAACTTGGCGTACAACTGGTGCCTTCTCAACTTCTCGAGCACCCTCCTTACGTGTTGTATATGCTCTTCAAGGGATCTGCTATACACGAGGATGTCATCAAAGAACACTATCACGAAGGTGTCCAAGAACTCCCTGAAGATGTCGTTCATAAGTCTCATGAACGTTGCTGGGGCATTTGATAACCCAAATGGCATTACCGTAAACTCGTAATGCCCATACCTGGTCCTGAAGGCCGTTTTGTGGATGTCTTCTTCCTTTATCCTGATCTGATGATAACCTGACCTTAGGTCAATCTTGGAGAAGACTTTTGCCCCTTGGAGTTGATCCATCAAGTCATCGATGCGGGGGCCAGCGTACTTATTTTTGATCTTTGTGCTTATTCGGTTTGCACGTAATCTATGCACATCCTCAAGCTGCCATCCTTCTTCTTGACAAAGAGAATGGGATGGTAGACGCTAGGTCTAATGAAGCCTAGGTCGAGCAACTCCTGCAATTGCTTCTTTAGCTCCGTCAGTTCCTGTGTCGTCATTCTGTACGGAGCCTTGCTCGTCGGCTTGGTTTCTGGTTCGAGTGCTATCTCACACTCGACTCCCCTGTAAGGAGGGAGCTGCTCGATCTCATCTGGGAAGAGATCGTGGAACTCGGTGATCAACTTAGCTATTTGCTTGGGCAACTTGTTGAGCACCTTGTCTTCTTTGCTTTCCTCTGACTCAGGTTCTTCAATCTCAAGCTTGAAGACATATGCTACTTGCTCGCTCTGGATAGACTCGAGCAACTTCTTAATAGACATACATTGCATGATGGGAGCAACTTCTTTACCTGTGATCTCAATGATTTTGCCGTCGGGCGTTGTGAGGGTCACCTTCCGCTTTCCACAATCTATGATGGCCCCTGCTGGTCCAAGATACTCCATTCCTATTATCAAGTCGTACTTGCCGATGCCCATTACTTCTGCCCCCATCGGGATATTAATTCCTGGCAAGTCGATGTCGAAGTTTATCCTCTTGCCCGCCGTATGTCTTACTGCTCCACTTGCTAAGATTACGGCCCTCGGCTTGGACTTCAATGGTTTCAACTTCAACATATTAACCATTCTTGGGGATGCAAAGTTGTGGCTACTTCCCGAGTCTATCAGGACTATGAAAGACTTGGCCTTGGCCTTCCCTACTATGGAAATTACCTTATACTGGTTTTCTGCTTGTTCTGTATCTATGGCAGCGAAAATATGACACTCACCCTGAATGTAGTCGCGTGCTGCCTCGCCGTCATCGTCAGACGGAGTGTCCCATCCACCTAACTCCGCTGGCGCTGCGCTCATGACGAAGGGGCAGTTCGTCGTCCTGTGGCCTGGCTGGAAGCATCTGAAGCAAAGCTGCTTCTCTATGCACTTCTATCTCTTCTTCTTGGGCATTGCTTGTAAGAAGGACCGCACTGCTTTTGAGTAGTTCGACCCTTCCTGCTTGTCCCTGAAGGACACCTGCTTCCTCTCCTGCTGCTTCCCCGGGTTGCCACTATATGGGGATTTAGCTGGACTTGGGCTGGCTGCTCTAGGGCTATAACTCCCTGTTGCCTTGCCTTTATCCTGGTAATATTGCTGCTTCTGCCCGCTGTTCTGAGGCCCCGTTCCTTGCAAACTTATTGCCTTGGATTCTGCTTTTGATACCGTTTTGGGGTCTATGGCTCTTACAAGCTTACGGATCTCCTCGTTCAATCCTTCAATGTAGCTCTCCACTGCTTGCTTCTCACTCAACTTCGGCACATAAAGCCTTAGTCTCATGAATTCTTCTGTATATTTCTGGACCAATTTGTAGCCTTGCTGCAATCTGTAGAACTGCTGCATCATGTTGGACTTGTGTTCTCTTGGGACGTAATGGCGCTTGAAAGCTTTAACAAACTTTTTAAATCTGCACCCGTCTCTGCTTAACCCATGGGCCTTGGCATAACCCTTCCACCAGATGCGTGCTGCTCCCTTCAGGTTGGCTGTTGCCACCCTGCCTTTGTTCTTGTCTTTCATCTCATAGGTGTTGCCATACTCACTCATCTCATCGAGCCACGCCTCTGCTTCCAAGCCTGACCTGTTCTCGCCTGAGAATTGTTCAAGCTTCCTGGCTTTCCATACATTTCCCAATGCTGAGTCTACCTTCTTCTGATAGTCTAAGGCCTTAGTGTCTCTCTGCCTGCCATCTCTAGGGTCTTGCACCTGTTCAGCCTCTTTCTCGGACTCAGAGTCCGAGACCGAGCTCGAGTCGGAGGTATCTGTGCTAGGAGACTGTCTTCTCTTACTCCTCTTCTTATCTTTCCCCGACTTTCGAGGTGTTGTTTGCGGCCCGACTGATGCTTGCGCCGCTAGCAGAGCTTTTATTTGTTGAAGCTCCGATTTCATTTGCGACATTTCTTCTTCAGGAGTTAGAGGGCCGTATTCTTCGAATAGGTTCCTTGCAATTGGTTGCATGTCTGGGGTTTCTCCATCTCTGTTGCCTCTCCTGTTTTGTTCGACTGTTCTTTGTTCCCTAGCTGCATACACAGTTGACCATAGCCTTACGGTTAGATTCATTTGTTCTGTTGCATTATGTGTTTGTTGGTATAATTGTGGCACAAAATATGTCAACAAAACATTTAAAGTGCAAAAGAAATTATATTTATATTATATAATATCTTAATACAAAGCCTCCGGGATCAAGAGTCTAACTATTCTTGAAATCGCCGGTAGGATGGGTTATCTTCAAGGAACTTCTTAACTTGGGCCGAGCGTCCCAAGTTCCTGAGGATATTTGTTGATGACCTGCCCTGCAAAGCTATCACCAATTCCTCTACCCTGCGGTCGGAGGTGTAGGCCGCGGTTACTGCTAATCTTCCCTGCCGTCGGTGGGGCACTGCGAAGTCGAAGATGTCGAGTGTCATCGCTCTCTTGACTAAGACGGCATAGTCGATGTTTGCAGCCAACCGAGCATGCATGCCAAAGCCAGAGAGTGCAATGAGCATGAACACTCCTTCTTCGCCCCTGGGGCTGAATTTGCGGTGTATTACCGCTATTCTCCCATCCAGCAGCAGGGGGAGGTAGTACCTCAGCGACCTGTCATTGTGCGTCGTTGATGACTCGTCGCCCCCTCGGCCGCCAGCTCTATGTCTTCCGGCGTATTCATCGACCTCAACTTCAGTGATTTCCCTGTAATCCCTGATTGTCGATGAAACTCGCCTGATGTCGATTCCTCCTCTTCTGTCTGTGGGAGCTGGTATCGAAAGAGCTCGGCATCAAAATGCTCGTGGTCTTGCCATGGATCCCCATCCGTTCTTGGATGGCATAGAACTCCTCCTCAGATGGCAGTTCCCGGGCTTCCATTATTTGCCTGATGTTGCTGTTGGCTTGGAGGTCCGAAGTCGACTCTCCTGTATAGGTGTCGGCTTCTCTCACTTGAAGCGGGAATTCTGAGACTCCCCGGACGATGAAATCATCTAGATCTGGTTGCTGCCGCAGTTGATGCAGCAACTCGTCAGGTCGGAGCTCTCTCTCCCTGCATTCAGGGAGGTTTTGGATGTCACTGAGGAGCAGGTACTCCTCGCCGTCAATGATGATGGGGGCTAGGTTTGTGATACCTAGCCCGAGTGGGGGAGCGACTCTGAGGGTCTGCCGGCTTCGCTCGAAGTTGGGTAACTCTTCTTCCGCTAGCCGCTGTTCTTCTGCTGGGTCGAGCTCCATGTACTCTTCCTCTTCTTCTGTCCTTCCTTCTTGCTCCTGCTGGTACTGTAGAAGGCTGCTGCTGAGGATGCTATGGGGTCCACCTCCATGGAAGGGATAAAGGTTTCCCCCATTGGATTTTCAGCACGGTGGGAAAAGAAGATCGCTAAGGCGGCGGTGTAGGAAAAATACTTGGTCCAGTCGACTGTCAGGACCATGTAGTCTGGCAACCTCTGGGCCTTGTTGGTCAGGTACTTGGCAATGTTTGGAACATCACCCAAGGCTGCTTGAAGGGATTGCCTGGGGACAAAGTAGCCTGTACAAGGGGGGAGCTGCACTAAGGACGGTCCTACCCTAGCTTGGAACTCTGTCAAAACTTGTCTATATGCTGGAGTTGCGTGCAGAGTGTCTTGGACATCTATTTCTTTCCGGAAAACTCGGAAAATGTCATTGACATCAGCCTCGGCAGCATGAGCACTGCCATCGCCTGAAGTCAGCAGTTGCCATTGCTCTAGGAAAGTTGGGAGTAACAGACGGATGTAGAAGCGCCTCTGGGAGCTAGAAAATCGCCTAAAGGGTCGAGAGCAGACTTGTAGGGTGCCAAGTGAGAAATGGGAGCCTATTTATAGAGAAGGGAAAAACTCTAATTTTTGGGTGACCTAGAAATTTATTGGAGCTGGGCAATTCTGACCTATTAAGAGGTCCAAATGAGGTTTTGAAAGCTACTTTTGGGGTTTGAGCATACAGGACTAGCTAATGAACCTATTGCAACAGACTGAAGGTCAATTGGATATGGCATGGTGGAGGAAATGCTAGGAGGTCTCACACGTTGCGCCCAGATCAAAACTGGGAGTCTTGGTTTTGCTCCTGGCGCGACGTGTGAGACATCAACTCTATTTTGGTTAAACTTGTCCAATTTGGGTGATATAAGGGTCTAATCCTGCTAGACTCATCGAGTTAGGCAGAATTGACCCCTTGTTTCGTCAATTTGGAGGTGTTTTGGGCTAATTTGGGCATGGTCTCACACGTTGCGCCCAGCTCAAAACCTGGAGTCTTGGTTTTGGTCCTGGCGCGACGTGTGAGACATCCTCTTAAATTGGTCTAAAATGTCTGATTTCACTAAAACAAAAGCTGGCACTTGTTAACTCAACTTAATTAAGTAAGATTACTCCTATCATTTATTCAAAAACTCTTTATATTAACGAAATTTTCATCATGTACAAAATTTAATAGGGCTCTCCCTTAATTATACTGGCCAAGTGCATATCCTTCTTCATTAGCGTGACTCGTTTAGCATGTACTGTGCAGGCTGTAGAATCTTCGAAGTGCTGCACTATCTTTTGCTCGGGCGCTTCCTGTAACGCCAGCAACATTTCATCTGTTACCCTCATCCCGGTGTTAAACTCCTGCATCACTTCCCTAACTAATCGGGCGAGCGGTGCGGGGTATTAGGACGCTGCGTTGAAAATGCCTAATTTCTCCTTGATTGCTTTCCTCTCGCTCTCCTTTCTGCGGTTCTCTTTTTGGCTGGTGGTCTAGGAGGCTTGGGCTTTTCGGTGGTGGCACGAGAGTGCAGCTTCTTCGTCCGGATGTCCCCTTCAATAGTCCTTACTCTTTTTCTTTGGTAATAGGAGTTGTAATCCTCCCACTTCTTCATATACGCGTTGTGCTCCCTCATCTTCCTCTCGTAGACCTTGATGGGGTCTATCACATACGCCTCTCGGGCTGGCCGCGGTGCTTTGTTTCTATCCCACGTCGGGTATGGTGGGGCCTGCGCTGCTTTCGGGTTGCTTTCCGGGTGGGGTCTTGCACGCTCATTGACGGGATCCTTCGAAGGACCTGCCTCTTTATCATGGGGGTTAAAATCCTCATCTTCCGAGTCATCCGAGGAGGATGGGGGCTTGTCTGCTGGCTGTTCTTGGATAACTACCTTGGTTCGTGGGGCTTTCTTGAGTTTCCTCTTGCCTACCTCCACGAACTTCCCTTTCTTCTTCTTCAGCTCTTCGGCTGCCTTCGCCTCCTCCTCGTCTCTCTTCCTCTTCTTTTCTGCTCTCTTCTTCTCTCGATGGCGTTCTTTGGCTTCATGTCTCTTGATCCACGCCGCTAGTTCTTCTTCTTCAGCTGGTTCGAGCGTCGGCTCCCTCTGTTCTTCATTTTGCTCGACCACCCGATCTTGCTCCTCCTTCTATCTCCTTTCCTCCTCCATCTCTTCGAAGACCTTCTGCATTACGTCTCCTTCCTCGTTGTCGAGGACTTCTGTTCTCGCATCGGAGTGTGCGTCCTCCTCGACCTCTGTCTCATCCCCTCCTTGGTAGGTGGGGTTGTCGGGACGCTCCTCGGACTCTGTTCCTTCGCTAGATGAAGGTTGGTCTTCTCTGTGAAAGAGCCGCTCTCGAAGTATCTCCTGGAGTAGGGCGCTGGGGGTTGTGTCTCCAGGAGGAACTCTAGCAGTTTGTTTCGTCCTGGCCATGTTTGACGGCTCCTCGATCCGATGTCGGGCGCCGAAAATCGCCTTAGGGAGCGGGAGCAGATTTCTAAAGAGGAAACGTGGAAATGAGGGGGGATCTAGATCTATTTATAGATGCGCATTTTAGGTCAAATTTCAAACTACTCTTTTAGGTGAGTCAAGACACTTATTAACCTATTACATGGGCTTAATTTAGAATTTTCTAACCTTATGGTCTCACATGTTGCGCCCAGATCAAAACCTAGAGTCTTGGTTTTGCTCCTGGCGCGACGTGTGAGACATGATGGATTTTGATGCTAAATTTTATGCTTTCTAAGCATGTTTCTAGAAGTGTAATATACTAATCTGGCTAGTTATTAGCTTAAAATTCGAATTAGCACGTTATTTTTCTGAAATTCATCAACTTTTAAGGTGTTTTTGGCCCAATGGCTTACACGTTGCGCCCAGGTCAAAATCTGGAGTTTTGGTTTTGGTCCTGGCGCGACGTGTGAGACCTTCTTGCTTTAGAAGGATTCGGCTCACTATTTTTAATCTTTTTATGTTCCAATTCTCTTAACTGTTACTAACTTAGCATTTACTACAAAAATGAGAAAAAACATTTCCCATTTTTCGAGGTTTGAGGATCCTATCAAGTTAGTACTAATGGGAGCATGGTCAGTGCTTTGCTCTTGGTCTCCAAGAACATAGCTCTGATACCACTGTGACGTCCCCTACTCATATACGGTGCCCGCACCGTATACAAACATGAGTTCATCCCCCATACCAGCTCCATACTGATACAGGGCCCTCCACGTATCACGGCAACCTTAATGAGTTCCAGTGGGAAGAATGAAGGGGTCATTTACCCTGTCTTCCTCAGGGCCTACCTAGCTGCGGAAGCGTAAACATACATGTCAGTATACAACATCAACATCACATAACCATCTCGAAGGATAGCTCATCACATATCTGCATAGACAAAGATCAGTACATCACATGGGGAATCCTACCCAAGGCTCAGACTCAAAGGGAATGCCCGGCGGCTTGGGTCTCGAGTTCATTCTTGAGGCAGAATTCATGGCAATGGATTTGGCTAGCATGAGAACATGGCTTAGGGTAGTCCACTCCATCCGCCCCTCCCTGTGCACACTTTGCGAGTAGGTTGAAGAGTATTTGGGACTGGCCGTAGCCATTTGGATGCATAGCCAAAGGGGCTATTCCTGGGTTGCATCTCCCCAGTTCAGATAGGTAGGGATCACTTCCTCCAGAGATCTCCATGCTGACTCAAGGTGACTAGAGAGCCGCTGCCCTTATTCGACTTGAACCCTTTGGAGTGGCGCATCACCCTACGGGTGTCGGAGCCCATGCCTTACCGCTTTCGGTGGCAAGCCATTAGACCCTAGTCCCGGTGATCCCGATAGACATTACACACCGGGGGATCGTTCAAAGTCGAGAACACGAACCTCCTTCGAGCCCGGTCTGGCCCCTTCACCCACAACCAGGTGTGGTTCTTGTACCTGAGGCGAATACTAGTAATGCACTAAAGGGACTAGCTAGGAGCATCAACTACTAGTTTGTGGGTCTCTACCCCCCTTCCCAATACAATGAGTCCACGAGAGATCATCCATCCATCACATCATTATAGAACTAAAGAATAATATCTAATCTACATCATAGAAGTTATGTTCTTTAGTTAGGGCTCGCTATCGGGGTCCTATGTGGTACATTATGGGCAATTCAATAGGCTAAACATGCTAACTCTATGCGGGAAGGGATTAGACTATTGAATTGACGAAATACCTGGTCCTTGGCTTGCTCCTCTTGATCGAATCGTCCATGTCCTTTGTCTTGCTTGGAATGCGGTCGGAAAGGGAATCTGACGAGCTAGAGCGCACAGGCAATTCTTGGGAGTCGGAATTGACTCTTGAGGCGCGCGAACTGAAGCTCGGAAGGTTCGTGGACGAAAAGGGAAGAATTAGGGTTTGGTTGCCTTACATAGGCTATCAGTTAGGTTTAGGGTTTCTATGACCCTTGGTATGCCTCTTAAAGGTTAATGGTCTAAAGTGCGCACATTAGTGTGCGCACCCTTGCAAGTTGCCCCCTAGGGCGCTACTTGCTTGGCTACTCGCCGTCGGCATTACCGTCGATTGGAATGGCGCGGTAATGCAGCGTGGCAGGTGCAATACGGTATACGTCTTGAGGCCGTTATATCGTCTTGGAAGCGTCCGACACTGCTCCAAGTCATTCGAATTAAGCCAAAGAGGCGATTGGGCCCCAAACCTCGACCCCGTCTGAAGGACGGGCTCGACCGGTGCAAAGCAGATGTTGATGGCCCCAATCATAGAGCTCTGCACGGTGGATGTTGTTATGCATGGCATAAAAGCTTTCCACCCGGCTGTCACATAAGCGGATGGACGCCTCCCAACAGAGCGAGGGGGGGAACTCCATCCCTAGGTACTTGTAGGTGGGCGTGACCTCTACAGGCTGTCCCCGATATGTGAGTGCAGGAGGCGTGGGGTGGCATGAAGTGGATATGAAAACCACCACGGTCTTGGCCAGATTCACGGCGCATATGTCGTAGCGATAGAATGTGTCTAGGGCATCGGATGAGGCTGCATAGCCGGGGTGTGGGCGGAAAGGTCAACATCGTCCGCATAGATGGTGGCGGATGACCTGGTGCAAAAGCGTATGCCATCCCCATGCTCGATAAGCCGGGGCTCTAACCGATCAATGTAGAGGCCAAAAGTGTTGGTGAGAGGGGCAGCCCCTGGGACCCGATACTACTTGGTGAATGCTTGGCCCGTCGGTGCATCCTGCCAAAACAACTCTCGTGACGGCTTTGTATATGGCATTACGCCCGCGAGGCGTGGCAGCCCGATTGGCGCAGATCTAGCCCATAGCTTTTCAGGGGCCGTATCAAAAAGCGCGAAGTCCACAAAGCAATACAAGTCCTGCCAGATGGTTCCGTTTGTCTTCAATCGGTTACTTACGGTGTAAAGATATGGTCAATCGTTGAGTGGCGGGGTCTAAAAGCCTCGCTTGTGTGAGGGCTCGCACATCCGGCCACCTCGCCCGGTGGGTCAATCGGCCGCTTTCGAGAATGCCGCCAACCTGTTTGGCAAATCCGAACCGACCATATGATCGTCCGTGGTGGTATTTTGGGGACGGTGGGTAGCCCGCCTTGTGAATGGGGACAACCTCGCTTGTGGTCCATTGTCGGGGAAACCTTCCCCGCAATGCTCGTTGAATAGGGTAGTGAGGATCGGCACCGGTGGGCCCGCCCATTTGAGTAACTTCGGCACGCATACCATCGAGGTCAGTTGCCTTCCCATTAGCCGGCCGTTGCAGGGCCCTCCACAACATCCTCCTCGCGAGAACCAATGGGGGCCATCCCGGGGGGTATGGGCGTCTGGCCCCTGGTGGGTCATAGAGCTCTTTGCTGAAAATACCGTTCCCCTTTGCGGGTGTGATGTCTCACGTAGGTTGGGCTGGCCTTGAAAACACTCTGCGCCAAAAGGTTCGAGGATGAGTGTCAGCCGGGCGAACATCTCCCCATGATGCCGACAAGGTACCGCGCCTTTGTCTCTTCCGGATGGGGCGATGCGTGTGGTGCTTTTGCCTGCGAGTACACGGATCGATCGAATGTGAAGACTGGTGCTTTGCGTTCTTTACACTCCGCATCAAACCATTGGTTACGAAATATTACTGACCACGGCGATGATGCGGGGGTCTGCCAAAGCACTGTCCATTTGCATCCCGTAATAGCGAAGTCAACTGGGTCTATCTGTTTGCTCTAGTGTGGGGTCAGAATTCTTTGGCGGGGGCATCCATGAGCATCTTGGCGTAGTCCTACTGCCGCTCATAATCTAGTCTGGCCGAGGATGGTGAGGGGCTGGCATAGTGGGGGTTACGGCGGCTTGCCAAACCATGTCCAAATAAAGTGGGAGGTGATGCGAAGTCGACCTCCTCATCTCGGATTGTCGGTGCCCACCCGAAACGATCGATGAGATGCATATTTTCTTGCAACTACGAGCACATAGTCCACCACACTAGACCCTCCCGGCCCCCGATTGTCACATGCGCATGTGCACTTGCGAGAAGCAGACCCCTTGTGACGAGCCGTTGCAAATTATCAAGTCAAAAATACCACATAGCGGGAACAGCAATGCGCAAAGCGAGTGACACGGGCTGTCGCCGGATCCTCGTGGCGGGTTGCTTCCGCGGGGCGTAGGCTGCGACAGGACATCGTCGTGAGGGGTCAAGTCTCATGGGCTGCTCTATTCCTGTCCATGCATTGAAATCCCCAAGAAGGACGACCCTACCCAACAGCTTGTGCTGCTGTATGTCATCATATAGATCGACATAAGGGTCCATCCTATCCGCATCGGGGTGGCTGCGATAGAAGGTGCTCTCTGCATGAGGGAAATAACAGGTGGCCAGAAAAAGAGGGTTGCCACTGGTATTATGCACACGAACCCACAAGTATCGGTTGTGTCTGTCTGTCTTCTGGAGGGTAACCGAATGTGCCAAGGTTGTCCGGTAGTAGCAAGCAACCCCACCATGACCCCTCGTCTGTGTGCATGTATTGAAGACCGAGAAATGTTGGTAACCCTACAGATCCGGGTAGCCTATGCCCAAAGATGCTCGCGATGTCTCCATGAGAAAGATGAGATCCATATCGCTGCCCGCGAGTTGAGACTGCCCCCTCCTTACGCCAAAGGAAGCCTCGACAATTCCATGAGACCACCCGAGGCACAATTCCTATTTGTCGCCAGCTCGCGGGTATGCGCAAACTCGAGTCGCGGGGAGGAGGCCGGAAGTGAGGCCGAAAGGAGAAGTAGATGGAGCCGGAGGCGGCGATGTGGTCAGAGGGCATAGGTCGGAGGGAGGGAGCAGGAGTAGTAGGTGGAGAGGGAGGGGGTGGTAGGAGAAGCGAAGCGGGGCCACGCTCACCGGTTGTTGGGGCTCGCGGGTGCGGCAGATGCAGTAGTGGTGGCGGATAATGTGCATCCCATACGAACCAATCCTGCGGCACCCCTTGGTGGCTAATGCCTCTGACTACGACAAGCTCTGTCTGCGTGCCTCTGGCAGCGGGTGTGAGGTCCCGTCCACATAGAGGGATGTCCCCTTGACATCTTGCCACGGGCCAATATGGCATCACGCACTGCGCATCCGCAAATAAAATATGACAATGCGGTCCAACGACGGCTTAGCCCCATGGCGTGGCTGCTTTCGAGAAATGTGAACGCCGGGGAATGTCATCCGTCGAGATAGTGTGTGTTGGATGTTGTGGGCGAGACTCTCCCCCCTGATACGGCATGCCTCGGACTACAGTTGTGGCCTCTCATGCGCACTCTTGGAGTTTTCGACCCGGGTCAAAAAAGGTGGGCGCAGGGAGCAATCTTTGAGGGGTCTTGGTGGTGTTTGGGATGGCGTGGGGTGGCTTGATCGCGGGGCAAAGCGGTGTGGTCCTCGGGTGCCGGGCGTGGAGGTCGGGCTAAGGGTAGCGATACGAGCCGGCGTCTCGCATTTTGTGAAGCCCGAGGAGCGCAGCTCTTGCGGGGAGCTGCCTTTGCTTGGCCATCTCACTGCTGCGGGCTAGCTGCGTGACTATGAACCTCGGTAGGGAGACCCCCGCCCTGGCTCTATGGATGGCTGCCCGCAACCCCCGGAGCCTCCGGGCTCGAGTAGCGAGGCGTTTGGAGCCCCCAGCACACGCAAGGCCCGCCAGGCGGGCTTGCCGCCGATCGCAGACTGAAGAACCCAAAGGCGTAATGCGGGCATGCGCGAAGAGCGGCCTGCGCTCCACGCGTGCCATGGTGGTGGCCTCCTCAACCTCCCCGACGAAGCCGGTGACACCGTGACCATCGCCTCATGCATTGTCGCTCCTCTCCCCGTGTCATGGTGTCCAGAGTGATGAACCACGAGTCTAGGCGGCCCGCATGTCCCGAAGCTCTGCCCGGCTTTGTTGCTGCTTTCGAAGTGTGTCGGGCCAAGGCCATCTTTCGTCCGTATGCGGGTCTCCAAACCTGTGATGCGGTTCTTCTCGACCACCAGTTGCCTTCTGAGCACTGGGGTGCCGAGGACTCCATCTCCACTACCATGCCAGCCAAGCGGGCACTGTTAGCCTCAATACGGGCACTGTTAGCCTCCACGCCCGCTTTGACGTGGCTCCAATTCTCTGCCGAGGCAGGAGTTCCTGTGTGGTCTGAGCAATGAATCCCTTCCGGCCGGGCTGGCTGCGCTGAGGGGGCCTTAGCCTTAGCCCGCGCCTCCTTCTTCATGGAGGATGACTCCCCCCTGTCCATGATTGCTGATCGGGACCGTTTGCGTGGCGGCCCCTCGCCTTGGGTTTCCCAGGCTAGCCCATCTTCTGTGGCCATGACTTCCAAAGTTTGAGGGGTCTCTGGCTGCGAAAAGGGTGCTTAGAATCCAATTTGGGGACTCAAAAACGCGGGCAGAGCACGTTTTGGGGGTTTGGGGGTTTGGGGGTTTCCAAAGTTTGAGGGGGCTCTGGCTGTGAAAAGGGTGTTTAGAATCCAATTTGGGGAGTCAAAAACGTGGGCAGAGCCCGTTTTGGAGGTTTGGGGGTTTTGGGGCTAGAGAGAGATTGTAAACCCTAGAGAGAGAAAGCCAGAAAGGGGCAAAGCAAGGGGGCTCTATGCAAGGGCAGTGAGGGCGTTAGAGAGAGAGTGAGGAGGGCGCTAGAGTGAGGAGGGGAAACTGTGAGCCCTAGGGCTTGCTTTCCCAACCCATGTTATGTGTAACAAAATTCCATGAAATTAACCTGTACTCTGGCATCAGATTCTCGGCTTCTTCTAAGTTGACATGATGTATATATCTAAAACAATTGAATTCCAAGTCACCACATTTTGCAAAAGGCTGGTCTTCTTAGATACTATTTTGGCAAATTAAAGAATGCCAATCACATATAGAGGCATATTATGCTTTGCAAATGTATGAAGGTGAAAAGAAAATCAAAATCTGAGTGTCATTGACCATCTGATCTGCGTGAAGAGTTTAGATAGCTGCAAAGGCTAAAAATCAAGTAATCAATGTCATATTCAAATCTAAAAAACAACAACAAAAATGCATGAAGCTATCACAAATCTACAAAAATGAAAAAAAAAAGCAAGTTTGTGTATCAAATTTACGAAAGATGTTGAGAAACAATACAAAAAAATTGTTGTGGCAACCAGATAAGCTACTGGAACAAAATAGCCACAGTGGAAACCGCATATGGCCACCTATCGAATGGTGGCCGCGGCTGTGAAGGTCAGCACCAACGGCTGGAAACTATGCGCACTTCAAAAACTAACATCCATGTGCCTTCAAGATCTCCAGCATTTCCAGTTTTCTAGCAAACCACTAAAATCGGCATACTTTCAGACATTCTCCACAAATTCGATGTGAATTTGGCTTGACCTGCTTCCGTTGATTCGTTTGCCAGAGTCATTCCCACTATATCTGTTTAGCTTGTCCAACTCAGAACATGGAGTTATGCATCTTATGTGCCTTCCAGTGCATTCCTCCCCACCATTGCTAGGCGTCAAGGTTGGAATGCCAAAACTTGAGGTAGAATGAAAGGAAAGAACTACAGACCGAAAGATAGCAGTCTTGTAGTATTAAAGGTCACAATCCCAGCCCCCATTCCAAAATCTTAAGCATTGGGCCACGTGCGGATCAATCCGGGCAAAAAGTTCTATGCCTCCACGATAACGAGACAAGGTCCCAGCTCTTAAATTGATCTCCCGGCTCTTAAATTCGGTCCACGGCTCCGGCTCCCATCTTTCTTTGCGGGGATCTTGAGATCTGAGAAACATGGCCAAGCAAAGCACGAGCCTTAGCAATATGTTTGGACCTTAGAAAAGCATGTACCGCACAGAATCAAGCTCAACAAAAAAATCGGGGCATTTGGAGGCGACCTGCAGCACCTAAGTTCAGAGGCGACCTATTGCCGGCACTTGCGGCACAACAGGGCGGAGCAATGCATATAAGAAAAGCCATCGTTGATCTTGTCCAGTTGCTCCGTTAACAGTACGACAGAGATATTGATTCTTTAGCAGAGTTGTCTAACCCGAGGTGCACACTTTGCTGCAATTCTAACTATGCCACGTGTCCTGTCACGTAAGCTAAAAAAAATCCTGTCCCTCGGATCTTTTATTTTCGGCATCTACGGTTGGGGAATTTCAAAGAACTCCAGAAAAATCAGTCTCGCTCCAGAAAATTAGTCTCCTCAGTCCCATACTGAACTCTTGTTGCATATGGCATTGTGAATAGCATCTTGGCTTTTGGGCTCCAATCTTTTGTGGTCATTTTCTTTCTTAGATTCTAAAGCATATTTTTTGTTTCTACCATCGAAGTTTAGGGTTTCGAGGCGATCCTTGTTTCCTGGAAGCTTCCGGAGAGGCGAGCCGATTCCCTTTGGCGATGGTGGTTGGGAGCCATTGCATGCAACAAGAATACAACAGTGTGTGCGCATTTGTGTTATAAGCATTTGAGCATGAGGCACAATAAAAGGATTCTCTAGATAACTATGAAGCAGGTAAGTCCCAGTAAGAAGCGTTGTAGGATACGTTAGAATAAGGCTTTCAATTTGTACTTGCAACATCAATAAAGGAGGCAATAGAGGGGGCTAGAACTTGCAACAAAGTCCATGGCTAGAGAAGCAGAAACTAATTTCGTTGTTCTGCGAAGTTTTATTATTCAGGGACGAGCAAACAGCAAATCAAATAACATGTGGAACCTCTAACAAGTGGAATCTCGGGCAAAGTTAATTATAGGCCAAGGGTTGAGACGTAATCGGGGCTTGCAGCAGAGCATCCCAGGTCTTAATTCGAGCATTCACTATTATGGAAGGTGCTATTCTGAACTTTCGAAGACCAAATTAAAGCGAGCAAAAGGTTCGAGTCTGCATCTGAGTCTTTTGTGTTGTGGAATATGTCCTGAACTGTTTTAAATTGATCCTTGTCATTGGAGTAAAACTGTGCACTTTAGTTTATTCATTCTAGTAAAGATGGCATATGTAGTAGTATTTCTAAAGCAGTAATTTTTGGAATGTGTTGAAGTGTAGAACCTAATGCATTCTTTGTTATTAATAGCATGTTGGTTGTTGCAACAACAGCATCAGGCTATGTCATGGGAAGTGGTCCACTAATTGATTCGAGCTGCCCGGGTTGGTTGTGCAGGCACTATGATGGCAGCAGGCTCGGCAAATACATTTAATCAGGTTGGTTTCTCAAATATAAGTAACTGTATCGTCGAGTTTTACTTCCATTGTTAAAGCAAGAAATGAGGGAAACGAAATTGTGGGAGGAAAACCAACTAATTGAAGTTGTGATATTTTGCAATACAGGAATTTGTAACGCTTGGTTGACTAGTTTTTTTGCCACATGTCAATGAAATACTTCCACACTAGAACTTTCTTGCAGCTAGGAGGCCAATATCTCAATGGTATAACATCTTCATTTTGTTTCCAATTTAACCAATCACTTTATCCAAACCTTTGCGTGCTATCTCAGGTAGTGAAATATTGTAAGAAAGACACTTGTTCACAACCACATCCTTCTTTTAGTAATTACAAAGGTTATAAATCTTCTAATTTAAAAAATAAAATAAAATGCAAATAAATGTTTCCTGTGTACCTAATTCTATCAACCCGGAAGTCATGCTATATGAGATCTATCATTTTCATTTACGTCATTATTGCTTAATGGACCCCTCTAGGTGAGATTTTTAGACTTTGGAGTAGAGAAGACATTGTGGTCTTCTCTACTCCAAAGAATGGTATATGTTAAAAAAGTTTCCTTCAGCTCAGTGTGTCCTTATATGCGAGGATATTTATATGATATACAGAACACTTGTGTCTTTGTGGACATAAATTTTTACGTCCAAAGAATGGTATATGTTAAAAAAGTTTCCTTCAGCTCAGTGTGTCCTTATATGCGAGGATATTTATATGATATACAGAACACTTGTGTCTTTGTGGACATGTTAATAAACTCAAAAGCATCTTGTTAGACTACTGATGTAGTGATACTTATCTTTAGCATCAGGTAGTCTCAAATCACTAGCAATATTGGAGTTCGTCAGGGTTGCCCTTTATCTCCTACACTCTTTGGCTTGTACATTGATCAATTGGAAGAATGACTTGATAATCATGGCGGCGGAGGTCCACATATGGCACACTATATCATTAGGCAACTTATGTATGCTGATGATGTTTCACTTCTGGCACATACCGCTGCTAGTATGCAGCAACATTTATATGCTCTGCACAGTTTTTGTGAGAACACAGGTCTGCCTGTTAATCTCCAAAAGACCAAGCTTTTGGTAGTTCAATCTTCTCGTCACAATGTTCCCCCTATGCACTATGATAGCCGCGAAGTTGAAGTTGTAGATAGCTACAAGTATCTTGGTATAGAATTCTGTAAGAACACAATTTGGGAACAGTGTGTTACCAAGCGGGTGGCTGCTGGATGGAGAGCACTCTATGCAATGCAAAACAATTGTTTTCGTGCAGAAATTCATGATTGGCCACGGAAAGCCCACTTGTTTCGGGCTTTGGTAGAGCCTGTTTTACTGTATGGTTCTGAAGTGTGGGGGCCTGCCATTACTGCTAGTGGTTGGGAGAGCTTGGAGCAGGTGCAAAAGTCCTTTCTCACTTACAGCCTCGGAGTTAAAACAACGGTGCCCTATGCTATTCTTTTACAAGAGGCGAGGGTTTTTGGCCTCTTCAACATTACGCCATGAAGCGCCATCTCCACTATATCCGCAAGGTGCACCACATGGATGATGTTAGGTATCGTTCTTGCACTTGCCATGGTGAATCTCCTCGGCGTTTGAAACGATGTTGGAAAGAGCATTGCACTACATGGTTTGCGGTCGTTGGGGGTAACCGTGCAACGAAACCGATGATGCTTGCCGGTTCGATCCCGAGCTTTTGCAACAATATCTCAATGGTCATTTTTCTCAAAAGATATGGGACTTGATTACTTTGGCCCAAGTGAAAATTGGTCATTATCATGCACACATAAATCCCATCTTGGCACCAGGGCCCCAAGCTTATTTGCTTGCTTCATTGTCCAGGAACAAGCTTGTAGCTATTGCATGCACGGGGTCCCCAAAATTTCTGATTGAGGCAGGTAGATGGGAGCGGCCGCAGAATTGCCGCTGGAAGAGACTATGTGTCGTTGCCGCCATGTGTTATTGAAGATGAAAGCCATACTCTTCTGAGTTGCCCTGCTTTTGAGATAGTTCGGAATCATTTTTTGACCTTAGCATTCCATTCCACGCTTCCACAACTCCTCAGAGCACCATCTGTGCATGACTTGTTATACATACTTGAGGTTCTAGATAAACATCTGCAATTACTGAGCCCTCAGTAGTCATTATCTCCGCTTGTCTACTATCATCATTACTGCAAAGGTTTTTCCCTTGAAAACCTTTCGAGGCAGGGGTTTTTTAATCCTAGTAGTAATGATTGTACTAGTCCATTGTATGGGTCCCATGACCTATTGGTCTCCGTGGACGTTAAAAAAACTATTCTATTCTATTCTATTCTTATTAGCTGCACAGGTCATAGAGGTCATAAATAATGCTAAGATGAGAAGAGGCCGCTCCCTTCTGGCTGTGTTGGATTTGTACATGCTTGCTCATCTGCTATTAGAGCTAGTGTAGTTGGTGTCAGCCTATTGGGAAGCAAGATATGTCTCATTGGCTTATTATCTTAAAATTTTAAAGATATTCCTTAAGGATTGGTTTTCCTTTTTAGGCAGCTTCAACTCCTGCAGCTATGGCTTCTGTTCAAGCCTTATTTGGCTCTGCCATCTCTAAATCGGCCATCCTTGACTCATTTCGCCCCTTTCCCTGCCTTTCCAACGTCTTTCTGGTCATATCCGGTATTATCATCGTTTCCTCTTCTCCTGGTTTCGGAGATATCCCGGCCATGCAATCCATAAGCTTCATGATTCCTTATGCTCCAACTACTTCTATACTTTGCTCAACATCATATTAACCCTTAATTCCATCCATGATCTTTACCAGATTCACTTAAACTCCCTGTAGTAGCACATGCAACTCAAACTCTAAATCTTAGTTACAGTAATATATTGCAAAACATTGCTTCCTTAACCATACCGGTTTTAATCAAATTATTACTTATACCCCAACCCTACATTTCCGCTAGCTTTTTTTTTGGAAAAAATATGCAACCGAAACACAAAATATGCCAAAAAGTAGACGTGTCATTACCTAGACAAAAAGGCGTCTTGGCATAGCAATTATATCAGTTAGATATGTAGGTCTTGGAAGTGATAGGCTCATCAATGAGGCGTGGTTCTTATTAAGAGGCTTGCCACACTCTAGTCGTGTCAAATTGCAGTGCGTCTGGTTACATGTACAGAAAATCGAAATAGGCTAGCAAAATCATAACAAAATCATTTTGTGCATGACATCTCGCAAAGTTAACCATTTTTTTTTCTTTCTATAACAAAAAGAAAAGGTTGTAAATGTTGGATGGGGATTTTACACCTTTAATGGGGCATGGTCCTAAATGTTGAAGCCCCCTCTGGACCAGTCCACTCTAGGCGTGGCAAATTGTAGTGAATTTGGTTACAACTGGAAGATTTTTTTATAGAAAAACGAAATGACGAAAATCATTTTATACATGACATGTGGCAAAGTTGTTTTCTCTAACAAAAAGAAAAACGGGGCTGTAAATTTTCGATGACAAATTTACACCTTTAAATTCATCAAGCTTCGTCCCAAAAACCTGTACACTGCAACAAAAACCATTGGGATTGCCTCTTCGATGCATTGTCCAGCTCGAAACAAGGATTTGAAATTCTGAATCTAAACTTTCTATAACTTGCACAGTAATTCTGTTGGATTGCAAATTCCTGGAAATATTTGAACAGCTTCTTCACTTATGCTTGAAAACATGGCTACCATCATGCTCGCCCAGGATCGTTCCTTAGAATCACCAAAGCCCTCTTTCTGTTTTGCTTGTAAGAGTATATGATTACCATCTTTTTCATCGACTTTTTTAGCGGTCATTTTTTGTCTCAGATCTAAATCATTTGTGCCGGATTTATTGATATTGCTAAGGTCCAATTGTTCCTCGCCATAGCCAGAAGCTTCAGATATAACTCGTAGTTGTGAAGGGGCATCTGTTTGCCATTCAAGAAGACCTGCTTCATACATAAATGCCAATCTTGAGGCCGTCCTCCAACGGAGTACTCTAAGCTCCGGCCCTGCCTTTTCATTCTCTTTTAAATCTGCATTTAAATCCAAAGAATCATTTCCAGCCCTAACTCCGCATTCATCTAAAGACACGTTTACAGATGAATCTTTGAAAGAATCCAAATTGTTTACAGAATGCAGCGAATCCGGCAGCGGAACATGGCTGCACCTTTCAGAATCTCCCTTTTTGCAGGCGGCCATGGCAGAGAAAGATTTCTGCATCTTTTTTGCGATTCCGTCACAATACGACGTAGGGCAGACATCGGCAAGGGATCTTTTTCTGCAAATGGAAGAATTATTCCTGATAGCTCTGATCGCCGGAACAGGCCGGAAGAGCTCCTCCATAGCCGCCATGCCTCCTGTGCCCCATTGCAGCATATGGCGATGCCTTTTATTCCAGCATCGTGCATTGTGGACCGTCCGATGGATCGTCATCTGCCGTTGGCATATTTGTCGTGTAGTAACCTTTGTGTACAAATAACGATATGCCATGTCCATCTTGCATGGATTCTTTTTTTTTTTTTTCTTATATTTTTGGAATAATCGTTTCAATTCAAGAAAATCATTCAATTCGTAGAAATATGTGGAGATGTGCTAATGATGCCAGATGCCAGTTTCCTCCTCGAAACTCTCGGAAACTCCCGACCTCCCTCCGGTGGGTTTCCCCACATAAATCAATACTAAGGCAAAATTCTGTTCATTTTTTTGCTCTTCTTGTGCTCTCCGGCGCTGGTGCTTCTCTGGCTCATTTTGAGTTTTTAGGGCGGCTTAATGTAGATCTTGCAGATGCTTGCATGTTTCTTGAAGTTCTTTATAGTTTCTTGATGATTCTTTACTGGCTTTCCTTGCGTTGTTCTTTCCATGGCTCTTAGCTAGAGTTCTTATGGCTTTGAAGAGTTGGTGTTTGCCTGCCACAGAATTCTTATGGCTTATGGTTTGAAGAGTTCTTACTGCTTAGATCTCTACAGGGTTCTCACGCTTAGAATTTCTACAAGGGTTCTAAGGGTTTCTACAGAGTTCCCACATCTTAGAGTTTCTACTATTGGACTAATGAGCTTGGTGGCAGATGTAATGAAGAGATGACGTAGCGAAGAAACAACATGGCATTTATTGTTAACTGTTAGTAGTAATGTAATTCTAGATAGTTAATTATGCATTCAACTTTGAGAACTGTTTGAATTGTAATCCTGCTATATATATTCAATGAAGAACAAGAGGCAATGTGTGCTTTTCTTTGGAATCTTAGATCATATGAGTTCTTGAAGTTCCTGATCTCCTTTATGGTGTCAGAGCCGGTAAATTTGTGATTGAATCAAGGATTGTGATTGGAAGGGAGCTTAGAATTATGTTTAAGAAGAGGTCTTTGGAAAAATTGAATGTCAATAACTCTTATGTTTGGTTTATCAAGTTAAGCGGAGTATTAGCAAAGAAAGGATTATGGGGTGTTTGTTTTGGAGCGAAAGATGCTCCTACGAAAAAGGAGGAAGAAAAAGAGGTGTCAAAGGAATGCTAAATGGGAGCAATTCAATTGGAAAGCTAAGAATCGAATGATGAAATATGTGCAAGGTGCGAGGCATCGAGGCGACAAAAAACTGCCAAGGAAGCTTGGGAGTACCTAGTAAAGGCATTTAGGAAGGATCAATTCAGCCAGCAAGTCATGCTCTATACACAGATTTTTACCATGAAATGTAGGGGAGGAAGTAAACACATACATTGTGAAGATTATGACGGCAGCAAAGCAATTGCATGGAATAGGAAAGCCACTTCCAGATGATGCAATCGTAGGAGCACTGATTATGAGGCTGCTTTCATCCTATGATGGGGTCCAAACAGTAATTGGTGGAGCAAAGAAAGTCACCATGAACTGGGCATGTGCTGCAAGAAGAGGCTATGAAGTCTAGCAGAAAGAAGCAGGACAGCAACAGATCATATGACCCCGGAAAAAGACATCTTCTATAAAATCAAAAAGGAGAGAGGAAGGAGAATCGTGATGACGGTAAAGGAAGGCTTCAAGTGCAAGGAGAGAGGAGCATTCGCATTGTTTTAAGATCCTCAACTCAAAAGATCAAAAACGTACTTTACGTCCCTGGATTATCTGTTAATCTACTCTCTTTGTCAAAAGTGGACGATGCCAAGCTAGACGTCCATTTTGGGAATAGGAAGTGCATATTAAAAAATGAAAAGGAGCATGTGATTGCCATTGGATAGTGGGAAGGTAATTTGTATAAGCTTTCTTGGCCAAAGAAAGGAAGCAAGGCGGTTCTGGTTGAGCAAGGGATAGGGCATAACCAACTACGTGGTATGAGAGACTTGGCCATGTAAATCAGAAATATCTTGAGAGGATGTCTAAAGAAAAATCTATTGGAGGGTTTGCCCCAAAGCTAAAGAGGAAGGAGTCAATCTATGAAGGGTGTTTAAGGGAAAAACAGGCCCACACTCCTTATCCAAGAGGGAATGCAATCAAAGCAAGCAAAGTGTTTATCTAGTCCATATGGATGTTTGGGGACCGTCCAAATATTGCTCAATGGGATGGAAGCAGTATTTCCTGCTGTTAGTTGACGATTTTTTAGAAAAGCTTGTGTGTTTTTCAAGAAGTTGGAAAAAGGAAGTAGAAAATGATATGGATCTGATAATCAAGAGAATTCGGACGGATAGAAGAGACGATTTCACATGGAATTTGCTTCACAAGTTTTTATTGGAAGCTGGGATCAAGTGGAAGATGTCAGTTGCTCATGAACATGCAGAAAATGGGGTTGTGAAGGACAAACCGAACGTTGTAGAAAGTGCAAGATTGATGATGAAGGCAGGGCATGTACAGTCCATGTTCTGGGTAGAAGCTGTTAAAGTGGCAGTATACATTCACAACAAGATCCAATTAAAGCTTTAGAAGGTCAAGTCCCTGAGATGGCTTGGAGTGGAAGAAAGCCATCTATCAAACATCTTCAAGTATTTGGCTGCAAAACCTTTGTTTTTGTGAGAAAGGAGGAGTGCAAAAAAGAAAAATCCAGTAATCCCAGTATCAAGTGTATCATCATAGGATATTGTAAGAATAGCAAAGGATATAAACTGTATGATCCAAACACAAGAAGAATTCTAAATGGAAGAATTGTTCGATTCGATGAAGAGGATTGTTCTTTGAGTGCAGGAGACAACAGGAGGATGCCCTATTGAATCTACAAAGGAACGTGAAGATGATATTTCAAATTCGTCCTCAGATAATGGGGCATCTTGTGGTAGTTTTGATAGGGAAGACAGAGACCTTGAGCCAGACCAGGTCTCAGAAGTGTTTGGTACAAAGGATGTAGTTCCAATACTAGTGAATGAAGCAGAAGATGACATTCCCAAACACTCTCAAAGAGCATAAAAATGTTGGAATATGTCCAATCCGCCACCTCATCTATCTTAGCCACGTCGTATGATGACATGGCAATCCATCTATAGAGTCGTGTCCATTCATGTAGAGTCGTACCTGTTATGCATATAAGCTATGGTGGGAAGCTTGTTCCCAATCCAGTTTTCTCTATTGAATATATATCTACATTCTAGTTATCTCTTCTGTTTTCCTAAAGTTAAGATGGTATCAGAGCCTGCGTGCTCTTGATCCTGGGACGCAGGGATGAAGGACGAAGTAGGGGAACCTCCTCCCCAAATGAAGAAATTAAGGAAAAGGAGATTTCTATCGAAGGATGTGTTTAAGAAATGTATTAAGGATTTTCGATTGAAAAGCAAAGCCTGCATAACTGCATGCTTTACTGGTCGGCGATGTATTCTGGAAGAAGACAGAGTTCCGGCAAAGAATTCCGCTGCACATGCCCAAATCTTCAGAAATCTAATTGAAGATTTGCAAGGGGAGCATTTAATGAAGATGCACCATGAAGGGAAATTTCCAGACGAAGTTGGGATTTACAGCAAGGGAGGGACGCCTCCAGAATTTGATGCAGACCCTAGGCAGATTGCCAAGAAGCACTTCGGTGAAGATGCCGCAGGAGATAGCCAGAAGGATGCTGCCCAACAAATTGTGGCAATCCAAGACGATTTGGGAGAAAGAAGCATGGCTATAGAAGCCCAATTCGGCTTTCATGGGGTCGAAATTGCAGACCCTAAGGTAGCCACCGTTGAAGCCGTTGGTGAGGCCATTGAAATTGTCTCAGAATACAAGACAGAAGCCCGAAGGGCCAAGAAGCCTGGGAATGCCATAAATTTAGCTGGGGCCATGCAGAATAGCCGAGAATTTAGAGCACTTTTGGAAGTATCGTTGATGGCTTACAAAAGGCTGTGGAAGAAAGCAAAAGAGCCATTGCCGTTGGAGATGCCGCAGATGCGGTCGAAGAGGTAGAAGCCCAATCTGGCTTTGAAAGGGTCGGTCCTTTGCAAATTGCAGTTGATGTCCTGGAGAATACCCTAGGAGACCCATTGCTGCTTACAGATGGGGCCGTGATGGCAGATGAATTAAGAGGCAAATCCGCCTATGATAGGGTCGGAATTGAAGACCCACTGAGGCCCAGTGCAGAAAACTTGAGGCAAACTGGAGATGCTCACATCCAGGGAGGGCACAATACTCAACATGCAAACCAATCAGCGAAAGATCGGCCTGACATAACTTATTTACAAGGTATTTTTATGCTTTTTAATGAAGCTCTAACTTTCAAGAAAGAACTGGATGAGACAAAGCATCAGGCAGACGCACTGCAGCAAATTCAGGCAGAATTACCTATGTCACAAGAGACTTCTTCAGAGGAAATGCATTTAGTTTTTTATTTGAATTTCATATCCAATCCCAAGCAGCTCAAAAATGCTCCAATCCCAGTACCGCCCATTGTGCTTGAGATTGAGGGAGGGAATGTGATGAATTTAGATCAAGATCAATTGACACTTGACAATTATATTTGCAAGAAGGAAAATGCATTTATAAGAGAGGAGAAATTGACAGCGAAGGCATACAGATTGGAGCAAGAAAGCCTTATAGATCTCTTTCATGATTTCGGAGAGGACGGCACAATGTTTGAACTGATTTTACAGCATACTAGTCCTGAATTATTGCTTATGGCAGCCATAAACATGGCTGATAGAGAGCAGCCGATAGCTCCAAAAGTTTGCATAAACAAAGTGCCAACTATGCTGATAGAGAGCAGCCGATAGCTCCAAAAGTTTGCATAAATAAAGTGCCAACTATATCTTTCCTGGGAATGAAATCTAAGAAGAAGGTCATTGTTTCAAATTTGAAGAATACGAATAACATTCAGAAGAAGACTAGAAGATGCAGGAAAAGCCAAAGATGGCTTACTCACGAACCTGGCCACGATGATTTTGGCTAGATGAGGTGTTCGTCTTGAGGGAGGGTGTTGGAATATGTCCAATCCGCCACCTCGTCTATCTTAGCCACGTCATATGATGACATGGTAATCCATCTATAGAGTCGTGTCCATTCATGTAGAGTCGTACCTGTTATGCATATAAGCTATGGTGGGAAGCTTGTTCCCAATCCAGTTTTCTCTATTGAATATATATCTGCATTCTAGTTATCTCTTCTGTTTTCCTAAAGTTAAGAAAAAACCCATTGAAAGGAATCTCCAAAGATTTGCTCTCAATTGTGCAGTGCACGTGATGAACCAGCAAACTTCCAAGAGGCTGGACAATCAAAATTGTGGCAGGCCGCCATGGCAGAGGAGATCTAGTCATTGGAAGAGAACCAGGCATGGGATTTAGATGGATTGCTACAAATCGAAGAGTTTCAGATGCAAATAAGTGTAAGGTCAAATACAATGATGCGTTTTTTCAGTCTGAGATATGTTTCTCAATCTGTGAATTGATAAAGGCCCTCATGCCTATGTTTTTTAAATTTGGGTTGCTTTTCTTGACTCGCGAGTCGGATTAGACCCTCAGACATGCATTTTTCAATATGTGCTACCTTTTATTGGCTACCTTAAACCTGCCTTTTTCACTATGAACTGCCCTTTTCTGATTCCCTTCGACCTGCCTTCTTAACTCTGAGTTGCCTTTCTTGACTCACAAGTCAAAAAACGCTCCCTGCATTTTTCAAAAATGGTCTTCAGAACTGATTTTTATTTTAATTTTCATGGCTGTGGCATCGCTTGACTAAATTGATTCTATCTATTGTAGTCCTTATCCCGACCAGATAGTACATGCTCGAAATCAATGGAAAGACTCGATTCATTGAAGAAAGAAGGCAAGGAGAGGATTTTGGACAACTGCCTTGTACACATTTCTATCGTCTTCAAGTTGCTTCCATGGGTTGGAACAGATCAAAGGGTGCTCCACACATTGTTCCCATTAGGTGGTCCGTGTATGAAAAGGGTGTAATCGTCGTAACAGCATGGCCGCCATAATCTCTTCGTTTACTATAAAAATAAATTGTAATGAAATATTTATTGAATACTAACACTTTGTCTAGAGAAAATAAACTTTGTCATTGATTTTAGATGTGTTTTTTAATTTCTCGATTCATCATCCGAGGAATGGAGACCATTCTTATTTCGTAAGTTTTTTATTCAGACAAGCAATGAGTCTTCTTTTCAGGCAATACTATCTAAAATGATTTGCACTTCCTTTCGGATTGAATAATATGGTACTGAAAAAAAAGTAGGAATCGCATGTGACCCACTTTAAATAAATGCGACTTGTACGTTGTTCCCACTTATTACTGCCAAAATTTTTCCCTCAAAAACCTTTTGGAATGGGATTTTTTAACTGGATAGTAATGTCTACTGTGCTCTCTAACTGGGAACCTGCCAAAGTACTTACACTGGGTACTTTGGAAATAGGTATTGTTTGTTCCTTCTATCAAAACTAATTCAAAAGGTCAAAATATAAGTCAAAAGATGTTAATGTTGAATGTCAGAAAATTTTTTTTTGCAACACAAACCATTAACATCCAACATATAAAAAATAAATCCCCCCTAAAACCCCCTGTGGTTCTTATTTAATTTGAAACAGCTTTAAGCAAAGTGTGAACCTGCTCATTGCAACACGCCAAATTATATATGTTTCAAGCTTTCTTGCCAATTCTAGTCCCTAAACATTAGGCGGCCAACAAATAAGTCATGACTAAGATCCAAATGCGAGATGCATTAGTGAAAGGACAGAAAATAAAGAGGGACAAACAAAATTTTTAGAATTCAAACCAGAAAAAAACTAGAATTCATTTGAGGCTTTCATCACCTGTAGCTTTTGAATTTGATCACAATAAAACAAATAGAACATAAGTAAAAGTTACCATAAAGATAGAGCAGATTGATCCCATTATTCTGAAAGTCATAAAGTTTGCAACACCCATACACAAACATTTTTCAACTGGAATTTAACAGCAGCCTTTGGCCTCCATGGATTCTTGTGGTGAGAAACCAAAGTGGGAAACTTTTCTGCTTGTTAGCACAAGGATCTAGAAGCCTTGGAATTTGCTTAATAACTGCCTCAAAATCTAAAAATGCATGGTAATTTTTTGCAAGCTTCATTCGGAATGAGCCATAAAACAATATCCAATAGCGCAATCCTGTATTAATCAGCTGGTAGGATGTGAAAGCCTACCAAACCCGGCTGAAAAATTGCTGTTTTAGCATAGATAACTTAACCAAACATATCCATATTATACACTATAAAAAAGATCTCGGAGAGAGCTTTCCAACGCAATAAAAATCATCTCAAACAGAGCTCTGGATCAAAAGTTATTATAAGAAATGTGTTGCCGGCATGGAAACTGCACTACATGCGCCCTTCAAGCCCTTCATGTGCCCATTATGCCCCACACACACAAAAAGAAGGCTTTTGTTGTGAGCCATTGGTTGTTGACCATTGAAAAAAAAAGGCTAAAATCAATGGCCCTTCATGTGCCCATTATGCACCACATGCACAAAAAAAAGGGCTTTTGTTGTGAGCCATTGGTTGTTGACCATTGCAAAAAAAAAGGCTAAAATCAATAGCTCAGAAATGGTGCACTCTAGATGTACGCATTAGTACATCCATTTGAATACATCACGAAATCATAGGAAAACCTTAGTGAAAAGCGTATAAAAACACAAAACAAACCCCCTGTTATTGTGCTAGATATTGGAGGTGAAAATGGATGAATACAATTTAACGCTTATTAGTTATTGAGGCATCATATAAGTACCCAATACCTAGTATTGGGCACTTTTTAGGGTAGTTTTATGGTCCATAAATAATACTTTTTAAGGTATACTGTAGCATGCTTATGACCGCCAACAAAATGGCCATTTTTAGCATAGGACCATTCTTTAGAGAATAACGATTTTTCCATATACTTGAGGATTTTTATTAGAGCCTATATTTACTTAGAAAATATTTTAATAGCAGTAATATCTTTCATAAATGAATGATTTTTGGTAAAAAAACTATTTTTGAACTCTGATGGCAAAAGAATGCTCCTTTGGGTCTATCAACATATAACTTGAGTTGTTAGATTTATATGAGCATATAATTTAAGGTATTAGAGTCAAATTATTGGTAGATTGCCATCTAAATTTGTTGTTTGTCTAAATAAGGCCACTTCAAGCACTAAAAGTTGAAGGAGGAATCGCCATTTGGGTTAGGCTTGCATTAGAAAAAAATTAAGAAAAACGGCCATTTCAGGCTTCACTTCAGTAGCTAAATTGCATAAGGAATGGCCAATTCCCTTCACTTAGAAAAAATTATAAGGTGCTTAAAATTTTTCCTGATAAAAAAGCAGTTAGAACATTTCACATATATAAAAACAAAAAAAAAAAAAGGAAAAAACTAGCAAAGAGGCGCAACAGGAGGCTTGGGCAGTTTTAGAATTGGATTCACTTTCGGATTTGATTTGGTTAAATTCTTGTGAAAAACATAAAGCAATTTTCAAATTAAACATCTAATAGATTGGAGCAACATGCGGCTTGGGCAGTTTTAGGATTAGATTCACTTTGGGATTTGATTTGGTTAAATTGTTGTGAAAAACATAAAGCAATTTTCAACTAAGCATCTAAATAGGCTGGATAGAAGCCACTATGCTAGCCCTTAAATAGAATACGCATTTGTAGTGGGCAAGCAAAATGTTCAGTTCTACCTGTTTTGGTTTTTGTTGTTAGGTTTTGCTTTTATTTTAGAATACCAATCCTTTTCTATTTTTGGATGGGTAAGCTATTATACTTAAGGTATTGCATTCCAAACTCTTCATGTAAGTTATTGTACCTAAACTCTACACATAAGTTGTTGTACCTAATCTAAGGTATTGCATACCTAACCTAAGGTATTGCATTTTGAACTCTATGGGGGTGAGACTCTATGCGGGTGAGGTTCTACAAGTTTGACTGGAATATAACGTGTCTTTTGGTCGTATTCAATGCATGCAACTGTTGGGTAACAATACTTACTTGGGCACCTAGAGTATTGGTGTAAATATCATTAGGAACATGGGCAAAGGGAGTATTCACAACCATTTTTTTCTTTTGTCAATCATTTTTTAATTCTGCAACTTTGACCTGGAATATATCCTGGTTTCGAGCTTTCATTGTGTGCATGATAGGTAACAATACTTACATGGGGAGCTTAGTTGAATAATATTTACATAGGGAGCTTAAACTCGATGTATTCTACAGTTCCTTGTGGCAGAATATTATTTTGAGTGCCAAAATTGTATCATAGACTTGAGATTGGTCATTGCACTCAAGCATTATACCATATTCATAGAGCACAATGCTATTTTTACTTGCATCCATGTCTCTGTGGGGTAGTTTCAAAATTGCTTCAATTTTTATTCCCATCTCTTGCCTCCTCTTTTAAAAGAGTAAGGAACTAGCATTTATGCAAAACGTCAACCAGCCTTATACTACTTCCATTGAACAAGGTGCTATTTTCACTTGCAACCATGTCTTCGTGAGGCAGTTTCTTAATTGAACTCTTCAAACTTTTTCCTGCTTCCTTTCTTTGAAAGATTAATTATGCATCTGAGGACTCTAATTGAAGATTGGGTCGCTACACTGTATGTTTGCAAATAAGATATCAATAATAAGATTGTACATTCAATAAAAGCCATCAGGATCAAGAAATCCTTATGCCAGATGGAGCACAAAACATTGTCAGTTTAGAGGCTTCTTCTAATAGTATTGTATTCCATGCAAAGTTTTCTCATGGGGACCTTATACCATGAACATTTCATTTGCCTTGTGTCTAAACTCTTTCCACATCTTTGCATCTTTCGATAACAGAAATATTAAAACACAAATGGGAAAGAACTATATGTAGAAAGCATCCACTGAGAATATTGAAGCTTTTATATAGTGTTATCCTAGAAAAAGTAACCAATTATCTGGTTAGATATTCCATTAATCTATTTAAATGTATTTGGATATGAAATTATATGAATCATGTGCACATGAGGAGGCAATAAGGCATAATGAACCACAAATGCCTTTAGAAATCATATCTTACTATTGCTATCAGTCCATGACTATTTTGAGTCCACTCTCAGGGTCTATTGCTTCAGCTTGAAATCTGATAAAGAAATCCAAGACAAGAATGTCATAACAACTAGTAAATAAGGGATGCATGAGAGGCCATTGATATTAGTTAGAATAAAAATAGATTGTACGGTTGATATGGTCAGATATACATGAATAATGATCTATTCGTGGTCTTCCAGTATCCTGTAAGCATAGAACTCCATAACACTACATTTTGGCTTGGCAATCTGTCAAGAGAGGCCTCTTCTATATTTCCATGTTTCACAGACATAGCACATTATCAACAACCGTATCCATATCATATCTAAGTTTCAATGTGCTAGCCTGTATGTCAACCTATAGTAACATTGTGCATACTAGCCGATACAATTTATAGATTGAGAAAGATGCATATTCATATCTCTAATATATAATTGTAATATAGAGGATAAAGGGCCAGGTTAAAGATAGCTAATTGTTTGAATATTATTGGTTAGACTTATAACGTGTAAGCTCTTAAATTTTTTCGAATGAAGTAGTTTGTGCTAGAAGTTTCTTCGTTCCGTGTAGAAGATGTTAGAAGCTTCTGGTGCAGGTTCCAGAATCCTCCAGGATTCTCCTTGGCTTCGTATAAAAGAGAGCGCCTTCTTCAAAGCGAGATTGAAGTTTCTTGGCGCTGTTTCTGATGCAGCTTTTGGGAGCTTTTGTTGATGCAGCATGCATGTGCCAACTATGAACTGCGTCTAGAAGGCTTGTGACGATTTAGGGCAAGAGGGTTCTTAGACTTTTGCAGAATCGTATGTACAGATTTGAGTGCACCTTCCTCTGGGCCCTGTCCTCGGGCCATTCCACGACCTTCTCCTTGCCTTTCCTCTTCTTGGAAGGGTCAACCTCCTCTTCTTGTTGCTGTTGATGCTACTGCTGCTGCTCCTGGACCTGCCCGTGGTCCTCCTGGTGCCCTTGCTCCTCCTGGTCGGACGAGTGGCCGAAGTGGACGCTCTCGTTCGTCCACTGTGTCTCCACCGAGGAGCTGCTCTGGCCCTCCTCCTAGGAGGCGTGGAAGGTGTCATCTGTGGAGCTAGACGACTCCTCCTCCCTCCCCGGCCGAAGATGCTCGGGTACCTGTTTTCCTCCTCCTACTGCCTTCGCCATAGAGGGTGTGCGCCTGGGGCTGAACTTCCTGGCAGTGCATTTGGTGCGCGCCATATCTTACGGTCAGGAAAACTGATTAAGTTAAGCTGGGTATCAAGGAAGAGAGGTTTAGGCAAGGTTAGGGAGAAATGGGTGGCAAGAAGATATTTAAAAAGGAAAGATGCTCTAGGAATATTCTCTTACATTAATAGCCCTATTAATTAGCCCCCTATCCCAGTATACATATTTATTAGTATATGGTTAATGTTGTATTATATTATGAAATTCGAATTTCTCTAATGGTTTGAAGTCCTAATTATGAATTTGCGCCATTCTTCACTCAGGTCTCGGATCGGGATGATTCTTCGACCCATTTTGGGTGAAATTTGATGCTGATGCATAATTTTCACTCCAATTTTACTATAATGTTAATTTGACTCATTCTTTTTCCCCCATCTAACAGCTTAGCCTATTTTTACGGACCCACTACCTAGGAAAAAAAAAATTCCCCTATTTTCGAGGTTCCATGGTGGAAATTTTCATTCCACACCCTATTAGCCTGTTAGACTACTTACTAGGGATGTGGTCAGTGCTAGTTCTTGGTCAACCAAGAACATCGCTCTGATACCATTGTGACGCTCCCTACAAAATATACGGCGCCCGGCTGTACACTTCGCAGGAAATCCCCCATCCGGTCCTTCGACCGCACGAGCCCTCCGTCTATCCCGCACTCCATGGTGTCCCTAGTGCGGGAAGGGGACACGAAGGTGTCTTGCGTGCCCTTCCCCTATGGGCTCCTATCACAGCGGAAGCATAAATAACATCAGAACTAGCGATAACAATACATCGAACTACCTCGAAGTGTAGCACATCCATACATCCATAGATACAATAGAGATAAACACATGTCGTAAAATAGGAGAGCTCCTACCCAAGGCTCAGACTCATGGGGAGGTAAACTGACGGCTAGGCCTCAAGATAGAGCAGACTAAGTCATAACAATGGCGGGGCTGGCTTGAGACAATGGCTATGACCACTCCATCCGCCCCTCCTGTGCATACTTTGCAGATGGGCTAAATCGGACTCTGGCATGACTCTAGCCTTCCGGATACACAATCTCATGGCATCACCGATTGAGACTACTCCGGGTTGCATCTCCCCGGTCCGTCGAGGCAGGAAGGGTTGCATCTCCCCTTTCCTGGGGTCTAGAGGTTCCACGGGCGGCCAGAGAATCGTGGCGACACACGATTCGTCCCCGACTTAACCCCCCAAAACAAGAGCCAGGCCATCACCTGCAGCTCTTGAGAGGCAGGGCATCACCATTGCCCCAGGAGGTGTCGGACCCATGCCCGACCCACACAAAGTGACCGGCCATAAGCCTAGCCCGCTATGGAGTCCCCAGTACCGCGCTCAGCGGGGACCCTCCCTCCGTATTGCCTTTAGCCCCGTTATGTAGTGCTGAGTCACCTCATAGCCCCCGTAGCCCGGTGGGTTCCTATGCACATGCTGCAATATAATAGGGACTAAAGGGTCTAACTAGGAGCATTACTAAGTAAGGCTACTAGGTCTCTACCCCCCTTCCCAATACAAGAGGAGCAAACAGGATCAACCATCATCACGTAACTTCATAACATGTAATCATCATAATAACATCTAACCTAATCATACATATCTAACTTACAGTTAGGGTTCCTTGATTAGGGTTCAAGGTGTTGAATAAGGGTTCTAGGATGGCTCTACTCTAGATACGAAATACTAACTCACCTGGAGTGCTAACTTCCAGATGAACGACTAGGAACACTACTCCTTTTGCTGGGATTGTGAAATACCCAAAGCCATCTGGCAAAGGGCCCTCACAACCCAGATAGCCAACAGTCTGTTATTTGGAGCATTGCTATTACTAGAAATACTACAAACCTAAGGGAAAATGTAATTGAGTTTGGATGGATTTGGGATGCAGACACAGACCTAGCATATGAATATACAATAAACAAGTATGCCATTGTTTTTATGCCAATCCTTAAGATTGAGATCATAGCCACGTATCTGTAGTAGCAATGTCCATTAACAGACCATTATAATGCAGAAACTCCTTGCTACAAATCTGCTTTCGACATGCTCCCTAATTCTCACAGCACAATAAACAAGTACACCATAGTTTTTTACTCCAATCTTGAGATTGAGTTCATAGCCATTCAGGGCTTCTGCATTTCAAGTGCATCCAAAGTCCACTCTAAAACTTTAGAAATACAAAAACTAGCAAATGGCACACCAGAAGGCTTTGGCAAGGTAAAATTTGTTAAATTTATAGTTATTCATATATTTGTGACTTTTTTATACGTTGTTCTTGTTTTTGTTTTTTGAGGTAGCAGTTTGAAGGACCTCGATTAGCTTATGTGTTTTTGCATAGTTGATGAGCATGTGATACATGTGATATGTTTTTTGTCATATCATTGAACGAAAGACGTGTGCAACCACATGTATAACAATTTGCATTTGTCCAAATTAAACGATGCAATAAAGTCATTGGCAATTTTCTCTATATATTTATTATTATTATTTATTATAAAGCCAAAAATCTAGCAGGACAAATGGTGTTTTAATTATTTTATTGTATATGAATGGATCCTCAAATTTATTATATTTTACTACGTATGAATGGATCCTATACTTAGGGGTAGACGCTGGCTTTTCAACATCCAATGCCAAATATATAAAGTGATTGACACTATAGCAAAATAAATTGTAAACATTAGGATCGGCTCAGGTGGTTGTGAGCTGCTTGAATAATAGGAACAAAAATGCACAGTTGCATTCAAGAAGTGGACTTCCGCCTACAAGGTTTCTTTAGGCTTGAATACGAGCCAAGCATGAACATAATGTGTTTATTGGCGTCGACATCCAATCTGTTATTTCCACATTGTTCTATTGTTCATCAACTGATTTAAAGATGAAGATCCTGTTTTTAAATAATGCATTGGCTCAAGACATGCCTTCAGATTATTGTTTTGTAGAGCAAAGATGTGTAAGTACCTTCGGATAGAACTAGCTTTGTATATTATTATTCTTCATTGATTGAAGGTGTTAAAAATGTGCATGGAATTGTTTTATCTGCATTTCCACTGCCTAAATTTCAAGCTTCAGACCAGTCCTTGCTATACATGGGAAGCATTGTTGCCAGATTTTTTTGTCAATAAAACTTGCATTATCCTGCAAAACTCTACACTTCCAAATTCTCTGCATCATAACAAAACTTGCATGATTTTTATTTAACTAATCTAACAATCTCTGATGATGTTCTACAGAGATGCACAGAGGAGACTCAATAGAGTTGGGAGTATGGATCGAGCTATGGGAGTAGCAGGAAACTCAGAAGATGAAGAATTCCAATTGTCCAAGACAGAATTAGAAGAGATACTCATTCAATTCAAACAGGAGGTAGTACATGCCAAGGCAATCAAGAAAGTTCTGAAAAGAAGTGAGGTATGGAGATTCAATAGCCTTAAGCCATTTTTCACAAATCTTTACCATAAATGGCAGAAGAAAAGAGAAGCACATGTTCTGCTTCTTCTAGTTTTTACTAATTTCCAGACAGCAGTTCTAGATACCCTCCTCACGATATTTGGGAACAGGACAATAGCAGAACTCACACTACAAGATCTTTTGGACGAAGTATGATGTGGTTATAGAGATTTCAGCAGCTTGTATTAACTATAACCTTTTTGGACCTATATAAACAGTATATTCATCTTGCTGTTTTAATTTGGTTCATGGATCCATTTTATAAGGACCATGACTTTTGGATTATTAGCTTAGGCTTTATGAGTATGTCCTTTAGGATATACACTATGATGTGTCTCTTATAGATGCAATATAAAACAAACCTTGCCCTAAAAAAAAAACTATTGTGTAAGTGAGGTTGTGCAACATTTTGAGAAATCATTTCTAAGTGTTGAAACCATTCTAATAAATGTTAGTAGTGGATGGTTAAGTGCATATGGCATATATATGGTATTAATAACATTATCCAGAAACCATGGAACTAATAACACTTATGATCGAGAAAGTAAACTTATAATGGAGAAAGTATTCTGCATGCTTACAAGGATAGAGTTTCCAGTTGTAACTGCTAAATTGACTCTAGCAAGGCTTCCGATTCTATCAGGATTATCAAATGTGTAGACTGATAATCCTCAGAGGTTGGCATGTCCTGAAGTAGATGTGGCATCTTCTATTACTCTGCCTGCATTTTCATGATGCAGTTGTAGATACTCTAATTTAGATGCTTATTACTAGATTGCACAGAAAATTTTAACACTCCATGTTTTTCAACCAATTTTACTAAAAGATATTGATTTTTGACAGCTGAATAAATGAACACTTGAAGCCTACAGCTTGCATCAGAGACTGGCCAAAGGTAAATTTCACCATTAGATCCAGAACTACAATATCTATTGTTTAAATTTGGTTTTTTCGGCACCCCAAAAACTTTTTAGATTTTCCCCTTAACTTGATTTCCTATGGTTTGGGGTTTTTTGGTTGCCATAAGTTTTTCCAGGTGAACCAAAAATGAGATGAAGGAAAAAAAAAAAAAAAAAAAAAAAAAAGAACTAAAAATTAGGGGTTCACGTGCGAGGAGACGGTTCGATCTCCTTCATGTGTAGGGAGATCGATAGGGATGCTGGCAGGGTGGAGCTATCTCCTTCCTGTGTCAGGAGATCGATAGGGATGCTGGCAGGGTGGAGCTACATGCAAATTCGGCACATGCATATTCTGAAGCTATAAGAAGAACATCTTCGATTATTCTTGGTACGACCTCATCCTTTTTCTGATCGATGGCATGCACCGCAACTCAATAGGTTTTCGGCAAAATCTAATGTCGGATGTGCCGGGTTGCATCTGAGAGGACGCAGTTGAGAACATGACAAAAATGTCCTGCGTGTAAAATTATAAGAGGTCCATGTAAAATCTTGAGCCTATGAAAAGAGTTGGATAAACGCTGATTCGGTTTCCTTTAAAGAAATGGATGCGAGAAAGTGCTTTTGAAACTAGCATATAGACTTGAAACATAGTCAGGAAGTATTGAATATGGCCGACAGATCCCATATATGGTGATTCCACCGAGTTCAACGATGATAAATGGGATCAGACATGAGATAGCTGGGTTGAAAATTTAATGAGTTCATTCAATATTTCAGATGCTGAAGTGGAAAGATTGGGAACATGAAGCTGGTAGCACATGTTTTCAACCTGAGAAACGTAAGCATGTTATAAGTATGCATTAGATTAAACTGTAACACAATCTAGACATTCATAATTTCAATTTATATCATTATTTTTTCCCAAAACCTGATTCAATCACTAGGATCATAGTTATTCTATTATTTTTGGGCATTGCGTGCCGTTCATGGATAAAACATTGGCTGCGCTGTAAGCTTATTTGAAGGCGAGAGCTTTGCCAAAAAGTATTGGACGGGAGGCTTTTCGACATCTGCTGGTCAAGACTGGGTCAAAGATAAAATTGATGGGTGTTACTTATCGTACTGTCATCGAATGCACATGTAACTTTTGTAGTTAGCCAGACCTTTTCTTGAATGCCACCATAGTTTTCTCTTGGATGCCACCATAGTGTCCTGTTTGTGGCATATGATACCAATACATGATACCCAAAGGTGAATGATCTACAAACCACGATTGTCGACTTTAGATAAATGAATGTACAAGGACAAATTGTTAAATGATAATTCCAAATGAGAATTTACCTATTTTTCTCGAATGACACATAACTGTTTAAGTTCAGCCATACAGAAATTTTACGAAGAAATTTAAATCGGCTTTAGAAGTATTCATGCACATGGCGTTGTTGGTTGGCGATCCTCCGACTATGCACTTGGATTGTAAGTCAAATTCTTCTACCTTGAATTTCTTAGGAGCGTAATGATCCGGACGCTTTATTATTATGTTCTTGGATAAGCTTTTCTCTGGCAGTTTGGTAGATCTCGTAAATAAGTGTGATTACTTGACGCTTTAGACAAGCGTTTATGAAGGTATGCATTTCCGGTCGCCGGGATCACCGTTTATAGATGTATCTGTTGTCTAATTATTCTCGCACTCTTTGCTTGAGACCCATAGGCCAGATTGTCACTTTAATTTCCATCATCATGTGGTGGAACTGCTCGAAGATGATTTCAAGAAGATTGTTGATGTCAGGTAGGTACAGAAAACCTTTAGAACTTATTTGTCGTCATCGGAGTTGTTTGGATAAATGTTTGTTATATGCTGTTTGTTGCTATTTTTTTGCAGCGCTTATTTATGTAAATAATAAGCTTGGTTTTCAGGCTGGCACACTTACTTTTGGATTTCCTTCATACCATTGCTGGTGAGAATAAACAATGGCTATGCCTGACCAAAGACATGTCACTATTCTCAACCTGACGTCCAGGTACGTAATGCTTAATGGTTCCATTTGTGCCATAGGCAGGGAAATAGCAGGGACGTTATCTGTGGCATAGATACGTAATGCTTCTACCCTGGCATAGGCAGCGAATGGTATTACAATATAGAGCTTTGGATTTTATTTGCATAGTGTTTAGTGGCTTCAGATAGGTTCATGGTCATATTCAATGTCAATGACATCTTACATTTTGTCCTTCTTATGTTCGTTGCATTAACTGTCACACCTTTTGTTGCATTAACAACCACACGAAGCTTGATAGACTGCTCCAAAAAATTTGCATTATTTGGCATTTATAATCTTTATGCATATTCTATTCTTCATCTTTGTTGCTTGATCGCTCTGCTAGAGAGTGGAAATCAAGGGGCACAGGTTGTTTATAAAGCCAAAATTTTCACTACAATTGTTATTGCTAATTTGTTTCACAAACCTATGTCATTCTGTTGTGATTTGCAGCAAAGGTATTGTGTGATCCCTTGAAGGGCCTCTTGCAGGAAATATGGCCAGCTCTATTAGGTTGCAAGTTCTGTTGTGTTGCAAGTAGTGCAAACTCTTATTACCTGCATGTTTGCATAAAGGTAGCTAGAGCACCTACAAATAGATGTAACTGTAAATGTCTCTAGAAGCCAAAAGATGAGAAACGTGATTTGTATCTGTATTTGGCATACATGGCAAATAATTCAAATTAAGTAGAACCTACAAGTTGGGACTTGTGACGCTCCCTGCTAAATATACAGCGCCCAGCCATACACTCGACAGGAAATCCCCCGTCCGGTTCGACAACTGCACGGGCCCTTCGTCTGCCCCGCAGTCTGAGATGATCGTAGTGCGGGAAGGGGACACGAAGGTGTCTTGCGCGCCCTTCCCCTATGGGCTCCTATCACAGCGGAAGCATAAAACACGTCAGAACTAGCAACAGCAATACAACATACTACCTCGAAGGGTAGTCCATCACATATCCACAAGTGCAAAGATGATAATCATAAACCATAAAACATGAGAGCTCCTACCCATGGCTCGGACTCGTAGGGAGGATGACTGACTGGCTAGGCCTCAAGATAGAGCAGACAGAGTCATAACAATGGCGAGGGCTGGCATAAGACAATGGCTAGGGTTGACCACTCCATCCGCCCCTCCGTGCATACTTTTGCGATGGCCTAGATCAGGCTCTGACATGACTCTAGCCTTCCGGATACGCAATCCCATGGTATCACCCATCGGGACTACTCTGTGTTGCATCTCCCCTGGTCCGCCGAGGCAGGGGAAGGGTTGCATCTCCCCTTCCCGGGGGTCTAGAGGCTCCTCGGGCAGCCTAGAGAATCGCGGGCGACACACACGATTCGCACCGACCGTGAACCCCCAAAACAAGAGCCAAGTCGACACTTGCAACTCTTTAGAGGGGGCGACACCATTGCCCTGTGAGGTGTCGGACCCATGCTCGCCCACACGTAAGTGACCGACCATAAGCCTAGCCCACTATGGGATCCCCCGTAGCCCCCACTCGGCAGGGAACCTCCCTCCGCATTGCCTCTAGCCCCGTTGTGTAGTACTGAGTCACATCATAGCCTCAATAGCCCGGTGGGTTCCTATGTACAGGCCGCATAATAATAGGAACTAAGGGATCTAGACTAGGAGCATACTACATAATGGCTACTAGGTCTCTACCCCCCTTCCCAATACAAGAGGAGCAAACATGATCAACCAACATCACATGGCATCAATCATGATAATCATCATAAGAACATCTTAACCTAATCATACATATCTAACTTACAGTTAGGGTTCCTTGATTAGGGTTTAAGATGTTGAATACGGGTTCTAGGATGGCTCTACTCTAGATACGAAATACTAACCCATCTGGAGTGCTAATTTCCAGATGGACTACTAAGAGCACTACTCCACATACCTGCTCCAGAAGCACTCCCTCCCAATCCTGGCGTCTCCATGATCTTCTGCTGATGCGCTCACGCTCTGGGGGCTGCCACGCTATGTTGTGCCACAGCAGACGGTTCTCGAAACGGAGTTTCGAGCGCGAAGAAGGTTCCTGCATCGTTGGAGTTTTAAAAGAGGCCTAGGGTTAGGGTTTAGGCCTTTATAGGTTAGGGTTCACATGTTATGCCACATGGCTCCAATAGGGTAAGTCCGTGTGGCGGGTGCCCAATAGGTTAAGGCCACGTGGAAAATGGTCTTAACCTAAGGTTGGCTAAGTTATATGAATAACTTAGTCATGCCCCCTAGTGCCACAATCTATGGTATACAAGGCTATAAAGATATACTTGTATAGTGACGGACCTGGAAATATATGTATTTATGGCGTATATTTCCCTGGAACGTCACAGGACTACAGCAAAGCACAAGAAACAAATTCTAAGCATTAGAATTGAGTATTAAAGGAAAACTACAAAAACTTAAGCATCATAAGGTGAAGGAGAAACAAGGACGTCTATGGTAAAGCACAAGAAAACTAACCTATGGTAAAGCACAAGAAAACTAACCTGAAAGAGAACATCATCTTATGGCATAAACAACACATTGCAATGCAAACAATTCTCCCTTTTACATCTAGGCAACATCAAAGCTCCTGTGAGGAACCGGGGAATCAAATTAGCATTAGCATTAACAGTCTAGATTCAATTAGTCATATATTGCAAGTTATCTTAGGGGTTACATTCCAGTGCTTGGATTGGAGCACTCCAGTTTATACGCATACATTTTGTAAGTATACACTTGGGGGCATTAGGAAAAATCATAGAAAACTCACAATTTATGCCCTTCGTAATGGTTAGAAGCACAAAATGTAAACTTCTCCTAACTCGTCTCTTATCAACAGAAACATCAACTAAATGCCCATCTATATCTACATGACGTACAACATTAGACAACAATATCTTTAAAGCCCATCAACGTCAACACCATGAATCCAAATAATTTTGTAACTAGATTTTTGTTCATTATAATTTTATAGTCTCCAATCTATGAATCTCTCTTTCTCCATTATGTTAGTTTGCAGTATGGAGTCACTGCATTGTGACAGCCAGCCAACACATGTATGTGTTGATTATTAACAACAAAAAGAATTATGTGCAAGGGTTGAAATCAGCTAGCCTAATGTGGAGCATATTTGCGCATTGCTTCCTCCATTCCTCTCTTGGTTCGCCTTCAAATATAGTTAGGCATTGCACATATGTCTACATAAAATTGTATTTATGCCCGGCAACACCGGGCACCCGTTACTAGTTCTATTCTGGAATGATTATATTATTATATTATCATGTATGTATATATCATATATATCTAATCATATTGGTTAATGCCCTTGTGAAGATTCATCCAGACATGTTCAAATCAGTGGAAATGTTTTGGAGCTTTTAATTTTAAGTTGTTAAGTGACAATTTGGATATAATCCATCCCACAAATTTCAAAATAAAATTTTTAAGAATAAAAGACTCCTGAAACAAAAGCAAGCCCCCAAGAAGTGATCATAAAGCTTAGTTACTTTCTACAAAATCTGCCCTAAAAGTGATTGCAGGACTCTAGCAAACATTAGTAAATCTTTCTTATTTCATTTCTTTGTTTCTCTGTTCTTGACTAACGAAGCCATGAACCTTGTCAAAGCTAGAGATGAAAAGGAAGTTTCTAGCCAAACTGTTGACTATTTTGCCAGTAAAATAACCCCTATCTGATATAGTTTTAAACAACATTTGCGATTCACCTGTGGAAGTTGAAGGACGTGATTCACACAGTTTTCCATCTTTTGAAAGTGGCAGAAGGAATTTACACCAAAATGTGCCATCAAGTTTCCTAGCGATAATCTGCAAAATTTTAACTTAATTGAAATAGGAATATATGGGGCAATATTAAATCAGAAAGGAACAACAAGTTCTCTGAAATTAGAATCTAACCTTTCCATCATAGCCTCCTGTGGCAATGCATGTTAGGTGCACAGTGGGTACAACTAATGTCATCACTATATCCTTGATTGAATGTTCCAAAACCTCTTTCTCCGTAGACGATAAAAAATCTATTCTATTCTATTCTATTCTATTCTATTCTATTCTATTCTATTCTATTCTATTCTATTCTTTAGGACCATCATGCCATATGTACACCTGACAAAATATCAATAGCCAAGTGTTAGAAGCACAATCATATAGAGACTTCTATTGCACAATGTTGGTTAAATCTCAAGTCCAAAAAGGTGATACAATAAGTAATCATATACATTATTCTTCTGCCAGGCCACAAAAGGCACATGCTATCTGTGCTGTCATTATAGAATCAAAGAAAAAATGAAGCTTGGACTTTAAGGATTTGGGTGGATAGCATAAATTATAAAGCTGGAATAGCCATGAGTGATAAAGAAAAGTACATCTGATGTCAAGATGAGATCATTTCACACCAGTGCTTGCACTTTTAAATTTAAAAGCGTCATGCAGCAAGCTAGCAAATGAAAACAGAAACAAAATAAGAAGAAACAAAGCACCCCTCCTCCCTCCTGTATAACGAAGAAAGCACCTCGACAGAAAGAGCTTTATAAGATAAGATAAGATAAGATGATTTTTTACGTCCACGGGAACCCAACGGGTTATGGGACGGCACATGCAAGGGCAACAGCCCATCACCAAACACAATAACCAAATATTAAAAGGCTACTAAGAATAAGAGAAGATAATGCTAATGCTAGTGGTAAACTTATGCTTCTAAAATTATCTAGACATAGCCAGTCCAAGGATTGGAAGGCCATTGATCTAGAATAATTGCTGTGCCTCCCCTGTACACTGCCCATTTCTTTTGCAGGCGGGCTGCCCTCACCTTGCAGAGCTCCTCCTTACGGGTTGTTGCAACAATAGAGCTTGCAAAAATCTATACCCTAAAGGGTGGCCAAGGTAACACTTTGGGCTAAGATGCAGATGTCATTCATGCATGCCTAAAAAGAAAACGACAAATCCAAATCCTAGAAAATCTTTGAGAATGAAAATATATCACAAAAGGTGCAGAGGAGACAGCAAACATTAAAAGCGAGTCCCTAGTCTTGAAATTTAGTTTGATAATGTCATGACAATGCTACTATTATTAAGAAGCAGATGAAAAGTAAAATCCAAGGAAATACTATGTCTAGTTTCAGATTACCTTAATTCAAAGCTCTGAAGATTGCACCACTACTTCCTTCGTGGTTGATGACGCCATTACAATCTCTAAAAACAATAATCCTTTAAGCGAGATTTGAAATCATCAAAGAAAAGCTCAAAGTGATATTTTATTCTACTTTTAAATTACAGAAAACAAATATTCATGTCGATAATGAGACAATCGAATCTTCCTTTGCCATTTTTTATGTCACGCCTTTGTGTTAAAAGCCTAATATTGCAATTAAAGAAAATGTAGCAATGAAGCATTTTTTTATTTCGGTAAACTCTAAACTTCAACTTAAGTAGACCAAGAAGTAAATTTTCACATATTAGATGCCTCTGATGGTTTTGTAGTTTTTAATGGAAATGTTGCAAGTCCTGATCATTATGGCCTTAAACAGACTTACATATACCTATCAGACTTACGAAAGACCTCTTCTAAAATATCTACCAGACCTACAACAGATATCGTCTACACATCATTATTGAAATCAATGGCTGTCACTTGTAGAAACAAAAATCAGCCACACAGGAAGCAAAAAATCGAAACGTTTGCCTTGTTTTGAAGGTGCTTCTGTGCAGCAACAGTGAGATCTTGTTCTGAAACACACTACAAACCAAGAAATCAGTTTAGCAGCATGACATTCTATTTTCAAAACAATGCTCAAAATTATGCTTTTCAAAATAAGAAATTAGTTCAGCAGCATGACATCCTATTTTCAAAACAATGCTCAAAATTATGCTTCTCAAAACAATTATTCACGGTGGGATGGTAAAATGGTAAAACCTTTGGCAAATGGCCCTCAAACAGGAACTCTTCCAAGTTACTTTGCACCAAAAAAAGTTATGCATAATCTAGGAAAATAAAGCAACGTACTTGGAAGTCTTGCATCACGAAGCAAAACTTATCCAAATTGCTTCCATGGTTAGGAATGTTTGAAGACATGAAAAAACGTGATTAAATCCTTACAGGCAGGAATCACATGAGCTTTAATCTTTACAGCTAAAAAGCTATACCAGATCGTAACAAAGACAGACTAAGACAAACGATTTTAGGAGGAAGATAGCGTTGGCAAACTCAAATGCTCCCATTGAAGAAGGTTATGGCTGAAGTCCTACCATTCAGCCATAATTAATCCGATGGTATAATTAATCATGGCTTAGCCGTTTTCCTCGGCCCATCAATCTGAGTCGTTTCTGTATTTTGGGGCTGGCAGTGTTTCCGGAAATGAAGAAACGACGGCATAAATGGCCTATTTTAAGCAGCCATAAAGACAAATAGGTGACATTTTGAATGGAGATTTGTTGCAAAAGAGGAAGAAACGGGGAATTAAACCCAAGACTCGACAAGACTTTTAGTACAAAGGCCTGGCGAAGTCCATATTCTTGGATCGAAAGCAAGAGAATTGAAGGAAGAGATAGAAACTGTAATATGCGAATGGAACTCACTGCTAGAATGAAAAAAAAAAAGAAAAGGAAAAAAAAAGGGGCTAGGAATTAAAAATGGAGGATTTTTCTTTTCCGAAAAGAAGCTCTAGCGTAGAGATTCTGGCTATGGCAGAGCAGGGAATGCGGGCAAGAGCTTATATAGTTGGAATGGATAAAGAGCATGAGGGCTTCGGCCATAGCCATAGCCAGCGCAAATGGTAAAGAAGGGAAACTAAAGTGAAAGGAAGGGAAGGCTTTTTCACGAGAGAGATCGATCTCTATGGGTTTTTTCCGATCCGACAAATAGGTCGTGATCTTCTCCATCTCCATGGCTGTTTTTCTTAGAGTTTCTAATTTCCCTGGCCCTAGATCTTTATAAAAAAGAATCTAATGGTGTAGGGACATGCCACCTCAGATTTTAGTGAGGTGGAGGTGCTACATCGATAGGCTAGAATTGCAAGAAAGGCTGTGGGCTTGGTTGGGCCTGTGTGCTAAAAAAAAAAGAAAAAGAAAAACTCTTATTTGTGCGCTTGGATCTCAGACTACAAATAAGCTTAAAACCTAGAATCCAAAATGCTAAACCTGAATTTTACTTCCAAAACTAGTTTCTGCCCTAGGAATAAAGATTGAACGAAGCTTATGGAAGTGATTTAAGTAAAATATAAATTGAAAAAGTAGAGCTACGAATATAATTTATCTTATCTCTTTTGCCTTTCCATGCCATGGCTTAGTAACCTAATACTCATAGTTCAGACAACACGTAGTCTCACCAATTAAGAATAGCATAGAAACGTTTTAACTTTGCAGAATTTTTGAGAGGCCTGCACTTGGAAGCAAGCTTCAAAAAGGAAAGCTTCTCGCCAAGTCAAAATGTAGAAGCTCCTGGCATAATGAGACAGAGATAAACTTAAGATCAGACTATGCTAAAACCCATGGGAAAAACTTATTAGCATATGAGAAAGCTATAAATACGTCCCTGCATTTTTGTAAAGCTTTTTTGCCGTAACTACATGCAGGTATTAAAGGTATTGAAGTAGGAGATGCAGATGCAGGTAATAGAATAAATAAACGAGCATTGAAATGAGATTTTTGATGCAGAAAAAACATTGCAGAGCAGTAAATCTTAAAAATACTTATCTATTCCTGAGTTAAGATCACTATAAACTTAGAGAAGTCGTCACTCTACTGGATTATATTGGAGCATGTTCCTAAGCATTTGCAATGAAACATGTTGTTACAACACCCCGCGCATAATTAATGTTCATAAAATGCTAAGCAGCCAGTATCCTATGACTAGCTGTACATGTGGCTCGCCAAGCTATCTGCTATGAAATCCTCTGAAGTTAATTTGAAGACTAAATTTGACAAAACTACACAAAGAGTCAGTCAGTTAAAAGACCAAGTTGACCTATCCAAGAAAGGGGTTAATAACATAATATCTAAGTTGGTGTGTGAAATTACAATCTCTGGACTCAAGTTGCAGCTTTTAAAAGTAGTAACTAAACTTGAATATATAGAGAAAGGTAGCAAATTTAGTAACAAACCTAGAAGAAGCAACATGCAACATTTTTGACCGGGAAGTTAGCTGAGCAAACAGAAAATGGGGCAAGCTCTTTAGAAACTTAACTTGCTGAACTTGACTTCCTACTTCAATTCATCATTTTTCAGCTGATGAGGCTAATATGATTGTTGAAGGCTTAAAAGCTGATATTGAGATGCTAGAATGTAAAATTATGGATACAGAGAAAGACTTGTGGACTTAGAGAACAAAGAAGTCGTGAATAAGGTAATGCAGTTGCACAAGTGGGTACCATACCATGTTTTATACTCAACGTAAAAAGCCGTAGTGAAGGCATTAAATGATTTTGTTTATGTTCAATCAGACGTAAGGTAAAGAATAGAATAGAACCACCATTTCTAGCCCTGTTTAGAATTCACATTCATAGACTGTTGCTACAAAATTGGAAAGCAATATCTGCAATAACAATTATGCTTACAAGAAATCCATAGAGAAATCTGAACTGCAAAATGCTTAAAGACATTGATCAAAATATAGCATTGATTCTTATCGTTAGTCTCCTATTATGGAGTAAGTACATTGTGCTCCAGGCTCGTGCTCCTGTGACATCTTTTTGTGCTTACACAGTTAGATGAGACATGTAAATTTTGTACTTTTTCTCTGATTAATAAACTTTTTGGCTTTCGTCCTTCAAAAAAAAAAAAAAAAAAAATAGCATTGGTGGTTTGGAAAGGTAGATTTGTTAGGCATTAAAAAACACTCAGCTGGGAGAAAACAAAGGAAGGAAGGAAGGAAGGAAGGTTCTTTTATCGTCCGCGGAGGAATATAGACCAAATTCACAAACGGAAGGAAAAAAGTTAAGCCCTCCTGCTTGCATTGTTGTCTCTCGAGTTTGACTTGCAGAGGAAATGGATCCCATCCATTTTAAAAAGCATGTGAATACGCATGCCCAATATTATAAAGCATTCGTTCCTCAAAATACACGTGCGGAAGGTTCGTCTAAAGAAATCTATTTTTCACATTATGCATGCAATAAAGACAATATAGAAATGCAACACAAAACTACGAGACTAATAAAAAAAGGACTAACTATACTAAACCAAGATAAATAATATGTTGGTCAACGTGCTTTGGAATACGAATGCCCGATTCTTGCTAAATAGTCAAAACATTTAACACGTCAAGGCAAAAAATATGTACCTTTTGCCATGACATCTTGGCAATACAGGGGTAGGACCTAGAAACAATTTGTATTGTAGGAAGGCCCCCAAATTTTGACAAACTCTTTTATGACAAACATGCTCTTCAAATATAAAACTTCTTAAATCGAGTGGATAATAACAACAAATAATTTGAAAACCGTCGTAGGTGGACAAAAATAAAGCATCAATATTATGGCAGTAAGGTAGTATCTATTACTATAACTAAAACTCCAAATGATCTGCTACTTCAAGAAACAATAGTCCAAGGCAAACCGTTTCAATGCCCTTACAATTTGAGCTTATGTAATCAAGAAGAGCAAACATACATCATATGAAGAATGTCAATAACTAGAAGAAAATTAACAAAGCAATTTAATTGCACATTCCACACACGTCCAAATAGCTCCAATTTTTATCTTCAACAAAATCAAAGCTTTTAAACATGTTTTCTAGATATTAATATATATTCCCTCAATTCCACATAATTTCTCCTCGGTAGCAAATGTCCTGTTATTTCTATATTCATGCCTCTGCAAAAATGTTGGAATTGCCTGCTCTTTGGAAACAAGAACTGTGTCATTTATTCTGCTAAGCATCAAAGTTCTGAGACCCAATTCAAATGCCTTGGAATTTAATGCCAGAGCTATATCCAAATTCTGATGCCCACATCGCTGTTGTGGCTTATTTATAACAGAAATGGCTAGGAAGCTATAACCCTTGGGAAATTGATATCGTACTCTTCTATGGCTTTGGTCCAAGCTGGGCAAGTGCTTGGTCTTCTAGAGTAGAATCAACATCAATAATGCCACTGGACAACCTGTCAGAAGACTCATCCAGAAGCCTTAGCATCAGCAGAAACTAGAAACTACGGTGGCACAGAAAACAAGCACAGGTATGAAGAAAACTATTGAGCAAATCCTGATGGAGAGCACACAACAATCTATTTCCAACAAAAAGAATAAATAGTCAAAATTCTTGGTCAGCTTGGTGACAAAGGGCAACAAGTTTGGGCAACTAGTCAAGCCTGGGTTCAAATCAAGAAAAATCTTGAAGACCAAATCAAAAGCAAAACTTGCACTGGAAGAACCCTTGAGGAAATTGGCAACTAAAAACAACCTCAAAAGCATTATAGGCTTGGGAAAAGTCGTAAGAAATGAGGCAGCACTTAAAACGACTCTAAATAGCCTGGTAAACCAAAATGCTTGAGAATGGCCGAAAAAGCAAAGATTGAAAACAATAAGAAAGGGATTTCCTTTAGAAGATTGATGGCAATTTAGATCAACTAAATGCTAATGGTAAACACCAAATATCGTGAATCCTAAAGACAACCTAAACACAAAGCACGGTGAAGCAATGGCACGACGTTTTGGAAGGGCATGAGAGAATGAATTTTCAAAGCCGTCGCTTTCCTTAGGGTATGGTTGCCCCCTTTCGTGCACTTAAGGGGCGCCATTGTAAATTACCTATAAATCCAGCACGGATTTTGGTAACTTCAAATGTTCCTGAATCGTGGGAAGTTAAGCTAGTATGTGGGCAACTTTTTTCTACGAGATATTCCCATTTCGATCTTTAATTGTTGCTCCAAAGGAGGGGAGGTGGCAAGGAGCCCCTTGCGAGGTGGCCGACTCCCTGCATACATGGCAAAATGACCCACATACCACAGTAGGTGTAGACAGACGCGGTGGTTTAGGGCCCATCAGCAGGTGCGAGTAGACCCCGCTACTGCGGACATGTTAGCACGCATCAGGGTCACGAGAACCCCCCGTCGTGGAACCCTCGAGGTTTCACACGCGTAGCCCTTCTCATTACGAGCACCCCTCATCATGAAACCGATGTCTAATTTAAACCTGACCCACTAATACTTACCCTAATTGCCCTTAAAACTCGAAGCATACCTCATAAAACGGGTTGATTAAGGCCGCGGATTAGAGATTGATGTGGTAAGCCTAAGCATTCGGGACGTTATGGACCTGGGAATTGAGATACCAACAATTTAATGCCCAGATTTGAAACCAATTGAGGGATTGTGCAATCACCTCACCTTCAGTCCTTCCCCCTATAAAATAGAGGCAATTGATACGTTGCAATGCACAAACGAGCATTCAACCTAGCGCCATTAGAAATTGCTTCAGGTAAGCTTCAATTGTTTCTTTGTTTCCTTGATTTTCTGGTATTTTTTGGATCCTTTCTAACGAAATGCGGGTTTCGCTTGCAGCAAGTTAACAATGGATCGAATGGAACGAACTCCTCGCGATCGTGCTCGATTGAGCCTGCAAAGCCAGTTGGGGCACACCCCCTCTTCAAACACCCCAAAGCGCTCAAGGGCCGCTAGTTCATCTTCTGAAACCAGCGACACGGTCCCAATCCCTGCGAGGGCCATCACTTTCAAGAATCTGCTGGTTACACAGCAGGAGGTGGACGAGGCAAACTCGTCCACTGTCTCATGCACCTAGTTAACAGAAGTCGCGAATGCATTACATCATGCCCAGAGTGGCCAACAGATCCACTGCTAGGTCCGGATCGATGACAATGGCAACATCCTTCTGAAGAAGGAGGACTGAGGCCTTCCTTCTGCTGGCACTTCGAGTAGTTCTTTTTTTTTTGGTTTTTTTCCTTGTGTAATTTTTTTTGTTGAAGTCTTGAAGCTCTATGAGCCGTTTTGGCAGGGCTCGCCAGGCATGTACTATGTAATCAGCCACTATTATGAATATAAGAATACCATATTGAGCGTCAGATTAGTTATCATGGATTTTGTCATAATCTTAGTGTTAATAAGATGCTGACATATTAGGAACAAATTGTTGAGAAGCAGAAAGGTCTTGAGGTTTATTATAACGGCAGTGGTCACTGTTTTGTACGTTGTGGTAAGTCCTGCATCTGAACATTGCACTGTAAGGAATAAGTTACACTGTGCAATGTTGTGCGGGCTTTACAGTTATTTATAGATTCATTGTATAAGCATTTTATTCAGCTATAGACACTTCACTGTATAATACAATTGTAGTGATACAGTTATAAGGTTGTGAACTCAATGTGTTCAGAAATGGTTTATTCTAATAACAACGTGTCTGAAATAACATGTCCAATAGATTGAATTGACTGACTTGATTAATAAATCAGCAAGGGACCAAATTAGAGTGCCTGCTCACATTCCTGTACATGTTAAGAGTTGCTGATATGCATGTTGCTTTCATCAATTGTCTCTTCACTGTCATATACATCGTCAGCAGCTGTCCTTGCTTTAGCATCAACATCAAAAGCTAGTGTGCAGCTAGATACCTGCATGGGGTTAGGGTTGTTTAGTATATAAAAGAGTAAATTGGAATGAACATGTGAATACCAAGCCTTACCTCAGTAAGTTCTTTCCTCCATGTAATCGTAAATTCAAGATCCATGCCTTTGGCCTTGGATATTATATCTCCTCCCACACCATCAGCCACCATTCTCCTAATAATTCTCGCCTTGTTAATTGCAGGGAGTTGATCACCTGCTGGGCCAGTGTTCACATTAGCATACCTAATCCAAGCCCGAGTGTTCATGTTCAAATCAACCTCATCATGTGCATGGACACCATGCTGAGCATGTGATGACAAGTCCCATCTTGTGCAAGGAGATGCAATGTTGTGAACCCTGTTGAGGATGGGCCCAGGCCTGACCACAGGTATGTGACCACCAATGTTCATTGGGGGTTGACTAGAAGGCACATAGTCCAATTCAATAGCTCCATCCTGTGGTTGAGTAGCACCTTCACAAACAACCCTTTTTTCCATTCTAACCCTCCTTCTGTTCAAATGATCCAACATCTCTTATTGGCTTCCATATCTGTAGGCCTTTGAGTGCTGAAGATGGATGCCACTCTTGACTGGCCATGTGGATACATGAATTTCCTGAACCTCTTGGTCCCAAGCTCAAATTGAGCCTCAGCTCTTTTCCCACTGTCTCTCCCTCCTAGCTTGGGCTCTCTTCTTCTTTTCTTCTCTCAATGCCCTCTTCTTAGTTGCCTCGATTTTCTTAGCCTTCAATCGCTCACTTTTCTCGAGTTCAGCCTGTGCCCTCATGGCTTTCTCAACCCTGAGCTTCTCACAGAAAGCAGCTGAGCTAATGTGAACCAATCATGCCATGTCAGGACCCTTACCTCTCCTTCCCTCACCTTGTGATTGGAGTCCTGTTGTCTTGAGGCCTGCATAAGTGGCTGCCCCCTTCAGCCATAGGCTGAGCTGCGGAATTCACTTCATTCACCAAACCCTCCATAATGTGCTGGAAATCCGGGGCATTGGAAACATCGGGAGCAAGGTTGAAAACTTCGTACATGCCTTCATGAATATCAACGTGCCTCTCTTCTTCCTAATCCTCATCATTCTCATTATTTTCTGGTTCATGCCCATCATCACTTGTCGTTGAGAGTAACCTTCAACATGCTGAGAAACATTGCCTTCAAACCCATGAGGTGCACAGGCCCTACTGGTACTAGATGCCACCACCTTTGTGCTATCGAAGGGACCTGTTATTCTAAATCCTGCCCTTATGTTGTCAGGTTATAGCCCAACATGAATTGCATTGGATATCACCTCAGCAATCTCTTATCTCTTGGGCTCCAGCTTGCCCCTCATACATATCCATTCAGCCCTCAACTTCTTGAAGGCTTCCTTGAAGGGTGCAAAATAAGCCACATCAAGTGGCTGGAGTTTGTGGGATGTGTGGGTTGGAAGCAGTGCAAAATAAATACCGAATTCTTTTGCAGCCAATATAACATCCGACTCCACATGGCTACTTTGGCCATCCAAGAAAATTAGATGTGGATTCTCTTGGGACACTCCTCCAGGTACCCTAGATCGAAAGTGTGACAACCATGACTTAAAAAGCTCAGTGGTCATCCATGCATGCTGCTGCACTGCCTGGATTGCCCCTTCTTCACATCTGCTTATGTAATCTGCCTTCATCTTTTTATCCTTAAAGATGTATAAGTTGGATAATCTATACCCTTCAGTATTGACACATACCAGAATTGTCACCCACTCTCTAGAGTTCGTGACAACTTCATTGACATCTCGTGCACCCTTCTTTGCAATTATTTTCAGGCCCCTAACCTTGCCTGCTTGTATCCCAGTCTCATTAGCATTCCAAATCCTAGATGGGGGGAAATCAAACTCATCATAGATGGCTTTGAGACCATTGTAGAACATGTCCAGGTTTGGCTAATTCATGGCAAGTGCCCTTGCTCTCTCCAATGTTTGGACACTCCTCAAAGTTATGTTAGGATGCCTCTGCTTGAAGAGCTTCCACCACTTATTGCCTGGCATACCGTATGATGTGCTTATGTCCCCAGCATGCACTCAGAGTAACCCCCATACCCGAGTTCGCTCTCTCAAGGGTTCAGGCAACTAGTTCTTCTTCCTGCTTGGGAGTGAGAACGTGAGGATGCATCTTTTGTTTATGGGTAATTCTTCCATATCGCCAATCACGTATGGTAGACTCAGGTATATCGGATCTCCTAGCGGCGTCTCTAATTGAAATGCCATATTCATTAACCTCTTCCAGGATGTCCTCCATCTGTTGTTCCGTCCACTGGCCTCTCTTGAATGTTGAAGGCTGTCCTGCCATGGTATTCTCAGGAGTTTGATCCGTCCTTCTCTTCCTCACTCGCTTTGCCCTAACACTTTCGGTATTAGCACGTACTCAGATTGGCGTGGCATTGCCATACACCCTGTTCGATTTGGTCTGCGCCATCGAGCTAGTTGAAGCTGTAGAAGCTCCTGATATGATGATATAGAGCACAATTGGGATTCAAAACATTTTGAATTATCAATCCACTCCATTTGAAAAAGAGTAGATCGATCTGCCCGCCAATTCGAAGTAGAATGCATTCAATTGCCCCTATCTCGATGAAATGGGCGAGCTTTATCGAATGTGCTATGTCTAGCAAAAGGGCACGAGATGTCGGAAGCCTCGCCGAATGCGCCATAACTATCGACACATGGAATGACGTGTCACGATAGGAACTTATATATTGTGCAGTATCGAGGCCCTGCAGTGTCGGCACCTGTATGTTGTGCGGTATTTGGGAGGGGGGGGGGAAGGAAGGGCTTTAATGTGCTGGGAGAACCCATGATGCTGCCGACGTGGGCAAGTTGCGATAGGAGGCGACCATACCCTAGATCAAAATCTAACGTTATAAGAAAGGTCCAAGTCGCATTTCTGGACACATGGATAGGCTGGGTTTAAGATCACTTGACACCTAGGGCTGGGCTGTTGCGCTAATAAAAAAAGGAAAAAAAAAGAAAGAAAGAAAGAAAAGAAAAAATAACTGGACAACCTAAAATAAAAGCTTAGACAAACATTAAGATCCCATCTAAGTTGTGGTACAATCATCTTAGTTTTCCTTTAGTGTTATGTTAGATTCTATGTTTGCACTTCTTTCAGTTGTGGATCAAAATAAGCTTTCCCTTGGCCTCATATAGCAAGTTGGAAGTCTAGACAAGGCACCAATAATTATATTTGTACTACCCAAACTATATCTATTGACAAAATCATACTCCTGAAGGAATTCCATCCATTTCTATATCTCCAAGCTCCAAATGCATGCACAGTTACTAACAATTCCCAGTCATGAATTGGGTAATTATGTTTAGCATTATTCAATCTATAAGGGAGAGATGTATACATATGTTGCTCTTGCATCAAAACAGCCCCTATCTCCACTCATAACATAGTAGGTTTTACTTGGATTTGCCACTTTCAAACAAAATTATTTTTTCCCTGAAGCAGCCGATATTAAGTAACTGTTGAAGAGACAATGCTTTTATTGCTGCGTGGAAGATTTGAAGACGAGAGTGAGGATTTACAGAGTCGTGGCTTGCACTTCCACGACTACATTTGAACCTTCTGCAATATACTTCCTTTCTTCGGCAATATGCAATAGACCGAGAGTTGTTGAGGTGACCTCTTGACCGTCTGCTAACCTATCAAGATGACCTACACAATGACCATTGTCGCATCCCCACTATCAACATTTTCTTGATTTTTTTTTTTTTTTTTTTTTTGGGGGGGACGGGGTTTCTGTTACCCTCGATTTATTTCTTTGCACTGTTTAGGACTTCAAGCATTTTATTTATCTTACACTTGAGTGCTTCTTAGCAACCTTCTATTATTTTATTTTGTATTTTGTTACACACAACCATAGGCTAGATAAGCCCCAAAACTAAATGTGTTGATATCATTCGTCCGAAAACGTGTAAGTGCAATTGGTTTGTTTTGCAATCCAAGGCGGAAAGGCAATTGGTTCTGTTGTACGTCCACGTGGCAAGAAGCAAAAGCTAATATTGGACGGCAGAGATGAAAAGGCATGGTAGGATCCAACGGCGCAAAGCGAGGAAGGGGGAGGATAAAGGGCGGTGTCATTGTCCTTAAAATAACTCCTCTTCATTTGAGAAGGGGCTCATTTTCAGGTTGCGACCATGGCGGCCATGGAGGAACTATGCAAGCCAGTTCCGGCGATTAGGGCAATCGCCATAGCCAAAGACTCCTCAAGCCGCACCCGCCGTCCTCTCCTCGATGCCTGCTCTCAGCTCCGGATTTCTAACCAGATGCACACCACTATTTTGGCCATGGCTTCTTCCCATCATGGGCATCTCCAAAGCTCTCGCTATGGCGTGGCCATGCCCGACCCGGACACTCCCTGCCAAGAGTACTCTGCACAAGATTCCTCTGCAAATGTTCCGGCATTTAAAGACTCTGAAATTAGGGCTAAAGGTGATTCCTTGGATTTGAATGCAGGGAATGAGAAGTCTGTTTCGCAGATGGATGAGCTAAGGGCACAGCGCTGGAAAATGGCGTCGGAGTTGGCTTTTATGTACCAATCAGGGCTTGTTCAATGGGTAACAGATGATTCGGATGAACTACAAGATAGTGTTGGATTAGATCCTGCATCTTCCAAGCTCCTTGAAGACGAGATTTTGATGAGCGGCTTTACAAAGGGATCTGGTAGGCCTAACGAAAATATTGATCTGAACTTAAATGAAGAAGAAGAACATAAAGATGATGATCTTTTCCAAGGCATTGAAGAAAGGGTATGTCAAGATCCACAAGAGGCAAAGTGGCAAAACATGATGATGGCCATGTTTTCTAGCCAAAATGAAAAACCTGATCGATTATTTCCAGGAGTCTGGAATCCGACAGAGATCATGTGCAGGTTGCAGCAAAAGGATTAAACAGTTTGTTTGATCAGAAGGACCTTCGCATGAACAGGATATTGTATATAAGATGGTGAAAGACAAAGGAAAGTATGTATGTCGGAAGAAGAGAGATCCGGCAGTGTGGGAAGCCACATGCTTTCTATTCTTATTCTTCGTTTTGTAATTGTAGGGTTTCAATTCAATTCAAAAGGTAGAATAAAATCAATCAATCATTCTACCTATGGCTTCTGACAGATTTACGAGTGAAGAGCATGCAGCATAAATGCAATGGTTGGTTTGCTTCATAATGGGTTGCACTATGCATTTGGTTGGAGCCAGCGTAATTGTTGGAAAAAGGTCCAACCCAAGATGTTGATCTGGAGTTCGAAAGTACAAGACAACTAATAAGTCCGTCTAATAATATCTAAGTGTGGATTGCACATGGGTATTTCATTTCTTACTCTTTATAGTAATTGCATTGTAGTGCACATTTTAGTTTAGGTACCACACTAAGTTTTAGCTGCAATTATTTCGAGATATAGGTGATTAGGGTTCGCTCTTCTTCTCTTCTATGTAGGGGATGGCTAATCATTTATCAATGTTTCAAGACTCAAATCTAGGTTATTTCATATTGGCCTTGAAATCTATTATCTTGCATTCTGTTTGGCATCAAACCTAATCCATTGCTTGGTAAAATGAAGATTATCCTCTATTTCATGCTTATTCTTCTATGCAAAGCTGAGATGTAGTGTGGTTTGAGCACTTTAATATCACAGAGGTAGAACCATCAATTTTATATTGATGGCACGAGCCACCTTGTATAATAAGCATATATGTTATATATATACAATTATATAAGCTGCCCCCTTGTTTTCGACAGGAGGTGTCGTAGATGCAGACCGGTCTAGATTGTGAGATCCAACGGCTCAGAGGAAGCCACGTCATGATCCCAAGCAACCCCTTTATTTGGGGCTTTTGATTTCGTCCGTTGAATGTGCAAGATCGATGGTCGAGATTTAGGCACACATATTAATTGCAATCAATGCCATAAAGTGGGTTGCAGCAAAAATTAATGGTGCTATTGTGAGGTAGACAAAAAATCTGCAGACGTGGCCTTCTCATTACGGCTCCATGGCATGGAATCTCGGTTTCTTTGCGACTTCTTTGCTCGTGAAAGCCATCGGTTAGCCGCGGCTTAGTGTATTGTTTAGGTTTTTCATCCTTTTCTTATTGAATCGGCCGGTGGGATCACGTCGCCTTTATTCGTTTTGGTGTCGGCAAATGCAAATGGGTGAAAATTTATCTTACGCCTCACGGCTTCCTCTCGTTTCTTAAGCTTATCATTCCCCGCATAAGACATTAGCGGGTTGCATTTCGCAGAAGAACAAAGGATTAAGCCAAAGGATGCAATCTCTAGTAATTTTTGTGGAGACACGCATGACGACCTTTACCCTTCTTACGGTAATGAGAATCAGATGAAGCTTATAATGATCTGCATGCTCTTGCACACCCCCGCGATCTTGGTTGTGGGGCATCAGACAGATGGAAAAAGTGCTCTCATTGAGGCACTCATGGGGTTTCAGTTTTTGTCATGCGCATTCATTTTCCGTTGTTAACACAGCAACTAGTAACTCAGTCCGGCAAATCCAGCTCCTTGCCATAGCTGCGAGCTTTAGAATGGGGAAAAAAAAAAGCAAAATGTTTTTAAGCTATTTGTGGGAGTTTAGGTGTAGGGCGGCAAGTTTCGTCCGACAGATTGTTCGTGGAAGGGCAGATTGCTAGCTGGATCATAAATTCCGGCAGGGATTTCGGTGATTGCTACTATTCTACTTTTGATTCGAATTGTGCCAAATTGGTAAACCTCTATGAGGAGACATCCATTCTTGGACGAAAAGATTCAAGGCACTCAGAGCATTGTTGCCAAGCTTAGCCATATGTTTTTCGGTCTGTATTTTTATTGTTTGCATTTGTTTTTGATAGCCTCAGATCCGTTTTTCATTTGCAGGCAAGTGGCAGTATATGAAGCCCACGCAATTTCTAGTGTGAGGTGGAAAAGCCTGTTGAACTTCAACCAAAAAAAACGACTCACGCCTCCACAGGCCCCATTCAAAGCGAAGATGGCGGTAGTGGCCCATCTGCGCTTATTCGTGTGTAACACAATTTTCTTTGATCCATTCTTTTTACTAGATGAAAAGCCGGTTTGGTTTGATACATTCAAAGATTGGGGGTGCGTATGATTACTTGGAAGTTATAGAGCATATGCCGATTGCTTGCCAACAATTTTTTCTTCCAATCAGACTGCGGGCTTTTGAGGAATTTGAGGTATGCATTGTTCAGTTTTTGTGGGTTCAGATTATTGTATGGCTGCATCAACATATAATGGCAACTTCTATAAATGCTGCATCTTAGAACGTTCTATGCATCCATACTTTTGTTTGAGTGCTAAAGCTAGGTAATCACGAGACTTTGCAATGGTTTACAAACACAATCAGTTCAATGAAGGCTCATTTAGCTCTTCACTAAGCCTAGGACAAATTTGATGCACAGTGCTCATATATCAAGGGGGATGAAGTTTTTGAAAAATGTAATCTTCGTTTGGATTGTAGCCGAGCAGTAGCACATCCAATCAAGAGCAGTTACCTGCCTTTAGAGAGAAGTCCCAGATGCTTGTGAGATTTTTATTTATAATATAAAAATCTCTGCCATAAGAACATACCATGTAGGCTGTACCTTAAAGTATTGTTCCATTTTGCCCTTGTGCTTTTCCTATTAAGTAAGCTCAAGCTAATAGTTCAAAGTTGAAAGTGTTATCTTGTGCCATCATACATTTTAAGTTTCCCCCTTTCAAGGGCATTTTAAAACACTTAATGAGGGGTACACCATGGCTGAGTTTAAATTTGAAAAATATGTAATAAAGAAAGATCTTAACCTAAGTTGTTAAACTTGACGATATATTGAGCAGAGAATCTTATCATTCAGGTTTCTCAAGATGAATACAGATGGGTGATGGATGTGGTAAAAGCAAGATTCTCTTCTGCCGGAAACTTCCTTGGAGTTGTTGGGTGAAGGGTCGACACCCACGATCGGAAAATTACGGAGAGTAATTATTGGAAGTACTGGTTGCTTCCACATGAATTTCTTATAGAATGGGGTGCTGATGGCAAGTATTTCATGAAAGTGAGCCCTCTTTTCCATCCTTTTTGGCTGAGTTTTATTAAAAGGTGTCAAAACGTTTCTAAATTACTTAATCGGCGGCTTGCATACCTTCAAACTTTTCTTGTGTAGCATATGTCATTTGTTCGGGATGAAACTTATGCCGTCTTGATATCCCGGGTATCAAATGGAGGAATTCAAATCAACACCATGGCGGAATTTATTCATCCATGCTCTTAATATTGTAATTTCGACTCTTCATGAAGCTCAAAACAACATTACAAGGGAATGGCAGTTGTAGTAACTTTTGATGGTTGGAGACTCTTGGACCAAGAGATGCCCAGATGGTAGGACTCTAATTTGATTCAGTCCTCCTCAAAATGCTTGCTTTGAGTTAAACTTCAGGTGGATGGTGCAAATTATGTGGACGCGGCGGGCATATATATAAGTGGCTCAAGTGGATGGCAAGTGATGTTCTTTGTCCTTATGGGCACACATGAGACCTTCCACGTAAAGGTAAATACTATGCGTTAGAAGTGACATGTTTGAAAAATCATTGCAGTTTTGGCATTTTACGCGATTATTAATTCCACAATTCAAGTTGAAATCCTCATACGCTTTTAGCATTATGCATTGTTAATACCACAAGTTAGATTTAGCCTTTTCTTTCTTGAACTATATTAATACCAATAGAGAAGGCAAAACTGCAGTTGAAGATGCACTATAATCTTTGGATGGTGTTGTTTGCCTCAACAATCCATATTGAACAATCCCTGTGCCGTCGCCAGGGAAATTGTTGGCATTTTCTGTCCCAGCATTCACAAATAGTGGAACAACCAACTCGAGTACCTTGGTAAAGTACTCTGGAGGTATCTGAATCCGAAGAACACATTTTGGAAATAGGAGCATTGGACAGAAAAACATATAGATGAACATCAGAAGAGTTGCTTGCAAGGTTCAACTGATTCTAACTATTGTAAGGTTGAAACGATGCAGTGGATATCCTGAAGTTACGATAACCTTTCTATAAGTGTCTATGGTTTTCTCTAGTGGAAATAAAAATTAACATTGCTTCGTGATTCCAGGACCAATCGAATAGCAGGGATTCAGTCGGACAAGTCACAACATATCATCACAAGTCTATGGGGATTGTCGATTACTTGTTGTAAAATTTTTCTCCTTGTGCATCTTTGTCCGGTATAAAGCATGGTGTTATTTCTCCTTTGATATACAACTGTGGAGTTTCCACTTGCAGGCATCTTATCCACACTAAATTTACAGAATTATGACAAGTTACTGTAGGAATGTTAAGCTAGTCTTCATTTTTACTTTGTTCTATTTGATTTTTATATCGTTTTGCCTCTCGTTGTCTGTTGTACTCGGAATGTACAACCCGCTCATTGAAAATAAGCATAGCGGTGAGTCCACTTTGGTTGTGTGATGATGGGCCTCTTTGAAACACATCACGGTATATTAAGCCGATCTTGATTTTTGGGAAGCATCACATTGCGGTCGGTGCAAGCATTGATAGAGTGCTCATATAGGCTGCTGTTCTTTGACAGATTGGAAACAACTGTGAAACAACTCCTGTTACGTTAATCCTTAACTCTCTTTGTTATCCCTAACAACTTCTATTACATTAGAATCTCTAATCCTCTTTGTTATCCCCGATTACAAGTAATAAGCGAGCTAGAGTTTGTTATCCTTAATTAGAGTAGTGAGTGATCATCGTGGCTTTGTTGGTAATCCCAACAATGTATCCATTTGGCGTTTGTCAGCCCAGTAGCAAAAGCTATTTAATATATCATTCAAATGTATGGTTCACATTGTGATTTGAAAATTTTAAAATGTTGTTTCGCACCAGTTGAGCCGCTAAGGCGTGTGGTATTAGAGAAGGTGCATTTTTGTCGATGATGTGAGGTTAAAAGAAATAGACAGAAAAATTCTTACTAAATGAAAGTAAAATTTCACATGGTTATCTTGGCATTTTGGCACCATAAATTTTCTCGATTCATTTTGCGTTTTTTTAAGTGCATATTAAGCGTCTCAATTTTTTTTTTTTTTTTTGCCCTTTTGGGTCCTAAGAAGCTCGATTTAATCATATTATTATTATTATTATTTTCTAAAATGGCAATTAGATTAATGTGAAGGCAATTACATTAATGTGAAGCCTAATTATATGGTCTTCGCAAATGTAGATATTTTAAAAAAAAATTGTTGACCATATTGTGAATATGCATCTTTTCTTGCAACTTAACATTTCAAATATTGCATGGTTTGACCAACATAAATACAAAGTGCATGGCAACACCAAGCCAGGACATTCGTCAATCTCTATTTTTTGCAGGTTTTGACCGAGGCAATGATGATGGCTTTGGTCAAGGGTTGATTATTGGTTTGATCGGAGGTCGGATGACTGAGCTTTATTTGAAAAATATTACACAATGGGGATGGGAAGATGTTCTTACTGTTTTGAGGGGATGTTAGGAAGTTCTTTCACTTGCAGAGAAAACACAGATTGTCCAGAGATGTGCAGATGCAATAGCCTGAAAGTATATCTTAGCTTAGCAGATTTAAGTCCCTTCTCTTCCTCCCCTGATTCTAGTGCCAATAGGTTCATGAGTTCCAGAAGGCCATCTTCTGTTTCACAAATATCATCAAGGATGCTTTCTAGAACGTGGTGGTTCACAGATATTTCAAGCCTTTCTATCTATCTAATGGAGAAAGTTGTAAAGTCTCTAATGTCAAATAATGTGGACAACAAGGTCCTTGCCAAGTTCTTACTCCATTATCTAAGGTCCTCATTGCCAATGCTTGGATATAGCTGGGTATGTTCCAAAAAGAAGGGCAATGTTGATGAAGAAATTTTGCATAGCTACACCGGAAGGTTGAAGGAAGTCTTGGAGGCGATGAGTAGCTTTTTTATGTATGGACTTGAACGCGAGTTCAATCTCATGCATTTTTGTTCGGCATGTATAGGGTAGCGATCGTGCTAAATCTTTGGCAAAACATGTAAGAAGCAGCTTGAAATAATGATTGGATCACAGTTAGACATGGCCACCTTAGATAATATTCCTGTTCCTGTGCATCCCTCACGAGGCGAGTCTCTTTATGATGTTGATCTGGTCATAAGGCTGGTGGGAATTTTCTTAAAAGAGCAATCAGAAGCCACGAAGGATGCCCATGAAGAAATTGCTGACCTAAGGTTTGACCAAAGGATGCATCTTCATGTTATTTCATCTTCATTGTAATAACTATTATAATGGATAACGGTTATAGCCAATAGGATTAACAGATTCGATTATGTGTAGGAACATTAACAAATTAGATTATGATATCAGAGCGTTTGTGTAGTAAATATAATTCAAAACATAAGAACAAAGACAATATGCATAGTTCAATCATAAGAATATCACTATCATAATCACATGCAGGAAGCTACAATAGCTTTTCACAACCATAAGCAAGCAGCTTGTGTAAGAATTTGCACTACCTACTTTCAAAGCTCTTTGCGAAAGTGTGGGCTAAAATGAACTTCAATCGACATGCATGAACAATGCAAGCATTTTTCAAGTAGAATGAGACTTTCTCTAAAATCCTTACACTTCTATCCCGAGAAACGCGTGAAGACGCTCGCCACATCGTGGGTTGACCAAAGGTTTTCTTAGGGAATGCCATAGTGCTACGTTCTATATCTTGAACATGCAACACATTCACGACTATGCTCTATTTAGCAAAATATTGTATCATAAATGTTGAGGAATATTACTACAGTAGTATGATATCCAAGAAAAATTCCTACATCTACTCACATGCATAGAAACCTAAGAATCTTTAACTCGCCATCAAAGTGTGTCTGGATAAGGGTATCGAGGAGAACTTATATGGAGTCTTAGGGAATTTAAAAGGAAATTGAGGAGAATCTTAACAAAATCTGGGAGAACAAATGGAATCTTCACTTGGTCTTGGGGATTTAAGGGAATCTTTGTGGAATATAGGCAAATCTTTGTGGAATTTTGAGGAATGTAAAGGGGATCTTTAGCAGATCGAGGAGAATTCAAGGAATCTATGAAAATTCTAAAGAATCTAGAGGACTATTAAAGAACCTTGCAAGGTTAACTTTGCACAACCTTTCATAATACGTATCCTGTTGTGAATAAATATCGTGTCTAAATGAACATTATGTAGTCTTTGATTGGTCTTTGGCTGGCATTCTAACTGAGAGTTTGACTAGAGGTTTGAGTGTGGCAGCTTCTCGCATGTCAAATTCATGTAATATGTTGGCTCTAGAGAGTAGAAGATGTAAAGTAACAGATTGATGCAACGTTTGACTAGGTGCTGACAGAGAGTTCACCATAACTATGAATTTTACTTTAACTTAAAACCTTTATAATAATCAGTCGACTTTGTACAACATTGACTTTGAGGTCCTCGCAAGCTACCAGTCGACTTGATACACTCCCTCATAATATAAAGACTTGTATAAATATATAAATATTAGAATACGCCATTAGTTCATTCTTCATCACTACAGAGTGGCACATGAGTGGCACATCACTGCGGAGTGGCAGTGAGACGGGTGCAGTTTTTTATTTATTGAAGGATGTCATTCTATTTATCATTACATCATAGTACATTCTGCATCACATTTTAGATATCACATGGAAGCCAATCCGCTACATAGGCGTGACATGCTAGGAGCTGCATTGTATGTGATCGTGTAGTATATATAGCAGGTTTAAGTTCTCTACTACAGAACCGGTCAGTCGTATTTGAACCTTTGACCTCGAGGCAATAGATTTTTAAGGTCTTCATTACTAGACCAATGTTGGTCACGTTTGGACCCGTGATCTCTGCCACTCTAAAAATGGCATGACGTAAATGTATCCGCCCCAAAAAAGATGGAGTCCTAGGTATGTGTTGACGAATTTTTCCCAACATCCTCAACAGTGGCCTCAAGAGGCAAATAAAGCAGTATCATTTTATATTTGAAGGTAATATTTCTGCCCCAGGAAAAAGCGTGAGAACGACACGTGTTTTAAAAAAAAAAAAATGAAACTTAAAAAAAAAAGTGACGTCCCTTTCTTCTTGCATTGTCTTTCCCTTTCTTGCTCTCCAAGCAATCTGTCGCCATGGATCCCCGGTCTTGGTTTCTTGAAGAAGGCCAGATAAAGATCAGGATAACTTCAAAGCTCACCGATTACCTGCTTCCAGCTATGACGACATACCTTGGCGATGTTGCGGCCATTCATATTTCCGGCCAAACGGTTAAGGCGCTTGCATTTCAAGCCAAATATTTTGATCTATATCCATTTCTCTAATCTTTTTAACTGCAAATGAACCGCCTTAAGGAGCTTTTGGCGATGAAAGCTGCATCTATAGATATATCTAGCCACAAAAGATATGATGCTAAGATCCCTTTAACTCTTCATCTTACGATTTCTCTGATTTGATTTAGCTGCACCCGAAGCTCTGCGACCATGTCATTTTGGAACATAGGTTGCGAGCTCCAGTTATGGAAAGCAGCGCCTTGCCTGCTCATGTCCGCATGTTTTGAAGCTCTACATGGCTATGTCCATGGCTACTGGCCTAAATCTGGCCCGCCCTAGATCAGAACTGTCTGTTTACTGCTGCGAACCAACTTCTATTGATTACGGTTCAAGAAAAATTTTCATCTAGTGGATAGCTTTCGTGATGAACAGAGAGACATTTGGTTTCTGTGTCTTAAGACATCTGGAACAATGCTTCAGTAGCAAATGACCGAATTGGCAGAAGAAGAAGATGCATAAGTGCCGGGGCCTTTTCAAAAGGCAGTTTGTTCATCTCAAATCTTCTATTTTTAAAGCTTTCAAAGTGGATTCATTGGCCGAATTTTTGCCAATCGAGATCCCAAATAGGACTTTATCTGCTCGGATCCTTCTTTTGTAGAGGTGTTTTTGTGGCAGGACAAGAAATGAATTCAAATCCAAAATCGGCATTTGCATGCTACTCCTGGAAAGGTACTTCCCTAGTTTTGAGTTCCTCTGTAATCTTATAAATGTTACAATTGTGCCCGTGATTTGAACCCAGAGAATAAACCACTTGACAGTCTTCATGGAGAAGGTCAAGGTCACCTCCTTCACGATTTATCAATAGCATAAATTCATGCTGGACAAAATTCTAAGTCCCACCTCTACTATTGCACCAGAACCAGCAGCCAATTCCACCAGTCTAGACTAAAAGACCTCTGTCGGATCCATCACTGCAGTCTACCATGTCCAGATACCATTGTGGTTTCTTCACACTAGACTGGAATCAACTCAGATACCCTCTTTGCCTACAAGCCTATCCTCTCGATCCAGAATCGATCAATAAGCCTGTTTGCCCAGCCACTACCTTGGATTTTTTCAATAAGTTTGTCGAAACACCAAGCAGTGATCTTCACATCCGGATCTTCACAGCCAAATTATCCACGCCTTATTTTTTATCAAACCCAACCATTTTCCAAGTCTCTAAATCTCCATGTACGCTTTTGATCTTTGTGACGTTCCATGTATTTATACGGTATATGTACAACTACCCTGACACGTCACCGGTGTATCGGGACCATTGGGACTAACCTAAAAGGGTTTATTGCAACTAACTTAGCCTAATTAGGCTAAGTAATAGTATTAATTAGTAATATAGGCTAATTAGAGGGTGCCACTTGGCCTAATTTGATTGGCCAGAGGCAGCTTGCTATTTTGGGATGGCAAATTGGCTCCCAACCCCAATTCTGCCCCAAATTTGAGTTTGGGAAGGACTGAGGAAGAAAGGAGCTGCTCCAACTCTGAACCCTGACCTATACTATGGACGTCCTTCGCGATACGGGCTCCAGCCCAGATACTGGTTAGTTTTAGCATAGTTTGTGTTCCGCTAACTCTTGTTTGAGTAGATGAATGATTAGAATCTATTCTATGGTCAATTTGAAAATGATGATAGACGCTTCTTTCTGTTCCTCTTGTGTTGTATGGGATTAAGGGAGGTAGAGACCTAAAAGCTATTTAGATTTAGTGATGCTCCTAGCTAGAACCCCTTAAATCCCAGTAAATGTGGCCTGTGCACTAGAGCCTGCCTGGCTATGGATGCTATGTTGTAACTCAGCACCAGATAACGAGCCAAATGGTGAAATGGGGGTGGAATCCTGTCTAGTTTGACTACAGGATTCCTATAGTGTGTTAGGCTTATAGTCGATCCTCGCGTTGGGGCCGGGTATGGGTTTGACACCCCCTGGGTCGCAAGATACGCGCCTAAAGGGACGTCTTGGGCTCGATGGGCGCGCCAGCGCGGCCTATGGATTTTGGGGGGTCAAAGTCGGGTACAGATACATGGTTACTAGTGGTGGCACGATCATCTAGCCACCCATGGAACCATCATGTTCTGGGAGTGAATTCATTTCCTCCCTGCCTCATCGGATTGCGGAGATGTAACCCGCTGTAGTCTCATAGGGTGAATCCATGGGATTGCGCCTCGGAAGACTATAACCACGTCATAGCATGATTCGGCGCAAAGTGTGCACAGGAGGGGCGGATGGAGTGGACTACCCTTGCCATTATTCTATGCCAGCCAACACCATTGCCATGATTCCGTCTGTTGTTATCTGAAGGCCTTGACCGTCGATTGATTCCCTAGAGTCTGAGCCTGGGTTAGAGCCCCAAATTGATGCATTGCATATGTTATGTTGTTGTTGGGATGTTATTCGTATTGATGATGGATGAGTCACCCTTCGAGGTGACATACTATTTGATGTATTGTGTGCCAAGTGTTAACTTGTATTTATGCTTTCACAATGTTATCAACATTCTTTCTCACGTCTTTCTTTGCTCTACTTGACTGTAGCACTTGCTTCATAGCATAAATTCTCCTTCGAGCAGCTCCACACTTAATGTTAAGTGTTTCAATTGGCTTGAATTCCTTTACTCTTTCTCGACTACCAAGAATAGTCCTCTTTGATCTCTTTAATCTCTTTTGCAAGATACAACACTGTTTCATATTCTTTCTAGCATCATTTGTGGCTGAATTTTTTTCAATACGTTTCATGATAAAAAAAACTTAGAATTGCACTTGTAATTGCACTGAGAATTGCACTTGTAATGTTGGAAGCAATGTTCTTCAAGGGGGTTCAAGAGGGTATTGGATCAAACAACTCCATATACAATGTTGGGGCAATTGTAATGTTGGAGGCAATGTTCTTGAAAGGGCATTTAATCAAACAATGTTTTTTTTTTGCATTTGAACTCGCAGTTTCGAACTCGAGAAGGTGAAGGGAAGGGAAATTTTATAAAAGGAACGGATGTTCATGGAAAGGGTTGGGCTCTTCCCATGAACACCCAATCCAACTTAAAATTTGATGTATATGAAGGAATCCCCACAAAACATACACATGCAACACGTGAAAGAAGTTTTGGCAGCATGCCTTATATATCAATGTCCTTTTTAATGACACACGCCTATGGGATATATCTTGCATCCAATTTTTTTTAGGGTTCCAAAAGCTCTAAAACTCAGTTCTTAAGGTATCAAACCTGATCAACCCTGTGGTAGATTTCTATTTCTGAAAAAGATCTATTTCTACCAACTCTAAACCCGATATTTCTTGTATTCATGTGTTCATGTTTTAGAATAGATAGAATGGTGCACATTCTCAGGTTAAACTTGTGTGACTGCAATTGCTCATGTGACTGACATTGCTTGTTTGTGCATTACTTCTAAGTTAAAGCCTATCTAAGTTCATGGATTTCACATCTGATGCCAAGTGGAAATTAATAAAAAAGGAACCAAACCCTTCAATGCTAAGGTTTTTACCTTTATTATAGCTATCCACAAGCATAGGTATACCTATCTGATCAAATACGCATTACACCTCATTATTCTCCTCTTGAACTTGGAAAAGCCCAACCACCAAGTATGATCCTCATATTGGATTGAGAACCACTCGGGTAAGATTGGGGATGACGGCGGCAGGGCTTCCGCCCATGGCGGCGGCCCTGTTCTTCGCGCAGAACTGCGACCAAGTCGAAGCTGGAAGGGCCTGGATTTTTGGCCAGATCTGCTGCTGCCCCTCTCTTGATTTGTTTTCTGATCAGTGGCTGTAGGCTTCGTCTCTGTTCAGAAGTTCATGAGAAACAACAGCAAACCACAGCAAGAGGTAACTCCAACTTGGTTTTCAGCTCTATTAATGCAGGTTAGTTAGATGAGTAAGTCTCTGAGAATCGGCCGCCGTGACTCATCAGAAGTTGGGAAAGCCCGCATCCATTGCGGGCTGCCATGCTCACGAAGGCACTCCAGGTGCTAAAGGGATTTTTTTCATTTGCATCCTGTGTATATCTTGCTGTTAGTTGTAGCTACTTCTTGGTCTGAACAGTAGATGCCCTCCCCTGCTTCAAAGAAGGGGAGGATTATGAGCAAATGATGGTGCTCCGATCATTCGGAATATGCTAATGGGTGGTTTGCCATGGGATTCCCCGGGGAGAGACTAGGGAGGCACCGGGCATTGTGGGAATGAAGCCCATATTCTTTGCAAGAAGGGATGAGGTTCAAGAGGCATCTTCTTTTCTTATTGCTTGGATGAAGGTTCTACCTATAGAAATCTTTAAAGAATGGAATCAGCCGAAGTTACGCGTATGAGCCTCGCCTTGGATCTTTGGGATATTCTTCTGAGAATGCTTCAAGTGGTTCCTTCTTACTAAGATCTCTAGATGGCCATTCTAGAATGGGAAGTAGCAGCCTGATCCTTGCTCTTGATCCTGGGCGATTGAGACAGGATTAACTTGTATCTGGTGACCAGGTGCTTAAAATTTCTTATCAGGCCTATTGTGGAGCCTTTGTAATAAGGTTTTAGACCGTTTTTTATTAAAATTTAGCCTAGGAACTGAGCCCTTCTCTCCTATAGTATCCTATGGAGAAGAAGTTGAGAGAGGCTCTAAGTACTGGGTCTAGAGTCTGGACTGCTATTCATGGATTCGAGAAGTGATAGCACCTCTGGACTCACTGTATGTGTAAACACTCTTATCCTTTGAATACAATACAAATCATTCTTGCCTAAAAAAAAAAAAAAAAAAAAAAAAAAAAGAACCACTCGGGGTCTTTATCCTTCCTTTTCAACATTAATCTGCAAGAAATGCCCGATTCACAAAGATACTTGACTTTATGATTGATTTCCATTTCATTAAGTTTTAAACATACCTCTGACTGGATGTTGCGAATGGTATCTTCATGTATATTATAGAAGACAACCATGAAGTTCAAAACACTCTCAAGGTCAAACCACAAATTGTTTCTTTCATTGAGGCCTAAAATTTTGTTGTCATTAGACTTCTTACCTTTGTGAGATCTTGGCACCAATTTAGACAATGGTGCTTCACACTTAATGGAGTGCATTCCTCCAAGAATATTTTCAACCATGATGTTTCTCCTTGCTCTAACAAGATTCACATGATGCAGCCTTGGAATCATAACTCTGTTTGTCCCAATCATGTTCAATGCAGCCGCGTTTGCATCCATTTTAGAACTCACTTCACTAAGAAGCATGTCCATAATAGATTTCTTCAAAGCAGAATTCTCGGGTGAATTTAACATTGAAATGATCTCATATTTTGTGGCAATGCTTCCCACAATGTTATCAACATTCTTTCTCACGTCTTTCTTTGCTTTACTTGACTGTAGCACTTGCTTCATAGCATAAATTCTCCTTTGAGCAGCCCCACACTTAATGTTAAGTGTTTCAATTGGCTTGAATTCCTTTACTCTTTCTCGACTACGAAGAACAGTCCTCTTTGATCTCTTTAATCTCTTTTGCAAGATACAACACTGTTTCATATTCTTTCTAGCATTATTTGTGGCTGAATTTTTTGCAACCTCTGCTTGCTTGACACAATGCTCAAACATCGAATTTCTTTGTTAGCTGACTGATTTCTTTATCATTTTTCCTTGTTTGCTGCTCTAATAGATTGCTCAACTTGCACAACTCTGTCTCTTTCAAATGCAAGCAACATGATAAATTGTAATTGTGTTGTACCACAATGAAAAAAGTGCTCTAATACCCTGGAAAATATGCCCTAAAAATGCCCATCGAATCCCCTTTTTCTGTAAAACAACGGGGGACAAAATAATTCTTAGAATCGGGGTATTTGGCCATAATCCCCCTTTTCCTCATTTGTAAGATATTACCCTGTTACATCTGATTATAATTTCCCCTTCCTCATTTGTAAAATAATACCCTTGTTAAATTTGGCCATAATCCCCTTTCCTCATTTGTAAGATAATACTCTGTTAGCTATTTGGCTATAATTCCCCCTTTCCATCTCTATCACTATATGTTGTTACAGAATTCCTTTAATACAATTTTAAAGTTTGAAAGTTCATGTCCAATTGTATTCAATGCTCAATTTTCTTTACAGCATGTTATAGAAACACAACGTTCCAAAATTCCAAAATTTCAGTATATTTCAAAATTCAAAGCTTACAAATTCAGAATTCCAAGAACTCTGCTCAGAATTATTAGTGCTATTGGTATACATACCAAAAGGATAATTTGCAAAGAGAATTACATTTATAATAGCACTCGTACAGAAACAGAAGAACCTCAAGAACAACTAGCTTCTACCATATCCACAGGAGGAAAGGGGCCTCAGGAACATCTAGCTTCTGCCATATCCACCAGAGGCAAAAGCCTTGTGAAACCTCGGCAATGATTAGTTAAAGCCCCCTTGATGGTTCTTTTCACATTATGCCACGTTTAAAAAGGAATGAAGCAACATCTGATCTTGATAAAGAGATGAATATTTTCAGATGTAGATATCCAACAAATGGATTTTTCCAGCATAAAGAATGCACAAAGGATGCACCAAATCAGGGAATAGGAACAGAAATAGAGCCGGAGTAAAAATGAACAATCTGATACTTTTCGAAATTACAGCTAGCCATCCAAAACCCGCTGCTTTTGCTTGTCATAAAGCTAAGGAGCTGGGCGTACCTTATTAGAGAATGCGACTGGATATAGATCTACTGAACCAGTGAAATGCACCGCCTTCAAAATCACCCACCCGATTTCTAGGGAACTGTAAAGCACTGGATTCATGCAGCCGCTCCTTATGAAGGAGATCGCAGTCTTCATGTTGAAATAGAACACAACTGGAACCAAAGAAACTTCAACTAGAACACGTAATAAGCGGAAATAGCGGCAAAATCTATGGTAACTAGCCAGAAAACATAGATCCAAGTATGCAGCTTAAGAAATACTCCAGCAATAAATTTGTAATGTAGTCTTGTGTACTGAAGCAGAGGCTTCATCGTCTTTAGCATAGAATATCATTCATCCTGCTCCGTAGCCGTATATCAACAAGAAGAAAAAGAGAACATTGGCAGAAAACCCTGCAAACAAACAAAGAACACGTAAAAAATCATGAAGAACGAGGAAGAATCAAGCAAAATGCCTCAAGAACATCAGCCCTTGCATTGTAAACCTAAAGCCAAACTCCCGCCTTAGTAGAAACTCCAAACCGCCATAGCCAAGAGATCCGACCTCCGCCATCGCCACAGCACAAAAATGAAATGAAGCGAAGGGAAAATGAAGTGAATATTTAGGTACCATAAAATTTGAAAATACCCTTTTGCTGGTATTTATTGCAATCCTATGTTTTCTTGAAAATTTAGCGCTTATATGGTAATTCCCTTTTTGAATGAGTCCCATTCTCTAAAAAATACCCCAATTTATTTGCAAGTTCTCTTTTGACCTAATTTCCCTTTTTTAAAAATACTCTAATGTGCATTTACATTGGCTAGTCCATTGGGTTAGCAACTAAGAGATCTTGTGTTCAAGTCTTTGGGGGTCCGTCATATGTCCTTATGGACGTTGCCAATGTGGTATGACGTAAAAATCTATCTATCTAATTCTAGTAATTTTCCCCATTAGGATATACCCCTTTTGTTTATGGATTCCCTGTTTCTACTAACCATCCCCTTTAGCTGCTAATTTCCCCCCATTAGGATATACACTTTTTGTTCAAGAATGCCCTGTTTCTACTAATTTTCCCTCATAGGATATACCCTTTTGTTCAAAATTTTCCCGTTGCAAAGAAAACAACCCATTGCTCTCGAGTCCCTCAGTTTCTCAATGGGGGATTTTCAGGGTGGTTTGAGTACTTTTTTTTTGTTGTGTACTAATTGCAAACTGTATCGTGCTAAGCTCTCACAATAGCCTAGCAGCCCTGACTTTCCCTCATAAACAGATCTCACAAGGCTTGTTACACAATTGAAGTTTGAATATCTGCTTGTGAATGGATTTCGTGGGTAAGTTTTTCCCACTGTCCAGATATCGACATGCTTGGCTCCGCTCAATCTCAAAGCATTGTGTCCTTATTTGCTAACAGTAGATTTTGCAAAATCTGGTGAAGGCAAGGTAATTCTAAATTGAACTATGGCAATGACACAGCTAGCTTAAACTATCCCAGAAGATCCACTGTTCTTATGTATACTAAATTCAAAAGTTTCAGGTGCGAGAAAATTCAAATTTGAACTAGCGCTTGCAATGGGGGAAATTCAAATTTGAATTACAGTTCAAAGCTTCGAGCACTTACAATGAGGGAACTTTGAATTCAAATAATGCACCTCCACAGGAACCATAAACCTTGGATCTCGAGTTCAAAATCTTGCAGTTCCTGTCTTGGAAATATTCAGGCACCTGAGCTGATTTGGGCGATCTCATAAACATGCTCGAGATCTCACCAGAGCACAAGAACTAATTTGGTAAACCCTAATCAAGATTAGCTTCCCTCTCTCTAGAAATGACGTGTTCCATTCCTTGCTGCCCTTGATGCGAAGGAATTAAGAGCCCTATCAGCATCATCAACTGAAAGACTTTTCTTGTTTCCTTGCTGGGGGCCAAAAGTCCCCTTTCCAGATGCATGATTTTCCATAGCCCCCTATCCTTCCACGGCAAAGAGGCTGAATCTACTTCTATTTTCAACTGCTAATGCTCCCTTGATTGGTGTCCTATTTCCCGCAACTACTTCATGGCCAAAGACATTTCTTCTCTCAGTGTCCAATTTACTGTATCCCAGTAGATCTATGTCATGGTATTGCACTCAGCTCCTGCCATTAATAGTCCCCACCACAACTGATTTCAGGCTTTGTAGTGCCAATTTGGCAGTTACACAACGCCCTACTTTACAATTTCTCCCTGCCAGTTCCTTCTTCATTGAGATGAATCAAAGATCCTTCTACCCTTTTCTTAGGATTATTGTATCAGACTCAAAATTGCAGAGTACCTCTTTAAAAACTAGGGATTTTTCCCTCTGTTCCAACGTTATTGCCTGCAGCTTATTGTCTGAGAGCTTGGGGCCTCCAGTTGCTCCTACCAGTATTGACTATTGTCATTGCTGCTGTCTAGGCAGCCACACGTCCATTCGCCCCCACATCCACTAGACTGTTTTTGTATGGACTCCAATAATTTTCTTTGTGAACCAATGTGGAAACTTGATTTTTAGTAGGAAAATACAAAATTGTGACATGACATCCACTTGTATACATTTCTAACAAGCCATCCCACCATACTTCCAAACTCTTAATCTTGACAAATGGATACTTTCGCTTTGTCAATTATTTAGGTAGTGTGGACGGCATGAGTTTAGAGAATACTAAATGGTTGTAATACTACTTCCGATATGCACATAAAGCTTGTGCCATAAGTGCATGAATTCTAGTTTCTTATTAAACTATAAATGAAATGAGTTGCAAATATTTTCATTTCTATAGAGCTACTTTTTATGTAAAATTATTGGATTCAATGACGGAAAGGTAAGAAGGGATTTAAAAATTGCATATACACCATCTCATCACATCATAATGGGACCACGAGAGTGCCATGAATTTATAAAACATTAAATGGAATGGCAATGTATACAATTGCTAAAATTGATGAGTGTGAAAAGATGACTTAATTGAATTGAACCAAATAAGATCAAACCACACCAAACCATCTGAACTTAAAACTTATACTTCCCTTTTGAAATGAAGATAGATAGATAGATAGAGTTGACAACACAATATATTTATAAAGGCCACAATTCTGAAAGGCGTATCCCAAAGGGATGGAAGTGTGTGGCTAGTGGTGGAAGCAAACAACATGGGGGATCTTGAATGCAGACCAGGCAAAGAGTGGGCACCATTAAATGGGCAAAAAAAGGTGCCAGGTGGAGCGAGGACAGAACAAGAGCAGAGGATGTAGGATGTGGTCTCGTTTCAAATGCCTGGTTTACATGTGAATTAGGTGTCCATAGTACAATGCCTGATTTACATGCGAATTGAGTTAGGTGATCTTGCATAGTTCTTTATTCCAAGGTACTTGGGGATTATTTCAAGGTAGTGGGAAGAACACTTGAACTGGATACTAACCTTGAGAAGAAAGCACTATTATTAATATTATTAATATTAAAAATAAAATATAATGGAATATAAAAAATGATGCTGATGTTTGGCAAGAAAGAATATGCCATGCCCAGCTGGCCCCGCCACATCCCACCATGGTAAAAGTAAAAACAAATGGCGCGTGGTAAAAATAAAACATCAATTACTAAGCTAAGGATCGTCGCTAATTTGCCCGTCTGGCAGCACCGCTAAATTTGGCCACTCTTTTCTCGCCTTCGCTACCTCCAGACTTGGCGGCACTGCTTGAATGTTCGAGACTGCTGTTTTTCTTTACCAAGGGAGAGTAGGGATTGCTCGCCGGCGTCTTTGGTGGTGCATCAATCTCTTCCATCTGCCTATTTTTTTTCTGATCCAGTTCGAACAATGAGATCCTCCTTTGATTAGCTGCTTCCGGGATTCAGCCTTTCCCTTGATTTCTGATTTTCAGCAATTTTTTGGAAAGGCGCATCAGATCATGGTCTTTGAGGTAAGAATGCAGTATTTTTTTGTTGTTCAGATGCCAGATCTTACTTTATTCAGGTGAAAAGCTCTTGATTCTTGTTCTAAGCTGGCGCGTAAAGCTTAGATAATGGAAAGTAATTGCTGGTTAGTTTCTGTTTCAGAGATCGGTTTTTGCGTACTAGGGAAATACGTGTTTGAGGTTGATACTTTCGCCTATTTCGTTAGTAGAGGGCTCAAAATCTGCAGAAATCATGCCGGAGCTACTTAATATTCAGCCTGGGGAGCTTAAGTTTCCATGTAAGTCTTCACGTTTCTTTCTCTCAGTGGCAACGCTTTTCTGCTTGCAACCCCAAACGAACGTCCCGTGGTGTTCAATTTCCGTTATACCAATTAATCAAGAAACGCATCTTTCTGATTTCAGAAACGGATGTTCTTAACTTTTAACTTTCCAGCGTGTTACTTAAGACCTAATTCTCTTCTGCTATTGTTGACCTTCTGATATAAAATATTTTTGGGGGAGTCTGGTGAAGTTCTAGGATTCATGTTAATCAGGTTTATGGTTTAGTGAAGACCTAAACCATATTTTTCTCTTTTCTGCAGTTGAGTTGAAGAAGCAGATTTCATGTTCATTGAAACTGCAGAATACGACAGAGGATTATGTTGCCTTCAAGGTAATGTGACTTTTATTATCTTGTTAAGTGAGACCCAATACACATGTGCTGATATTGTAACACTGTAGGTCAAAACCACGTCTCCAAAGAAATATTGCGTACGCCCTAACACTGGAGTTGTTGCTCCACAGTCTACTGCAGAAATAATAGGTCAGGTTCATTTTCTGTTTCTATTATTTTTCTTTTTGTTCCCTTGTTATTTACAACCATTTTGTGGTCTCGCAGTTACCATGCAGGCTCAGCGGGAAGCTCCTCCAGATATGCAATGCAAGGATAAGTTTCTTGTTCAGAGTGTTGTGGCTCCAGTTGGGATGGCTGCCAAAGACGTTACACAAGAGATGGTATGAGTTAGAGTTTGCAAACTCTCTTAATTTTATTTTCCCCTTGCATACCTTGTATGCAGGTAAAGTTTTCATACAACTTAGCAGTGTACATTATGAATTGCAGTTCAGCAAGGAAAGTGGTAGCGACGTGCATGAAGCCAAGTTAAGGGTCATCTATACATCACCACCAGAGCATCCTTCCCCAGTGGAAGAGTCAGCAGAGGAGTATTCACAGCCACATACTGCAGCAAGCAATGGGGACTGGGGATATGGGTTCTCTGATGTATGTTTTGTCTTAGATTTGTATTATTTTAAGTAGTTCTTCTATCAAGCAGCTTATCTTTATATATGGTACTGGACGCGATTATCCTATACAGCTTGACCTCCATCTACAATCCATTCTTGCCCTTGGTTACAGTGATATGCTAAACCTCCTATGCATACAACATATGCCTGGTCTATACTGATATTTAAGAGAATCATCTGATTCTTGCAACTCTCAAATGAGCTGAAAGTTTGACTTCTTTTGCAGGCACCAAAGGATGTCAATGAGCTGAAACTCAAACTTACAGAGGTTGGTTATCTTGGATGATTAGTTTTCATGCATCCTTCTCTCATATGCTTCTAATGCTTTAGGTACGGAAACAATTAACAACATTAACAGAAGAGCGAAATAATGCACTTCAACTCAACCAGCAGTTGCAGCAAGAGCTGGTATGGACATAACAGGCCAAACATGATTTTATCATTCCTAAACCATCCTGACATACAACAAAGAGTTTGTAAGCATGTTCCTTTGCCATCACTGACCTCCTACTGTTTAATTGCAGGCAAAACTTGGCTCTGCTACAGATTCGAAAGGTTATGCTGGAAAAGGGCCAGTTCAGAGAGATGCTGGGTTTTCGTTTTTATTTGTGTTCCTTGTTGGGCTCTTGGGTATTTTGGTTGGCTATTTAATAGGATCATAGGGATTGCAAATCATATCCCAGTGTGATTTTGTTCATACTAAGCCTAGATTTACAAAAACTCATAGGAGGAAGCGCTTTAGAAGCTTGATGAAGGGGCCCTTTGGCTGACAGGGCTAGTTGTTTTTTTCTTAAATGTTTTAAAATTGTAATACATACTTCATTTCATATAATTAAGGTAGGCAAGGCCCATAACCATATGGACCCGAGTGTTCAATGACGTCCAATAGTTACTGCCCTTCCTAGAGATGGGTATGGTTATGTGCTTGGCCTGTGAATATTGATTATGAGCTTTTCATTAGGCTTAATGGCCAACTGAAACGCTGAGTTCTAAGTGTTTACCTGTATCCTGTGCATCTAGCAAGATTGTTTTAAGTACAATTTTGGTTAAGACAGAAGTAAACAGGACTGTGGAAGTTGAATCGGTTGAAGATTTTAGAATTATATTGTGTGAATGGGCTGTAGGATGGATTGCTTGTGAACTAGATGCTTAAGATGGTGCTTCTTTATGTCCTTTGCACGTTGACCTTGCTAAAAGAATAAGAAATAAGTTCTGTAAGGCCTGACATCAGTTTTGCATGTTGCTGGTTTTTTTTTGGCTTTGGCATTAAATTGGCATAAAGGTACATGTACAACAACACATGTCCTTTTATAACGTGTTCAAAAACATTCACAACCTTTTGGTGGTACCCAAGCGTAACGAATTGATTGCCATGATTCTATGGATGCTGTAGGACATTATTAGAGTGTTGTGACTATTCTGCTTGCATATGGGCGTTCTTGTTTGGGGTTTGATCGTCTTATTTAACAACCATGGTCATGTTTGAACCAGCACGAAATAAAAAAAACTTCGTGTATTTTTTCCTGATGTGGCTTTAACATGACACTCACTAAAAAATTCGTTGTCCACAAAAACAGTGTGTAATAACATTGTGTAATTTTTTTGGTTTAAACATGACCGTGGTTGATAAATAAGACGCTCGTTTTGGGTTGGTCTAGTGGTGTTGTGATTATATTGCTTGGCGGTCAATCTTTTGCGTGGTGGCTTATTAGGAATATTCACCAGAATATTTCTATATTTAGAAGCTGATTGGGTTTGTGGCACTGCATCAATTGCTTTAGGCAAGACTACCATAGTTGCATGAAAGAGCTGCTGCCACCTTAATTTTGGAGTGTGGATTCTTCTTCTATAGTAAAGCTTCTCTATTGTAGAGCTTTCAGAATGACCAATTTGGTAATTTGCTTACCTCACACTTTATACAGGCTGATTTACTGCTGGCTTTTTTGCCTAACTTCATAGATTTCTATATTCATGTGGAAGATTGTGCATAGATCTCTTAGGGTGAATACATAAGTTCATGAATGATGGTAAGTTCACACTGTCCTATTTGCCGACAAGGAACTATTGAGCATTGTTTACAATGTGCATATATCCAATTGGTTGAGACAGACTTAGAGGCCGGTGATTGAGAAGTATCATTTCTCGTGGTTCCTGCCAAAGAAATTGGCTATCCATATATCTAAGAGGTGGATAAGGAGAGGAGGAGACTACTCGCCTTCTATGATCAATTTCATCATACGTCTACTTTACTGAGTTCTCTGAGAACAAAATTTTTGAAACAGGTTAGTTGCTTACACACCATTGGAAAGGCAATTTGGAATCTCCAATTTGGAATCATTTGTACTGGGATCTCCGACCCGTTTTATGGGGAATCGTGGTGTGAATGCATAATTTCCACTCCAATTTTGCTAAGATCATTTGACTCACTATTTTTCCCTTCAAGTCTATAACTTAGCCTATTTTACGACCCTGCTAATGGGAAAAAAATTTCTCCCGCTATCGAGGTCCAAAGCTAGAATTCTCATTCCATTCTTTAAATAGGCCAGTTAATCTAGCTATGAGGTTCGAAGTTGGAATTCTCATTCCATTCCTTAACTAGGCCAGATAATCTAACTTTCCAGGGTCATGGCCAATGTTAGATCTTGGTCAACAAAGATCATTGCTCTGATACCATTGTGACATTTCCATATACCTCACATGAAATCCCCATCGGTATCATCTGCTGCCGATTTTATGCGCCCCCCTTCACGAGGGATGGCTAGGACACGGGAAGGTAACACGAAAGTGTTTTGCGTGCCCATCTCCTCTCCTATAACAACAAAAGCATAAATATAACATTAGCATTGGCAATACAATATAATACGATCAACTATCTCAAAGGGTAGTGCCATCCATCCATCAATAGAACCATCATAGATATCAATACATCATCCATCACATGAGCTCCTACCCAGGCTTGGACGCGCGGGGAGAGTAGATTGATGGCAAGATAGAACATACCAAGATATAACAATGACTGGACAATAGACAATGGCTAGGGTTGACCACTCCACCCGCCCCTCCTGTGCATACTATGCAGATGGGCTAAATCAGACCCTGTCGTGACTGTAACCTGCTGGAGACATAACCGCTTAGTATCACCCAACGAGACTACTTCGGGTTGCATCTCCAATGTCCAATGAGGTAGGAAAGATTGCATTTCCCGTTCTCGGAAGACAATAGCTCGATAGGTGGCTAAAGGATCGTGGTGACATGCGTCCTTACCTGACTGAATTCCCCAAAACAAGAGCCAGACCAACACAAAAACCTTGTGTATTTTTTTTGGTTCAAACATGACTGTGGTTGATAAATAAGACGCTCATTTTGGGTTGATCTAGAGGTGTTGTGATTACGTTGCTTGGCGGTCAATCTTTTGCGTGGTGGCTTATTAGGAATATTCACCAGAATATTTCTATATTTAGAAGCTGATTGGGTTTGTGGCACTGCATCAATTGCTTTAGGAAAGGCTCCTTGATGACATGTGTACTTGATTCGTCACCGGATCAACCATAGTTGCATGAAAGAGCTGCTGCCACCTTATTTTTGGAGCGTGGATTCTTCTTCTATAGTAGAGCTTTTCGATGACCAATCTGGATGATTCGTTTTCTATTGTAGAGCTTTCAGAATGACCAATCTGGGAATTTGCTTACCTCAGACTTTAAACAGGCTGATTTACTGCTGGCTTTTCTGCCTAACTTCATAGATTTCTACATTCATGTGGAAGATTGTGCATAGATCTCTTAGGGTGAATACATAAGTTCATGAATGATGGTAAGTTCAAACTGTCCTGTTTGCCGACAAGGAACTATTGAGCATTGTTTACAATGTGCATATATCCAATTGGTTGGGACAGACTTAGAGGCTACCAAACTATAGTATTAATGGAGGCCGGTGATTGGGAAGTATCCTTTCTCGTGGTTCGTGCCAAAGAAATTGGCTGTCCGTATATCTAAGAGGTGGATAAGGAGAGGAGTAGACTACTCGCCTTCTATGGTCAATTTCGTCATATGTCTACTTTACTAAGTTCTCTGAGAACAAATTTTTTGAAACAGGTTAGTTGCTTACACACCATTGGAAAGGCAATTTGGAATGCCATTCTAACAATTCGATGTTGTATGCTGTGTAGTTATCTTTCCATGATCCGATTTGGATATGTTGTGGTTGCTCTTGCGTTGTTGATTATATATAATTGAATCCTCATCTTACAAAAAAGAAAAAGAAAACTAGCAGTAAAGTAGGCTTAGGCTGAGACACAAATTAAAAAAGTTGGAAGATAGGGCGATGGGCAAATGAAGAAAGTTGAAAGATATATGAGGTAGTTGAACCTTAGTTATTTTAGCTTTAAACTTGCAAATTTTATCAAGTATACCATTGACCATTGCTATAAAAGAACTCAGGTTTACTTTATGACAAGGAATTTGAGAGGTCAAATGCATTCAAGATGAAAAAGGATATGAGAATGAGAATGAGAATGATTTTTTATCGTCCACTGAGGCCAATCGGCCTATGGGACCCATAAGGAGCGCATCAAACTTATTACTGTCCGGGTTAAAAAACCCCCGCCCCGAAGGGTTTTCGAGGGAAAAACCGTGGCAGTAATAAGAATGCTGTCAAACTGTACAAGTATACATCAATGTTTATATACATGTCAAGTGTGTGCCCGAGGACATAGCTGATCTCGCATGTCCATAACCTCTTGAAGATATGATCCCAGCACCCGTACGGATGCTGTGCTCAATGTCACATGTAACGGTGGCGGGCGACCAACTCGACATATCGTGTCCGAATTTGATCATATCTTTGGGCAACTTTGAAGGGTATGAGATTCATCCTCAATGGCGCCCATTTGGCAAAGATTGCCAGCACATCTGGCGTGGCTCACCAATCCATCACTGTCTCAATTCGAAGATGATGTGCCCCTGTCGCGAATGGAGGCAATGAGTCTGCGCCTTTTCATGGGCAAGTGGGTACGCGGGTAGCATTGCGGGCCTCGTTCAATGTGGGATTTATGTATACCGGTAGTGTCTTTGTCTTGACTGTTCAAGGGCATTGGCATCCCAAAGCTTGCTGAGGAAGCAATCGTCAAGATATTGCCTCAAGCTATGGCGATGCGCCTCTGTTTGCACATGTATGCACTGTTCTCTGCACATTCCATCTAGCCAACTATTGAGCTCTCTTTTCCCTCCAAAGAAGGCCTTGGCTGCGGCTCCATTGCCATGATATAAGCTAGTTTAGGGAGGCGAGCATCGTCCATATTGACCACCTTCCGAAAATAGACAATGTGGCGATCAAGGGGCCCTCTGAAGAGGCAAGAATCTGTCTCCTGCGGTAGAATTTGATATGGGACTGTGGACTTCACCCCTAGTGCTCATTACTAAGAAGGCTTTACGGACCTGCTCCAAGTCATTCAAGTAGCAAGTGATACTCTTGGGCCCCATACTTCCACCCCGTATAAAAGGGACGGGCTCCACTAAGACCTTGAACAAAGCGTGGTGATGGGCCCAATCATACAACTCCGGCTCTATGACTATTGTTTTGCATTGCATATAGTGCCTTCCACTGCCGTCACTTTCGTAGCCCGTATGGATGTGTCGGTGCATAGTAGAAGGAAACTCCACTCCCAAATATTTGTATGTGGATGCAACTTCCACATTTTGGCCTCGATGGCGAAGGAGGGGACCCTCGGTACCGACGTGAAGATGATATGAAAACCACCTTAGTCTTGGCGGGTTGACGCGCATATCGGTCGGCTTGGCGGAATGTGTCCGGGGCATCGAGATGTCGTTGCATGTCCGCTGGTGTGTAAGCTAGGAGGTCCACATCATCGGCATATATTAAGCGATGATGATCGATAGAGAAGGTGAGCTCCATCGCCCCCATTATCGACAAGCCGACTCTCAATTGATCAATGTAAAGCCCAAACAATGTTGGGGGGAGAGGGCATCCCCGAGAACCCGATCACGCTATCAAATGGTTGGCTTTGTGCTGCCGCAACCGCCCGAGCATCTTTCGTATATAGCCCGTACATTGCATTACGCAAATCTACGGGAACCCCGGTATTTGCGGTCTTGCCCATAGTTTTTCCGAGCCGCAGTGTTAAACGCCGCCAAAATCCACAAAGCAACAATATAGATCGGCCGGTTCTGGCTGTCTTCAATCGAGTTAATAGCGTGAAGATGCGGTCAATGGTTGAGTGTCGGGTCCGAATCCGCACGGGTGAGGGCCCGCACCTCTGCGCCTCTGCCCGGCCCGTCAAGCTGGCTTTCGAGGATCGGCAAGCAATTTTGCAAACACCGAACTGACCATGATTGTTCAATAATTGGCTGGCGGTGTGGGTCACACGCGCCTTATATATGGGAACAACTTCGCTATTGGTCGTGCGGGAAACCTTCTGTAATGCCTTGTTGAACAAGGCGGTCAAGAAAATGGTATTATGGGCGGCCCTGCCCACTTAAGTAATTACGCGCATACCATCCAAGTGCGGGGCTTTCCCATTGGCAAGGCGCCGCAAGCCTTGTTCCACGTCAGAATCGTGATTTCCAAAGACGGGCCTTCTTGCAAGGGTAATCTTTGCATGTGCACCACGAGGGTATTATAGGCATTTGCAAGTATTGTCTCTTGCTTTCGGGAGTGATATTCCCCGTGGTGTGAACATCGCGGCTTTCTAAGAACCCTTCGCGAGAAGGTCACGGGATGGCGTTCGGGAGGTAAAACATTTCCCTTTGATGCAGCGCAATGTGCACGGCTTTCTTAGCTTTAAGGAAGATGCGGTCTTGTCGACCGCATGTGGGCGTAAAGCGGACGTGACTTGGCCCGAACCCGGCGTTTGTGTTCCTTGCACTCTTCATCAAACTATTGATTACATTGGGAAGGTTGTGTTCTGGAGGTCCGTCGCGGCGGCTTATCCCAAAGCACCTCTGCGCCTGAGTCCTAAGCACATCAATCCGGTAGATCACATGCATTTGCTCTAGTGTAGGATATTGCAAAATTTCGCGAGGTCATCTATAAGCATCACGGGCATAAGCCCCTGCATGTTCATAATCCAATCGCGGTGGGGCATGTGAGGAGTTGTTGCAGGGGTTCGCACAACACGCCAAGCCAACTTCAAGTAAAAAGTGGTAAGTGGTGCGAGTCGATCTCTTCATCCCTATTATTTGTTCCCCACGAAAGTGCTTGGCGACATGCATATCACCTTTCGGGCACCGGCACATAGTCCACCACACTAGATCCAGCCCCCACGGTTTTCACGCCTACAAGTGCTCTTGCGGTGGAAGGCCACTGTGCTAGTCCATTGCGATTACCGGGTCAAAAGATCTGCTATGAGCAAAAGCAAGCTGTCGACCATATAGCGTGACCGATTGTCATCGATGTGGTGGCCAAGCTCCTTCTGCGGGATGCAATTGCAATATATCATCGGTCAAGGGATCAAATGTCATGGGTTGTTCTACCCCGGTACGCGCATTGAAGTCTCCAAGGAGTATGACACTGCCCAACTGCTTATGCTGCTGTATGTCATCATATAGATCGACATAGGGGTCCAGCCTATCCACATCCGAGTGGGTGTGATAGAAGTTGCTTTCTACATGTGGAAAGTAGCAGGCTGCCACAAAGAGGGGTCTGCTACTGCAGTTTTGCACACGCACCCACAGGTACCGGTTGTGCTTGTCTGTCTTGAACAAGGAGATTGATTGTGCCAAGGTTGTTATGAGAAATGATATCTTGTTGGTAGCACCTTAGTTCACATGTATATTTAGCGTGATGAGCTGGTAGGGGCACAAGAAATATTTCATAAGTTGCTTTAGAAATGATATATCTTGGACTACATTAATTGCCCAATGGGAATCATTGAGGAGCAATATTTGAAGGGCGAAGATATGTAATATGTTTGAACTAGTTGAATTAACACAATTTCGAGTGTTTATTGGTATTTCTTGTTTGCTTTATCAAATAGAAATGGCAGAATAGGTACTGTATTGCTCTTATAAAGATACTATATATGAATCTCAAAGAAGTGTTTTTCTCCCACCTTTTAAAATAAATACGCTCTTACAAAGATGTTATATACGAATTTCAAAACATGTTTTGTCTTGAGGGGAAGTAGAGTGCACCTCGGTACTAAGAGACAATACTGGAAGGGCTTAAGCTTCTAGCCTGTGTCTTAATATATCAGTTCTTTTTAACAAATTTAAAATTTACAATACATGTACAAAATTAACACCATTAAGTACATTCTCTTAAACCTTATAGTATTTTGCAAACCTTAATATACAATATACAAAAACTTGTACATGCATACCCCACAAACGAGAATCGCTATGTACGGTCCAGATCTTGGAATAAAGGGCAAATATGCCCATCAGAGCGACTCGTTGCGGAGTAACCCCCCGTGTGAATATGCACCCAAACCAAAGGGGGTTTAAGGGGGCAAATATGCCCATCCGACAGCTCTCGTTGCCCGGAGTAACCCCCCGTGTGAATATGCACCCAAACCAAAGGGGGTTTAAGGGGGATTTCAATCTAAATGTGTCAAATGCAATGGTTTGTGTTAATAATGTTAATGGTAGTTGTGTGTTAATGGTTTGTGTTAACTAAAATTTTTTTTGGCCCCTTCGGGGGGTGCATGTAATATTGTGCATGGAGTTTCCTTAGTGCATGTAATATTGTGCATATAATATCTGTGCATGGAAATTCCTTAGTGCATATGAATCATAATAGAAAATGGTAGTAGAGCTAAAAACAAGCCATTACATTCGAAGTCCTAATATTAAGTGTGACATAATACCATGATATATAATAGACAAATGGTAACATATTTAAAAAACAGAAAACATTAGTTCAAGACCAAACAAATCTGAAAAGAACAAGTGCAAACAACAAAACTAAGAATTTAGAAACATGCTAACAATGATAAAGGCGACCATCATGGAAATTTACGTTTTACGTAAATTTTTGCCTATAAAATGAACCACGGGAAGTCAAATCACAATAAGCCCGATACCTACCTTCTTCAAGCTTTAGGGACTGATGAAACAAATCTTATCTTACTCTTTGCCATCTTACAAAATGGGTCACGATGGATGCATGTCATGGATTTGAGGCCTAGGCAAAATCTTAATCAAATACTTCTTTTCTTTTCTTTGGAATTGGCAAGCTGCCCATTCAAAATGGTCACATCTAGCTTGGGCATTTGTAGTTGGACCCTATCCAACAAGGACACAAAACAAAAGATGTCGGTCGATTTAGCACTTAATAAGGTAACATAAAACTTGCATAAATTTCAACCTTTGCACGAGCACAAACAAAGAAGCTACGCCCAAAATTTGGTCGGACTTCTGATTTGTCAGGACAACAAAGTGGCCTTTGCAAAGTGAGGTACTTTGGGCCATTAGTTGCTTAATTCTTTTCCATTCCTTGTTGTATTAGCCCGACTTGTTATCCCGATTCTCACTTCCAACTTCTTCAATGGCGTTTTTAGTTATGTCGGTCACATGGAGGTGGCTTTTAGATTCCCTTCCTCCGGATGCTAACAATCACTTCTAACGATTTTTTTCCTTCACCACGTTTTACTAAAGATCGGGTGGTGCAAAGCTGGCGAAGGCCGCTTTGAAATAACCTTCCATCTTTCTTACTAAAACAAATGCTCCCTTTCTCTGTATAACCTCCCCGTTAAGTAAAGGCACAAGCATTGTCTTGGAGGCATGTATGTTTTCGGAATTTGTCTGCGCCCACTACATTCCACATCATATGGCTTCAATTTCTTGGTCTTTTCCGCTTCGCAAAAGAGAAACTGGAGGAGCAGTGTTAATCTGTCAACATGCATGCACAAGGAAGATAATAAGGCAAGGAAATAGACAACTATTATCACACTTCAATGTATGTGAAAGCCAAGTTTAGCAAGAAAAGTTGAAATCTATCAAAAATTGCCTACCATATGTCCAAATGGACTAATTTATTAACAAGAATCTAAACGTCGAAGTTTTTTCAGAGCCCAATACTTCATTTCCCTTATATCTCAACCTTTGTGCAACTAATATCGGTGTTGTTCCTCCCATGCTAACAAGTTCTCGAAGTCGGCTACTGACACAAATTGCGGCCGACTCTTGCCGGATCGATTCCCTTTGTGTTGGGGGAGGGGGGTGGGTTATATTATTTCCTCTCATAACATGGCTTGTCAAGGCCCAAGTGTAGCTAAATGAATTTAACTTAACTACTTTGACACCGATGACCGAAGAGGATATTTTTGTGCACCTTAAACCCTTAGCATTATTGCAATCTTCTTACGCTCAATCTTTTGCTCTTGTTCCATCTTCTTACATTTGTAGCCTCCACAATGGTCCCTTTTGAGATCTCTTTGCATCAACCTCCTTCATGACATGATGATTTTCCTCCGGTTACGCCCACGGACGGTTAGCCGCTCTCTAGCACCCCGCTTCTACATCTCATCTTTGTGTCCTTACCTATCTCTACCCTAGCTATGACCGCCTCCACTCTTTCCACGGTCATTTGATGCATTAGCTCATGTTATTAGAGTTACGATTACGCAAAGGCATGTCCTCCCATGCCACTTCTTCTTGAGTTTCAAAGGCTATCTCCATAATGGTGGATAACAAGAAGGAGGTGGTATAATATCTGCAGCAGTTGCATGTTACGCAAGACACTTTAGACAGCTCCCACCCAAGGATGTCTTTTATGAGGTGCAAGAGTGAAGATATGCTTTTGAGCACTTTGGGGCTCCAGTAGTGCAAATTAGCGACGAAGCACATCAATACCATGTGGAACAATTAGTGATATGTTTGCAAATCCCTTTCACTTCACTAGACTACTAGCATGCTGTAAGAAGGCTTTCTGTTATCATTGATTGCCATGATCTTAATTCCTCAGGCGCATGATGTGTTAGCTGCAAATTCTCCAAAAACATCCTCATGGGCAGTCAAATACTTGATGTATCTGCATCCATAGCAAGTTATCCAATATTAAAGATCTTGTTTGCAAAAAAATCTAAACCTAAGTAATAAGTTCGTTACACCACAACCAAATAAAGCATGCCAAAAAAAAAAAAAAAAAAAACCCCTAGACTGTTTATACAACAGACTTTAAGCCATTTAGACCCAATTTTGGAACTAAAAGACTTTCAATTGCAATCTTAAATTAGACCAGGTGGCAGTCTAAGCTAAGCCTTGATCTGAGGCATTGTTTAATGAAAATGAAAAACACAGATAGGGACAAGTTTATGAAGCATTGACTAAATAGATAAAACGGCCCAAAAGATAGAGGAGATCAACATCAGACTGTATGGAGGATTTTTTGAGCTATGAGTTCAAATAGATGATAAAACATGTATATATATCCAAAAAAGGAAATTAATAATAAGATTTAAGCACAAATATAAAAAAATAAGTTTATTAGACCAACGTCATCAACTAGAAGTTAAAATACAGAATGAAAATCATTTCTTGATGTCACCAATATAATTGTAGCCCATTTTATCAAGACGTTTTCACAAATATCACTGTTTTTTTTTAGACAAGTTAAGATTGTTTTTTATCCAACTTCCTAGCTAAGAGGCACCACAAAATAAGCAGAACATAAGAGAGGCTCTTAGATATCACCAATCTGAAAAACTTGACGATTTGAGCAGTAGCTTTGCTCGATCCTTAACCACAAATCACATGGAGGGATAAGTCCGGTTACCTGCAGTGGAACCAAATGCAAGTTAGCCTAAAGAGGGTAAATGCATAAGCCACTAACAGGTAAGCTAAAGACCCATCCGGCTTAACGCCCTTCACCATTTAACAACTTTACGTTGAAACAAGACATTTGAAAATTATGACTATAAATCATATAAGCATCTGAAAGTACATATGCACAGGAGAGAGTCACTTAAGAACTGGAGGAGAGAGTCACTTAAGAACTGGACGCATCATCAAGAAAGGCAATATAAGGTGGAAAAGGAACATTAAATTCAGTAAACATATGAGTAAGGCAGAATTTAAACAAGCATAAGTAAAAGAGATCCAAAAACTTGTCTATATTATTAACCATTTAAAGTGATAAGGAATCAAGGTGGGAATCGGGCAAAACTAATACTGCATAAGGGTCGCAGAACTTTACAACAGAAGCAGAGTTTGGCACTTAGAAATAGCTTAGACTAAATCCTTAAAACATGTAAACTAGCCTGTGGACAGAGCACATCATTTTAAGAGAGGAATTACAGTTAAAATTTTAGAACGTAGACCTAGAGTAGGAAGAGGAACAGATAATATAGAGTACTATGAAACTCAATGCTGGAATTTTAAGAACTTAATGAGAGAGATAAAAATCTAAGGAGTACATGGAAGATCCCTATGGTAATGGGATCAAATACTGCAGGGGCATTTGAAGATAAGTAAGAAGAAGATCAGCATAGTGCATGGCCAGATCTGCCTGTGTCTATATCCAACATCTTTTAAGTCACAGTTTACCAACAAAATATACCAAGAACAATAGATGTCATCTAAAGAAGTATATTAAGCAGTACATTAACCAGTTAGATGCATGCATCTGAAGACTCAAATAAGTGTCTAGTTAAGTTCCATTTTTCAGCTTAAGCCATATTAAATTCTTGAGAAACTATCATTAAAGGTGCAAAGTCATACGACTAGTTTTTGAGTAGAATTGATCTAGATTTACAACAGAAAAGAAGCAAAAGGATATGCGTCTAGAACCAGCAAGAACTTTAGAAACACATAATGAACAAAAAGCTTGCATGGAAGTGCCAATACGAAAAAAACATCCAAATTGTTCTCAAATACAATGGTATAAGATCCAAGACACACTCCATATTAAAGTAAACAACTCAAACAAAGTCAGAATGGATAAAGAACATCAAGGCATAATGAGAATGAAAATGGAGATGGCTAAACACAAGGAATATATCTCGATTCTGATAGCTTTGTAGGTTGGTAGATTATAAACACAATGCACCATTTCGGATCTAAAGGACAAGCATATGGCAGCTTAGATAAACTGGATTAAAAACCTTTAAAAATCAGTTTTTTTTTTTTTTTTTTTTTTTTTATTGCAAATATGACAAGTTTGTTGGCTCTGCAAATGTGCAACTGAGCAAGGCATGTTAATCTTGTAGCCATTTCTAAGGCAAAAATCCATTAGGAGGCATGGCAATGATGCAGGGTGTGCAATTATGCATATACCATCAAGGCCTAAATATGGCCATTTCATTTATTACATTTGTTGCACATTTACCATTAGGAAATGTTGGAATGATCTTGGAGTGCAAGTTCACATCTTGGTAAATTCAAGGGCAATTATGGCAATTTTGCTGGCGTGCAACTGAGCAAGGCATGCTTGGTTGAGTAACTGAGCAACATGCACCTCGAAGTGCATGTTCCCCTTTGGGTATATTCAAGGGCAAAGGTCATCTAGAAAGCTATGTTTGCTTATTCCAAATTCCTAGTTATGGGATATTATTATGCAAGTCTAATGATGAACTTAGAAAAGGAAAAGGGTTTTTTTCTAATATTATGTTAAAGCATATACATGCATCTTTTTTCTAAAATGCATGTTGGACATGTAAAGATCAACATGCAAGTGTTGCATGCAACTTTTAATATCAAGAGGTTATGAAACGTGGGTTTTCTATTGCAATTTGCTCTCATAAAAAATGATGTTAAATGGTAAACGTGAGCTCTCTATTTTTTCCTTTGGAAAATACAAAGGTAAAAGATTAGGGCACACATGCTCGTAGTTGAGAACTTGAGAAGCGGCCGAGAGATTTCCGGCTTCCCATTCTGTGAAGACCAATGCCTGAGCGTTTTACTTTGATAGAAGCGCTCTGGAGCAGATTCTGATAGAAGCAATATGAAGCAGGTGAGGAATGTCTTTACCTGGGAGTGCTTGTGTGAGATAAAGGGACTTCAGGGCATTTGGCAGCCGAAAACATGAAGTTCATCTATCTCTACTCAAATTTCAATGATTTATCCTGCCTGCATACAAGGTAGATATGGTGCTTAATTTTCTGAAGACACCCGAAAGAGATTGAAAGATGTTTTTGTTTTGTTCAACTCAAGAGCTGGGTTCACATGACAAAAATCTTATGCTTTGTGTACAGACAAAAATCTTATGCTTTGTGATCAGAAGACACTTGAAGGAGGCTGAAATGGTACATCTGGTTGTAGCAGAGGTTATATCTTGATGTCAAACTCAACTCAAATGATGGAGCTTCCAAAAATAAGGAGCCACATATGAACAGGTTTTGTATAAGAAAGACAATTTTTGCTGTTCTTTTACCATCTCTGATAGGCATATGCGCTTTGCAATTTACCTTGTTTTGGAATTTGCATCTCTGAATATATATTGGGGTTAACAGACCTTTACATGAAAAGCTCTATAAAAATGCAGTGCAGATTCTAGATTCTGGTTCAGAATTTGTAGAGATGCTAAATGCTCAGATTTTTAATAAGTATTTTAGTTGCATAAATAGCTTACAGATTAAATCTTTTATGCCTACTACAGTAGTTATGATCAAAGTTCTAAGGGTTCTTAGAACAGGTTGTGTATATTGATGGGCTCAGGTGGTGCTGGAGCTTAAAAGATAGGCAGTGTAAAAATGTTGATCTTGTTGATACGAGGTCTTTGCTTTATTAATATTGGATTGGATATAGAGTGCTCATCTCAGTATTATCACAATGGCAAGACTTTTAACCTCTTGAAGGACCAATGACTTTACACATTCTAGTATATGGTTGAAGCTGAAAACTTGAACAGCAGTAGAACTTCAGAGCGGTTGATCTGTAACAGTAACAGCAGGGACTTTGCATTATTGACATCAGCAAAGGAATAATATTGATTTTAGCAAGTTTACAGAGGGTATTATTGCATAATGCATAGACATAGATAATGGCAGTTGCTAATGTATTCAACTTTCATTTCTTTTGCTAATTCTAACTCAGGGCAAAAGGCACAATGGGTAATCAGTGATGAACTGAAAATCCCAATGTACCTTTTGGCCCTTGCCCTGATACCGTTTTCACGCTAACAGGGTACTGATTGGCTGCAGGTACGGGATTTTCTTCCCATTGTTCCTTTTGCTTTTGTAGTTGGACTAGGCTTCAAGAATGATGGAGATTTGGAAGAGACTATAGCGGTAGCTGAGAAACAAGCTTGGTGTCAGCAATTCATCTAAAGGACAAAAACAGATTTAAAACTGGTTATTTATGTCAACTTTTATTTCTAGAGTGCTTTTGTACTTCTGAATTTCAAAACATGAAATATGATAGAAGATATTTGGGTTAAAAGATCTATTTGCTTCTTTAAAGATATGATATGATTCAAGGTATGATATAATACGTTGATAAAGGTCTAAAAGATGGAATTCTTCTTTTTACACAATCGACTAAACATATGGAAAAGAATTTCGGACTCATATTGCATATGCTTTAATTTTTAGTCATTGATCAATGGTCTTCATATTACTTAGGCTTTGGAGAAAGAGGTACTAGTCTAGACTGGCTTGTTCAGTTTAGATATTAGGATGATAAAACTACCAAGGGATTGACCGAGGTAGATGCTGGTCTAGCGTATGCTAGTTCATTTGGGTTTTTTAGACATTTCATTTCACTAGGGATACACGGTGATGCCTCTCATCCTTTGCTCTAAATGATTTTGAAGATCAAACACATTGGGGAATCTCCCTTTCGTAGATTTTTGGTCTTCCTATTTAACCAGACTAAACTACATTTTGGTTATATTTGTGCGGATTGCATATGAGGCATTGCCTCACGTGGAACAAGCAGTTGGACACTCACGAGTTATATAAGAAGCAGAGTGAAATGTCAATGCTTACATTATTGTACCATGCTTTATAATGTATTCTGGTTAGCTTTACAATTTTCAACTAGCCATGAGGCTTGACACTATACTTATGCCGGTTGGCTCTATAGTTGTCTACTTTACATATGCCGGTTATCGCGCGGTGGCTATATAATTATGTCAATATGCGGCCACGGCAAACCGGTGGTGGTGCTCTAGTTGGTGCTCTAGTTTCCAAAAACTCCATTAACAAGGTATATTCTAAATCTAGAATCTCCTTCTGCTTTAAATTATGGGATGAGGCTTAACCCCTGCTGTGGCAGTGGGGGTTAGCTCTCCCCATGGTCACGGATTGATACTATCAAGGTGTGTTTACCCTCATTCCACGGTAGGTGGTAGGGTTTTTTTTATTATTGCAAATATGACAAGTTTGTTGGCTCTGCAAATGTGCAACTGAGCAAGGCATGTTAATCTTGTAGCCATTTCTAAGGCAAAAATCCATTAGGAGGCATGGCAATGATGCAGGGTGTGCAATTATGCATATACCATCAAGGCCTAAATATGGCCATTTCATTTATTACATTTGTTGCACATTTACCATTAGGAAATGTTGGAATGATCTTGGAGTGCAAGTTCACATCTTGGTAAATTCAAGGGCAATTATGGCAATTTTGCTGGCGTGCAACTGAGCAAGGCATGCTTGGTTGAGTAACTGAGCAACATGCACCTCGAAGTGCATGTTCCCCTTTGGGTATATTCAAGGGCAAAGGTCATCTAGAAAGCTATGTTTGCTTATTCCAAATTCCTAGTTATGGGATATTATTATGCAAGTCTAATGATGAACTTAGAAAACGCAAAGGGTTTTTTTCTAATATTATGTTAAAGCATATACATGCATCTTTTTTCTAAAATGCATGTTGGACATGTAAAGATCAACATGCAAGTGTTGCATGCAACTTTTAATATCAAGAGGTTATGAAACGTGGGTTTTCTATTGCAATTTGCTCTCATAAAAAATGATGTTAAATGGTAAACGTGAGCTCTCTATTTTTCCTTTGGAAAATACAAAGGTAAAAGATTAGGCACACATGCTCGTAGTTGAGAACTTGAGAAGCGGTAGATTTCCGGCTTCCCATTACGTGAAGACCAATGCACGGCGTTTTACTTTGATAGAAGCGCTCTGGGCGGTTCGATAAAGCAATATAAGCGGGTGAGGAATGTCTTTACGGGAGTGCTTGTGTGAGATAAAGGGACTTGAGGGGGCATTTGGCACCGAAAACATGAAGTTCATCTATCTCTACTCAAATTTCAATGATTTATCTGCCGCATACAAGGTAGATATGGTGCTTAATTTTTCAAGACACGAGAAAGAGATTGAAAGATGTTTTTGTTTTGTTCAACTCAAGATTTTGGGTTCACATGACAAAAATCTTATGCTTTGTGATCAGAAGACACTTGAAGGAGAATTTGAAATGGTACATCCGGGTTGTAGCAGAGAGGTTATATCTTGATGTCAAACTCAACTCAAATGATGGAGCTTCCAAAAATAAGAATAGAATAGAATAGAATATGATTTTATCGTCCACGGAGACCAAGCCGGCCTATGGGACCCAAGTACAAAGAGAGAGCAGCAGCGTATTACTACCGGGATTAAAAACCCCCGCCCGAAGGGTTTTGGAGGAAAAACCTTAGTAGCAATAAGGATGCCGACATCCGCACCTGATTATATACATAATCACAAGTACTGGTGAGGTTAATGCCCGGACGGGGGCATAAGCGAGTCCGCGTATCCATTACCTCCACGGAGGTGCGATCCCAACAAGCCTACAGAGGCCGTGCTCGTTAGCTCATGCAAGGCGATGGGGCACAACTAACCAGAGCATACAGAGCCCCGGATATGCTCGTGACGCGGGCGGGCACGGAGGCGTGACTTTCATCCTCAATGGCGCCTGCTGGCGGCATTGGACGGACTCTGTCCTCACGCGGCTCCCGAATCCATCTCCCTGTCTCAATGCGGAGGTGGTGTGCACTGTCGCGAATGGAAGCAATCACCTGGCGCTTTTTCATGGGTAGATGGGTGCCGCAGTAGTGGTGTGGGCCCCTCGTGAGCATGGGATTAACTCTTTGTCGATAATTTGCCACCTTGACATGTGATGAGGGCCTCTGCATCCCAAAGCTTGGCCATGAAGCAAGCATCAATCTTGCTACATATGAGCAGGTTTTGTATAAGAAAGACAATTTTTTCTTTGTTCTTTTACCATCTCGATAGGCATATGCTTTGCAATTTACCTTGTTTTGGAATTTGCATCTCTGAATATATATTGGGGTTAATGAGACCTTTACATGAAAAGCTCTATAAAAATGCGGTCTGATTCTAGATTACGGTTTGGAATTTGTAGAGATGCTAAATGCTTCAGATTTTTAATAAGTATTTTAGTTGCATAAATAGCTTACAGATTAAATCTTTTATGCCTACTACGGTAGTTATGATCAAAGTTCTAAGGGTTCTTAGAGCGGGTTGTGTATATTGATGGGCTCGGTGGTCTTTGGAGCTTAAAAGATAGGCGGTGTAAAAATGTTGATCTTGTTGATAACGAGGTCTTTGCTTTATTAATATTGGATTGGATATAGAGTGCTCATCTCGTTATTATCACAATGGCAAGACTTTTAACCTCTTGAAGGACCAATGACTTTACACATTCTAGTATATGGTTGAAGCTGAAAACTTGAACAGCCAGATGAGAACTTGAGAGCGGTTGATGCATAATTGAAGAATGAGGGACTTTGCATTATTGACATCAGCAAAGGAATAATATTGATTTTAGCAAGTTTACAGAGGGTATTATTGCATAATGCATAGACATAGATAATGGCAGTTGCTAATGTATTCAACTTTCATTTCTTTTGCTAATTCTAACTCAGGGCAAAAGGCACAATGGGTAATCAGTGATGAACTGAAAATCCCAATGTACCTTTTGGCCCTTGCCCTGATACCGTTTTCACGCTAACAGGGTACTGATTGGCTGCAGGTACGGGATTTTCTTCCCATTGTTCCTTTTGCTTTTGTAGTTGGACTAGGCTTCAAGAATGATGGAGATTTGGAAGAGACTATAGCGGTAGCTGAGAAACAAGCTTGGTGTCAGCAATTCATCTAAAGGACAAAAACAGATTTAAAAACTGGTTATTTATGTCAACTTTTATTTCTAGAGTGCTTTTGTACTTCTGAATTTCAAAACATGAAATATGATAGAAGATATTTGGGTTAAAAGATCTATTTGCTTCTTTAAAGATATGATATGATTCAAGGTATGATATAATACGTTGATAAAGGTCTAAAAGATGGAATTCTTCTTTCTGGCTCTGTCTGACTAAATATATGGAAAAGAATTTCAGACTCATATTGCATATGCTTTAATTTTTAGTCATTGATCAATGGTCTTCATATTACTTAGGCTTTGGAGAAAGAGGTACTAGTCTAGAATGGCTTGTTCAGTTTAGATATTAGGATGATAAAACTACCAAGGGATTGACCGAGGTAGATGCTGGTCTAGCGTATGCTAGTTCAGGCTGGGTTTTTTTTAGACATTTCATTTCACTAGGGATACCTGGTGATGCCTCTCATCCTTTGCTCTAAATGATTTTGAAGATCAAACACTCGTGGGGAATCTCCCTTTCGTAGATTTTTTGGTCTTCCTATTTAACCAGACTAAACTACATTTTGGTTATATTTGTGCAGATTGCATATGAGGCATTGCCTCACGTGGAACAAACAGTTGGACACTCTGAGTTATATAAGAAGCAGAGTGAAATGTCAATGCTTACATTATTGTACCATGCTCTATAGTGTATTCCAGTTAGCTTTACAATTTTCAACTAGCCATGAGGCTTGACACTATACTTATGCCAGTTGGCTCTATAGTTGTCTACTTTACATATGCCAGTTGGCTGCCAGGTGGCTATATAATTATGTCAATATGACAGCACACGACAGCACAGTGGTGCTCTAGTTGGTGCTCTAGTTTCCAAAAACTCCATTAACAAGGTATATTCTAAATCTAGAATCTCCTTCTGCTTTAAATTATGGGATGAGGCTTAACCCCTGCTGTGGCAGTGGGGGTTAGCTCTCCCCATGGTCACGGATTGATACTATCAAGGTGTGTTTACCCTCATTCCACGGTAGGTGGTAGGGTTTTTTTTATTATTGCAAATATGACAAGTTTGTTGGCTCTGCAAATGTGCAACTGAGCAAGGCATGTTAATCTTGTAGCCATTTCTAAGGCAAAAATCCATTAGGAGGCATGGCAATGATGCAGGGTGTGCAATTATGCATATACCATCAAGGCCTAAATATGGCCATTTCATTTATTACATTTGTTGCACATTTACCATTAGGAAATGTTGGAATGATCTTGGAGTGCAAGTTCACATCTTGGTAAATTCAAGGGCAATTATGGCAATTTTGTCAATGCCCGAGCAAGGCATGTTTGGCTGAGCAACTGAGCAACATACACCTCGGAGTGCATGTTCCCCTTTGGGTATATTCAAGGGCAAAGGTCTTATAGATAGCTATGTTTGCTTATTCCAAATTCCTAGTTATGGGATATTATTATGCAAGTCTAATGATGAACTTAGAAAAGTAAAATGGGTTTTTTTCTAATATTATGTTAAAGCATATACATGCATCTTTTTCTAAAATGCATGGTGGACATGTAAAGATTAACATGCAAGTGTTGCATGCAACTTTTAATATCACATAAACGTGGATTTTCTATTGCAAATTGCTCTCATAAAAAATGATGTTAAGTGGTAAACGTAAGCTATCTATTTTTCTATTGGAAAATACAAAGGTAAATGATTAGGGGCACACATGCTCGTAGTTGAGAACTTGAGAAGCGGTAGAGATTTCCGGCTTCCCATTTCAGTGAAGACCAATGCCCCGGCGTTTTACTTTGATAGAAGCGCCTGGAGCAGATTCCCGATAGAAGCAATATGAAGCGGTGAGGAATGTCTTTACGGGAGTGCTTGTGTGAGATAAAAGGGACTTGGGGCATTTGGCAGCCGAAAACATGAAGTTCATCTATCTCTACTCAAATTTCAATGATTTATCCTGCACCGCATACAAGGTAGATATGGTGCTTAATTTTAGAAGACACCGAAAGAGATTGAAAGATGTTTTTGTTTTGTTCAACTCAAGAGTCGGGTTCACATGACAAAAATCTTATGCTTTGTGTATGCAGACAAAAATCTTATGCTTTGTGATCGGAAGACACTTGAAGGAGGCTGAAATGGTACATCGGGTTGTAGAGGTTATATCTTGATGTCAAACTCAACTCAAATGATGGAGCTTCAAAAAATAAGGAGCCACATATGAAGCGGGTTTTGTATAAGAAAGACAATTTTTTTTGTTCTTTTACCATCTCTCGATAGGCATATGCGCTTTGCAATTTACCTTGTTTTGGAATTTGCATCTCTCGAATATATATTGGGGTTATGGACCTTTACATGAAAAGCTCTATAAAAAAATGCGGTCTGATTCTAGATTACAGTTGTAATTTGTAGAGATGCTAAATGCTCGATTTTTAATAAGTATTTTAGTTGCATAAATAGCTTACAGATTAAATCTTTTATGCCTACTACGGTAGTTATGATCAAAGTTCTAAGGGTTCTTAGAACGGGGTTGTGTATATTGATGGGCTCGTGTGGTCTTTGGAGCTTAAAAGATAGGCGGTGTAAAAATGTTGATCTTGTTGATACGAGGTCTTTGCTTTATTAATATTGGATTGGATATAGAGTGCTCATCTCAAAGATTATCACAATGGCAAGACTTTTAACCTCTTGAAGGACCAATGACTTTACACATTCTAGTATATGGTTGAAGTTTGAAAACTTGAGCAAAGAAGAGAACTTCAGAGCGGTTGATCCGCATAAAGAATAAAGCGAGGGACTTTGCATTATTGACATCAAGCAAAGGAATAATATTGATTTTAGCAAGTTTACAGAGGGTATTATTGCATAATGCATAGACATAGATAATGGCAGTTGCTAATGTATTCAACTTTCATTTCTTTTGCTAATTCTAACTCAGGGCAAAAGGCACAATGGGTAATCAGTGATGAACTGAAAATCCCAATGTACCTTTTGGCCCTTGCCCCGATCTGGTTTTTCACGCTAATGAGTCTTGATTGGCTGCAGGTACGGGATTTTCTTCCCATTGTTCCTTTTGCTTTTGTAGTTGGACTAGGCTTCAAGAATGATGGAGATTTGGAAGAGACTATAGCGGTAGCTGAGAAACAAGCTTGGTGTCAGCAATTCATCTAAAGGACAAAAGCATTTAAAAACGGTTATTTATGTCAACTTTTATTTCTAGAGTGCTTTTGTACTGAATTTCAAAACATGAAATATGATAGAAGATATTTGGGTTAAAAGATCTATTTGCTTCTTTAAAGATATGATATGATTCAAGGTATGATATAATACGTTGATAAAGGTCTAAAAGATGGAATTCTTCTTTCTGGCTCTGTCTGACTAAATATATGGAAAAGAATTTCAGACTCATATTGCATATGCTTTAATTTTTAGTCATTGATCAATGGTCTTCATATTACTTAGGCTTTGGAGAAAGAGGTACTAGTCTAGAATGGCTTGTTCAGTTTAGATATTAGGATGATAAAACTACCAAGGGATTGACCGAGGTAGATGCTGGTCTAGCGTATGCTAGTTCAGGCTGGGTTTTTTTTTTTTTTTGTGTTAATCTAGGCTTTATGGGCATTTGATTCCCACTTAAACTTGGGTACACACATCTGAAAACTAGGATTTACTCAATTAACTATAAAAATTACTACATGAGAAACTGGACCATAGATATTTATGGGCTTAGGTGATATGTCGATACTTGGAGCTTGTATTTGGGGTTTTGAATGGTTGCACGAAATAGGTGTGATGGCCCAAAAACCATGGAAATAATGTATTATGGTAAAAGCCTCATATCTTGAATTAGGGTTTGGACTTGAATCGTGAGCATGGCGGCCGATGTGCATGTTATTAAGGAAGATTGGATGACTGTACTAGGCGGTGGTTAAGCATCAACGGATGGATCCGGCCTATTTGCATCTTAGGGTTTTCGGATTGGATTTATCTCGTGGTACCTTCGATTTATAAGAAGTTGCAATGTATTGAGATTTAGGGTTCTTACATGCTTTGGCGATACTAGCCGATTGTTGGCTTATGGGAAGAAAGAAGGGCGGACTAAATAGATCCACCATAAAAATAAGCTGGAAATGGAAAAAACAAAGGCGGAAAAGAGAAGAAAAATATTTGATTTCCATAAACCAGCTAAGGGGCTTGTTATCAAGACCGGTGATGAGTTGAATAGGCAAGAAGGTTTAACCCGACAATACACGAATCGTGCATGGGATTGGTGATGCGGATTCATCGGAGTCCAAATTCATGTTGCACGAAAGCGTAGTTGAAGATAGTTGCATGGCATAATACTTGAAAATCCGAGCCTTCTAATGCCGATCCTAACGAGAATGTCTTCAAACGGGTTTGACGTGATTTAAATGATGGTTTATTTAATATTTAGATTACATATCATGATCTTTGTTAGTTAATATCCTTTTTCTCAGAAGCATACTAAGATCGTCCAAGGTTGAACTGTAATATCTTATAGCAAAGTAGTTTTTCATAATAATACTAAATACCGGGCTTACAGGTGTTGTTTACATCTAATTTCTTATTCTAGCATTGTGTAAGCTTAACCAAAATTTGGGTTTTACGCTCTGATCCTTTTGCTTACTATGTGCTCTTTAGATGCTAAAGCGGTCATGCTTACACTAAAACTATATTATCTATAGTTATTACAAAGTTTATCTTTGATGTATGGGCAGTGTTTTAACCTTAATTTCTACTCTAATGTTTTAATATTGGTCAACTAAGTTGGCAGCCTAGGAAATTGATTTGCCATTGTAGACATCAAGTGACACGGATATTCTTTAACATGGTGTCTAGAGTGATTGTCTCACTAGCTTTCATCCAGCATTTGACATGACTCTATTAAATAATTCCTGGATTCTGCCATAGGTGTTAAATAGTATGTTGACACATGTGTGGTAAAGGGCGTTAAGCCGGATAGATTCTTTGCTTACCTGTTAGCAACTTTTGGCTTTACCCTTTTTAGGCTAATGTTCAAATGGTTTTGTGCCGGGTAACCGAGTTTATCCTTCCATTTCATTTGTTTTCGGCAGACAAATTGGATGTGACTTCTACTCTTTGGTGCTTTCTAAACCTTGCTGGAGTTTTATATCAGATCTACAAGGCCTTTAATTCTCTGTTTTGTGACAGCAAGTTGTTGATACTACTATGTCTGTTGTTTGGTTGAAAAGTTGGGATATTATATATTTTGTTGATTCTGGTTTTTATACATGTGATGACTTATCCATGGGCTATGCCTTAAAAACTTAAAGATGCTATCTTATTGAAAGTTTGAAAGATGCTGATAATACTATGGTTTTTAATTTGGTTAAAAACAGTGGACCGTTTGTATTTTTTGCTATGGGAATATAAACTCTGGATATCTTGTTGAGTTCTTTTGCCCTTAATAAATAAATTATTACAAATATGTATGATCCTAATATTGCGTAAAATGGCTGACTGATTTATTGTCTTTGCAAAAACCTGTTACTTTATTACTTGTATATTGCCAAGTTATTCTATAGACTAGGTTAATGTCTATGATATTTTGTCTCGTCATATTTTGGTAATAAGTGTTTATTTGTTTATATTCTTCTTAAATAGATTGTACTTAGTTGATCTTGACTATTGTCCCGTGACATATTTTATCTTTTTTCTTGAATATCCTTATCAGGGCCTAGATCTAGATAGCACCTTGTCTATTTCTAGGATTGCAATTGTAAGGTCTTATTTTTCCAAATGGAACTATAAGGCCTAAGTCTGTTGTTTCCTATGGTCTTAATTGGACTCAAAGGGTTTTTAATGTTACTCCAATTCCTGAGTTTAACTTGGGACCCTGGTATGGATACGAGGTGTACTATTGTTTCTTACAAGAATGTTTACTTGATTGCAGAAGACAGGACCTGATCCTAAACCTCTGATTGAAAATCCTAAGCCTCTGGTTGAAGAAACTGACTGCAACAGCCATTGGATCAAAGAGCTGATTCTTCTACAATACAATGAGTGCAATATTACGAGTCCTAATACTGCTGTACAGACCCTGATTGCCTGCATCAAGAACAATGAGATACATGAGTTTATCGTCCATAAGGAGAAGAACCTTGTGGAAAAAGACAAATCACCTGTAAGCTATGTTGGGTTTAATGGCTGGTTTAAGGTTTTTTATGACATGAAAAAAGCTGCTTTCAAACTTGAAACTTGTAAGGGGATCATTGCTTCTGTCTACAATGATATGCCTAATGTGTTATATTCAAGAACATGCTTGGAAGACGAACTGGGCAGAAAGTTTATGATCGGATTGGCACATTTGGAGGTGGTTCACGAAATCAAACCTTCTTTATCTTTGGATGAGAAGCAGGCTGAAGACACGACGGATTATTTACAAGATGATACAAGAAACTGTCTGTTTTCAGAAACGGATTTGTCAGAGGAAGATCTGAAATTTATAGATAAAGATTATGTGGGGAAAACTCACGGGAGGACTTCGGAGGCGGAGGAGGTACCTACCTTAACGTTGGTCAATTGTTCTAAGTTTCCTTTGATTCTGAGCGAGAATGTTGAATGCTCTGAGGCTGCATGGGGGCATGCCTTATGGAAAAGTCAGAACTTCGGGGCCTTAGCTCCAATCAATGTGAAAACTTGGAAGGCTTTAACAGGTATCGTTGATGATGAAATCAGAGCAGGGGTCCTCAAAGCAGGAAAACTGGACAAATATTTTCCAAAAAAAGAAGTTGTGGTACCCTTTGACATTAATTTCTTTGAACTGGAATGCATTAGAAATCTTGGTGTTTATGTCGGCCCGAGGAAGGGGAATATAAGCGTTTTCAATGATAAAAGAGATGGATTTTACTGAAAAAAACTTTGGGCGAACACATTGTCCTTTCTTAACTTGTGGCTGCATCAAGACTCCAAGCAAGGGAAAATCTACTAATAGGGATGAATGTAACGGTTGGGATCGTTTGGGTGGACCATCTTTGTTTGGTACATCCTCAACAACCTTGAAATCTTGTATCCTGGTGCCACGCCCATTGTCAAAATGGTTTGCATAACCAAGTTACTCCATAATATCCTAAAACCCGCGGTCCTTGCTTACTTGTCTTATCTAGAAGTTAGAAGGGTTCTAATTGACATGACATTATTTTATGCTGATAACCCAGACAAAAATCTGAGAATGGCCTTTGGTAGTAATAGACTTGCTGAAATTGCTGAACTCTCATTAAGGCCTATCTCTTTTAGGCAGAGCCATACCCCAATTAGCAAAAACTCTGGAATTATTAAACCAAGCAGCAGCTGTGGAAGTGGGCCTAATAAGAGTTACTCCAACATTCGACCTCCTAGGGTTACTACGGACCCACGAGCAAGAACCCCAAAGCCTGCTAGAGTTTGTGGAGGTGATGATTATGATGATCAATATTCTGTTACTAAAGGTGGAAACCAAGCTCTATCTTTGGCGGAAAGCATTCCAATCATATTGGATTACAAAGAAGCTACCGGGTACGTATTTATGACGTTATCGAAAGTATTAAGTTTATAATGTATCAATTCTGTACGTTTTGTCAGTTTAATCTCTTGTATTGATTGTACTCTAATCGTAACTTCTTCCACTAGCCATGGTTTTTTATTAAAAAAGGGTTTTTCCATGGCTAGATCGCGTATCACAAAAAAACTTGTATTACCTTATTGTACTTGGTGAATGCCATCTACAAAAATCTAGCACTGTTTTTGCCTGATCAGAACTACCATCCAAAAACTTTTGGGTTTACTTTATTAGCCAGAATTCCCTATATTCCTAATTCTAACCCCTAAAAAATTTTTTTTAGGTGGAACGAAAAAGTACCAGTACCAGAGTCATTATAAGAGTCTGCAATCATAAGAGACACTTAGTGACTACCAAAAATGATAAAGGCATTAAGATTGTCCATGATGACGTTCTTTTCAAAATCCTTGGAAAGGTTCTCTATCGGGGTGATATTTGAGGAAGTTCTACAAGACACTTTACCCAATTTAGCAAGTGATATGCTAAGTTATGCGTTGTTTAATTTGGAGATATGGTGATCGGGTTGTTGACAAAGTATATAAACCATACAACGTTTTTGCGGATGTGAGCCAAATAAATGTCCTTGCAAAAATCCTAGTTTGGCTAAATTTGTTGACCCTCGCATTGGTCGTATGCATTACCCGATTTGCGGATTGTGCATTGTCCAAAACTTAGAGCTGCCTTTGCCAGCGGATTGAATCATATCCACGATAGCAGGGGTGTCCATTGATGAATTCTTGGTTGACTTTGGAAATACTTGTGATCAATTCTTTATGGTTCACCACTTCCAATTGCTACACATCAACGAGGATGGTCTAGAGCATATTAAGTGCGATTATTGAGATTGGCAAAAGAAAGATTTACTAGTTTCAAAAGTTGATCCCCTCAAAAGATTCCTCCGGGATGATGGAGATGTTAAAAAGAATCTTACTTGGCGAGAACTTCTATATCTACGGGTTGGACAAGGCAATTAATAATGCCTCATTCATTTGCCAAAAACATATTTTGGACATGGCTTTGGATAGACTTAATAGCAAGGACTTTGAAAAGATAGCATCTATGGCTTCGAGATCAAGGCGGATTGCACTAAAGGCATTAATACTGTTATTACTTTCTGAACCTACCAGCGATAAATTACCATATTTACTTGGTGCATTCAAAGCACACAAGGGGATTATCATTTGGATCACAAATGCACACAATACTATTTTTTACGATATAGCAGATTTCTTAATCTCCATTCTAAGCAACTTTGTATTTGTTTGGCACGATGTATGTTTACGGAACACAATTTGAAATCAGAATATGGTTGAAGGAGAAAGTCAACCCCTGTTGGATGGTTAATTCGACGTATGATGTGGTGTTAAACCTTCCCAGGAAAATCAAGAACGTGTTTGCCGCTGACATAACTAGATGTTATGAAAATATCCCACTTAGTGGAGAACAAGGTATTACAGAAATAATTGACGATGTTGCTGACTTAGTATGGGATTATATGAGGTACAAGAAACCACTTGCACAACTTATTGTGAAAAACAAATTGGGTACATTTCACACAAAATGGGAAAAAGTTAATTCTGATTTATCTAACAAGAAAATCGTGGTAAAGAAGGAGAATTTCAAAAAAATCAATAACTGGCTTCTTAGCCATTGTTTCTCTATCTGGAGGCAATGCAGGGGCATACCTATGGGGTTCTCGTGCAGTCCTGCTTGGTGCAACATGTATTTGGCCTGGTATGAACTGAGATTTGTTATAAAACTGGCCCATCTTAACAGGATAAATGATATACCTAGGTTTCAACACGCATCCAGATATATAGATGACTTGAACGTCATCAATGGCGGGAATATGAGTGAATTCTTTTCTATAGGGTCTACTTGCTCAATATATAACATGGAGCACCTTGGTATAAAAGATGAAACGGAGTATGTAAAAGATTCTGCTTTGGGGCACAAGGTGAATTTCCTGACCATCACTATAACAGTTTTAGATCACAACAGCGGATTATTCTCCTATTGTAGGTATGATAAAAGGGTGAAGCTTCCTTTCAAAGTCAACAAATTCATCAAAGCTTCTGGATGCAGACCGTATGGACAGGCATCTAAAGTCATCATTTCTCAGATCTTTCCTTATGTATATGCACACTCCAATCCAATAGCTGCTGCAGAGGATGTATCTGGTTTAATCATGGCCTTTAGCAACAATGGATTTCTCAAAACGGACATTACTAGGATTGTGTTCAAGACGCTGAAACAAAATAGTTTTCCAGGGCTACCTTATGATATTGACGACCTAACGAGGACTCTTAGAAGATTATTGTAAGCTTTCTTTATACTGATATCATGTTGTTCTCATGTTGTTCTAGTTATTAGAGTAGAATGGTATATAGGGAGGGAAGGGTCCCTGTGTTGCAACAGGGCCCTACTCTCCCTGTTGTAACATGGTTTACATTCTGCATAGGATGTACCAACTAATGTAAAAGTTAAAGGGGCCCCCTGAACTACGGAAGGAGGTAGGATTTTTTTGTGTTAATCTAGGCTTTATGGGCATTTGATTCCCACTTAAACTTGGGTACACACATCTGAAAACTAGGATTTACTCAATTAACTATAAAAATTACTACATGAGGCCGGACCATAGATATTTATGGGCTTAGGTGATATGTCGATACTTGGAGCTTGTATTTGGGGTTTTGAATGGTTGCACGAAATAGGTGTGATGGCCCAAAAACCATGGAAATAATGTATTATGGTAAAAAGCCTCATATCTTCGAATTAGGGTTTCAGACTTGAATCGTGAGCATGGCGGCCGATGTGCATGTTAACAGGAAGATTGGACAGACTGTACTAGACAGGTGGTTATGCATCAACGGATGGATCCGGCCTATTTGCATCTTAGGGTTTTGGATTGGATTTATCGTGGTACCTTGATTTATAAGAAGTTGCAATGTATTGAGATTTAGGGTTCTTACATGCTTTGCGATCCTAGCCGATTGTTGGCTTATGGGAAGAAAGAAGGGCGGACTAAATAGATCCACCATAAATAAGCTGGAAATGGAAAAAAACAAGGCAGAAAAGAGAAGAAAAATATTCGATTTCCATAAACCAGCTAAGGGGCTTGTTATCAAGACCGGTGATGAGTTGAATAGGCAAGAAGGTTTAACCAGCAATACACGAATCGTGCATGGGATTGGTGATGCGGTTACTGGAGTCCAAATTCATGTTGCACAGGAAACTGTAGTTGAAGATAGTTGCACTGGCATAATACTTGAAAATCCGGAGCCTTCTAATGCTGATCCTAACCAGAATGCCTTCAAACAGGTTTGATGTGATTTAAATGATGGTTTATTTAATATTTAGATTACATATCATGATCTGCTGTTAGTTAATATCCTTTCTCTGTAGCATACTAAGATACGTCCAAGGTTGAACTGTAATATCTTATAGCAGTAGTTTTTCATAATAATACTAAATACCGTGCTTATGGTGTTGTTTACATCTAATTTCTTATTCTAGCATTGTGTAAGCTTAACCCAAGCTGGTTTTTCTGCTCTGATCCTTTTGCTTACTATGTGCTCTTTAGATGCTAAACTGGTCATGCTTACACTAAAACTATATTGTCTATAGTTATTACAAAGTTTATGCTGATGTATGGGCAGTGTTTTAACCTTAATTTCTACTCTAATGTTTTAATATTGGTCAACTAAGTTGGCAGCCTAGGAAATTGATTTGCCATTGTAGACATCAAGTGACACGGATATTCTTTAACATGGTGTCTAGAGTGATTGTCTCACTAGCTTTCATCCAAAGATTTGACATGACTCTATTAAATAATTCACGGATTACGCCATAGGTGTTAAATAGTATGTTGACACATGTGTGGTAAAGGGCGTTAAGCCGGATAGATTCTTTGCTTACCTGTTAGCAACTTTTGGCTTTACCCTTTTTAGGCTAATGTTCAAATGGTTTTGCTGCAGGTAACCGAGTTTATCCTTCCATTTCATTTGTTTTTGCAGACAAATTGGATGTGACTTCTACTCTTTGGTGCTTTCTAAACCTTTCTTTGGAGTTTTATATCAGATCTACAAGGCCTTTAATTCTCGTTTTGTGACAAACAAGTTGTTGATACTACTATATGCGTTGTTTGGTTGAAAAGTTGGGATATTATATATTTTGTTGATTCGGTTTTTATACATGTGATGACTTATCCATGGGCTATGCCTTAAAAACTTAAAGATGCTATCTTATTGAAAGTTTGAAAGATGCTGATAATACTATGGTTTTTAATTTGGTTAAAAACAGTGGACCGTTTGTATTTTTTGCTATGGGAATATAAACTCTGGATATCTTGTTGAGTTCTTTTTTGCCCTTAATAAATAAATTATTACAAATATGTATGATCCTAATATTGCGTAAAATGGTCGTCGATTTATTGTCTTTGCAAAAATCGTTACTTTATTACTTGTATATTGCCAAGTTATTCTATAGACTAGGTTAATGTCTATGATATTTTGTCTCGTCATATTTTGGTAATAAGTGTTTATTTGTTTATATTCTTCTTAAATAGATTGTACTTAGTTGATCTTGACTATTGTCCCGTGACATATTTTATCTTTTTTCTTGAATATCCTTATCAGGGCCTAGATCTAGATAGCACCTTGTCTATTTCTAGGATTGCAATTGTAGGGTCTTATTTTTCCAAATGGAACTATAAGGCCTAAGTCTGTTGTTTCCTATGGTCTTAACAGACTCAAAGGGTTTTTAATGTTACTCCAATTCCCGAGTTTAACTTGGGACCCCGGTATGGATAATGAGGTGTACTATTGTTTCTTACAAGAATGTTTACTTGATTGCGTAAGACAGACCTCGATCCTAAACCTCCGATTGAAAATCCTAAGCCTCCGGGTTGAAGAAAACTCGACCGCAAATGTACCATTGGATCAAAGAGCTGATTCTTCTACAATACAATGAGTGCAATATTACGAGTCCTAATATCTTTGCATGCACTCGACGATTACCGTGATCAAGAACAATGAGATACATGAGTTTATCGTCCATAAGGAGAAGAACCTTGTGGAAAAAGACAAATCACACCGTAAGCTATGTTGGGTTTAATGGCTGGTTTAAGGTTTTTATGACATGAAAAAGTCGCTTTCAAACTTGAAACTTGTAAGGGGATCATTGCTTCGCCTACAATGATATGCCTAATGTGTTATATTCAAGAACATGCTTGGAAGACGACCGGGCGTAAAGTTTATGATCGGATTGGCACATTTGGAGGTGGTTCACTTAAATCAAACCTTCTTTATCTTTGGATGAGAAGCAAAGTTGAAGACACGACGGATTATTTACAAGATGATACAAGAAACCGCCTGCTTTCGTAAAACGGATTTGTCGAGGAAGATCTGAAATTTATAGATAAAGATTGGCGCGCAGGAAAACTCACGGAGGAGGACTCGTAATCGGAGGAGGTACCTACCTTAACGTTGGTCAATTGTTCTAAGTTTCCTTTGATTCCCCGAACGTAATGTTGAATGCTACGGAGCCGCATGGGGCATGCCTTATGGAAAAGTCGAACTTCTGGCCTTAGCTCCAATCAATGTGAAAACTTGGAAGGCTTTACTGTGTATCGTTGATGATGAAATCGAGAGTGGGTCCTCAAAGGTGAAAACCGGACAAATATTTTCCAAAAAAGAAGTTGTGGTACCCTTTGACATTAATTTCTTTGAACTGAATGCATTAGAAATACCGGTGTTTATGTCACCTTTAAGGGGAATATGGCGCTTTCCAATGATAAAAGAGATGGATTTTACCCGAAAAAAACTTTGGCGAACACATTGTCCTTTCTTAACTTGTGGTCGCATCAAGACTCCAAGCAAGGGAAAATCTACTAATAGGGATGAATGTAACAAATGGATCGCTTTGGGTGGACCATGCCGCTTTGGTACATCCTCAACAACCTTGAAATCTTGTATCCCGTGCCACGCCCATTGTCAAAATGGTTTGCATAACCAAGTTACTCCATAATATCCTAAAACCCGCGGTCCTTGCTTACTTGTCTTATCTAGAAGTTAGAAGGGTTCTAATTGACATGACATTATTTTATGCTGATAACCCAGACAAAAATCTGAGAATGGCCTTTGGTAGTAATAGACTTGCTGAAATTGCTGAACTCTCATTAAGGCCTATCTCTTTTAGGCAGAGCCATACCCCAATTAGCAAAAACTCTGGAATTATTAAACCAAGCAGCAGCTGTGGAAGTGGGCCTAATAAGAGTTACTCCAACATTCGACCTCCTAGGGTTACTACGGACCCACGAGCAAGAACCCCAAAGCCTGCTAGAGTTTGTGGAGGTGATGATTATGATGATCAATATTCTGTTACTAAAGGTGGAAACCAAGCTCTATCTTTGGCGGAAAGCATTCCAATCATATTGGATTACAAAGAAGCTACCGGGTACGTATTTATGACGTTATCGAAAGTATTAAGTTTATAATGTATCAATTCTGTACGTTTTGTCAGTTTAATCTCTTGTATTGATTGTACTCTAATCGTAACTTCTTCCACTAGCCATGGTTTTTTATGAAAAGGGTTTTTCCATGGCTAGATGCGTATCACATGCCATCTACAAAAATCTAGCACTGTTTTTGCCTGATCAGAACTACCATCCAAAAACTTTTGGGTTTACTTTATTAGCCAGAATTCCCTATATTCCTAATTCTAACCCCTAAAAACATTTTTTTAGGTGGAACGAAAAAGTACCAGTACCAGAGTCATTATAAGAGACTGCAATCATAAGAGACACTTAGTGACTACCAAAAATGATAAAGGCATTAAGATTGTCCACAGTACGTTCTTTTCAAAATCCTTGGAAAGGTTCTCTATCAGGGTGATATTTGAGGAAGTTCTACAAGACACTTTACCCAATTTAGCAAGTGATATGCTAAGTTGTACGTTGTTTGGTGGAGATATGGTGATCGTTGTTGTTGACAAAGTATATAAACCATACAACGTTTTTGCGGATGACAGGCCAAATAAATGTCCTTGCAAAAATCCTAGTTTGGCTAAATTTGTTGACCCTCGCATTGGTCATGTACGTACCACAGATTTGCAGATTGTGCATTGTCCAAAACTTAGAGCTGCCTTTGCCAACGGATTGAATCATATCCCTGATAACGGGGTGTCCATTGATGAATTCTTGGTTGACTTTGGAAATACTTGTGATCAATTCTTTATGGTTCACCACTTCCAATTGCTACACATCAACGAGGATGGTCTAGAGCATATTAAGTGCAGATTATTGAGATTGGCAAAAGAAAGATTTACTAGTTTCAAAAAGTTGATCCCCTCCAAAAGATTCCTCTGGGATGATGGAGATGTTAAAAAGAATCTTACTTGGCTGGGGCAGAACTTCTATATCTCTGGGTTGGACAAGGCAATTAATAATGCCTCATTCATTTGCCAAAAACATATTTTGGACATGGCTTTGGATAGACTTAATAGCAAGGACTTTGAAAAGATAGCATCTATGGCTTCTGAGATCAAGGCGGATTGCACTAAAGGCATTAATAGCCTGTTATTACTTCCTGAACCTACCACTGATAAATTACCATATTTACTTGGTCTGTTCAAAGCACACAAGGGGGATTATCGCTGGATCACAAATGCACACAATACTATTTTTTCTGATATAGCAGATTTCTTAATCTCCATTCTAAGCAACTTTGTGACTGTTTGGCCTGATGTATGTTTCTGGAACACAGCTGAAATCAGAATATGGTTGAAGGAGAAAGTCAACCCCTGTTGGATGGTTAATTCGACGTATGATGTGGTGTTAAACCTTCCCAGGAAAATCAAGAACGTGTTTGCCGCTGACATAACTAGATGTTATGAAAATATCCCACTTAGTGGAGAACAAGGTATTACAGAAATAATTGACGATGTTGCTGACTTAGTATGGGATTATATGAGGTACAAGAAACCACTTGCACAACTTATTGTGAAAAACAAATTGGGTACATTTCACACAAAATGGGAAAAAGTTAATTCTGATTTATCTAACAAGAAAATCGTGGTAAAGAAGGAGAATTTCAAAAAAATCAATAACTGGCTTCTTAGCCATTGTTTCTCTATCTGGAGGCAATGCAGGGGCATACCTATGGGGTTCTCGTGCAGTCCTGCTTGGTGCAACATGTATTTGGCCTGGTATGAACTGAGATTTGTTATAAAACTGGCCCATCTTAACAGGATAAATGATATACCTAGGTTTCAACACGCATCCAGATATATAGATGACTTGAACGTCATCAATGGCGGGAATATGAGTGAATTCTTTTCTATAGGGTCTACTTGCTCAATATATAACATGGAGCACCTTGGTATAAAAGATGAAACGGAGTATGTAAAAGATTCTGCTTTGGGGCACAAGGTGAATTTCCTGACCATCACTATAACAGTTTTAGATCACAACAGCGGATTATTCTCCTATTGTAGGTATGATAAAAGGGTGAAGCTTCCTTTCAAAGTCAACAAATTCATCAAAGCTTCTGGATGCAGACCGTATGGACAGGCATCTAAAGTCATCATTTCTCAGATCTTTCCTTATGTATATGCACACTCCAATCCAATAGCTGCTGCAGAGGATGTATCTGGTTTAATCATGGCCTTTAGCAACAATGGATTTCTCAAAACGGACATTACTAGGATTGTGTTCAAGACGCTGAAACAAAATAGTTTTCCAGGGCTACCTTATGATATTGACGACCTAACGAGGACTCTTAGAAGATTATTGTAAGCTTTCTTTATACTGATATCATGTTGTTCTCATGTTGTTCTAGTTATTAGAGTAGAATGGTATATAGGAGGGAAGGGTCCTCGTGGTTGCAACAGGCCCTACTCTCCCTGTTGTAACATGGTTTACATTCTGCATAGGATGTACCAACTAATGTAAAAGTTAAAGGGGCCCCCTGAACTACGGAAGGAGGTAGGATTTTTTTGTGTTAATCTAGGCTTTATGGGCATTTGATTCCCACTTAAACTTGGGTACACACATCTGAAAACTAGGATTTACTCAATTAACTATAAAAATTACTACATGAGAAACTGGACCATAGATATTTATGGGCTTAGGTGATATGTCGATACTTGGAGCTTGTATTTGGGGTTTTGAATGGTTTGCTAAATAGGTGTGATGGCCCAAAACCATGGAAATAATGTATTATGGTAAAAAGCCTCATATCTTCGAATTAGGGTTTCGTGACTTGAATCGTGAGCATGGCGGCCATGTGCATGTTAACAGAAGATTGGACGATCGCACTAGACAGTGGTTAAGCATCAACGGATGGATCCGCCTATTTGCATCTTAGGGTTTTTCGGATTGGATTTATCCGTGGTACCTTCGATTTATAAGAAGTTGCAATGTATTGAGATTTAGGGTTCTTACATGCTTTGCGCATCCTAGCCGATTGTTGGCTTATGGAAGAAAGAAGGGCGGACTAAATAGATCCACCATAAATAAGCCGGAAATGGAAAAACAAGGCGTAAAAGAGAAGAAAAATATTCGATTTCCATAAACCAGCTAAGGGGCTTGTTATCAAGACCGGTGATGAGTTGAATAGGCAAGAAGGTTTAACCAAAGAATACACCTAATCGTGCATGGGATTGGTGATGCGTTATCGGAGTCCAAATTCATGTTGCAATGTGAAACCAGAAGTTGAAGATAGTTGCACGGCATAATACTTGAAAATCCGGAGCCTTCTAATGCCGATCCTAACTGTAATGCCTTCAAAACAGTTTGATGTGATTTAAATGATGGTTTATTTAATATTTAGATTACATATCATGATCCGCCGTTAGTTAATATCCTTTCTCTCAGAGCATACTAAGATACGCCCAAGGTTGAACTGTAATATCTTATAGCAAAGTAGTTTTTCATAATAATACTAAATACCGTGCTTACTGTGTGTTGTTTACATCTAATTTCTTATTCTAGCATTGTGTAAGCTTAACCCAAGCCGGTTTTTTCGCGCCCGATCCTTTTGCTTACTATGTGCTCTTTAGATGCTAAACTGGTCATGCTTACACTAAAACTATATTGTCTATAGTTATTACAAAGTTTATGCTGATGTATGGGCAGTGTTTTAACCTTAATTTCTACTCTAATGTTTTAATATTGGTCAACTAAGTTGGCAGCCTAGGAAATTGATTTGCCATTGTAGACATCAAGTGACACGGATATTCTTTAACATGGTGTCTAGAGTGATTGTCTCACTAGCTTTCATCCAGCATTTGACATGACTCTATTAAATAATTCCTGGATTCTGCCATAGGTGTTAAATAGTATGTTGACACATGTGTGGTAAAGGGCGTTAAGCCGGATAGATTCTTTGCTTACCTGTTAGCAACTTTTGGCTTTACCCTTTTTAGGCTAATGTTCAAATGGTTTTGCTGCAGGTAACCGAGTTTATCCTTCCATTTCATTTGTTTTCGGCAGACAAATTGGATGTGACTTCTACTCTTTGGTGCTTTCTAAACCTTGCTGGAGTTTTATATCAGATCTACAAGGCCTTTAATTCTCTGTTTTGTGACAGCAAGTTGTTGATACTACTATGTCTGTTGTTTGGTTGAAAAGTTGGGATATTATATATTTTGTTGATTCTGGTTTTTATACATGTGATGACTTATCCATGGGCTATGCCTTAAAAACTTAAAGATGCTATCTTATTGAAAGTTTGAAAGATGCTGATAATACTATGGTTTTTAATTTGGTTAAAAACAGTGGACCGTTTGTATTTTTTGCTATGGGAATATAAACTCTGGATATCTTGTTGAGTTCTTTTGCCCTTAATAAATAAATTATTACAAATATGTATGATCCTAATATTGCGTAAAATGGCTGACTGATTTATTGTCTTTGCAAAAAACTGTTACTTTATTACTTGTATATTGCCAAGTTATTCTATAGACTAGGTTAATGTCTATGATATTTTGTCTCGTCATATTTTGGTAATAAGTGTTTATTTGTTTATATTCTTCTTAAATAGATTGTACTTAGTTGATCTTGACTATTGTCCCGTGACATATTTTATCTTTTTTCTTGAATATCCTTATCAGGGCCTAGATCTAGATAGCACCTTGTCTATTTCTAGGATTGCAATTGTAGGGTCTTATTTTTCCAAATGGAACTATAAGGCCTAAGTCTGTTGTTTCCTATGGTCTTAACAGACTCAAAGGGTTTTTTAATGTTACTCCAATTCCTGAGTTTAACTTGGGACCCTGGTATGGATACGAGGTGTACTATTGTTTCTTACAAGAATGTTTACTTGATTGCAGAAGACAGGACCTGATCCTAAACCTCTGATTGAAAATCCTAAGCCTCTGGTTGAAGAAACTGACTGCAACAGCCATTGGATCAAAGAGCTGATTCTTCTACAATACAATGAGTGCAATATTACGAGTCCTAATACTGCTGTACAGACCCTGATTGCCTGCATCAAGAACAATGAGATACATGAGTTTATCGTCCATAAGGAGAAGAACCTTGTGGAAAAAGACAAATCACCTGTAAGCTATGTTGGGTTTAATGGCTGGTTTAAGGTTTTTTATGACATGAAAAAAGCTGCTTTCAAACTTGAAACTTGTAAGGGGATCATTGCTTCTGTCTACAATGATATGCCTAATGTGTTATATTCAAGAACATGCTTGGAAGACGAACTGGGCAGAAAGTTTATGATCGGATTGGCACATTTGGAGGTGGTTCACGAAATCAAACCTTCTTTATCTTTGGATGAGAAGCAGGCTGAAGACACGACGGATTATTTACAAGATGATACAAGAAACTGTCTGTTTTCAGAAACGGATTTGTCAGAGGAAGATCTGAAATTTATAGATAAAGATTATGCGCAGGAAAACTCACAGGAGGACTCAGAACTGGAGGAGGTACCTACCTTAACGTTGGTCAATTGTTCTAAGTTTCCTTTGATTCCTGAACAGAATGTTGAATGCTACGGAGCTGCATGGGGGCATGCCTTATGGAAAAGTCAGAACTTCGGGGCCTTAGCTCCAATCAATGTGAAAACTTGGAAGGCTTTAACAGGTATCGTTGATGATGAAATCAGAGCAGGGGTCCTCAAAGCAGGAAAACTGGACAAATATTTTCCAAAAAAAGAAGTTGTGGTACCCTTTGACATTAATTTCTTTGAACTGGAATGCATTAGAAATACTGGTGTTTATGTCAGCCAGAAGGGGAATATGGCGTTTTCCAATGATAAAAGAGATGGATTTTACCTGAAAAAACTTTGGCGAACACATTGTCCTTTCTTAACTTGTGGCTGCATCAAGACTCCAAGCAAGGGAAAATCTACTAATAGGGATGAATGTAACAGCGGGATCGTTTGGGTGGACCATGCTGTTTGGTACATCCTCAACAACCTTGAAATCTTGTATCCTGGTGCCACGCCCATTGTCAAAATGGTTTGCATAACCAAGTTACTCCATAATATCCTAAAACCCGCGGTCCTTGCTTACTTGTCTTATCTAGAAGTTAGAAGGGTTCTAATTGACATGACATTATTTTATGCTGATAACCCAGACAAAAATCTGAGAATGGCCTTTGGTAGTAATAGACTTGCTGAAATTGCTGAACTCTCATTAAGGCCTATCTCTTTTAGGCAGAGCCATACCCCAATTAGCAAAAACTCTGGAATTATTAAACCAAGCAGCAGCTGTGGAAGTGGGCCTAATAAGAGTTACTCCAACATTCGACCTCCTAGGGTTACTACGGACCCACGAGCAAGAACCCCAAAGCCTGCTAGAGTTTGTGGAGGTGATGATTATGATGATCAATATTCTGTTACTAAAGGTGGAAACCAAGCTCTATCTTTGGCGGAAAGCATTCCAATCATATTGGATTACAAAGAAGCTACCGGGTACGTATTTATGACGTTATCGAAAGTATTAAGTTTATAATGTATCAATTCTGTACGTTTTGTCAGTTTAATCTCTTGTATTGATTGTACTCTAATCGTAACTTCTTCCACTAGCCATGGTTTTTTATGAAAAGGGTTTTTCCATGGCTAGATGCGTATCACAAAAAAAACTTGTATTACCTTATTGTACTTGGTGAATGCCATCTACAAAAATCTAGCACTGTTTTTGCCTGATCAGAACTACCATCCAAAAACTTTTGGGTTTACTTTATTAGCCAGAATTCCCTATATTCCTAATTCTAACCCCTAAAAAATTTTTTTTAGGTGGAACGAAAAAGTACCAGTACCAGAGTCATTATAAGAGACTGCAATCATAAGAGACACTTAGTGACTACCAAAAATGATAAAGGCATTAAGATTGTCCACAGTACGTTCTTTTCAAAATCCTTGGAAAGGTTCTCTATCAGGGTGATATTTGAGGAAGTTCTACAAGACACTTTACCCAATTTAGCAAGTGATATGCTAAGTTGTACGTTGTTTGGCTGGAGATATGGTGATCAGGTTGTTGACAAAGTATATAAACCATACAACGTTTTTGCGGATGACAGGCCAAATAAATGTCCTTGCAAAAATCCTAGTTTGGCTAAATTTGTTGACCCTCGCATTGGTCATGTACGTACCACAGATTTGCAGATTGTGCATTGTCCAAAACTTAGAGCTGCCTTTGCCAACGGATTGAATCATATCCCTGATAACGGGGTGTCCATTGATGAATTCTTGGTTGACTTTGGAAATACTTGTGATCAATTCTTTATGGTTCACCACTTCCAATTGCTACACATCAACGAGGATGGTCTAGAGCATATTAAGTGCAGATTATTGAGATTGGCAAAAGAAAGATTTACTAGTTTCAAAAAGTTGATCCCCAAAAGATTCCTACGGGATGATGGAGATGTTAAAAAGAATCTTACTTGGTGGAGGAGTAACTTCTATATCTCTGGGTTTGACAAGGCAATTAATAATGCCTCATTCATTTGCCAAAAACATATTTTGGACATGGCTTTGGATAGACTTAATAGCAAGGACTTTGAAAAGATAGCATCTATGGCTTCTGAGATCAAGGCGGATTGCACTAAAGGCATTAATAGCCTATTATTACTTCCTGAACCTACCACTGATAAATTACCATATTTACTTGGTCTGTTCAAAGCACACAAGGGGATTATCCGCTGGATCACAAATGCACACAATACTATTTTTTCTGATATAGCAGATTTCTTAATCTCCATTCTAAGCAACTTTGTGACTGTTTGGCCTGATGTATGTTTCTGGAACACAGCTGAAATCAGAATATGGTTGAAGGAGAAAGTCAACCCCTGTTGGATGGTTAATTCGACGTATGATGTGGTGTTAAACCTTCCCAGGAAAATCAAGAACGTGTTTGCCGCTGACATAACTAGATGTTATGAAAATATCCCACTTAGTGGAGAACAAGGTATTACAGAAATAATTGACGATGTTGCTGACTTAGTATGGGATTATATGAGGTACAAGAAACCACTTGCACAACTTATTGTGAAAAACAAATTGGGTACATTTCACACAAAATGGGAAAAAGTTAATTCTGATTTATCTAACAAGAAAATCGTGGTAAAGAAGGAGAATTTCAAAAAAATCAATAACTGGCTTCTTAGCCATTGTTTCTCTATCTGGAGGCAATGCAGGGGCATACCTATGGGGTTCTCGTGCAGTCCTGCTTGGTGCAACATGTATTTGGCCTGGTATGAACTGAGATTTGTTATAAAACTGGCCCATCTTAACATGGGGATAAATGATATACCTAGGTTTCAACACGCATCCAGATATATAGATGACTTGAACGTCATCAATGGCGGGAATATGAGTGAATTCTTTTCTATAGGGTCTACTTGCTCAATATATAACATGGAGCACCTTGGTATAAAAGATGAAACGGAGTATGTAAAAGATTCTGCTTTGGGGCACAAGGTGAATTTCCTGACCATCACTATAATGTTTTTTAGATCACAACAGCGGATTATTCTCCTATTGTAGGTATGATAAAAGGGTGAAGCTTCCTTTCAAAGTCAACAAATTCATCAAAGCTTCTGGATGCAGACCGTATGGACAGGCATCTAAAGTCATCATTTCTCAGATCTTTCCTTATGTATATGCACACTCCAATCCAATAGCTGCTGCAGAGGATGTATCTGGTTTAATCATGGCCTTTAGCAACAATGGATTTCTCAAAACGGACATTACTAGGATTGTGTTCAAGACGCTGAAACAAAATAGTTTTCCAGGGCTACCTTATGATATTGACGACCTAACGAGGACTCTTAGAAGATTATTGTAAGCTTTCTTTATACTGATATCATGTTGTTCTCATGTTGTTCTAGTTATTAGAGTAGAATGGTATATAGGGAGGGAAGGGTCCCTGTGTTGCAACAGGGCCCTACTCTCCCTGTTGTAACATGGTTTACATTCTGCATAGGATGTACCAACTAATGTAAAAGTTAAAGGGGCCCCCTGAACTACGGAAGGAGGTAGGATTTTTTTGTGTTAATCTAGGCTTTATGGGCATTTGATTCCCACTTAAACTTGGGTACACACATCTGAAAACTAGGATTTACTCAATTAACTATAAAAATTACTACATGAGAAACTGGACCATAGATATTTATGGGCTTAGGTGATATGTCGATACTTGGAGCTTGTATTTGGGGTTTTGAATGGTTGCACGAAATAGGTGTGATGGCCCAAAAACCATGGAAATAATGTATTATGGTAAAAAGCCTCATATCTTCGAATTAGGGTTTCAGACTTGAATCGTGAGCATGGCGGCCGATGTGCATGTTAACAGGAAGATTGGACAGACTGTACTAGACAGGTGGTTAAGCATCAACGGATGGATCCGGCCTATTTGCATCTTAGGGTTTCTGGATTGGATTTATCTGTGGTACCTTCGATTTATAAGAAGTTGCAATGTATTGAGATTTAGGGTTCTTACATGCTTTGCGATCCTAGCCGATTGTTGGCTTATGGGAAGAAAGAAGGGCGGACTAAATAGATCCACCATAAATAAGCTGGAAATGGAAAAAAAGGCAAAGTAAAAGAGAAGAAAAATATTCGATTTCCATAAACCCAACTAAGGGGCTTGTTATCAAGACCCGGTGATGAGTTGAATAGGCAAGAAGGTTTAACAAAGAATACACCTAATCGTGCATGGGATTGGTGATCGCCAGTTCTTGGAGTCCAAATTCATGTTGCACAGGAAACTGTAGTTGAAGATAGTTGCACTGGCATAATACTTGAAAATCCGGAGCCTTCTAATGCTGATCCTAACCAGAATGCCTTCAAACAGGTTTGATGTGATTTAAATGATGGTTTATTTAATATTTAGATTACATATCATGATCCATTAGTTAATATCCTTTCTCTCAGTAGCATACTAAGATCGTCCAAGGTTGAACCAGTAATATCTTATAGCAGTAGTTTTTCATAATAATACTAAATACCGGGGCTTACGGTGTTGTTTACATCTAATTTCTTATTCTAGCATTGTGTAAGCTTAACCCAAGCTGGTTTTTCCTCTGCGATCCTTTTGCTTACTATGTGCTCTTTAGATGCTAAACTGGTCATGCTTACACTAAAACTATATTGTCTATAGTTATTACAAAGTTTATGCCGATGTATGGGTAAATGTTTTAACCTTAATTTCTACTCTAATGTTTTAATATTGGTCAACTAAGTTGGCAGCCTAGGAAATTGATTTGCCATTGTAGACATCAAGTGACACGGATATTCTTTAACATGGTGTCTAGAGTGATTGTCTCACTAGCTTTTCATCCGGCATTTGACATGACTCTATTAAATAATTCACGGATTACGCCATAGGTGTTAAATAGTATGTTGACACATGTGTGGTAAAGGCGTTAAGCGGATAGATTCTTTGCTTACACTGTTAGCAACTTTTGGCTTTACCCTTTTTAGGCTAATGTTCAAATGGTTTTGCTTGCGCAGTAACAGGAGTTTATCCTTCCATTTCATTTGTTTTCGCGACAAATTGGATGTGACTTCTACTCTTTGGTGCTTTCTAAACCTTCTTTGGAGTTTTATATCAGATCTACAAGGCCTTTAATTCTCTGTTTTGTGAATGACAAGTTGTTGATACTACTATATACATTGTTTGGTTGAAAAGTTGGGATATTATATATTTTGTTGATTACGGGTTTTTATACATGTGATGACTTATCCATGGGCTATGCCTTAAAAACTTAAAAGATGCTATCTTATTGAAAGTTTGAAAGATCTTTGATAATACTATGGTTTTTAATTTGGTTAAAAGCGATTGGACCCGTTGTATTTTTGCTATGGGAATATAAACTCTGGATATCTTGTTGAGTTCTTTTGCCCTTAATAAATAAATTATTACAAATATGTATGATCCTAATATTGCGTAAAATGGCTGACTGATTTATTGTCTTTGCAAAAAACTGTTACTTTATTACTTGTATATTGCCAAGTTATTCTATAGACTAGGTTAATGTCTATGATATTTTGTCTCGTCATATTTTGGTAATAAGTGTTTATTTGTTTATATTCTTCTTAAATAGATTGTACTTAGTTGATCTTGACTATTGTCCCGTGACATATTTTATCTTTTTTCTTGAATATCCTTATCAGGGCCTAGATCTAGATAGCACCTTGTCTATTTCTAGGATTGCAATTGTAGGGTCTTATTTTTCCAAATGGAACTATAAGGCCTAAGTCTGTTGTTTCCTATGGTCTTAACAGACTCAAAGGGTTTTTAATGTTACTCCAATTCCCGAGTTTAACTTGGGACCCCGGTATGGATCTGAGGTGTACTATTGTTTCTTACAAGAATGTTTACTTGATTGCGAGAAGGCCGGGACCTGATCCTAAACCTCGATTGAAAATCCTAAGCCTCTGGTTGAAGAAACCGGGATCGCCTTGACCATTGGATCAAAGAGTGATTCTTCTACAATACAATGAGTGCAATATTACGAGTCCTAATATCTTTGTCTGAGACCACGATTGCTGCATCAAGAACAATGAGATACATGAGTTTATAGTCCATAAGGAGAAGAACCTTGTGGAAAAAGACAAATCACCTGTAAGCTATGTTGGGTTTAATGGCTGGTTTAAGGTTTTTATGACATGAAAAAAGCCGCTTTCAAACTTGAAACTTGTAAGGGGATCATTGCTTACATCTACAATGATATGCCTAATGTGTTATATTCAAGAACATGCTTGGAAGGCAGGCTAAGGCGAGAAAGTTTATGATCGGATTGGCACATTTGGAGGTGGTTCACGAAATCAAACCTTCTTTATCTTTGGATGAGAAGCGGTGAAGACACGACGGATTATTTACAAGATGATACAAGAAACATACGTTTTGAAACGGATTTGTCGGAGGAAGATCTGAAATTTATAGATAAAGATTATCTTGAGGAAAACTCACGGGGAGGACTTCGAGGCTGGAGGAGGTACCTACCTTAGCGTTGGTCAATTGTTCTAAGTTTCCTTTGATTCTGACGAATGTTGAATGCTCTGGTTGCATGGGGGCATGCCTTATGGAAAAGTCAGAACTTGGGCCTTAGCTCAATCAATGTGAAAACTTGGAAGGCACTTGGGTATCGTTGATGATGAAATCGAGCGAGGGGTCCTCAAAGCGGGGAAAAGCTGGACAAATATTTTTCAAAAAAAAGTTGTGGTACCCTTTGACATTAATTTCTTTTGACCGGAATGCATTAGAAATCTTGGTGTTTATGTCGGCCCAGGGAAGGGGAATATGGCGTTTTCAATGATAAAAGAGATGGATTTTTGAAAAAACTTTGCAGAACACATTGTCCTTTCTTAACTTGTGGCTGCATCAAGACTCAAGCAAGGAAAATCTACTAATAGGGATGAATGTAGCAATGAAGGATCGTTTGGGTGGACCATCTTTGTTTGGTACATCCTCAACAACCTTGAAATCTTGTATCCTGGTGCCCGCCCATTGTCAAAATGGTTTGCATAACCAAGTTACTCCATAATATCCTAAAACCAGCGGTCCTTGCTTACTTGTCTTATCTAGAAGTTAGAAGGGTTCTAATTGACATGACATTATTTTATCTTTGATAACTTGGACAAAAATCGAGAATGGCCTTTGGTAGTAATAGACTTGCTGAAATTGCTGAACTCTCATTAAGGCCTATCTCTTTTAGGTGAGCCATACCCCAATTAGCAAAAACTGGAATTATTAAACCAAGCGGCGGTATTGTGGAAGTGGGCCTAATAAGAGTTACTCCAACATTCGACCTCCTAGGGTTACTCTACGGACCCACGAGCAAGAACCCCAAAGCCTGCTAGAGTTTGTGGAGGTGATGATTATGATGATCAATATACATTACTAAAGGTGGAAACCAAGCTCTATCTTTGGCGGAAAGCATTCCAATCATATTGGATTACAAAAACTAAGTGCGTATTTATAGCGTTATCGAAAGTATTAAGTTTATAATGTATCAATTGCATGCGTTTTGTCAGTTTAATCTCTTGTATTGATTGTACTCTAATCGTAACTTCTTCCACTAGCCATGGTTTTTTATGAAAAGGGTTTTTCCATGGCTAGATCGTATCAAAAAAAACTTGTATTACCTTATTGTACTTGGTGAATGCCATCTACAAAAATCTATTTGTTTTTGCACGATCGGAACTACCATCCAAAAAACTTTTGGGTTTACTTTATTAGCCGAATTCCCTATATTCCTAATTCTAACCCTAAAAAATTTTTTTAGGTGGAGAAAAAAAAAGTACCGATGCGAGTCATTATAAGAGACTGCAATCATAAGAGACACTTAGTGACTACCAAAAATGATAAAGGCATTAAGATTGTCCACAGTACGTTCTTTTCAAAATCCTTGGAAAGGTTCTCTATCAGGGTGATATTTGAGGAAGTTCTACAAGACACTTTACCCAATTTAGCAAGTGATATGCTAAGTTATGCGTTGTTTATTTTGGAGATATGGTGATCGGGTTGTTGACAAAGTATATAAACCATACAACGTTTTTGCGGATGACAGGCCAAATAAATGTCCTTGCAAAAATCCTAGTTTGGCTAAATTTGTTGACCCTCGCATTGGTCATGTACGTACCACAGATTTGCAGATTGTGCATTGTCCAAAACTTAGAGCTGCCTTTGCCAACGGATTGAATCATATCACGATAGCAGGGGTGTCCATTGATGAATTCTTGGTTGACTTTGGAAATACTTGTGATCAATTCTTTATGGTTCACCACTTCCAATTGCTACACATCAACGAGGATGGTCTAGAGCATATTAAGTGCAGATTATTGAGATTGGCAAAAGAAAGATTTACTAGTTTCAAAAAGTTGATCCCCTCAAAAGATTCCTCACGGGATGATGGAGATGTTAAAAAGAATCTTACTTGGTCAGGGGCAGAACTTCTATATCTCTGGGTTGGACAAGGCAATTAATAATGCCTCATTCATTTGCCAAAAACATATTTTGGACATGGCTTTGGATAGACTTAATAGCAAGGACTTTGAAAAGATAGCATCTATGGCCACGAGATCAAGGCGGATTGCACTAAAGGCATTAATAGCCTGTTATTACTTCCTGAACCTACCACTGATAAATTACCATATTTACTTGGTCTGTTCAAAGCACACAAGGGGGATTATCGCTGGATCACAAATGCACACAATACTATTTTTTCTGATATAGCGATTTCTTAATCTCCATTCTAAGCAACTTTGTATTTTATTTGCTTTGATGTATGTTTTGGAACATTGGTGAAATCGAGAATATGGTTGAAGGGAAAGTCAACCCCTGTTGGATGGTTAATTCGGCGTATGATGTGGTGTTAAACCTTCCGGGAAAATCAAGAGCGTGTTTGCCAGCTGACGACATAACTAGATGTTATGAAAATATCCCCTTAGTGGAGAACAAGGTATTCAGGAAATAATTGCGATGTTGCTGACTTAGTATGGGATTATATGAGGTACAAGAAACCACTTGCACAACTTATTGTGAAAAACAAATTGGGTACATTTCACACAAAATGGGAAAAAAGTTAATTTGATTTATCTAACAAGAAAATCGTGGTAAAGAAGGAGAATTTCAAAAAATCAATAAGCGGCTTCTTAGCCATTGTTTTCTCTATCTGGAGGCAATGCACGGGGGCATACCTATGGGGTTCTCGTGCGATCCTGCTTTGGTGCAACATGTATTTGGCTTTAGTATGGTGAGATTTGTTATAAAAGCTGGCCCATCTTAGCGGGATAAATGATATACCTAGGTTTCAACACGCATCAGGATATATAGATGACTTGAGCGTCATCAATGGCGGGAATAGCGAGTGAATTCTTTTCTATAGGGTCTACTTGCTCAATATATAACATGGAGCACCTTGGTATAAAAGATGAAGCGGAGTATGTAAAATTACGCTTTGGGGCACAAGGTGAATTTTCGACCATCACTATAGCGGTTTTAGATCACAGCGGTTGGATTATTCTCCTATTGTAGGTATGATAAAGGGTGAAGCTTCCTTTCAAAGTCAACAAATTCATCAAAGCTTCGGATGCGGGCCAGTATGCGGGCATCTAAAGTCATCATTTCTCAGATCTTTCCTTATGTATATGCACCTCCAATCCAATAGGCTGCTGCCGAGAGGATGTATCTGGTTTAATCATGGCCTTTAGCAACAATGGATTTCTCAAAGCGGACATTACTAGGATTGTGTTCAAGGCTATTTGAAACAAAATAGTTTTCGGGGGCTACCTTATGATATTGGCGACCTACTTGAGGACTCTTAGAAGATTATTGTAAGCTTTCTTTATCTTCGATATCATGTTGTTCTCATGTTGTTCTAGTTATTAGAGTAGAATGGTATATAGGGAGGGAAGGGTCCTGTGTTGCAGCAGGGGCCCTACTCTCCTGTTTGTAATATGGTTTACATTGCATAGGATGTACCAACTAATGTAAAAGTTAAAGGGGCCCCCTGAACTACGGAAGGAGGTAGGATTTTTTGTGTTAATCTAGGCTTTATGGGCATTTGATTCCCCTTAAACTTGGGTACACACATGTCGAAAACTAGGATTTACTCAATTAACTATAAAAATTACTACATGAAAGCTGGACCATAGATATTTATGGGCTTAGGTGATATGTCGATACTTGGAGCTTGTATTTGGGGTTTTGAATGGTTTACACGAAATAGGTGTGATGGCCCAAAAACCATGGAAATAATGTATTATGGTAAAAGCCTCATATCTTGAATTAGGGTTTGAGACTTGAATCGTGAGCATGGCGGCCGATGTGCATGTTAACGAGGAAGATTGGGACGGTGTACTAGGCGGTGGTTAAGCATCAGCGGATGGATCCGGCCTATTTGCATCTTAGGGTTTGGATTGGATTTATCGTGGTACCTTGATTTATAAGAAGTTGCAATGTATTGAGATTTAGGGTTCTTACATGCTTTGCGATCCTAGCCGATTGTTGGCTTATGGGAAGAAAAGAAGGCGGACTAAATAGATCCACCATAAATAAGCTGGAAATGGAAAAAACAAAGGCGAAAAAAGAAGAAAAAATATTCGATTTCCATAAACCCAGCTAAGGGGCTTGTTATCAAGACCCGGTGATGAGTTGAATAGGCAAGAAGGTTTAACCGACAATACCACGAATCGTGCATGGGATTGGTGATGCGATTCTTGGAGTCAAATTCATGTTGCCTGAGGAAAGCTGTAGTTGAAGATAGTTACCTTTGGCATAATACTTGAAAATCGGAGCCTTCTAATCTTGATCCTAACGAGAATGCCTTCAAAGCGAGGTTTGATGTGATTTAAATGATGGTTTATTTAATATTTAGATTACATATCATGATCTCTGGCATTGGTTAATATCCTTTCTACGTAGCATACTAAGATCGTCCAAGGTTTGCTGTAATATCTTATAGCGGTAGTTTTTCATAATAATACTAAATACCCAGGGCTTACGGTGTTGTTTACATCTAATTTCTTATTCTAGCATTGTGTAAGCTTAACCCAAAATTTGGTTTTTTACGCTCGATCCTTTTGCTTACTATGTGCTCTTTAGATGCTAAACTGGTCATGCTTACACTAAAACTATATTGTCTATAGTTATTACAAAGTTTATCTTTGATGTATGGGCGATGTTTTAACCTTAATTTCTACTCTAATGTTTTAATATTGGTCAACTAAGTTGGCGGCCTAGGAAATTGATTTGCCATTGTAGACATCAAGTGACACGGATATTCTTTAACATGGTGTCTAGAGTGATTGTCTCACTAGCTTTCATCCGACATTTGACATGACTCTATTAAATAATTCACGGATTACGCCATAGGTGTTAAATAGTATGTTGACACATGTGTGGTAAAGGCGTTAAGCCAGGATAGATTCTTTGCTTACACTGTTAGCAACTTTTGGCTTTACCCTTTTTAGGCTAATGTTCAAATGGTTTTTTTGCGGGTAGCAGAGTTTATCCTTCCATTTCATTTGTTTCGGTGAGACAAATTGGATGTGACTTCTACTCTTTGGTGCTTTCTAAACCTTCTTTGGAGTTTTATATCGGATCTACAAGGCCTTTAATTCTGTTTTGTGTGACAAGTTGTTGATACTACTATATACATTTGTTTGGTTGAAAAGTTGGGATATTATATATTTTGTTGATTTGGTTTTTATACATGTGATGACTTATCCATGGGCTATGCCTTAAAAACTTAAAGATGCTATCTTATTGAAAGTTTGAAAGATCTTTGATAATACTATGGTTTTAATTTGGTTAAAAGCGATTGGACCGTTGTATTTTTGCTATGGGAATATAAACTCTGGATATCTTGTTGAGTTCTTTTGCCCTTAATAAATAAATTATTACAAATATGTATGATCCTAATATTGCGTAAAATGGTGGTGATTTATTGTCTTTGCAAAAAGCATTTACTTTATTACTTGTATATTGCCAAGTTATTCTATAGACTAGGTTAATGTCTATGATATTTTGTCTCGTCATATTTTGGTAATAAGTGTTTATTTGTTTATATTCTTCTTAAATAGATTGTACTTAGTTGATCTTGACTATTGTCCGTGACATATTTTATCTTTTTCTTGAATATCCTTATCGGGGCCTAGATCTAGATAGCACCTTGTCTATTTCTAGGATTGCAATTGTAGGGTCTTATTTTTCCAAATGGAACTATAAGGCCTAAGTGCATTGTTTCCTATGGTCTTATTATGGACTCAAAGGGTTTTTAATGTTACTCAATTCACGAGTTTAACTTGGGACCACGGTATGGATCTGAGGTGTACTATTGTTTCTTACAAGAATGTTTACTTGATTGCGAGAAAGCGAGGACCTGATCCTAAACCTCACGATTGAAAATCCTAAGCCTACGGTTGAAAAGCTGGCTGCCTTGACCATTGGATCAAAAGCTGATTCTTCTACAATACAATGAGTGCAATATTACGAGTCCCTATCTTCTTTATCTGAGACCACGATTACTGCATCAAGAACAATGAGATACATGAGTTTATCGTCCATAAGGAGAAGAACCTTGTGGAAAAAGACAAATCACTTTGTAAGCTATGTTGGGTTTAATGGCTGGTTTAAGGTTTTTATGACATGAAAAAATTTTGCTTTCAAACTTGAAACTTGTAAGGGGATCATTTGTACATCTACAATGATATGCCTAATGTGTTATATTCAAGAACATGCTTGGAAGGCGAATTGAGGCGAGAAAGTTTATGATCGGATTGGCACATTTGGAGGTGGTTCACGAAATCAAACCTTCTTTATCTTTGGATGAAGCGGGCTGAAGACCACGGATTATTTACAAGATGATACAAAAGCATGCGTTTTGTAAAGCGGATTTGTCGGAGGAAGATCTGAAATTTATAGATAAAGATTATGCGGGGAAAACTCACGGGGAGGACTCGGAACCGGAGGAGGTACCTACCTTGCGTTGGTCAATTGTTCTAAGTTTCCTTTGATTCTGAGCAGAATGTTGAATGCTCTGGTGCATGGGGGCATGCCTTATGGAAAAGTCGGAACTTGGGGCCTTAGCTCCAATCAATGTGAAAACTTGGAAGGCTTTAACAGGTATCGTTGATGATGAAATCGAGGCGGGGTCCTCAAAGCGGGGAAAAGCGGACAAATATTTTCCAAAAAAAGTTGTGGTACCCTTTGACATTAATTTCTTTGAACTGGAATGCATTAGAAATCTTGGTGTTTATGTCGGCCGGAAGGGGAATATGGCGTTTTCAATGATAAAAAGAGATGGATTTTACACACGAAAAAACTTTGGCGAACACATTGTCCTTTCTTAACTTGTGGCTGCATCAAGACTCAAGCAAGGAAAATCTACTAATAGGGATGAATGTAGCAGTAAGGATCGTTTGGGTGGACCATCTTTGTTTGGTACATCCTCAACAACCTTGAAATCTTGTATCCACGGTGCCCGCCCATTGTCAAAATGGTTTGCATAACCAAGTTACTCCATAATATCCTAAAACCAGCGGTCCTTGCTTACTTGTCTTATCTAGAAGTTAGAAGGGTTCTAATTGACATGACATTATTTTATCTTTGATAACCCGGACAAAAATCGAGAATGGCCTTTGGTAGTAATAGACTTCTTTGAAATTGCTGAACTCTCATTAAGGCCTATCTCTTTTAAGCGAGCCATACCCCAATTAGCAAAAAAACTGGAATTATTAAACCAAGCGAAATTTGTGGAAGTGGGCCTAATAAGAGTTACTCAACATTCGACCTCCTAGGGTTACTCACGGACCCACGAGCAAGAACCCCAAAGCACTGCTAGAGTTTGTGGAGGTGATGATTATGATGATCAATATTACATTTACTAAAGGTGGAAACCAAGCTCTATCTTTGGCGGAAAGCATTCCAATCATATTGGATTACAAAAAGCTACGAGATGCGTATTTATGGCGTTATCGAAAGTATTAAGTTTATAATGTATCAAGTGCAATGCGTTTTGTCGGTTTAATCTCTTGTATTGATTGTACTCTAATCGTAACTTCTTCCACTAGCCATGGTTTTTATGAAAAGGGTTTTTCCATGGCTAGATCATTATCAAAAAAAAACTTGTATTACCTTATTGTACTTGGTGAATGCCATCTACAAAAATCTAGCACTGTTTTTGCCTGATCAGAACTACCATCCAAAAACTTTTGGGTTTACTTTATTAGCCAGAATTCCCTATATTCCTAATTCTAACCCCTAAAAAATTTTTTTTAGGTGGAACGAAAAAATACCGATTGCGAGTCATTATAAAATTTTGCAATCATAAGAGACCTTAGTGACTACCAAAAATGATAAAGGCATTAAGATTGTCCCATGATGCGTTCTTTTCAAAATCCTTGGAAAGGTTCTCTATCAGGGTGATATTTGAGGAAGTTCTACAAGACACTTTACCCAATTTAGCAAGTGATATGCTAAGTTGTACGTTGTTTGGCTGGAGATATGGTGATCAGGTTGTTGACAAAGTATATAAACCATACAACGTTTTTGCGGATGACAGGCCAAATAAATGTCCTTGCAAAAATCCTAGTTTGGCTAAATTTGTTGACCCTCGCATTGGTCATGTATGCATTACCCGCAGTTGCAGATTGTGCATTGTCCAAAACTTAGATTTGCCTTTGCCAGCGGATTGAATCATATCCACGATAGCGGGGTGTCCATTGATGAATTCTTGGTTGACTTTGGAAATACTTGTGATCAATTCTTTATGGTTCACCACTTCCAATTGCTACACATCAACGAGGATGGTCTAGAGCATATTAAGTGCAGATTATTGAGATTGGCAAAAGAAAGATTTACTAGTTTCAAAAAGTTGATCCCCTCCAAAAGATTCCTCTGGGATGATGGAGATGTTAAAAAGAATCTTACTTGGCTGGGGCAGAACTTCTATATCTCTGGGTTGGACAAGGCAATTAATAATGCCTCATTCATTTGCCAAAAACATATTTTGGACATGGCTTTGGATAGACTTAATAGCAAGGACTTTGAAAGATAGCATCTATGGCTTACGAGATCAAAGGCGGATTGCACTAAAGGCATTAATAGCACATTATTACTTCTGAACCTACCACTGATAAATTACCATATTTACTTGGTCTGTTCAAAGCACACAAGGGGGATTATCGCTGGATCACAAATGCACACAATACTATTTTTTCTGATATAGCAGATTTCTTAATCTCCATTCTAAGCAACTTTGTGACTGTTTGGCCTGATGTATGTTTCTGGAACACAGCTGAAATCAGAATATGGTTGAAGGAGAAAGTCAACCCCATTGGATGGTTAATTCGGCGTATGATGTGGTGTTAAACCTTCGGGGAAAATCAAGAGCGTGTTTGCGCTGACATAACTAGATGTTATGAAAATATCCCACTTAGTGGAGAACAAGGTATTATTGAAATAATTGTGATGTTGCTGACTTAGTATGGGATTATATGAGGTACAAGAAACCACTTGCACAACTTATTGTGAAAAACAAATTGGGTACATTTCACACAAAATGGGAAAAAGTTAATTCTGATTTATCTAACAAAGAAAATCGTGGTAAAGAAGGAGAATTTCAAAAATCAATAAGCGGCTTCTTAGCCATTGTTTCTCTATCGGAGGCAATGCGGGGGCATACCTATGGGGTTCTCGTGCAGTCTGCTTGGTGCAACATGTATTTGGCCTGGTATGGTGAGATTTGTTATAAAACTGGCCCATCTTAGCGGGATAAATGATATACCTAGGTTTCAACGCATCGGATATATAGATGACTGAGCGTCATCAATGGCGGGAATATGAGTGAATTCTTTTCTATAGGGTCTACTTGCTCAATATATAACATGGAGCACCTTGGTATAAAAGATGAAGCGGAGTATGTAAAGATTACCTTTTGGGGCACAAAGGTGAATTTCGACCATCACTATAACGCGGTTTTAGATCACAGCGGCGGATTATTCTCCTATTGTAGGTATGATAAAAGGGTGAAGCTTCCTTTCAAAGTCAACAAATTCATCAAAGCTTCTGGAGGCGGAACCGTATGGACGGGCATCTAAAGTCATCATTTTCTGAGATCTTTCCTTATGTATATGCACACTCCAATCCAATAGGCTGCTGCGGAGGATGTATCTGGTTTAATCATGGCCTTTAGCAACAATGGATTTCTCAAAGCGGACATTACTAGGATTGTGTTCAAGGCATTTGAAACAAAATAGTTTTCGAGGGGCTACCTTATGATATTGGCGACCTAACGAGGACTCTTAGAAGATTATTGTAAGCTTTCTTTATCACGATATCATGTTGTTCTCATGTTGTTCTAGTTATTAGAGTAGAATGGTATATAGGGAGGGAAGGGTCCCTGTGTTGCAACAGGGCCCTACTCTCCCTGTTGTAACATGGTTTACATTCTGCATAGGATGTACCAACTAATGTAAAAGTTAAAGGGGCCCCCTGAACTACGGAAGGAGGTAGGATTTTTTTGTGTTAATCTAGGCTTTATGGGCATTTGATTCCCACTTAAACTTGGGTACACACATCTGAAAACTAGGATTTACTCAATTAACTATAAAAATTACTACATGAGAAACTGGACCATAGATATTTATGGGCTTAGGTGATATGTCGATACTTGGAGCTTGTATTTGGGGTTTTGAATGGTTGCACGAAATAGGTGTGATGGCCCAAAAACCATGGAAATAATGTATTATGGTAAAAGCCTCATATCTTGAATTAGGGTTTCGAGACTTGAATCGTGAGCATGGCGGCCGATGTGCATGTTAACAGGAAGATTGGAATGATATGTACTAGGCAGTGGTTAAGCATCAACGGATGGATCCGGCCCTATTTGCATCTTAGGGTTTTGGATTGGATTTATCTGTGGTACCTTCGATTTATAAGAAGTTGCAATGTATTGAGATTTAGGGTTCTTACATGCTTTGCGATCCTAGCCGATTGTTGGCTTATGGGAAGAAAGAAGGGCGGACTAAATAGATCCACCATAAATAAGCTGGAAATGGAAAAAAACAAGGCAGAAAAGAGAAGAAAAATATTCGATTTCCATAAACCAGCTAAGGGGCTTGTTATCAAGGCCGGTGATGAGTTGAATAGGCAAGAAGGTTTAACCCAGCAATACGAATCGTGCATGGGATTGGTGATGCTAAGTTCTTTGGAGTCCAAATTCATGTTGCACGTGAAGCTGTAGTTGAAGATAGTTGCTTTGGCATAATACTTGAAAATCCGGAGCCTTCTAATGCTGATCCTAACCAGAATGCCTTCAAACAGGTTTGATGTGATTTAAATGATGGTTTATTTAATATTTAGATTACATATCATGATCTGCTGTTAGTTAATATCCTTTCTCTGTAGCATACTAAGATACGTCCAAGGTTGAACTGTAATATCTTATAGCGGTAGTTTTTCATAATAATACTAAATACCCCGGGCTTCGGTGTTGTTTACATCTAATTTCTTATTCTAGCATTGTGTAAAGCTTAACCCAAGCTGGTTTTTTACGCTCGATCCTTTTGCTTACTATGTGCTCTTTAGATGCTAAAGCTGGTCATGCTTACACTAAAACTATATTGTCTATAGTTATTACAAAGTTTATCTTTGATGTATGGGCGGTGTTTTAACCTTAATTTCTACTCTAATGTTTTAATATTGGTCAACTAAGTTGGCAGCCTAGGAAATTGATTTGCCATTGTAGACATCAAGTGACACGGATATTCTTTAACATGGTGTCTAGAGTGATTGTCTCACTAGCTTTCATCCGGCATTTGACATGACTCTATTAAATAATTCCCGGATTACGCCATAGGTGTTAAATAGTATGTTGACACATGTGTGGTAAAGGCGTTAAGCGGATAGATTCTTTGCTTACACATTGTTAGCAACTTTTGGCTTTACCCTTTTTAGGCTAATGTTCAAATGGTTTCTTTGCAGGTAAGAGTTTATCCTTCCATTTCATTTTTTTTCGGTGAGACAAATTGGATGTGACTTCTACTCTTTGGTGCTTTCTAAACCTTCTTTGGAGTTTTATATCAGATCTACAAGGCCTTTAATTCTCTGTTTTGTGAATGACAAGTTGTTGATACTACTATATACATTGTTTGGTTGAAAAGTTGGGATATTATATATTTTGTTGATTCTGGTTTTTATACATGTGATGACTTATCCATGGGCTATGCCTTAAAAACTTAAAGATGCTATCTTATTGAAAGTTTGAAAGATCTTTGATAATACTATGGTTTTAATTTGGTTAAAAGCGATTGGACCGTTGTATTTTTGCTATGGGAATATAAACTCTGGATATCTTGTTGAGTTCTTTTGCCCTTAATAAATAAATTATTACAAATATGTATGATCCTAATATTGCGTAAAATGGCTGACTGATTTATTGTCTTTGCAAAAAACTGTTACTTTATTACTTGTATATTGCCAAGTTATTCTATAGACTAGGTTAATGTCTATGATATTTTGTCTAAATCATATTTTGGTAATAAGTGTTTATTTGTTTATATTCTTCTTAAATAGATTGTACTTAGTTGATCTTGACTATTGTCCCGTGACATATTTTATCTTTTTTCTTGAATATCCTTATCAGGGCCTAGATCTAGATAGCACCTTGTCTATTTCTAGGATTGCAATTGTAGGGTCTTATTTTTCCAAATGGAACTATAAGGCCTAAGTGCATTGTTTCCTATGGTCTTACTTGGACTCAAGGGTTTTTTTTTTTTTTTTTTTGAAGAACTGTGTCGTCAATATATTAAAAGAATGGTAATGTTACAAAGCAAGTGAGGAGGAAGGAGAACTGCCCCAAAGAGGCGGCGATACCTCGACCTCCACAACAAACTCCTGAGAAAAGCGCAGCTCTACTCTTGTACAAACCGAGGCATCACCATTTACAACACCCAAGAAGTCCCACCAAATGGCAAACTTCCGGCTCTACCAATCCAGGGAACAGGAAAGCTTTGAAATAAGCTTGCACGGAGTCGAAGAATCGAGGAGAGGCCGCGAGCTGTGAATCCACGAAAGATCCACAACCGCCGCGCTTCCAAATCAACCACACCAACCAAGCCCGCGCCACGGATGGAAGGCTTGCTGCATAGCGGCCAAGCACCGAGGATACACATGAGGCGGCAAGCTGGCGGCTAGTCAATCTCACGAAGCAGGCCCCAACCCAATCCAGGCGGACGCAAGTGAGGGGCATAAAAACCGGACAATGCTCCACGGATCTCGCGATGAAGGCCACAACAAAGGGCAGAGAGGGCTCACACCCGGCCTAAAGCCGACTCACAAGGATATTCACCACGATACAGCGGTGCACCCACCGCCACGAAGCACCCTAATCTTGGTGGGGGAAGTGAGCTCCATGTCCACGTCCAAACCGGCGCCATTGAAACCCGATAGCTGCGAGAGACCACTTGCCTCAAGGTGCGATTGTGTCATGAATAGCCCACCCGGTAACAAGACCGGACAAAACAAGAAGACACAACATCGGATGAACCTTCCAAACCTGCACCACCACATCATCACGAGGGACCATAGGTATGTGTAGCGGAATACTCCCGCCACTTGTTCCCCGGATAGCGATCAACGCCCCTCGGTGGCGAGCTCGAAAGAACTCCCACGAAGCTAGGCTGATCACCCCAATACCAATCCTCCAAGGTGAGCACAGCAGCTTCGCCTCCAACGGGTCCCAGCGTCCAGAGCATGCGGTGTGGCGACCAAAGAACAAGTCGCGGGGAGGTAGAGGAACCCACAAGAAAGGAGAAGAGTGGTGATAAATCGGGGCATAATCTAGGCTGGAAGAGCACCGCGCACATGATCCCAAGCCCCAACACCTGTGAGAAAAGGGGATGCATGTGGGAAAGGCGAGACCATACAAGCGGTGCCGGGGCAACTCCACATGCGCAGATGGCTTCCCAAATGCCACACACAATGGCGAAGAGGCGCAACAACGGCCCGCATCGGGAGAAGATGCTCCATCTGCAGAATGCTCCAAACAAACTTGGAGATCAACACCTTACTATGCGGTGCCAAATCCGAATGGCCAAGCCCCCATCCTCGGGGCGGAACACTTCCGCCAAGCCGCTTTAACAACCGCCCCTTCATCATCCCGTCCCACACAAAATTTGAACAATCTTATCCAAAGCACGTATCTTACCCTCGGGGGCTAACATCATGAGATCTTTGTATACACATGAGTGCTACAAAATCTTGACTTGGCAATAGTGATCCCTACGCCATGGACAACAGCGCCCTTCCACCAATTGAGGTGTTTACGCAATCCCTGCAAAATCTCATCCCACATCCTCCCCATGAAAACATCCCTCAAAGGGAATACCCAAGAGCTTAGTACACACATTACACGAGGAAGCACCTTCCAAGGGAATAGAGCTAAACAAGGGGAGGCGAGTCGGTGGGCCCATAGTGCGAGCATTTACTCAATTCGAGGAAGAATGCCGAGGCCAAGGAGAAAGTATCCTGCAAACCCTTCACATTCCGCAAATTCCTCTCTTCTGCCACCAAGAAGAGGAAAGTGTCATCGGCAAACTGGTTAATAATCTGCTGGCTACCATCCTGCATCCGCAGCGCATCTATCTTCTTTTTCCATAATGTTGTCTACAAATTTGTTATTTACAAAATGTCATTTGTTAAACTATTGAAGTTTTTCATTTGTCAAACTACTATAGTTATGTGCCATCATTACTTTATCAAATCATAAAAGTGATATATTGATAGATGAAATTAAACAGTTTTTTTTTATTTTTAAACCAAATTTAGATCTTCTAAACAATCACATCTTTTACTTTCTGAATTCATGTCATACATTCTTAAAACAAGAAAAAATATTTAGAGCCTCAAATCCCTGTAAAATGTACCCACTTTTGAGCAAAACATTTGATGTCTAAACACCTATATGTTCCACCTAAATTGGTAGCATGACCTAGCCTCTTGCATCTTCAACATGCAGAAGCCCTGTCAGCCATGGTATAAATTTTGTCAACAGTGTGTCATCATTCACTTGATCTGTTGTCCAGGTTGGTGGACAAATGAAACTACATTTTGGATTGAAAATCATCTTGTACCTACTACCATCTATTAGTAGGGTATTTGTGACACTTCGATCTTGACATTCTTTTAACATAAACCCCCTTTGGTTTGGGTGCATATTCACACGGGGGTTACTCCGGGCAACGAGAGTTGTCAGATGGGCATATTTGCCCTTTATTCCTTGATCTGGACCATACATAGCGATCCTTGTTTATGGAGTATGCCTGTACAAGTTTTTGTATACTATATATTCAGTTTTGTAAAATACTATAAGGTTTGTCAGATTGTACTTAATGGTGTTAATTTTGTACATGTATTATAAGTTTTTAGGGGCTCTCGCTGCCCTACGTAACCCCCGTGTGAATATGCACCCAAAGCAAAGGGGGGTTCAGGGGGATTTTAATTTAAAATTGTTAGATGTAATGGTTTGTGTTAATTAATGTTATAATGGTAGTTATGTGTTAGTTGTTATCTTAAATTTTTTTTTTTACAAAATACTTGCTAGGATCTAATCTAGCAAATAAAATACTCCAAAAACTAAACCTAGTTAGAATTTGAGACGTGGTCTACCCTGGTTTTACCCGGGCCCAAAACTCAAAGCTGGCGGAAGGAAATACTTAGGCAAAGAAACCCAGTCTTTGTGTATTTGCACCCATTGAGAGGATGTTCCAAGTAGGGGATTTGAGATTCCAAGCCCCAATACCATGCAACACCAACTTAATGGTTAAAAAGGATCCATTATTTTCTAATACAAATTTTTGTATTTATCCACCACGGTCTCAAGTATAAGAAGGCAGAAAATTTTATCTCAAAATAATTGTTTCCAAGGTGGAATAAATCATGACAATTTATAATAAATACTAAATAATAAATAAGATCAGACAACTGTAGTTATGTAGTTATGGCCAAACAAAAGCAGACCAAATCTAAAAGAGCAAGGAAACTCACTTGTCTATCAAAGGTTACCCAGTGGTGTTAATTAAGTAAAATGTTTTTAGTGTAGGCAGTACCGGATCAAACGTCCATAAAGTCTTGTTAATGACAAATATTTCCAAGTGTGTAAGGCTTTGCTAATACAGGTCTGGGATTTGGGCCTTTACGCTGTCCAATTGGAATAACACAAATTCCTAAAACAGTGCAACCAAAATGCACTCTTTTATTCGGGAAAAGATGTCTTAGAGAAGCAACTAGTTAGTAGCACAATTAAGAAATGAGTGCGTACTCTATAATAAACAGAGTCTATTCTTAACTACTAAAGTGCGACAAGAGCAATTACCAAAATTTGTTTAAAGAATCGGACAAATAAGGAGAGAATCGACCACCTTTTGAGCTAGACCTTTTTTCCAAAATGGTTTTTCATTTTTTAATTTTTCAATTTGAGACATGCTGTAAAGGACCAATGTCTTTGTCCATTGTTTTTCAGCAGAACATAATATACTAGGGCCGTGTAGGTAATACAAGAGTGGCGTTCTTTTCTGTTTCACACCATTAAGCAATTATAATCCTACACTTGAAATAGAAGATATTTAGCAATATAAGCATGAAAAAGGAGAGTTTCCAGAGGCAGTATATCAGATCTGCTCCCCATTTTTGAATCGCTCCATTAGTTTGCACAACCCAAACATCCTAAAGGTAGGTTTGATGTGTTACCTCATTATGCTCGTTTACAAATTTGGGCCCGCCGGCCCTAACAAAAAACATAAGTAGAGTTTAAGTTCCTAATATTAACAACACATGCGCCAATAAACCATATCGTGAAAGTGTACATGTTGGGCATGTCTATTGTGACTTAAAGCACAAGCTATGGGATCACACAAACCATTAACCTCTACACTTAAAACAATCTATGTGTATTGCCACTTATAACACAAGTTATGGAATCACTCAGACATTATCCTCTCCACTTGAAACAATCTTCATTCAATGCTATATCCTATCTTGATGTATTAATATAAAATTATGTTGATTTATTGGTTGAGCAGTGAAGCAGATCCAACCCAAACCTCATATATTATGGCTTTGTACCGTGGACGTTAAAAAATCTATTCTCTTCTATTCTATTGTAAATGCTACATGCAACCATAAGTGAACTTCCCACATTGTTGAAATTTCCCTTCAGTTTTCCTGCCTCCATAAATCTCTTCCAATGCGGCTAGTTCACAATGCTTTGCAAGCTAAATCAGAGGCATCACTATACCAATGTTGTAATGGTTGCAGAGCTCCTTTCTAAAGCATCAGGGCCCCTTCCACAAAGCTCCTTACAAGCTCCTGTCTTCTTTTTTAGAATGGAAAAAAGCATAGTGTTCTCAATGCATGGCAGAACACGTCACATGCAAACCTTGTTTAAATTGTTCCTATGAGTCTTTGAAACAAAGGCTGGAAGATCCATCATTGTCTATCATTCAAAGACCTGCGATGTCGGTATAAACGAAATTTAAAATGTGAACTTTGATTTCAAATAACAACTATGAGAATGCCTATTTCTGGCGTACGTACAACAAGTGTGATATGACAAAACGACTTACAATATCAATGCTGACGAACTCATACCATAATCAGAGCCTTACATTGGTCCATTAATTCGGCTGCACACAAAAATGCCATGAACCCGTGTTTTCATGTCGCTTCATAACGCTTGAAAACCTAACTCAATGTTACGTTATGTCTTAATATATTAAGAAATTGGGCTTATTCATGCACTAGAAAATGCCAATGTATGTTGAGAAATGGACACAACAAAAGCAATAGCATTGATAAAATTATGTTTTACTCTGAACTTCACACATTGTTGAAATTTCCCTTCAGTTTTCTCCCTCTATAAATCTTTTCCAATGCTGCTAGTATACAAATTATATACTAGTAAAGCATTGAATGCTTTGCAAGCTAAATCAGTGGCATCACCATACCAATCTTGTAATGGTTGCAGAGCTCCTTTTTGAAGCATCAAGGCTCCTTTTTGAATTATCAGGGCCTCTTCCACAAAGCTCCTTACAAGCCCCTGTCATCTGTCTTAGTGTGGAGAAAAGCATAGTGTTCTCAATGCATGATGGCAGAACATGTCACATGCAAACCCTGTTTAAATTGTTGAGAAATGGACACAACAAAAGCAATAGCATTGATAAAATTATGTTTTACTCTAAACTTCACACATTGTTGAAATTTCCCTTCAGTTTTCTCCCTCTATAAATCTTTTCCAATGCTGCTAGTATACAAATTATATACTAGTAAAGCATTGAATGCTTTGCAAGCTAAATTAGTGGCATCACCATACCAATCTTGTAATGGTTGCAGAGCTCCTTTTTGAAGCATCAAGGCTCCTTTTTGAATTATCAGGGCCTCTTCCACAAAGCTCCTTACAAGCCCCTGTCATCTGTCTTAGTGTGGAGAAAAGCATAGTGTTCTCAATGCATGATGGCAGAACATGTCACATGCAAACCCTGTTTAAATTGTTGCTATGAGTACTGAAACAATGGAACTGGAAAATCCATCATTGTTTACTATGCAACACCTGCAGTATCAGTATAAACAAAATTTCAAAATGTGAACTTTGATTCCAAATACGAACTATGAGAATGCCTATTATTGGCGTAGCTACAGCAGGTGTCATCTGACAAAATAACTTACGATATTGATGCTAGCGAACTCATATCATAATCAGAGCCTTACATCGGTCCATTCATTCTGTTGCAGACAAAAACACCATGAACCCGTATTTCCACTTTATAACGCTTGAAAACCCTCCGTTCTTTAACTGCTTTCTGACATTCAATCCGGCCATGTTCCTTTAGGCAACAAAATAATTCCCAATTCCTCTGTTTTGCTGCAACAAAAGCACCATTCTCGCCCAAAAAAAATTCCTCCCTTCCCTTTCAAAGAGGACCACAAGATCTCTCTGCGGCTGGAAGCTAAGACAGATTCCTTTCCTGACCACAAGATGAAAATGATGCAAGCTTTTGAAGAAATAAACCATCAATCTAACCTCAGACGTGCAACCTCGCAAACTTCATGAACGAACCTCTGCCAGTTCCAGATACCGTCCCGAAAGCCCAAAGGCCGCAGTCGGCCTCCTCTGTACCCAAATCCGATGAATAGCCTAACTGGCCGAAAGCCCAAAGGTCGAAAACCCTAAAACCCTAGACATCTTAAAACATAGGCCATCAATGGTTTCATGCATTGTTTCAAATTTAAAAAATCTAGCAACCGGTAGATTGTTTAACCTAATCTAGATCAACGCTCCAAAAAGAACGCACACTAGAAATATTTTTTATAGTATGCCCCAACGAATACAGCACTAAAATCATAGAAAAACCATGACGAAAAACATATAAAATTATAAAGAAAACCCCCTGTTATAATGCTAGATATTGGATTATCTTCAAATGCAGCATATTTAAAGGGCAATTCAAGGCAATGGTTGTCTATCAGCATTGAAGGAAGCTACTGATGTTTACAAACCCACTTCAAAGTTCTCAAAATAAACTCTAAGAACTCTTCGAGATGTGGCCTTAAGAAAGTGACCTTGTTTTCCACAAACTTGTACTCTCCAATTAAGTCTTCTTTCTTTATACTTGTACGATGCATTTGTTTGGCCAACACATTGTTCACATCTAATATTAAAATTTTTTCTCTCACACGCCATGAAATACAAATATGTTTAAAATGCAGTTTTGATTGATAAACAAATCAATACTGAAAGAGTGCTGAGTATAAATAATAAACGAATCACATGGACTTCTGAGTTCAAATAATAAGCAATGACATCAGATTTTTGTGTTCAAATAATAAACAATGACATGTCCTCTAAGAATTGACTTCATGAAAGGAGCATATTGAAATATCATGTTTTACCAACTGCCTTCATATCCTGAACTGAGGTTGCAGGTGAGCAATGAGTGCCCCCTTTGGTTTGGGTGCATATTCACACGGGGGGTTGACATAGGGCAGAGAAAGCCCCTTTAAAGTCGTATAATACATGTACAAAACCAACATCATTTAGTGCATTGCCTCAAACCTTATAGTGTTTTGCTAACCTCGTTATACAATATACCAAAACTTGTACAAGCATACCCATAAACTAGGATTGCTATCTACGATATAGATCGAGGAATAAAGAATAAATATGTCGATCCAACAACTCTCGATGCCCCAAGTCACGCCCATGTGAATATACACCCAAAACAAAGGGTGTTCCAAGGGGATTTTAATTTAAAAGTGTTGAATGTAATGGATTGTGTTATCTTAAAACCCAAATCCACGTTTCCCTAATTGCCCCTTAAAAGGGGGCAATAAAAAAATGTGTGGCACTCTGCTAGGCTGAATGACACAATATTTTATCAACACGCAAATCTAGATATAACATATGAACGTGCAACACTTGGTGGAACTGGATGGTACAATATTATCATGACACATGTGCAGTATTATCATGAACGCAAAATATTGTAGATGGTCTTAAAATAAAATGGCAGGATAAATTGGTTGTTATATGTGGGTGTCTATTGACACAACATCGCCAGGTTGTTTAAGCTTCGAAATAGTAGCATTTATCTTAAAGCATGGCCCTAATTCACTTTAGTCGGGACAATTTTCCTACACACATCATCAGTACGACTTCTAGGTTGCATCTTGATGTTAAGATGCATCTTGATGTTAAGGATGAGCTTCGGGGTTTTCTACTAGGATGACTTCTAGATTGCATCTTGATGTTAAGGATGAGCTTCGGGGTTTTCTCCGCCTCCCTTAGCACTCTTATTATGTAGTACCAAACTTAGTAGGTTTGCAACCAAATATTTTGTAGTACCAAACTTAGTAGGTTTGCAACCAAACATTTTCTAGGAAAACATAGAGTAGCCTCCTTTATCAGAGAAGAATAATTCTGTTAACAAACTCATTTTGTCATCAAAGTAACACATCCATCTCAAGACATTTTGGCACAGTTAAAAGAACCATTTTTTTCACAAGTGCAGCTGCAAAAATTCCATAACCTGACGTACAAATAAAATGATCGAGCTTGTTTCCACAGACCTGTAAAACCCAACTGCTTCGTAAATGGATTGTACAGCACAGCTCCAGCAAGTCTGATCTGATGGAATAAACCTGCTATGCCTTGCATATCAATTGTGATGGATTGCAGAGTCCTGGACATAAGTGAACAGGTTCTTCATTTATGCTTGAAAACATGGATATCATCGTAGTCGCCCAGCATTCTTGCTTAGAACCTTCAAAGCCCTCTTTCTGCTTTGCTTGTAAGAGGAGAATATTGTCATTTTCTTTGCGAATTCGTTTCGCGGCCATTTGTGGTCTCAAATTATTAGAATCATTTGTGCCGGATCTATTATTATTGCTAACGCACAATTCTTCCTTGCCATAGCCAGCAGCTTCACAAGTAACTTGTACTTGCGCAGAGGCATCCCTTTGCCATTCAAGAAGACCTGCTTCATACATAAAAGCCAATCTTGACGCCATACCCCAACGGAGTACTCTAAGCTCCGGCGCCGCTTCTTTTTCTTTTAAATCTGCCTTCAGATTTAAGGAATAATTTCTAGAACTAACTCTGGATTCATTTAAACACACGGTTGAAGTTGAATCTTTGACATAATCCAAATCTTTGACAGAATGCAGAGAATCCGGCAACGAAATGGCAGAGGCACGGTTGCACCTTTCAGAATCTCCCCTTTTACAGGCGGCCATGGCAGAAAAAGACTGCTGCATCTTTTTTGCGATTCCGTCACAATCCAAGTTGGAGAAGACATCGACAAGGGATCTTTTTCTGCAAGAAGAGGAATTATTTCTGGTAGCTATCATCGCCGGAACAGGCCGGAAGAGCTCCTCCATAGCCGCCATGCCTCCTCTGTGCCATTGCAGCAAATGGCGATGCCTTTTATTCCAGTCTTGTGCATTGTGGACCGTCCGATGGATCGACATCCGCCGTTGGATGTTTGTCGTTTAGATGGCCATATGCCATGTATTTGGTTTGGTTGCATGGCTTCATTTGATTCCCTTGGATTATATTTTTTGGAGAAGCATTTAATGGCCAACTCATGGACACATTTATTAGCCATTGACAAATATTATTTTGTGATTATTCAATTGCAGATGAATAGATCATGGGACTTTTTAAATTAGAGCTAGTAAATAGCTATATAGTATGGGCTCAAGATAATTATACCCAGATTCGTATATCTCGGAGCAAAAAAAGTTGCCCCTTTGCCTGTCCCCTACGGAGCCCGTTTTCTTCATCCCGTTCTGCCATACTGATATCCGGGATACCACTTGGAATATCGTCCATCAGGATCCCCACATACAAATCCCGACATCCGGGATCCCCAACTTGGTGATACCGGAGCATGAGATTACATGGTGGTATTCCCCAACCCAGGATCCACAAATGAATCCATCTCCAGGATCCATACTGCTAATGAGGTTGGAAGATTTTTTGTTTTGAATCTATGTTTTTTGGGTTTGAAGGGTTCTTCCTTGTCTACAAATATGTTGAGCATGTATTATCCTCCTTCAAATGGATCATTCTTGTCGGACATAGTCCAAAGCATAATGAAACCATGTTAAGAACTACTTATTACTTACAGAGACCTGCTTTTTTTTTTTCTGTGAATCTGTGCCCCTATTTTGCTTGGCTTTTGATCAAGATATTTGTGTGGCGTATGTGATATTTAGAAGCTAGCTCTGTGGTGAAGTATGAAAACTTTTAATATGATTAAATGCTGCATGCTATGCTTGATCCCGTACTTCGTTTCTGTTGATATGGTGATGTTAATAGAATTGATTCAGAAAAGGATGGCCTTCTCATTTTGGATCTAGCGACTGCATGGGTTTTTATAGAAAAAAAAAAGCCATACCGTGTTTCTAATCGCCCGAATGCTGCAGCGGCAAGGATTAAGGCCTGTTTTTTTCTGTTAACATCTTCCTTTGGGCCAGACAAGCATCTGCAGATTTGGTAGTCGTCTTTCAGGTCATATTCATGCCGTTTTTATCTTGGGTTCTTGCATGGAGTGGGGACTAACACACTAGTTCTTTTCTTATGCTTGTTTTTTGAATTGGAAAGACAGATTGAAATAGGACATCGATCAAATATCACTGCACATTCCAGCATCACTGGATATACATTAAAGTTTAGCTAACAGGCTTATATCTTCGGAAAAGATAGAAAGCAGATATTGCTGCGGAATTTGTTCTATTTATCAATTCAAGTTTCATTTTCCTTTCAATAGGTTATGGGCCCACGATTCGCGGTCTGATTCTGCCTAAGCCGCATCTCTCTGTTCTTATCTTTCTCTTCTTTATACTCTTTCCTCAATATGTTCACCATGGCTGGTGCCCAGAACACACAAGCGGAATGGAGAATGATGGATCGTTTTGAAGGCAAGAATTTCCACCTTTGGAAATGGAGAATCCAAATGATTCTTGAAGACAAGAATCTTTGGTCCTTGGTTAAACCTCTGAATCAAGAAGAGATTCGAGGAGATGGTGCTGTTGAACTTCTGTAGGAGGCAGAAGGGGATCCAGCAATGATTGGGGCGCGGGATCTCAAGGCCTGGCTCATTATCTGCAGCAGTCTAGGAGACAGTGCTGTAAAATTAGTGAAGGATGCTGCTACTGCCAGGGAAGCATCGTCTATCTTGCACAAACGATATGCTTCCAGCACAGCAGTCAACCGTATGTTGCTAAGAAAGAAACTCCATGATCTGGAGATGCATGATGGTGATAATGTGGATAAATATATCCGCATAATGAAGGATTTGCTGGACGATTTAACAGCCACTGGAACTGTCATTACAGAAGATGAAAAGGTGTGTGTGCTTCTAAATAGTTTGCCTGATTCTTATGGAAATTTGGTTACTTTTCTGGAAGGCAAGATTGAAGAGTTCAACTTTGAAGCCACCATTGATCGGATTCGACTTGAGGCAATGCGCAAGGGCACAAGCTCACTTGGTGCTAAAGAAGAATCCTTACAGTATGCTAATGCCAGGCGCAATTCTAATGCCAAGTGCAATTCCTTCAATATCCGACGTCCCAGACCTGATAAAAGCACAATTCAGTGCTATTGCTGCCAGAAGCTTGGCCACTATGCCAACGAATGTGATACCACCATCACTGCTCCCTTGCTTCCTACTCCTACTGCTTCCAATCCTGCTCCCAAGTCTCAACCTCAAGGAGAGGAGCACAGCAATTTGACCATTGATGACACTGAGCTTGAGATCATTGAATTCCTTTTTTCATCCTTTTCCAATCATGATTCCACATTTGATCTTAAGCAGTGGTATCTAGATTCTGGTGCCACATCACACATGACACCCAAGAGAGATTTCTTCATAAGATACCAACCACTCACTGCTCCGCGCACAGTCAGATCGGGAGATGACTCTCCATTGCAAGGGATTGGTATTGGCACAATTGCTTTTCTTCTTCCAAATGGTTTTACCAAATATGTACGGAATGTTTTGCATGTTCCTCAACTGACCAAGAATCTGCTTTCTATCAGTAGGATTACAGATGCAGGCTACAAATTCAGCTTCCAGAAGCAAACGTGTCAGATTCTTGATACCAACGGAAGCTGTCTACTTCTTGGCCACCATTGTGGGAATCTTTATCAGCCCCAATGAGAGGAATCTGCCAACACTTGCACATCAGATGATTCTCATTGCATAGCACACGATTCTCATTCTCTTTGGCATCAACGACTTGGACACTTGAGTCCCTCCCATCTGCACCATCTCACAAAAATAGGACATATTCGTCATGTCTCCTCCTCTGCCAGACCTTGCAATGCCTGTCTCCAATGCAAGGTAACTCGAGCCACTTTTCTTTCCTCTTCTAGTCATGCATCTCGATGCCTTGAACAGATCCATGCAGATTTGATTGGCCATGTTCGATACCCAACCTTTGGGGGTGCCAAATATATCTTGGTAATTTTAGATGACTTTTCTCGTAAGCTTTTTACTTACCTCCTCAAAGCTAATAGTGATATGTTTGCCCACTTTACCATCTTCAAAAATCGCTCTGAAAAGGTTACTGCTTCCTCTCTTGTCACCCTACGCACAGATAATGGAGGAGAGTTTACATCCCATCTATTCCAACAGCTTTGTCATCATCATGGCATTCGTCATGAATTGTCATCACCTTACTGCCCTGAGCAAAATGGAAGAATTGAAAGGGCCAACCGTACCCTGCTGGAAATGGCCAGGACACTTTTGTTATCCATGAATATCCCTCACAAATTCTGGGGAGAGGCCATCACTACTGCTACCTATCTCATAAATCGTCTTCCCCACAGTGCCCTTAGTCAAGCAATACCTGAAGAACAGTGGACAGGCAGGAAAATCTCCCATGACCACCTCTGTGTATTTGGCTTCAAAGCATTTGTGCACAACCGTTCCTCTTCTAAGATGGCACCCAAAGGTCTTCCTTGCATGTTCATCGGCTATAGCCTTGTTTACAAAGCATACCGCTTCTTTGATTTGACTTCACAACAGCTTGTGATCAGTCCTAATGCCGCCTTCAATGAATTTGAGCCTTGTCACATTGAACCCCTTTCCCCCACTCATACTCTTATTGAAATTCTCCCTGAGTCTACCCCTGCACACACTGCACCCATTCTAGAATTTGCTCCAGAAGCACCAATCCCAGATGCTCCCCCAATCCCTCTGCCTCTCAATTCCCCTTCCAGTGATCTCTCATGCTCTCAGGCCCCTGTGCTCAATCGTCCAAGTCGCCAACGCAGACCTCCAGCTTGGACTGCTGACTATGCAATGATGAGTACTGATCATGTGCAGGAACCCAGCAGTTTCACTGATGCAATGAACAGTCTCTACAAGGCAGAATGGCTCAAGGCCATGCAGGTAGAGTTAGATTCAATCACTGCAAACAACACATGGACAGTTGTTCCTCGTCCTTCACACATGCCTATTGTCGGCAGCCGCTGGGTATACAAGATCAAGTACTCTAGTGAAGGCACAATTGACCGCTTCAAAGCTCGTTTTGTGGCCAAGGGTTTTAGTCAAGTTGAAGGCATTGATTTCAATGAGACATATGCACCAGTTACACGCTTGACATCCATTCGCGCCCTGCTTGCTTATGCCAATGTCCATGGTTTCCAAATTCATCAAAAGGACGTCCAGAATGCCTTCCTCCATGGCACTCTTGAAGAAAAGGTATACATCGGCCCACCTGAAGGTTTCTCTTTTGCTCCTAATTCGGCATGCAGGTTACACAAAGCCCTCTATGGCTTAAGGCAAGCATCGAGATCTTGGTATCAAACCCTGCGTGCTGCTCTTCAAGACCTTAGTTTTTTTGTCTGCCCCGCTGATAACAGTCTCTATTTCCAGCTCCATCCACATCCCATCTTCCTTGACGTTTATGTGGATGACCTTCTCATTCTTGCTCACCCTCAAGCAGACCTTCCAGCTCTCAAAGCTCATCTATCCTCTCAATTTTCCATGAAAGACCTTGGTCCAGCTCATTACTTTCTTGGAATACAACTCAAATATGACCCTGTTGCACGTACACTCTTTCTTCACCAACACAAGTATTTGCAAGACATTCTTCAACGACATCTTCTTCTCCATTGTAATCCAACCAGTACCCCTTTGGATCCCAATTGCCAGCTTCTTGCATCTGATGATCCTTGCTCTCATGATCCAATACCTTCAAGACCATTATCGCTCTATCATTGGCTCCCTCAACTTTGCTGTTCAAGCCACACGTCTTGATCTTGCTTTTCCAATTTGCAAGCTGAGTCAATTTCTGAACTCTCCCAAACAATCCCACTGCATTTCCGTCAAAAGAACCTTGCGTTATGTAGCTGGAACACTTAAACATGGCCTGTTGTATCAGTCCAGTGGGGTAGCTCTCTTGCAGGTTACTGTGATGCCGATTGTGCTGGAGATTCTCATGACCGCAAGTCTGTTCCTGGGTATGTTTTCACCATTGCAGGGACTGCCATCAGTTGGGCCAGCTCCAAACAACAATGCACTGCCTTATCAACAACAGAAGCTGAGTATATCAGTCTAGCACATGCTACCAGAGAAGCCATCTGGCTCTGCTGCCTTGTCCAGAGCCTCCACCTTCAGATTCCTCATAAAATTCCTATTCACAATGATAACCAAGGCGCCATAGCAGTTTCCCATAATCCTGTGCATCACAAACGCCTCAAGCATATTGATCTTCGCTATCATTTTCTTCGAGACCACGTCACCATCCAAACCATTTCTCTGCTCTATTGCCCTTCAGAGTCCGTGCCTGCCGACATGCTCACAAAGCACTTCCTTCTCCAAAATTGCTCACCTTCACCAAACAAATTGGTCTGATTCCACCAGCTAGCCTCTGAGCGGGGGCTGTCATTCCATCCAGAGTCAAGCTGATCTGCTCTGAGTGGGGGTGTTGAGATACATATCAGAGACAAATGGACAATATTACACATCAGCACAACAAACACATCATGAGTTTACTCGTCCTCTAACTGAAGATCTAAAATTAGAGATACCCGTTGAAGAACAACTATAAAAAGAAAGGAGGTCTACTGCGACAATTATCCAGAGTTCTATCCCGCCTTCTTCTTTCACGTCTACTTTCTTGTCTACCTTCTCGTTTATCTTCTGTTCCTCTTGAGTTGGCTTGAATCAAGCCACACTGTTGTACTTGTTCTATTTATCAATTCAAGTTTCATTTTCCTTTCAATAGAATTTGCAAAAACTAGCACTGTGATGAAGGAAATGATTACTGCACCAGAGTATGAATCGCAAAAACGTTTGAAAACCGAACATCCTTCTGTCCAGTGAACCTTTTCTTCGCCCTTTTTGCTTCAAGAGAAATACCGCTGGAAGATGTTGAAATATTGCCTACATGGCATATCCAGGTGGCACTGCATGCACACCTCATCGATCCAGCCCAAGAGCCACAATCGTGACTCTTGGATATGGGTTGCGTCTGTGTCAGTTCATGCCTCTTTGAGGCTTATATATGTGTGCTACGGTGAGGGCTATTCTCACCAATTCAATCCATTTGTTCTATCTATCTCTGATGTGTTCATAAATTCAATATGGTATCAGAGCCTTCGGGCTAATTTGCGGCAACGATCCAAGGCCTGGCAGCAAGGAATAAGATTTGAAATTTAGGGATTCAGTGGGAGCAACGTTTTGGTGTTCTTCCTCAAAACCAAGCATCCTTTTAGGGAAAATCGAAATGGATTATGGGTAGATTAGCATTTATGATACATTATCTTTTAATCTATTAAGCATTAAGGACTTGAAACCTCAAGATGTCATCCAAGCTCTTCTCAAAGAGGATGCAAAGCAAAAGACAGAGGAACCTGCAACAGCCTTTGTGGCACAATCAAAGGATAGAAGAGAAAGAACCTGTTACTATTGCAAGAAACCAGGTGATCTCATTGCTATGTGTAGAGAAAGGAAGAAGAAAGAAGAGGAAAATCATGCTGACGCCAAGAACAATAGCAGATTGTTTTAAGCTGAGTGGGAGTTCTAAGTGCTTAGTGGTTCTTAGTGCTTAGTGTGCTGATTTAGTATTGTTTTTAATATTTCTATGTAGAATTTTTTAGTTTCAAGGAGTGCATTAGTGCAGTGGGAGTGTTGAAATATTGCCTACATGGCATATCCAGGTGACGCTGCATGCACACCTCATCGATCCAGCCCAAGAGCCACAATCATGACTCTTGGATATGGGTTGCGTCTGTGTCAGTTCATGCCTCTTTGAGGCTTATATATGTGTGCTACGGTGAGGGCTATTCTCACCAATTCAATCCATATCTATCTCTGCTCAATCCATATCTATCTCTGCTGTGTTCATAAATTCAACAGAAGATTTATAGTTTGATGAGTAGAAACGAGCAAGGCAATGAGCAAAAGAAAGATCAGCAATGCAAGGACTTGAAGAAGAGCTGAAAGAAGATCTAAGGCAGTTGTTCATTTTTTGGGGGGAGATTTTGTTGCTTGCTCTGCGTCTGTGTAGCCTCCCATTTCAGCAGCGCCCAAATGCAACATTTTGGTGAGTGATCTCTCCCTCTAAGCAACGAAACGCCTTTTCTTATGCTTTTAAACGAATTACACAGCCCAGAATTGCCATAGCCAGTTTCTCCATATAACAGAGGGGGCAAAATTCTACATTATGAAATCTGGAGCTTGTCTTTGATTCTTACCCTCCACCATGACTTTTTGCAGCAAATCCGGCCCCAGACGTCTATACATTTGCTTTAGGATTTTTTTCTTCACAAAGACCCCTTCTGTCGTCTTAGGAGCGGGTAACTTTTCAGCGTAGATGGCAACATGAAGGCGCAAGCCATAGCCATGACCTGCAACCATATTCATGATGATGATTCTTGCCTTGGAGTTGGCCCTTGGAGTCAACCCAACGCTTATAAGCAAAAGAAGACAAATGCAATAATGTGAAGTTTAGGAATGATCAGAGAACTACAATGCAATATAGTATTGAACAAAGGAAAAATTGGTGGGACAAGCTCCACACCTAGCTTGATATATAAAGACAGATGCGACTCTACATGAATGGACACGACTCCTTATGTCGATTGCCATGTCATATGATGACATAGCCTATATGATGAGGTGGAGGGTTGCAAATATTCGACATCCTCCCTCAAACCTACACCTCTGAATAAACCAAAATCATCATGGCCAGGTTGATAAGTTAGCCATCTCTGGCGTTTTCTGCATTTTCTAATATTCTTCTGAATGTTCTTGTTCCTGGAATATGTATTAGGAAGTTCTTCATGTATGAATTTCTCCTTTCAAATTCTCCAGTTTCAGCTTGCAGAATTTTATCAAAAACATTTACAACTTCTGTGAACATCAAATTCATATTACTGCCTTCCAAGATTGATTGCATCATGTCTGGATCATTTGCAAATTTGTAACACATATCCCAAAGATCTGCCCTCTCTCTTCGACATGCTAAATCAGTCATCTCTTCTTTCACATTCTTAAGCATTTCTATTCTGGTAGTGCTCTTTAGGCTGCTTATATCCATCATTCCCTCCCTTAAGCAGCTAAAGATAATGCCATTAGAACTCAAATGAGTACCTTTGAAATTGGTTTCTGCATCTTTATCATGATCTGCATTCTGAGTTTTGGGCCCTCCCTTCTTGGAAATCCATTCTTCTTCACGAATTTTCCTATCTAGTTGGGCAGCAATATCCTTCTTGCTATCTTCAATGAGCTGTTCTTTAAGGTAAGCCCCAGCAATATCTCCATTCCATCCCTCTGACATCTGAAATTTAGTACCCAATTTGGGTACGCCTATAAGCTGGACATCCTGAATCACCTTCCAATTTGTAAATTCGGACCCTTCTTCTGAATTTTCTGCCCCAATTCGTGCAGGTAACCATCGGCTTTGATATTTTCTTCTGCTGCCACTTGTACAGAAGGTATTTTTTTTGAGCTAGAGCTAGTGGCCTGATTCTTGGGCTTATTTACAATGACCTTGTCAGAGATTTCTATATCTTCTTGGGTGAAGATTTGCCCTAAATCTTCATAAGCAATGGCATTGGCATATGCTTGAATGTCCAGATGTTCAAATGTCCCAAAAATTCGTGGGTCATATGCAACATCTCTAGCTTCTGGAATATGCAGCATCTGCACCTGATTTTCATCTGTGGCTTCTCTAACTGCTCCAAGTTTGACTCTAGCAGCATACTGTTCAGTCTCAAGTCTTGGGGCCCCATTTCCATTGATTATTTTGGCTTCTTCTACAAGCTCTTCATAGGCATAATTGTTTTGCGCCATTGGAAGAACACCATCCTCTGCCTTATATTCGACTGTGCAATCTCCTTCGAACCTCAAATTTATTTGCGTCATTAAATTTACAACATCACGCTTGATTATGTGTTGGAGCATTTCGGTTTCTGCATCAAAGGAGTAAACCATCATTCAATTAAATTGGGATTATGTCTTAATTTTGGGATAAATTTTATATTGCACTTTTTTAGTAACTTTGTTAAATTCACTTTTTTAGTAACTTTGTTGCCCTTAGACTAGAATAGACGTTAACATATAATCACACACGGGAATATAAATTCACACCTTAACTTCAAATTACAAAATCATATATCATGAAACTCAAGTAGTACACAACTTTTATTAAAAGTGATTGATACATAGTAACTGTTTATCATTTTTCCACCAACATCCTCAAGGATATGAGAACCTTATTCCTTACATCCTGAGGTATTGTAACTCTCATTTGTTTTACTAGGAATAGTTTTGGAGTCCATGAGTACAATACGGTTTCAATGTCTAGCCAAAGATCGGGATCACTAGGATTTCTCCTCCACCTCTTTGTCCAACAATCCGAATATCTTTCTTTATCTCGGTGACATTACTCAACTGATGTCTTTGGACACCACCATTCCACAGCGCACCTTATTGAAGTTAACATCACCTTCTTCTTTGCAAATATCACGAGATAGTCCATCCCAACCACTTTGGATAGGTCTCTAGATCTGCTTTGGTTTTACTACTACAAATTGGTGGCACTCCACGTCGGTAGAAGGTTCATAACAATCCATGCCTAGATATTTTGGCCTATCCTTCTTAGGACCAACATAGTGTTTATCGATTGAGGAGGAGCATATGCCTTCACAATGCTAGTAATGGTACCATCATCTTCGTCAAGCACCAGCTAATGTTTTCCACTTACTTTTTAGGGAACCACCCTTCCGGAAACATTACGAGGATGTGTCTACCTCATCCAACAAGTTGATCACCTTCTTCCAATAATCTATCAATGCACGCATTAGTCTCATCCAATTAGTTTGCCAATGCTTGATGTAGTCATTGATGCCATCCTTAGTCAAGCCCAATTGCTTGACTTCTTGATTGGTTTTAGAGCTTTTGGTTGACCGGGGAGGTATCATAGGCTTGCCATTTGCATCCCCTAGCCAAATTTCTGCCCCACCTCTCCACTTCTCCTCCGAAGGTCTCATTTTCCATTGCATGATTGGAATCCCTTCTCTCACCCAAAAGTGAATTGAAGAGGTCTAGAATGACCTTCCATGTCGAGAGCATAACCATCCACAAAACTCTTCCAATCGGGCACTTCTTCTATGATAGATCCTATAGGAGATGGATTTGTACATCCATGAAATATTTCCAATAGCACGGGAAAGTTGGTAGCTTGTCACTGTCTCAATACATGACTATATTTTCCAAACAATGCATCCACATCCTCATGAGTATGTCCAGGGCATTAGGAACCCCAAATTGACTCTTTCAAAAATACCCACGGTTTGTTAAGTAGGATAAGAAAGAAAACATCCACCTATTCTTATTTTGACCAAAGACAATTATCTAGTTGCAAGAGGAGCTTTAAAGGCGCAGATCTCGAGGGTTTAGCACGAGATGTTGAAGCTCCAACATGTTCATTAGGTCCATTCCTCCTAAATCTTGCCTTGCTAAACTTTTCAATACTATTAGGGGTTCCATCCAACAATGCACTATGTAGTGCCCGGCTAGGTTGTAGGATCACAGAGGGTGACCATTGTAACCCTTCTCATAGTTTCTTAAACACCTCATGATACTCCCAATGTGAAAACGGACCATCACTCCACAACTCTAAACTGAAATGGCCATAATAGGTCCGAGGGCGCCCATGCAATATTGCCCCTGGTCATTGAAATTTAAAGGGTATGATCTTCCACATGACTTAGGAATGTACTTGAATTGTGGAAGACAAGTCTTCATTTGGTCCATTTTATCATGTATAATACATAGATAGTTATTAGGTTCCATTGCGGATAAGGTCCTCCACATCCAATAAGTTGATCTACATGATAGTTGATCCGGTCATATGGTCCTTCATATGTTCCCTTATCTTTGCCCTTAGACTTGGTTGCACAGTCTTATCTAGTGTCTCCTTCCCAAATTAGCACATAAATTGCACTTGGCAAAGTTGTTTGAAGTTGCTATGGTCACATGCTTGAAATGCTTATTCCATAGCCTACTAAAACTGGGCTGGGATATAGAGGCCACTCCAAGTTCCCGAAGCAATGCATTTATTTCCTCTAATATGCTCTTCTGGGTACAATGGGATGGCAATCTCTTTTCAACAATAACTCTACCCTATTCATCCTTCTTACTCTTATGTGGCATGTTTTACGCATTGAAATCCACATATCTTTCAAATATTTCCTTTGGCGGCTATAGTTCTTGAGGTAGGCCTTACCGGGGCCGGTGTTCCCATGCAATGCAATTTTACTACCATTTTCATGTCTCTTTTGCCAGTTGTGCCAAGAAGAGGTTGGAATTCCATGTATAGCCATCCATGCTTTTGAACATATCCACTTTCCATTCAATGGGAATCTTTTCTTCTTTGATCTTTCATCCCAATTGCATAGCCAAATATGGTGTACATGAAATTCCTCCCGCTATCACACTTATGTTCCTGATATGTAGCTCTTGCTCCCACCAACTCCTCTATTGTGAACATTCTAACACAAGAAGCCCAACAACATTCACCTCCTCTAACCTTCATCATAGCTTCCGGAGAACAATCATAATCGACTTGCATCTTTTTGGTGGGATAATGTTTGAAAGTTGGAAGTGGCCTCTTGCTACACTGTGTAAACATTATTGACAATGGTTCTACATCTATAGGAAACGTGTAGTTCCCTCCGGTTGAATCTTGTCCCTAGGCCATGCAACAATAGTTGGAACCTCTAGTTGCTTCACACAAGCTAGGCATTCTTGTTTTGCTGAACCCTTTTCCTTCCAATTGTCATATAATTTTGAGATTGCCACACCTAACCTGTCCTCCCCTAATCTTTCATCATTTCTTTGCATTGATAGGATCTGCTAGAACAATAATCCCTTTCTCCCTGCCTCTCATTGCATGCATGCGGGATCTTGACCTTTTGTTTTTCCAATCGACCCTAGTATAAAGTACAATTTCCTTTCTGTGGCATCATCCTTTTCATTTGAGGTCTTTTCCTTTCCTTTGCCATCATCTTTGTCATCTTCATCCTTTTCATTTACGGGGTCTTTTCCTTTCCTTTCCCATCATCTTTGTCATCTTCATTAGTTGGGGATTTTTCTTTGCTTTGATCACCATCATTGGGGGCCTTTGGGGATTTAGCATTTTGCATGCCATTGACCTAAAATGAATAAAACCTATAGTAAGTTAGCATATCCAAATAACATCTCCCTAACATGTTCTTAAATGAAAGTTAACCTTAATAATAATCTTAATAACCTATAATAACTTAATCTATAATAATAATAAGTTAACCTATAATATAGTAACTTGTAATAACCTTTAATGTTGTAACCTTAAAAACAACTTTTTAAGGCTTTAGGTTAGCACTTTTAAGGTTAGAAGTTGTAAGGTTAAAACTTCTAACCTTCAATAAATATAACCTTAGCCTAAAACTTTTAAAACTTAAAACTTCTAAATTCAAATTCATAAACCTTAAATCTTAAATCTTATATTAACCTTAAATCTTAAATCTTATATAAACCTTAAATCTTAAATCTTATATAAACCTAAATCTTATATTAACCTTTTAACCTTAAATCTTCAAATTCATTAACCTTAAATCTTATAACTTATATAACCCCTTGCAATAAATGTTGTTAGCAGTTATTATGGCGATGTACTGAAATTTTTAAAGAGTTATTATTTCAGGTTCACAATCCCTTTCCAACTTTTCCAAGCTTTTACGTCTCTCATTCGAACTTGAACTCTCGCCAGGCTTCAACTCGCTTCGAGCTGCTAAGCTTTGATTTTGCTGAATCGGCTTTCTGGGATCTATCTCTATCGCTTTCGCTTCGAACTATCCGCTTTCGCTTCGAACTATACGCAATCTGCTTCAATCTACGTGGCGCTTCAATCTTTGCATGCACCGCTTCAATCTGGGCGCTTCAATGCTTCAATCTGCATCGAACCCTCTTTTTCGGCTTCTATATGCTTTAAACTTCGGCTTCTATATGCTTTAAACTTCGGCTTTTTGAGCTTTTCGGGCTTCTACAATCATCCTTTAGGGTTTTTCGGCTCAAAGGTGTTTTCGGCCAAAGGTTTGTAGGCTTTTTTGGTTTTTGGTTTTCGGCTCTTTGACTTTGGTTTTGTGTTAAAGCTTCTCGGTCTCCAAATCATCGCTTTTTGTGTTAAAGATTTTTCTCGGCTTCTTAAGGCTCAAATCATCTCGAATCAAATCATACGCTATTGGTTTTCGATCTTTTGGTTTATTTCGAAGTCGAGGCTCAATTCTTTACCACAAATAGGTTAGTATGTCTCATTCTTTACATAAATAGGTACAGAACACAAATAGGTTAGTATCTCTCATTCTTTTAGTTATTTTACAGAAAGCATGTTATTTTACATGCATCAGTATATTTACCACAGTTAATTTAATCAGTTAATCAGTTACTTTTACATGAATCAGAATATCCTGCTCTATGATCTTGTTCTGTGATCTTGCCTATATGATCTGCTCTTATTCTATTTCACTAGCTCTTCCTCTATCTGTTCTAATTAATGATCTAAAATAATGAAGTTATTCTATTTCACGAGCTCTTCCTCTATCTGTTCTAATTAATGATCATAATTCTGAAGTAAATAATGATCATAATTACGAGTAAATAATGATCATAGATCATATCGCTCTATGATCTTGCTCTATGATCTATATGATCATAGATCATAGATCTTCACTAGCTCTTCCTCTATACGCTCTAAATAATGAACTAAAACAATGAACTAAACAATGAACTAATATCGGCTTTATATTTTGAATTCCTCGTGATTACGCATTCCTCGCATTATGCATTTTGTTAGAATAATATGTTGGAATAATAGAAATCGCTTGGCGCGATTTCTATTTTTGGGTTTTTTCCACTAGGTTAATCAAATCGCGCCCGGCCGCGTTTTTAGTTTGGCATTTCAATTTCATATACTCTATACAAATCGCGCCAAAGCGCGTGTGAAATAGATCTGTGCTAATTACTTTTTCTCGTTCTAGTGCCATGTGGATTTTCCTTATGCATGGACCTTTGGTTGGTTCAAATACACTGGCTGGTTCTAGTTCCCTAGACGACCATCAACTCGACCCCTCGTACAAGATATTACTTGAGTGTCTTTGTTCAAAACGTTCAAAGAGAGTTGGAGAATCCATTAGACGACTCAGACGGGGGCCATGGGTACACTTCCATCGCATCTATGGACATATCAGACTCCTCATGCTCTTAGTAAGGCTCATGCCAACAAATAAGTACAAGGATTTGATTTATAGTATCAGGGATCGATACAACACTCTGGTTTGGAGACTCGACATCCTCAGGAAAGATGAGGATCCTGTCATATCGAGGTGGTTCGAGGTGGGACTTCTTGCCCGGGATTGGGCAGATGAAGTGGGACTGTCTGACATATTGTAGAGATAGAAAGAATTCGCGCCTGGCGCATTTTTGGAGAAGAAGAAATGTACATAACTTTTTTGGAATATGAATACAAACTCAGCCTTTGGCGCAATTTGCACTATACTTTTTCTGTCATTAGTTTATTTTTTTTTATATGCAATGTCGAAAACATTGAATCCTGTGATGCCCTCCAAATTAAAGATGACCAACCCCAAGAAACTACATATTTTCATTAATGTGTAGTTTTATGGGGTTGATATGATCAACTAAAGAGCATCAAAGAATACAAAGTTCACAACATCACGCAGATGATATGATATATTCTTTTTTGAATATCCAAATATACATACCTTTTTGAGACGTTCTTTTGGCCATGCTACAAATGTGCCCACGCTTTCACCAACAATCAGACGCCGGGGATGTCTTCTTGGAAGAGCCTCATCTTCATAATTGCGTTTAGAATAGAAATCTTATTGAAACTTGTTCCAAGAGGAACACCATGACACATAGAACTTGGATTCAAATCTTGATTTTACACAATCCTACTTCGGCTTCAAGTTTCTTTGTTAAAAGATAGCATTCTTTCCGATTAATCGATAAAGAACCGTAATGCATTGTAAAAATAGAGGACGAAAAAATTGAGAACAAGAGAATGCATTGAATTCACCATAGTTCAGCCGAGACATCGAATGGGAATTGAAGGCGGCTCGATCGAATGGATTGAAGGCGGCTCGATCGATCGAATGGGATCGAACGGATCTTAAGGCGCCTCGATAGTCGATTGTTCTTAGAGCCTCGATACTAGGAATGATCTTGGGCCTCGATAGTAGGTGGCCGATTAGGTGGTAGTAGATTGCCACATATCGTTTCTTGAAATTAATAATTAATTGTTATCTTGAAATTGCACTAAAAAGAAAAACACAATTTAAATTTGTAAATGAGCGGGATGGGCGGTTAATTAAAGCAGTATAAATTTAAAGGGCCGAATTTGAATTCTGATTTGTAAATCGGCGGCCCTAGATTATGAACATACATATAAGTTTAAACCAAAACCCAGTCTCTTACTATCCGCACTTGCAGTTCTATGGCGTCTAGAGGATCTCGCTATTGGTAGAGGTTTGGGCGAAGCCCAAAGCACAAATCCTAAGCCCGGAGGTCTTTGAACAAGCAGAAAGTTTTGATCCAACAAGCCTCGGGTAATTGATCTGTTTTTTGTTTTGTAATTGATTTGTGTCTCTTTTATTGTTAGGTTTCTAGGATGTTTTTCAACCAGATGTATTTTCGTGTATGCGTGTCTCGTGTATTGTCTACCTTTCATATTGTTTTACGTTGTCATTTCTCTTGCTTCTACTACCTTGTTTTGTGTGTGTTTTTGTTATAATCTTCTCCTTTACTCCGATATGTTTTTTTGTTGGAACAATTATCCATTTTGTATAATGTAGACCGGGAAGTCTTTACTTACGTATTCTCGATTCTTTTGACAAGTCTTTTTGTAGCCTAGTATGTCTCTTATAAAGAGAAGTGTCCAGAGGTCCCCTCTTAAGAACGCCGCTCGCCGCGATTTATAATTATGAGTGGTTTTGGTTGTGTCCGCTACTTTCCCCGTGTGTACAATTTATGTTTTTGAAAGTAAAGGCGTATGAAAAGCCATTCGCGCCGATTTCATTACTCACCACATGATTGTAACTTTGGGATCTTCTAAAAATGTGAAAAGAAAAGCAAGAACATCCGCACGGGGTCCGGGGACATCCGCACGAGAAAAACCAAGAACGGATGAAGATGTATCGATTTGCAGATTTGGCACACGTTGTGACCATTGACGATCGGACAAAATAATGAAGGCTCGGTAGAGCCTCCATGTCGAAGAAGATCTACCGAGAGGGCTCGAATGGTATGTGGAGATCTTCAAGACTAAGCGGAAAAGACAGATCTGATTTTCATGTCTAGAGTTAAGGAAACAGATCAAATGAAGAAACAAGGTATTACGATCACATGCGAAGAAACGGGACGATTCTTCTTGTTCCGTGACATTTTGAAGCGGGTGAGAAAAATAAAAAGTATTGAAGAAGTTAAATTATCAAGTGCTAGTTCCTTTAAAGAGACTGCCCTAAGAACGGATGAGGCCGCAGATAACCTCTTCAAATTTATCGGTCGGTGGTGATCTATTGACACCAAAAAAATATGTGAAGGTCTCAGGGAGAAGAGCAATCAAGACAAAGGTCGTCGGCTAGTGCTGTACCTACAAGCTTTAAAGAGAAGGAAGATGCAAGTTCTAGAGCCAGGGAAACACGGACGTTCTAGGCATTACGGATATGACTAGTGATGATGACAAGGCGAGGCAGGTTAGAGGCCATGAGCAAACTCAAAAAATATTGACAAGTATCCTTTGGGCCTTAGCTTCACGCATCCTATCCATGTCGACGGGCTTTTCAGGTCCACGAAGGCTATGTTTGTCGGTGAGAAGATTTGACAAGCAAAAGACGAATGGAAATAGTCGATGAGATGATAGAAAAACCGGGGCCGGTGCCAATGCCGGGCAGATGTGGTGCCTTTTGATATGAAGACGAAGAAGGTGTTGATATGGAATAAACTTGAAGATTTAAGCGGCAACCTCGATATTCACTTCATGATAATAGATGGCGCGATTCCGATTATGGAGGCTTGAGAAGGTTTTGATCGATTCAAGCACAAAAAACTCGAAATCCGGTTATTCTATAGATCAGATTGATCGAAATTGCCGATTCCTCGATTGGCTCCTAATAACGTGAGGGTAAATTAGAAATCGGCCATTGAATGACATGGGAAAGACATTCTGTGACAAAAGGTATTTTATGTTCACACATAGCGTTCCAAAGCGCCCGGTAGCGTTTTAATCACGTATTTACAAGAACGCTGGCGCGATTTCTTCATATGGTCAGCGATTTTCATCGTGATTAGCAAAACGCGGCGCTGGCTTTTATGTTGTTATTTGTGTGACGGATTTACAAGAAACGGCGCTGGCGCGGAATTCTTCATCATGAAGAAATCGGCGCCAGGTGCTTTTGTAAATACGTGATTAAAAAACGCTACCGGGCGCGCTTTATATTGTTACTTTCACGACATTTTATTTTTTTATCTAACGGCCCATATTTTGCGGTCAGATGTGGAGCGATTCGCGTGACTTTCGTAACCAATGGATCGAATATGGAAAACCAATGCCGACCGGACAAAGGGCAATCTAAGAGTGCCGAATTCAAATTACTAGAAAGGACATCGTGCCAAACCATAATCTGAGGACAAGAACAAGGCCACTAGATCAAAGAAGAAAAAGGGGATGCACAAAGGCCGGGCACGGAAGAGCAAAGCGGTGCCAAAGGATGCCCGCAAGATTATTTTTCTTGACCCGGTATGGGAAAAGTGGAGCAATTTTTGGGCCGCCTATTCGGAAAAGAAGTTACCCGATTCAGTATGGCGGGTTTCCTCCAAGATCGTCTATTTTGATATAGGTATCGTAAAATGAGAAAGGCACAAGGATTGGATGATGCGAATTAATCTCTGTTCTAGATAGTTGCATCGAGGAAAGGAAGTTATCTACAAGAAAACGTCTGCCGACCAAAGCACTTGACATCTTTTGAAGATGCATGCGAATCGATAAAGAATATGAAAGTCCTGAAAAATTTGTTGGTGAAGAACCGCAAAGGCTCTCGGGGAGACATGATGTTATCGAGATAGGCTTAATGCAAAAGTACAAGCGATCTAATGATGACATTAAGAAATATGTATTTTGGTCAAAAGATTTTGTGAAGCTGACAAAAGGCGAAGAATGTGGCAACTCTTAAGGGGATTCACACGAAAGTTCGTCGACCTAAAAAAGAAAAGTTGCTTTGGTGAAGAAGGCGGCGGTGAGGCGAGTCTCCTTTTTCTATAAGGTGTCCATCGGGTTATAAGTGTGCCATGCGAGGAGGAGGTAGGTGAAGGGCCAACCGACATCACTCTATTTGTTCTTGATAGCCGTGGGCACGAGATGGACCTGCGGGATGATTACAACACCTTCTTCAACACATGCGATGGGTTTGACGATCGAGATGCATTATACTATCGTGGCGGTTTGCCACTCAGGCATTTCCCTCGCGATATGCACTAGCTGCTGCAAATGATGTCGAATGCATTAAAGTGATGAGGCAAGCGGTAATGATAGATGAAAACAAAGATAGTGAGTTTAGTACAAAAGTAAGATCTCACATGTGCTAGTCCTTATGATAGCCATTATGGATGATAAAGAATATGAAAGACTCAAGGGGAAACCGGAAGGTGAGAAGATTGCTTGGCGGTGCTATCGGCTAGATGAACCCCTATTGAAGAATGTTTTTATGTCGAATCCAATTGCGAAGACAAAGGGAAAGGGACCGCGGATGTGGATGTGGACTGGACGAAGAGGAAGAGGAAGAGGAAGAAGAAAACTGGTCGACCACATCCTTAATTCACCAATCAAGTATGAGCTCTGACGACGCATAAGATAAGGAGGCTGAATAAGTACGGGTTTTCTTTGGCCCTTTCGAGTTTTCTCGATTGAAGCCTTACGCCCGATTAGAGTCTACGTGTTGGGAGTTTCATGTTGGAGGTTATGTGGTGAGGGAAGCCCGAAGCTAGCTAGGAAATGCCAAAGTGTGGTCTCGATGGTCAAGCCAAGGACTTCCTCGATATTTTTTCGAGAAAGTGCTAGAGGTGGCACCTAGGGTCCGCTAGGTAGTGCAAAAAATAAAGCTTCCAGCTCTAAGTCCAACTTACCTGCGGATCCGGGCTGCAGAGCGGGGAAGAAATGAGAAAGCATATAGAGGGCATAAGGAAGAATATCGACAAGCAACAGCTTAACTATGCGGTAGAGGCGTGCCTATCCTTCCAATCACATTGGAAAATCCCGGTTTAAGTGGATGTAGGTAACATAAGCGAAGAAGACAAAATCCTAGATGATACAAATTGGATTCGAAAGCTCGAGTCGGGTTAGCATAAAGAGTAATGAAGTATCAACCATAGTTCAAACACTAAGTGATGTGGTCCGACACTTCCGCGCAGATCAAGACGGCCGAGAGTAAGCTCATCATTGCGGATGTTGAGCGGAACCGAAAGGTATGTTATTCAAAAATGAAAAATCGCCGGTAGCGATTTCAATTCTTCAAACAATTGAAAATCGCCAGCGGTAGCGATTTCAATTATTCCAACAATTGAAAATCGCCCAAGCGATTTCAATTTTCTTTTCCTTGTCTCACAAGTGTGTGCTTTATTATTCTGGACCTAATCCGGTTTCCTCCAAAATTCTCGTGTTCGATTTGAATGGAGTGCTCCGCAAAAACGTTACCTAAAGCACAATTTCCTTTATCATGGTATGCACGAAACCATTTGAGACATATACGAAATGGGTATATCCGCGGTGATTCAAGGAGATGTTAGACCAAGCTTTTTTTTTATTTCGTTGTGCAATTTGGTCGTCGATGGAGAATAGAAATATACTGGGAAGTTTTGAGAGTAGTTCCCGAAGTTACATAGAGATTGGGCATCCGTTTGGGATCGAGCAAATGTAAGTCATTCAATAACCCAAAGGATCCTAAGGGTAAAAAATATTTGTGAAATGCTTGGCGACATGATGGATGACTTGGGCGTTCGGGAGAAGGAAGACATCATTATAGTTGATGATGACGCTTTGAAGTGTTGCTTCAATCAATCCACGATCTACTAAATCCACCATCCTATCATCCCGAGGATTTTGAAAAAAGATGACTTCTGCCCGTTTTGTCGACATCTTGCCGCGAAATATCTACGGGAAAAAAGGTCAAGAGATACAAACACTATACCGCAACTTAATCGGACAGGGGAAATTGACAGGGACCTAGAGAAGATCGTTCTAGAAAGGGAACTTTTTTGATATATATATATATGTATACAGGAAATACACTTTCCAATAAGTTTTGAATATGAAATATACTTTACACCAAACTCTTTCGAATATATATTGTGTTCTTATATCAGCATTATTGGTTCTGTGTACGTATTGTTCTTTTTTTTATATTACGTGTATGGTTTGCTATACTTGCAATAATTTGTATGTATATACCGTCAATAATTTAGGTGTCTATAAATATTATGCATGAAATTGGCAAACCATCTTCGACCTCATACTTACGCTTGTTATTATGGCACATTCTATTACCCGCCGGATGAACCACATGAGACCTCTGCAGTGCCGCGAGCTAGAAATAGAACTTCAGGACTGGCTTGATGTCGTTGCTATGAATCCCGTCCGCTTCTATCCTGATCCCTTTGATGTTGTAATCCATCTTATATGGAATCCAGAGCATGGTTTGTTCATGATCGAAAGGATCTCAAAGACCGCCCTGCGGCCACTGTCGGCGATGATTAGGATTAGTTTTTAAAGTTTATGTTCCACTATAATACGTTATTTATGAAAATAAAATCGCAGCCACGCCACGATTTGATTTGAAAATCTACGTTCAGAAAGCAACTTGCTTGCTGTTATTTATTCGTAAAACACTACAATTTCAATGTTTAGATTTCGTTGTCGTCGGTGATTGTACGAATTAATAAGCAATTTCCTACTTTTTATATTGCCAACATTCTTTCATAATATGGGTCATTTGGACCGAATATTTGGATGCCCTTGCATTTCAACATAAAATGCATCTTCCTAGCCCGAAAATGAACTCAGTGCAAAAGTGTGGTTAATTCAATATAATGGTCAATAAATAGCTTATACGGCGCGATTTTGGAATAGACATAATCCCAATTTAATTGAATGATGGTTAGTACAGACTGGTTCCCATCTGCAAAATATGGGCCACTTCAATGAATGGCCCTGGATCTTGTTTCTTGAAGACAGGTTCAGAGTGGCCATAGAGTCAAGAAAACATGACGCTAATCTTCCCAAGCCACATTTCCTCATGCAGTATCTTTTTCCTGTTCAATAACGTTTTCCAGTTCATAACCGAACTTAAGAAGAGCACCGGTGTAGGCGTCTTTGATGCCAAGGTTACCAAGAGCGTTGGTCAATGCCCTATTCTCGATCTCAGACTCCAAATTTGGCCTCAAATTTCCAAGGGCATCCTTCTCAGTGGCGGGTACTGGCAGGGCAACGACATCCTTCTGGCCATCTCCAACCGGCTTGCTACCATCTCCACTGAATTGCTGCAATTGCTCCTTAGTAGATGCATGGCCGTCACCATCTCCGGCCTCATCAACAGCAGCAAAGGACCCTGGGATATCTCCATCAAGATCAGCCTGGGCAGGATGTCTAGAAGATTCGTCAGAGTATTTTCATTACTAACATCAAACAGCTGAGCACCACGGTCTTGCGCATGAGCATCTCTGACATCATTAATGCTTGTGCCGGAGGCCCTGCAAAGGATTGCATATTGGGAGGTCCAGGGACATTCTGCAATGCAAATGTCACATAAGTTCCAGATCCAGGAAACTGTATATTCTGTGCTCCGAAAGAGCGTGGGTTCTTTGAGAGCCCAACAAAATCGACCTGTGCTGCAATTCTGACCCTGTCATAGGCAGATTTGCCTCTTAATTCTTCTGCCATAACGGCCCCTTCCATTACGGCTCCTTCTACATTAATTGATTCCTTGAAGGTTTCTGATTGAGGGCTCTGCTTAGCCCCATCTGAAGCAGCAATGAATCGACCTCAATTTGGTCTTCTAAGGTATTCTCCAGGCCATCAATTGCAATTTGCAAAGGGCCGACCCCTTCAAAGCCAGATTTGGCTTCTACTTCTTCCCCGCAACCTCTTTTGTGGCATTTGCAGAATCTGCTTCAACGAGAATGGCCCTCTGGTTTCTTCTACATAATTTTGACAAAGGGCTTCGAATTTGGCCATGTCTGCTTCATTCTTGGGGTTATCCTCTTTTGTAGCAGAGAAATGAGCCGAAATTCCATCTTCTTCAAGAATAAGTGCTTCAATAGAGAAGTCACGCAAGCCTTGGCTTTTAATCTAAATTCCTTCACCCTTTTCTTCAATACGGTCGTGAATGGAAGTCCCCTCTTCTTTCTTAATTGCTTTAAATTAGGAGGAGGCTCTCCTACTTCCTCCTTCATAGCTACGTCCCAGGATCAGATTAGGAGCACGCAGGCTCTGATACCATGTGAAGTTTAGGAATGAACAGAGATAACTACAATGCAATATAGTATTGAACAAAGAAAAAATCGGTGGGACAAGCTCCACACCTAGCTTGATATATAAAGACAGATGCGACTCTAAATGAATGGACACGACTCCTTATGTAGATTGCCATGCCATATGATGACGTGGCCTATATGATGAGGTGGAGTGTTGCATATATTCAACAAATAACACAAACAGGAATAAGACAAATGCCACAATAAGAATCATCGGCCAAAAGAAAATATCTGTAAATCCACAAGAATCAAATCGACCTGCCCGAAATCGACCTGCAAATATCTCTAAAACTCAATAAAACTTGTGAAATCATTCTTTGAGAACCGAAAGTAATCGCTAGTTTTTAGAGAGGGGATCCCACTCCAAACCAACTCGGCCAATGCCAAACACGAACTCTGTTTATCTTTGAATCCCTTGCAATTTTGTTTCCGCCTTTTCTGCTCAGAGTTAATTTTTGAAGAATGTTTCTCACCATTTTATGGCTAGCTGGGTGATATCTCCTCATTATATGCTTCATCATATGCTCGCCCTTTTTTTACCGTGAAGCTTGAAGGCAAGGGATTGATAGCCATAGCCGGATTTTTCTAACAGATTCATCTCCCTATTTTGAAGAGGCAAAATGGAGATTCAAAAATGGTAAAAGCGTACTGACATGTTGGATCCTGGAGATGGGGATTCATTTAATTTGTGGTCCCGAGGTTGGGGATACCACCATGTAATCTCATGCCCGGTATCATCAAGTTGGAAATCCCGGATGTCGGGATTTGCATTTGGGGATCCGACGGACGATATCCCAAGTGGTATCTCGGATATCAGTATGGTAGAACGGGATGAAGAAAACGGGCTCCTTAGGGGACAGGCGAGGGATCCCGGAGGACAAGTTTTTTTGCTCTGGGATATATACCAATCCAGGGTACAATTATCTTGACCCTATAGTATGTAGACCTTGCCTTTAAGGTATTTTTCAATGACTAAGGTTTCTCCTTCTCCTGATTGGATTCCGTGGACGTTAATAAACTTTTCTTTCTTTCTTTCTTCTTCTTTTTCCTAATTTTGGCGGAGTTGTTAAGGAGTCCACCAATTTGCTAGCACATCATAGGCTTAATCCAAAAGTATGATGGTGCGCATATTTGTGTTTCACCTACCTCAAGTTGTTTCTATTTAACATCTTAGCAAATAAAGATCGAATAACACTAACAAATAAGGCCTTGTGATGTGGAATGGCAAGAGGGAGGCCATTCCATTTGTGATAGGGCCTCTTTGGCTCCAAAGCGGGGCAGCCCAACAGCCCCGCCACAAATGGAATGGCCGGGATCCCGGAGGACAAGTTTTTTTGCTCTGGGATATATACCAATCCAGGGTATAATTATCTTGACCCTATAGTATGTAGACCTTGCCTTTAAGGTATTTTTCAATGACTAAGGTTTCTCCTTCTCCTGATTGGATTCCGTGGACGTTAATAAACTTTTCTTTCTTTCTTTCTTCTTCTTTTTCCTAATTTTGGCGGAGTTGTTAAGGAGTCCACCAATTTGCTAGCACATCATAGGCTTAATCCAAATGGTGCGCATATTTGTGTTTCACCTACCTCAAGTTGTTTCTATTTAACATCTTAGCAAATAAAGATCGAATAACACTAACAAATAAGGCCTTGTGATGTGGAATGGCAAGAGGGAGGCCATTCCATTTGTGATAGGGCCTGCTGGCTCCCTCCAGTAGCAGGGCAGCCAGCAGGCCCTGCCACAAATGGAATGGCCGACCTCTACCATTCCACGACGTCAAGGAAAGCAACAAATCTGGAGTTTTAGCTATAGCGATGCTACATGAGTTTTGGCTATGGTAGGTTCAGGTTTTCAACTATGGCAAGAGTTCAAGATCTGCTCGAGTTCTGTGATGGCTATGGCAATGGCAGAAGTTCAGCTATGCCAGAGTTAAGCTTATGCCAGAGTTCGCAATTTCATATGCTGGTAACTGGTCGTAACAGGTCACAGCAGAATGCCTTGTCAATTTACTATTCTTGGATAGAATGGTGACCACGTGGCATAATATTATTGGATCAGACACAAGAATGCTAACTAACTTTCCTTGACGTTATCGGAGTGATAACTTGCATTAGCTTGCAAAATCACATTATAATCCAGTTATGTTACTTATCACAGGATCCCAAACTTAGCAGGCACATCACTTGCGTGAGATCTTCGTCCCATCTATGTACACTACCTTGATACATCTTCATATCTATTAACAGAAATCTTTGTGACTTCTATGTACTTTGACTCCCTTTCCTATCTAAGAATGAGACATATGCACCAGTTACACGCTTGACATCCATTCGCGCCCTGCTTGCTTATGCCACTGTCCATGGTTTCCAAATTCATCAAATGGACGTCCATAATGCCTTCCTCCATGGCACTCTTGAAGAAGAGGTATACATCGACCCCACGAAGGTTTCTCTTTTTGATCCTAATTCGCATGCACGGGTTACACAAAGCCCTCTATGGCTTAAGGCAAGCATCGAGATCTTGGTATCAGATCGCGTCTTTGCTCTTCAAGACCTTGGTTTTTTTTTTCATGCCTTACTGATAAAGATCTCTATTTCCAGCTCCATCCACATCCCATCTTCCTTGCCGTTTATGTTGATCTTCTCATTCTTGCTCACCCTCAAGCAGACCTTCCAGCTCTCAAAGCTCATCTATCCTCTCAATTTTCCATGAAAGACCTTGGTCCAGCTCATTACTTTCTTGGAATACAACTCAAATATGACCCTGTTGCACGTACACTCTTTCTTCACCAACACAAGTATTTGCAAGACATTCTTCAACAACATCTTCTTCTCCATTGTAATCCAACCAGTACCCCTTTGGATCCCAATTGCCAGCTACTTGCATCTGATGATCCTTGCTTCAAGACCATTATCGCTCTATCATTGGCTCCCTCAACTTTGTTGTTCAAGCCACACGTCTTGATCTTCGCTATCATCTTGATCAAGCATATTGATCTTCGCTATCATTTTCTTCGAGACCACGTCACCATCCAAACCATTTCTCTGCTCTATTGCCCTTCAGAGTCCATGCCTGCCGACATGCTCGCAAAGCACTTCCTTCTCCAAAATTGCTCACCTTCACCAAACAAATTGGTCTGATTCCACCAGCTAGCCTCTGAGCGGGGGCTGTCATTCCATCCAGAGTCAAGCTGATCTGCTCTGAGTGGGGGTGTTGAAATACATGTCAGAGACAGATCAACAATATTACACATCAGCACAACAAACACATCATGGAGTTTACTCGTCCTCTAACTGAAGATCTAAAATTAGAGATACCCGTTGAAGAACAACTATAAAAAGAAAGGAGGTCTACTGCGACAATTATCCAGAGTTCTATCCCGCCTTCTTCTTTCACGTCTACTTTCTTGTCTACCTTCTCGTTTATCTTCTGTTCCTCTTGAGTTGGCTTGAATCAAGCCACACTGTTGTACTTGTTCTATTTATCAATTCAAGTTTCATTTTCCTTTAAATAGAATTTGCAAAAACTAACACTGTGATGAAGGAAATGATCACTGCACCGGAGTATGAATCGCAAAAACGTTTGAAAATCGAACATCCTTCTGTCCAGTGAACCTTTTCTTCGCCCTTTTTGCTTCAAGAGAAATACCGCTGGAAGATGTTGAAATATTGCCTACATGGCATATCCAGGTGGCACTGCATGCACACCTCATCGATCCAGCCCAAGAGCCACAATCGTGACTCTTGGATATGGGTTGCGTCTGTGTCAGTTCATGTCTCTTTGAGGCTTATATATGTGTGCTACGGTGAGGGCTATTCTCACCAATTCAATCCATTTGTTCTATCTATCTCTGATGTGTTCATAAATTCAACATGGTATCAGAGCCTTCGGGCTAATTTGCGGCAACGATCCAAGGCCTGACAGCAAGGAATAAGATTTGAAATTTAGGGATTCAGTGGGAGCAACGTTTTGGTGTTCTTCCTCAAAACCAAGCATCCTTTTAGGGAAAATCGAAATGGATTATGGGTAGATTAGCAAGCAACAAAATTCTGATTTAGGGAAGAAGTATGGCTGCTGCAAGCTATCAGGTTGCTTCTCCAATTACGGTGGAGAAATTTGATGGAGATAGGTTTTATATTTGGAAGATAAGAGTCAAATCTTTATTGTTGGAGAGAGATTTGGTGAAGATTGTGGATGGCAGTGAAGCAAAATCGGCTGATCCTGATGCAGCAACTAAGTGGGAGAATCGAGATGCAAGGTCAAGAGCTATTCTTCAACAATGTCTCAGCGATAATCTAGCCCCAACTATATTAGATTGCAAGTCTTCAAAGGAGATCTGGGATTTTTTGGAAGGCATCTATGGAGACAAGGGCAAATCAACTATGGTGTTCTTGCGCAACAAGCTCTTGGATTTGCGAATCACAGATAGCAATGTTGTAACTTTCGTAAGTGAATATAATTCTTTGCAACAGCAATTAGCAGCCATAGGTTCACCTATTGGTGATGATGAAGGAGTGGAGATCTTGGTACGAGAACTTCCAAGCATTTATGATACATTATCTTTTAATCTATTAAGCATTAAGGACTTGAAACCTCAAGATGTCATCCAAGCTCTTCTCAAAGAGGATGCAAAGCAAAAGACAGAGGAACCTGCAACAGCCTTTGTGGCACAATCAAAGGATAGAAGAGAAAGAACCTGTTACTATTGCAAGAAACCAGGTCATCTCATTGCTATGTGTAGAGAAAGGAAGAAGAAAGAAGAGGAAAATCATGCTGACGCCAAGAACAATAGCAGATTGTTTTAAGCTGAGTGGGAGTTCTAAGTGCTTAGTGGTTCTTAGTGCTTAGTGTGCTGATTTAGTATTGTTTTTAATATTTCTATGTAGAATTTTTTAGTTTCAAGGTGTGCATTAGTGCAGTGGGAGTGTTGAAATATTGCCTACATGGCATATCCAGGTGACGCTGCATGCACACCTCATCGATCCAGCCCAAGAGGGGTGTAAATTTGATAGTGGTACCCCAAAATGCGCGAAAGCACCAAGCACTTAAAGCACCTAAATTCGAGGGCAGTCTGTTTTTTCAGAGGACATCATTTGCCTCGTTTCCCGCGCGCCCTTTCTTTATTCTGCCCCAATTTCGAATCCCCTGTTTCCGAATCCTCTTCCTTGATCACCAATTCCGTCACACAATCCTTTGATCCGTTCAATTTACAATGGCCGAAGCGGTGACCGAGCAAGATTTCATAGACATTCATGGACTTTTCGGGTGAAGGATTGCACCGCTTTGAAAGTAAAATGGTTGGAAGATAATGTAACAGATGCACAATGGGCCTCGGTTTTGGCAAGAAGGCCCAAGCAATAAGATGAAAGTTTCCATGATCCAGCCTCTGGCCCGGAGAAAAATTGGACAGATTGTTGAAAAAAATTATATCGGAAGGAAACTATGCCAAACAATGAAGTGAGAAAGCGGTGGCTTATGCTTTTTGCATGGGAAAATTGTGATACTGCCATTTCAAACCCTGCAAAGCACAAGATCAATTGGGCCTCTTTTGGGGCTCAAGTTATGAAGTATAGAAATTGCAGGTCTAGTAGAGGAAAGGATGTCCAAGTTGCCACTTCTAGCAAAGTTACTTGCTTAGAAAGTTCAAAATTAGACCACTCGCTTAAAAAGAGAACTTTGAATTGATTAAGGAAGTCGTAAATAAGCTTGAGAATGAAAGGGCAAGCATGTTAGAAGAGGTGCATGAAATTGAGGTTAGTTTAGCCTGCAGAGGCTAAGTCTAATGAAAAAATTGGTGTGGAACTTGAAGAGAGCATGAAGAAAGTTGAGGCTTTGAAGACCACAATATCCGAAGTTGGGAGGATTTCGATCCGAGGGAAGGAATTGGAGATGACACTACAAATGGAGACATATTACTGTAACCGAGTTAAAAACCTTTTCAAGTCTCCAGATACAGAAGGGAGCAGCTCGAGGAAGAATACCTTGGAATGTGAGATCAAAGAGAAAGAGGCCAGAATTTCAGAACTCAGAGCTAATCTTTGTAATCTTACAGAATTGAAGAATATAAGTTTTAATCCATTCAGCATCAACACTATCAGCAGAAGACTACCAGGAATCTGCAACTTTGGTGCTTGCTGTGCTTGTGGCCTACTTTTTCATGATAGGTACAAATTGTCTTTGATTTTAAGTTGTGATCATGAGTACCATGTGGCTTGTGCAGCCTTGTTGAAGGAAGGTAAATGCAAGGTATGTGGGGGTGTAATTCATCCAGATTTATTTCTTGAGCTTGGCATGCATGTGACAGCAGCAGAAGTAAATAAAATAGTTGATATGCCTACAGTAGATATACCTACAAATCAACTTGATTCAATTGGTAGGTCCTCTTTCGCCATCAAGACTATGTGCCACCTTCCGAATTGAAAAGTGCTGAAAGATGCATTGTGTAGTCCTAAAAAAGCTTAAGGCAAAGGGCTAGAAAAGCATCCATCGAAGGATATGCAAGTGAGCAGGATGAAACCTGTTGTTGAATGGGGATGGTGTAGGATGTAGTAAGGATGTACAAATTACCCCTTCGAAAAGAGAAGAAAGCAGCCAACAAAAGGAAAAAGGAAAGATGGAGAGGTTGCAACAAAGAAGGGAAAAACATTAAAAAGGCAAAGAACACAGTCAAGAAGGCAGGAAGTACAATTTTAGAAGGAGGGCATTGGCAAATGAGCTGGAATCAGAAAAGAAGTTGAGGTTGAAACAATTACAAACAAATGAAGAACTAGAAAAGGCGTAAAAGTAAAAGGAAGGGCCGTAAAAGGAAGTACTAGAAAAGGAAGACACAGTACCAAAATGAATGCAATTATGGAGGTTTTAAGAGGCAATTCAGATTTGTCTATAAAATCTTTGATTTAACTATAGATATTTGAATGTTCAGGTACAATTGTATTTCAAGACCAAAATGTTGAACAAATGGTTGATCAAAATGTTGACAAAGTTATTATTAATTTAGTATTTTAAATTTTCGCTTGTGTTTGTGCTTGAGTTGGTGTTTACTTTTTTTTTTTTTGAATGATAGGTGTACAAAGAAAGTCCTCTTTGAAGAGGAAACTTCTTATTTTAGATGTGAATGGTGTTCTAGTGAGTACATACAAGAGGGAACAATCCTCAGACGTGTGGATGCTAGATTGTGGATTACAAAAACAAGCAAGAAATTGGTTGTTTTAAGGCCTCATGCACGGAATTTCGCAGCAAAGAATGGCACACTTTGACATAGCAATTTGGTCATCCATGAACAAGGTTAATGTAAATGAAGTTGTGGATGTCATAGCACGGTTATTAGACATGACTTTGTATTTATTTGGGATCAAACCCATTGCTTAGAGATGCCTTTCAAGTGGCCCATCCGATCGAAAAACCATTGTACTTAAAACCTTTATCTGCAGTTTTTAGTGAATACCCACAATATGAGGGCAATTGCATATTGTTGGATGATAGCATTCATAAAACATTTGCCTCTCCACCTTTCACATCTCTTTTGATTCCAGGCTTTAATTTGGATGCAGATGATTATGTATTGGACCAATTCTGGCCAATACTTAAGGATGTGGCAATGGTTGATGATTTCTCTAACATTCTAAAGGATCATTGTAGGCCGATCAATTATAGAGGATGCTCTCTTTAATTCTAGAAACAATGTCAGAGTTTGAATTGGGAAAGGAAACCACTGAAATGGTAAAACAATATTGCAAAGGTCAGCTACAATGGTTAAGGGAGACCTTTCATACTTCAGGACACAGAGATAGAATGCAGAAGTTGATTCAGAATTCAGGTTAAGATGAGACCAGATTCATGCAGGTTACAGGTTGTATATTGAAATAGTGAAGACTTATATATAACTCGGGCAGACATGCCACAATTTTGTACATGTTATACAGGCAGATATGCCACAATTTTGATGTAATACAGGAACATAAATACATGACTTTCAGGTTACAATTGCATTGATGTTTTTTGTGTGAGTGCTTTTGCTTTAATAGTCAAACTATGAATAATAATTGAGTCAATACCATATGAACAGTATTTAAGCTGAGTTTGACCATAGAATTTAAGCTGAGTTTGGGAGGCTACATATAATCTGTTGGCAAGTGTCTTCAGCCATAGTATACAACATACCATCCTCTTCATCTGCAATCATTTCAAAGTTAGCTAATCTTACAAGGTGGCTATACACACTAGCCACAGGCTGGTCATCCAGTAGCTCAAATTTGAGACCACCCACCTGTTTATAGTAATATCCTGAGACAATAACAGATTCAACTCCAAATACATTTCCCCATCCATCCACATAATCCTCAAGCAAAGTGTTCTTTGCTTCTGTGCACTTCAATACATAAAAATCAACCCCCTCTTCATTACCTTCCTCTGCATTGACAGCAAAATTATCTCCAACCTCTACCATAGAACTAGCTATGTCATAGTCTTCCTCATCTTCCTCTTCTTCATGTTCATCTTCTACTTCTATCTGCAAGTCTTCATCTGATGCTTTATTAGCATCATTAGTTGCTTTAATCTCCTTCAGTTTTAGTTCAGTAGTTTCCCAACCACCAATGCGTGACTTCGTGGTGCAGGAGTCCCATTGGAATTGAACACAATTCTCACAGAAGCATGAGAGAGGTCTATAAGCTACCTTTAGAGTGTTGTCCTTGTCACATGGTCTTATGCAATGGAGTTGTGTAGTTCCTTTCAAAGTGTGACAGTCAAATCTCTCAGATCTATCTATTTTTGAGGGATCAATTTCCCAGAAGTACCTGCACAAGTGCTTAGTGCTGTAAGTGCTTTCAGTGCTTAAACTTCAGTTGAAGAATATCGATATCAAAAAATAAAAAAAGAAGACAATCTTGATTTAGGGCTGGGAAATATCATGTTTTACATAATAGAGTAGCCCATTAACAACCACAAACACAAACAATTTATATATTCATGCCCTTAATTTCTAAGTGCTTAAGTGCTTTAAGTGCTTAAGTGCTTTAAGTGCTTAAGTGCTTAGTATGCAGAGGAAAACCAGTAAAGTATACCTTGTTATGTCATTATCAGTGGGATTGTTGTTGAAGTACCACCTAAGAAATGCAACCACCTCCTTTGCACACTGCAATTTCTTTCCATCATATTTCATCTGTTCCTTTGTTAGAATCCTCTTGATGACAGCTCCAGCACCATCATGCTCACCTTTTCCATGTGAGCTAGCAAAAAAATTCCAGAGAATATCCTTTTGAAGATGTTTGTGAAACCTACCAAGGAAGTAAAATGGTCTTGCAGACTTAAACTGTGAAGAACAACCATCACTCCAGAAAACATGTTTGTTATAGTTAATTCCCATAGATTTTAGCCAATCTGCATGATTATGGAGACAATGCTGGACAAACTCAGTATCATGAGTTTTGTCATCACTGATATAGAAGTGAGTCTCCTTCACAATTCCTTTCAATGAGTTTTTTCTTTTCTCTTTTGCAGCATTTTTCTTTTTAATCTCTTTGTCATCTTCTTCCTTCTTCTGTCTTGCTTCTGCCTCTGATTTTCTCATTCTTCTATAAGTGATGTGTACAAGAATGGAGACTGATCAAGTATGCGATTGGCAAGGATTGAGCTTCTTGTTGAATTTTAAATCCATAATTCTCTGCAAAATCTATCACAGAGACAATAGTATCATCGCAAATCTTTGTCAAACATTGCCTGAATTGTTTTGCTTGCCAATGAGCTCTGTAATTATGTGGAACAAATGTCTTGAGTTTTAGTTGCATGCTGATGGAATTCAAAAGGAGAACCTGATTTGTATGCCAATCTTGTAACCTTTGAAGGTTTCTTGCCAGCCCTAGTTTTCTTGTTGTACTTCTTCTTTTGCTGCGGTAAGAGGATAAAGCTTTAATTTACCTCTACACTAACACACACCCAACTTCGGTAAAATCTAAACTACTTTTAATTGCTCAAACACTTTCCAATTAACATCCCGCTTATTATTCTTAACCTTCTCTCGGGGCATGTTGGCAGCCTATATAAAGCAATCAAATATGTTAAAATCAAGGCAATCAAAACTGGAAATTGCAAGGAAACCACACTTGCCTCTTCAAACCACACTTTGTACAGGTCTGCATTAGACATGCATGCTTGTGCCATTCATCATTCTCATCCTTAGAGCACACAATTTGTCTCCAATAATCACTAGTTGATTTGATTGTGTTTTCTTTAGCAATACATGTTGGACCCGAACCACAAATTCTGCACTTACACTTGCAATCTTTGTGTACACCATAAGGATCAGTCCTCATGTTATTTATGGCTTGCATGGCAAACTCAAGATGCAGATGGTATTGGCAACAACATGTTTCTCTTTCTTGAAGCCTCCTAATATAGCTTGGTTTCAATCTTTCAAAATTCTGTTGGGATATCTTCATATCAGGATGTTCCTTTTCAAAAGCAAGGTATATTTGCAACTGAAAAAAAAAAAAAAAAAAAAAATAGATTTCAGAACCATGTAAGAAATATAGAAACTAAAAAAACATGAGAATAACAAATAAATGGTTCAAGGAATACCTGTGTCACTTCTAGCAAATGTATTGGATGATCAATTTTCTCACCACTCTCAGTTACATGCTTTCTAACATGTTTTTATAAGGTGAAACTTCGTGTATTCTCATGCCAAAACCTTCTCACAACACTTATCTCTTCCTGGGGAAAGTGCATCAAATCTCTTCTTCCTTGCATGCATTGACCATGGACCAAACATCAAACTCGCACATATTCGTCTTCTAAATGCCGGGCTCTGAGTTTTCTTGGGAATTGAAAGAAGCCTTGAAATTGCTCTCTGATTAGTCCCTCTAGCTGTGGAAGCTGCCATTTGGAGGGTAGTCTTCCTTGCTTGGAGTACATCAAGTACTTCTTTTGAAATTTTGTGCCCTGCATGGTTTCTCTCACATTGGAAATCATATCTTTCATCACATGAAATTCCTTGGGATCTGCTATAGTAACATGTGGTAAATGTTTGATCCTTTTTAAAAAACTGTGTGCTACTCTTCCTTTTGAATCATCATCAGCACAATTCCTTACAATGTGAAAAAAAGAATCCTCTAACTCTTTTGAAAGTTCCTGTTGTCTTCTTTGACTCAGAGAACGTTCTTTTCTCTTCTGTACTAAAGGTGCAATGTTCTCCTTCTCCAATTCTCTAATCCTCTTTTCGGATTCTCGTTTTTCTCACGGATTCTAGCTCCAAGTAAATTCTTCGTTTAGCAGAATCAATGCTTTCAGGAGAACTTGCCATGAAATTGATATGATCAAGGAATTGCAATTCTAATTTGTCAGAATTGCAATTGAAATGAACTAGTTTATTCCGGAATTGAAGAATGATAGCAAGAACTGATACAAATTCCCGCCATCCAAGAAATCCCGCCATCCGGTAGAATCAACTAAGAAATCAATTCCCCCGCCCAAAGAATCAATCCATGTCATCGATCCCTTCCTCCTCGGAAGAGGATTGCTATTTCTGGAATAACAACCTCATAATTCGTTACTCTAAATTTTGATCGAGGAATAAGCACCTAAAGCACTTAAAGCAAGTGTCCGGACAGTGCTTTTGGGGTACCACTATCAAATTTACACCCAGAGCCACAATCATGACTCTTGGATATGGGTTGCGTCTGTGTCAGTTCATGCCTCTTTGAGGCTTATATATGTGTGCTATGGTGAGGGCTATTCTCACCAATTCAATCCATATCTATCTCTGCTGTGTTCATAAATTCAACAGAAGATTTATAGTTTGATGAGTAGAAACGAGCAAGGCAATGAGCAACTCCTACCATTGCCATAGCCATCACAGAACTCGAGCAGATCTTGAACTCTTGCCATAGTTGAAAACCTGAACCTACCATAGCCAAAACTCATGTAGCATCGCTATAGCTAAAACTCCAGATTTGTTGCTTTCCTTGACGTCGTGGAATGGTAGAGGTCGGCCATTCCATTTGTGGCAGGGCCTGCTGGCTGCCCTGCTACTGGAGGGAGCCAGCAGGCCCTATCACAAATGGAATGGCCTCCCTCTTGCCATTCCACATCACAAGGCCTTATTTGTTAGTGTTATTCGATCTTTATTTGCTAAGATGTTAAATAGAAACAACTTGAGGTAGGTGAAACACAAATATGCGCACCATCATACTTTTGGATTAAGCCTATGATGTGCTAGCAAATTGGTGGACTCCTTAACAACTCCGCCAAAATTAGGAAGAAGAAGAATAAAGAAAGAAAGAAAAGTTTATTAACGTCCATGGAATCCAATCAGGAGAAGGAGAAACCTTAGTCATTGAAAAATACCTTAAAGGCAAGGTCTACATACTATAGGGTCAAAATAATTATAGGAGCATGAGATTACATGGTGGTATCCTCCAACTCGGGACCACAAATTAAATGAATCCCCATCTCCAGGATCCAGCATGTCAGTACGCTTTTACCATTTTTGAATCTCCATTTTGCCTCTTCAAAATAGGGAGATGAATCTGTTAGAAAAATCCGGCTATGGCTATCAATCCCTTGCCTTCAAGCTTCTGTTAAGGGCATAGCATATAATGAAGCATATAATGAGGAGATATCGCCCAGCTAGCCATAAAATGGTGAGAAACATTTTTCAAAAATTAACTTTGAGCAGGAAAGGCGGAAAAAATTTTTTTGCAAGGGATTCAAAGATAAACAGAGTTCGTGTTTGGCATTGGCCGAGCTGGTTTGGAGTGGGATCCCGCTCTCGCAAACTAGCAGTACTCAGTACTCAGCAATGATTTCACAAGTTTTATTGAGTTTTAGAGATATTTGCAGGTCGATTTCGGGCAGGTCGATTTGATTCTTGTGGATTTACAGATATTTTCTTTTGGCCGATGATTCTTGCTGTGGCATTTGTCTTATTCCTGTTTGCATTATTTGTTGAATATATGCAACACTCCACCTCATCATATAGGCCACATCATCATATGACATGGCAATCTACATAAGGAGTCGTGTCCATTCATTTAGAGTCGCATCTGTCTTTATATATCAAGCTAGGTGTGGAGCTTGTCCCACCGATTTTTTCTTTGTTCAATACTATATTGCATTATAGTTATCTCTGTTCATTCCTAAACTTCACATGGTATCAGAGCCTGCGTGCTCCTAATCTGATCCTGGGACGTAGCTATGAAGGAGGAAGTAGGAGAGCCTCCTCCTAATTTAAAGCAATTAAGAAAGAAGAGGGGACTTCCATTCACGACCGTATTGAAGAAAAGGGTGAAGGAATCTAGATTAAAAGCCAAGGCTTGCGTGACTGCATGCTTCTCTATTGAAGCACTTATTCTTGAAGAAGATGGAATTTCAACTCATTTCTCTGCTACAAAAGAGGATAACCCCAAGAATGAAGCAGACATGGCCAAATTCGAAGCCCTTTGTCAAAATTATGTAGAAGAAACTAGAAGGGCCATTCTCGTTGAAGCAGATTCTGCAAATGCCGTCAAAGAGGTTGCAGAAGAAGTAGAAGCCAAATCTGGCTTTGAAGGGGTTGGCCCTTTGCAAATTGCAATTGATGGCCTGGAGAATACCCTAGAAGACCAAATTGAGGTCGATTCATTCTTTGCTTCGGATGGGGCTTCATGAGCCCTCAATCGAAAACCTTCAAGGAATCAGTTAATGTAGAAGGAGCCGTAATGGAAGGGCCGTTATGGCGGAGAAGAATTAAGAGGCAAATCTGCCTATGACAGGGTCGGAATTGCGGCCTGGTCGATTTTGTTGGGCTCTCAAAGAACCCACGCTCTTTCGAACCACGGAAATATCTGATTCCACTGGACTGGAACTTATGTGACATTTGCATTGGGGTGTGTTTATGCTTGATATGTGCATTTTCCGTCCGTCAAGCAGTTTTTTAGCACTTTACTTTCGTTTTTTTACACTTGAGCGGTCCGTGGCGGCGGTGTAAAATCGCTAGTGGGGTACAACTTTTGGCGAAGCGTTTAAGCACTTTAAGTGCTGAAACTCGCGGACGTCGAAGCCCGTCACGCCCTTCTCCCTCCTTTTCCCCTGGGCGCGAAAACTCAGATCAGTGTTTCACTGTTGATGATGGAGGCATGGAGCACGGATGATTTTCACAGCATCAGAGGTCTGTGCAATTCGGGGGTGAAGCCCCATGAGGAAGAAGCTTGGTTGGAAAATAATGTCACGGATCGAGATTGGGATTCTGTTTGGACAAAGAAGTTGAACAAGGGAAAGATAAAATGGCACTGTGCAAAGGAGCATCTTCAAGAGAAGTTGGAAACACTCTGCCGAAAAATCTACAAGAATTGTCACAACAAAGAAGTAAGAAAGCAACTGGCCCTTGCTTTTGCGTTTGAAAATTGCACTAGATCAATACTTGCACCTGAGGAACACAAAGTAAACCACAAGGCATCCAAAATAAAAAAACTACATGGTTTTTCCCAAGGTTATGACTAGAAAACCATTCCACAAAACCAATGGGTCTTTGTGGGTTAATTTCATTAAAAACCATATGAGGCTAAAGTACTTGGTTTTCTTGTAAGGTTCACTAGGGTGGTATTATGGCATGGAAATTGCTAACGGCTCCTTCCTAGTGTTTGTCAAAGTGGTATTTTATGTTGGTAAATGGATGTGGTATATTATAATGTTTTAGAGGTAGGGTTTCCCAATGTGGTATAATATGGTGGTTGTGGATGTGGTTTGACTATTTATATGATTTTATGATGTGGTTAGTTATTGTGGTAAATGCACACTCGTGATGTGTTATATGCAATAAATCACCATTATTTAATTAGTTGAAGTGTTTAGGTTATTGTATTAAAGCACTACTATGTTTATCAAACTTAGATCTAATTGTTAGTTGTAGAAATGCATGGTTTTGTAGTACACTAGATTCATGGTTATCATTTATAAATAAGTTTTGCTATATAGTCTAAAGCATTTCAAATTACTAGACTAAACTATTAAGGATTGTGGGTGGTTTCTTATGTATTGTAGTACTTATTAAGGTTGGTAATCCACTAATGGCTTTTAGTCTAAAGCGTTCCAACTATTGCATGGAAAACATGCCTATCTTTACACTCAAGATGTACTCGTTAAGGCTGATAAACCACTAACGTTTCTATTCTTAAGCTTCTTGAGTTTTTGCATATAAAGACTTGCAATCTTTCCACTAAATATCTAATAGTTCTTTCAATCATACACGCAATGGTGAAGGTGACAAATCACTACATTTCTATGATCCGAAGCACTTTTAGTTTATGAATGAAAACCATAGCAATCTTATTAATTATCCATGTACATCTTTGTACAATGACTGCATAGTTTCTTAACATGTACGTATAGTGTTTATGATTAAATGCATTGCGTGCTCACCATATACCCCTAGTGCTTAAGACTACTTAACCATAAATGCTTTTCACATCCAAGCAGTTAAGTTTAGACAAAACAACTACTTAAAGTGTAGTGGTCTTTTGCATGGTTTCGTAACATTGTAGGGTTCTTAAATTGCTACTACTTTTGGAGATAAAAGCATTTGTATTTAAATGTTTTTTCCTTGCATGGTATTTACAAGAATCACTACTACTTTTTGTTGAAATGGTATTTACATGTTTTTTACTTGTGGTTTAACTATAACCACAAAATTTGCTCTATACGTAGTTTTTTGCCATTTTTTTGCAAAAAAACAACACCTAAAGTCCATGCGTAATATTATTCCAAAAATGCTAGAAACAATGGGTAATTTTTTAGCGTGGTTTTTCACAAACAAAAAACGCTTTTAGATAATAACACATGCTAATAGCTCTTGTTTTCCATTATATAGTTGTTTTTAGGCTTATTGCACAAAACGTTAAGTAGATTACAATTTAACAGAATATTAGATCGATTACAATTTAGCAAAATGATGCTGAACACATATAATAAATTTCAATCATATAGAGTAAATTTTAATGCCATAAAATTTTTTAATGCCATATGGCCATTGCTTCAGCTATTGGACATCGGCATAAGCAATGAGAGCAATCTGCCTAGCATATTCCAGAAACCCTGTTCTAGAAGCTAACCTAAAGCTTAATTCCATTTCTGAAAATTTTTCTGCATTGCCATGTGTATAGTCTTCTCAAAGACTATACAGATTCCTGTAAGTTGTGACATGCTTTAGCATTTAAAGCAGAGAATATATTAACGCCCAACATGCTCTTAAACCCAAATTTTTGTGCCAAGAAAATAGAGATATCCTTCATTACAACCAATATTAAGGCAAACCCCATTTTCAAACCCATTTTTCGAAAAAGCTGCCGAGGCAAGGAATGGCCAATACTATAATCGAATATCGGATCCTCATTACCACAATCAGCAAATTTGCACATTGAGTAGTAAACAACTTTGAGCGGAAGAAGAAAATATGAAAGAGGGCAAACGAAGTTTGTCTATTCATACTGATACATTTTTGTGCCTCAAGAAGCGCATCTCCAAAGAAAAAAAAGAGATAATTTTTAAATGATTCAGGAGAGCCGGCCAAGTAGCCAGCCCTCAATCCTATTGAATCCATGCTTTTGTTGTGAAATAAGACGCCATATTTTTTTTGCTCTGATGACCTAACTTGACCTCTTTTTTTTGCTCGACGTTTTGAAGTTGCCTATTATCGAGTTTTACCGGAAGATCAACACAAGAAAAATAAAAGTAGACAGATCGCCATTAGTTACCCCATAGCCTTCCACCTTTTGCTCCCACCTTTACGCATCGGATCCACAAAGCGGTTGTTTCATGCTTCCTATCCGCTCCACCTCGCTTGAGCGACAACTAGATTGAACTAGAAGAATCATAATTTGTAAGTTGCAAGCACCATCTTCACCGGAGAAAACATGTACAAACAATGCAAGAGCCAGAAGAATAATGCATGCGCTCTAATGGACATCGGAATACTCACAAATCTGCTTCCTCTAAAAAATCTTTGCCAATACTCAAGCCACGTTCCACTTCGTCTAGGAAAATAGTGTTTCTTGGCTAAGACAACTGCTCCAATAGTCCTTTGCTGTGTCAGCCATATAATCACAAAGCTAAAATACCATGCATAGTAGAGGTCTTATTGACATCAAATAATGCATGTGCTTTATGAACAACATACTGCTTGAAAGGAGCTTTGATTCCAACAGGTTAAGAGGCCATTTCGTATCTCATCTCTCCCAATCTTAGGTGGTGGAGGCCGCCATAGCCCAAAATATGGTAACAATGCAAAAGCTCCAGCAAAGACAAATGAAACGACCGCAAATGGCCATACAGGAGGCCTTCCTCTCTGGTTGTTTATGAAGAAAAACATGCATTAAACTACGCATGTGTCGGGCACAAGTTCAGAGAAAATTAAGCCAACCTTCTTCCCCTAGGAATGAGAAGCATGGTGTAAATTAGTGGCCATAACCCCATGGCATACCGGACATTTACTAGTAGTTTGTTTACTTCAAAACCATCCAGGCTCTTAACCCAAGTAACTTCTCCACAAAATATTGATCTCCATCGCAATTAAAAGAAAAACTTGGTGTGAGTAGGATCTAAATTAACAGATGGGTGAGGAATCATGGAAAATAATACATTCCACCAGAATGAATGCGGTGTGGCTACACATTTTTCAATGATTAACATTCATATCAAGGTCCGCATTGCGATGGCGGTCTACCTTCTAGGTTATTTGGGAGCAATTATGCATTCTTCAAATCTGCATGTAATCACCTTTACATTGTTTTGAAACACAACGGAAAAAATGGCACTTACAGGTGTTTGATTGGGGGACCAAAGTGCTGCATATGCAATGAAACCCGCCCAAAGAGCAAACATTAATGCACTAGAGATGAACTCCGTCGCGGAGCCATCATTCCCTCCATCGCCGCCTCCTCCAGATCCCTTACCGCCTCCACCAGAGGACCCATCACCGGATTCCTCTTTTTTGGGCCGCTAGAGGGGAAGCATCAGGAAACAAGGCAAGGCAAGTCAGACTTGGAAACAAGGTAAAAGGCAAGTCGAACAGAGAAAAAGGCATGGCGGCAAGGCAATCGGCAACTCGAACTTACTAGAACGCAAGGCAAAGCGCTAAGCGAAGGCGACCTGGAAACATGGCGGCAAAGGCAAAGTCGAAGGCGGCAATGCAAAATCCATGGCGGCAACACAAAATTTGCTCGATCTGCCAGACATTCAAATTTCAGCCAATAATATGTTAGGACTCGGATCAAGATCTCCACCATTCATCTCTGCCCTTAAAAATATGCCATATTTTAATTTTCACATGCTACGAACTTAATATTTTTTATCAATTCATTACTCTTAGTTTAGACCACTCTAACATAGATTAAACATTACACGAATTTAAGAAAAGTTTGCTCATAAAGGCCCTCTTCTGGTTTTTCCTAGCCCTACAGTTGTTAAGGGCTCTGTGGGCGGCAGAAGCATGCAGCGGATTTGCTCCAGCGGTTTCCAGATTTGCTCCAGCAAGATGGCAACTGTGGATTTGTGGGTGGGCGTTTCCTTGTTTTCTACTTCCACAAGAGGAGGGCAGCGATGGCAAAGAGCGCTTCATCAAGGATGTTGCCCGCTTCAGATTTTTGCATGTCTGCTTCAGATTTTTGCTTTGACGATATTCGATCCTTGCTTTGAAAATCTGAGGGCAGGATGAGAAGGCGGAGAAGTGGTGCACATGATGTTGGAAGGATGTTTTGCTGTTGCATTCGTAAATTAGATTTGATATTATTGTCTTGCCTTGAAAAAGAAGCAATTGGATCTGCCAAATTCTGCTTCCAATCCTTGCAGCTCTTAAATGAAGGCCTTGGCTAAGCTATGGCATGATCGATCGGGAAGCTCTTCTCTAAGCCCTACAAAGCATCAAATGGATGGGATCTTTGAATTTATGATGGTTTCATTTGTTGAATAAGTCGTTAAGAGGTCCAGTTCTGATTTGAAGGGGTGCATGGCAGGTCTTTTGCTCTGCCGGGCACAATCTGTGCGTTTTTTATGCGTGCATGTGGTCTCTACGCTGGTTGGAGCAGAGAGCTCTCTCTGATTTGGGTTTTGCCACGTGTATGGTGAGCAGACCCATGTGCATGATGCTATTTGGAGAAATTAGATATCCAACGGTTAATAGCTTATTAGAATTTTTTTTTATGAACCCATTAGAGTTATGAACCCTGCTTAGACATAATAATACCGTTTGATAGGAATTATAAAAGCCTGGATTAAAAGATTTGTCTAAGCATTTGCATGTATTCAAGTGCTTTTAGCATGTATAGGGGAACTGCAGTTTGGATGCCATTTCGGCACATCGGAATGGGCCCCGCTATCAGCGATAGCCGAGAGCGAGTCTCCCGTGTGCCGGAATGGCAGACAAACTCAGTTCATTTACAATATAGAAGTTGGGGAACATTTTTCTTCTGATGCAGGTCTGCTACTTCGAATGGTAAGAGCTTGAGATCTAGATATGAATCTGACAAATATACAAAGTAAATCCTACGAGTTACAGATATGGAAGCGTCAAAAAAAACAAATGGGGCAAGCTACAACCATGGAGGCAGATCCGGCAAACTTTAGATATAGCATTTTAGCAGCATTTGAGATTCGAGCTCATTCCTGCAGCAACAGACGTGGTTCATTTGAGTGCATTTCGGCAGCAACAAGTGGTTATGAATTCGAGCTCATTAGTGGTCGCAATAGAAGGCGACCGCAAACCCTAACAGAACTCTAAATATCTACTGTTTTGAACCAGTTAAGCCCTAAAATATTACATGCTACACTGGTTAATCGGAATGGAAGTCCCAACTTCCATTTCGTGTTATGAAGCAGGCCATATGTCCTAACTAAAATGCACCTTGGAATAAAAATGAGACCCAACATCTATATTGTATTTCAAGTGTCTTAATATGAAGCAAGCATATTCATATGAAGCGGGTATAGTGTTTGAGGCCGCATGGTGTTTGAGGCCGCATGTTGTAGCTACATGCATGATCATATATCCATATTCATATAAAGCAGGCAGTAGTGTTTGTGGTTGGATGTTGTAGTACATGCGATCATGATTTTGGTTGGGAACATCTGTTTTTGTCAGACGAGTAATTCCAGTCTATCCAGGTCACTTACTTTACATTGCATTGCTAGCAAGTTGCAAGGTCTTGATTCAAGCGCTATTATTTCGCAGCAAAATAAATAGGAAAGATTGTCACAAACATTTATGCCTAAACTAGAAAGACAATGACAAATCAAAGGAATTTGGATAAGATAGAAAGGGGCAAAATTAAATAGGAAAACACTAAGTTCATTATGGATTAAAAGGGAAAAAAGTCAAAACTTCACTAGAAAGTTTGTCCACATATAACTCTAATGGGTTCATAACTCTAATGGGTTCATAAAAAAAATTCTAATAAGCTATTAACCATTGGATATCTAATTTTCCCAAATAGCATCATGCACATGGGTCTGCTCACCATACACGTGGCAAAACCCAAATCAGAGAGAGCTCTCTGCTCCAACCAGCGTAGAGACCACATGCACGCATAAAAAACGCACAGATTGTGCCCGGCAGAGCAAAAGACCTGCCATGCACCCCTTCAAATCAGAACTGGACTTCTTAACGGCTTATTCAACGAATGAAACCATCATAAATTCAAAGATCCCATCCATTTGATGCTTTGTAGAGCTTGAAGAAGAGCTTCCCGATCGGTCATGCCATAGCTTAGCCAAGGCCTTCGTTTAAGAGTTGTTGCAAGGATGAGCCCACGTGGCATGTTAGAGTGGGTGTGGCATGTTTGAGCCAACTAGGTGGCATGGTGGACCCTAGTTGTACAACATTTGAACCATAAAAAAATAACATATGAAATCAATTAGATCATTGAAAATTATTTCATTAGACATGGCTTTTTTAGGGCATTAATGTTTAAATTGGAATGTCGGAGCCACCTTGGCATGTTAGAGCCTAGATGGCATGTTTGAGCCACCTTGGCATGTTGGAGCCTTGAAATCAATTAAACCATTAAAAAATATTTCATTAGAAATGGCATTTTTAGGCTATTAATGTTTGAATTGGAATGTTGGAGCCACTTGGCATGTTGGAGCCTAGGTGGCGTATTTCAATACAAGTCAAAATGCGAGGGACGGGTGAGTTACCCACCTCGAAACTAAGAATCGTCTCTGCCAATGGACTCAGAATGTCGAAAGGCACATGGTCTATAAGGTGGAGCGGCTCTCTGCACAGCCTTTGCGAAAAGGAGTTTCAGTTTTGTTGGTTTTCTGCAGTCATAATTTACTCCAGGTTCAGAAACAACCGAGCTAGGAATTTTCTGGGCAGGACGACGCTTATATATTTTGAGTCAGATGCTTGGAGGTTGTATCTGGTGGTTGGGCTAATTGTCTAACCAATTCAGGCTGACTGCTATCTATTCCAACAATGCAGCATTTTTGGGGTTACATATACCATTATGTGTACTGGCCGATTAATTTGCAGGTTTGGTCAAATTTCAGGAGCTGTGGCAGTTTGAGCAGTGTGACAGATTGCTCATTTTACTATGTATTTCCTTTTCCCTTCATCTTTATTTTTGCAACAGGAGTTTGTGAGCATTCAAGGATTTAATTGCAGCTTCTGGAAAGTCTGTTCTTACTTCTATAGTATTATGGTTAGTTGAGAAGATGTTGATTCAATCCTATGGTATCAGCTGGGCATAAGAAGAAGTTGAGTGAGGCATACAAGTACAGACAAAAAAGCAAGGGGGAAAAATAGAAAAGGGAAAAGAGAAGGGGCAAAGGGCATGGGAAAAAGGGAATGAGGGAAAAGGTGAGGAAAGGAAAAAATAAACGGAAAAACGACATGGAAAAAGGGAAAGAAGAAAAGAAATGAAAAAGGGAGGTGGAACGGGAAGGGAAAAAGGGTATGGGAAAAAGGCGAAGAGGGAAAAGGTGGAGAAAGAAGGAAAAGAGAAGGGGAGAAGGGGAATAGGAAAAGGGTGGGGAGAAGAGAAGCGAAAAAGGGCATGGGGAAGGAAAGGAAAAAGATACGGGGACGAGGAAAGGGGGAAAGGGGACCTAGACAAAAGGGCATGAGAAAAAAGAGAAGAGAGAAAGGGTAAGGAAAGGGGAAAAGAGAGGGAAAAAATGACATGGGAAATGAAAAAGGGAAAAGGAAAAGGAAAAGTAAAGGGAAAAAAAAGTTAGGGAAAAAGGGGAGGGAAATGGGCACTGGGAAAGGGGAAGAGAAAATGATGGAGAGAGGAGAAAAAGGGAAGGAAAGAATGGGAACATGGAAAGAATGAAGAGAAAGGAAGGGAAAAAGGGGAACAAAAAAAGGACGAAGAGAAGGGAAGGGAAAAATAGCATGGAAAAAGGAAAGGGAAAGACAAAAGACAAGGGAGACGAGAAGAGTGAATAAGGAGACGAGAAGGGTGAAAGGGAATCTAGGAAAAAGGGGACAAGGAAAAAGGGAAGGCGGAAAGGCCACGGGGAAGAGGGAATCAAAAAAGAGAAAGGGGGGAAGGGCACGGGGAAAAGGGAGGGGATAAAAAAGGTAAAGAAAAAGAAAAAGGGAAGCAAAAAAAAGAATGGAAAAGGGGAAAGGGAAAAAAGAAGGGGAAGAGGTGTACAAAAGAGGAAGGGTACATGAAAAAAGGGAAGAGGAAGAATGTGTTGAAAAGGACATGGAAAAGTGAAAAGTCAAAAGGAAATGAAGGGGGAAGGGGGGAAGAAAGGGGAAAAGAGCACACCAAAAATAGAAAGAGGAAAAGGGTGGGGAAAGGAGGGAAAGGAAAAGGGAAAGGAAAAAGTTCATCGAGAAAAAGAAAAGTGAATAAAGGAAAAAAGAGAAAGAAGAAAAGGAAATGTTTAAGAAAAACAAGAAAAAGGGAAAAGGAAAATAGGAAAAAGGAGGAAGAAAAAAGGGTGAAAGTGGAGTAGAGCAAATGACAAAGGGAAAGAGAAATGACATCGAATACTTTAACAACGGAGTACCTTTGGGTTATTCATACGCTCTTCTATCATTATTACAGTGTATCATTTACAGGTTCGCAACTTATGTCCAGCAACGCTGGGTACCATTCCTAGTTGTATACTGATGGAATCACTGTTTGTGTTATAACCATCATTCAATTAAATTGGGATTATGTCTGTTCCAAAATCGCGCCAGATAAGCGTTATTTTTAGGGCATTTAGTGTTTTTTCAATTCTATTTTTGGCATTTAAAAAGCGTAGTGTATGTTGCATATATAGTTATTTTTTCATATTTACTTTAAATAAGGTACTTATTTACTTGAAATTAACATCACAACATCACAGCAAAATAATCACTTACTTAACGAAATCAAGCAAATATTACAATACATAAAAATAATAATGCTTCAATATTCACATCTTTTTAATAAATTTAAATCTAGAGTTATGGTATTTAGGCCAATAAAATTGGAATATCTATACAATTAATAAATGAGATGTCCTACAGAATTGCTTTAAAGTAGACAATTTTAGTAAATGACCTTCCATCTACAGTACTTTAAAATAAACAATTCTGGTCAATTTTGACAAGTGGCGTCCATGTTAAATCGCGCCGGGCGCGATGATTTATCAAGCTGCGGTGCAACCGCAGGAGTTCTAACCCCTGTTTTTTCACCCGGAACCCCAGGCAAACCGGCAGGAGTTCTAACCCCCTGTTTCTTCACCCCGAACCCCTGTTTCTTCACCCTTTTCCAAAGAAGTTCTTCACTCTTTCAGCCAGAGCGCAGATAATCCCGAGAACATCGAGGGCTTTTGCCTTATAAGCAGAAGTAAACCCATGCTCAAAGCATTTCTATTTTACCATATCTGTCGCTTCAATACTAAGCACGCTTCAATTTACAATCTGCAGGGACTAAGCACGCTTCAATTTACAATCTGCAGGGGATCATATATACTTACAGCACAAAATTAGTCCTAGTCCTGCCTTCATTAACTATAGAATGGCACTTATACAAAGCCAGAGTAGCATGGAACTTCCAATCTGAGGGCCTGGAAGTAGTATAGAAGCTATTGGATGCTTGCATTAACCCTTGAACCACATTTTACAATGCTATTCACTGCAGTTGAATGCTTGGAAACTAATTTGGCACTTTGAATCCCTGCCAGCAAAATATGCACTGCATTGGGCAAGGAAGAAAAAGAAATGTTATCAAGAGCTTCGATTGCTTTCGAGAATGGAAGCTAAGAGAGACATAAAGCAAATGCATCTCCTATCGAAGCCAGATTTGCTACGAGCCCAAGGATGAGAAAATTGCCGACAAGAGGGGAAACTCATGAGGTCCGTTCTTTAAAGTCCTTGTTTTCAAAGCTTCATCGCAGTTCTGCAGCAGATTGCCGAAATGAGCTCCACCTGCTAGATGCCGAATGAAGAACAAATTACCTCCCACCGACCTCTCAAATAACCCCTTTGTTATCTCCATAACCCGCTCAACAAAGCATCAAGTCAGAATATTGTATGCATGTAGTATACAAGCATCAGATCATCCGGAAAGGGGTACTTACCTCAGCGAGCCACAACCGGAAGTGTAGCAGAGCCACAGTCGGAGATGAGAGTGTAGCAAGCCATAGCCGGAAGCAAAGCTTTGCCGCCGCTTCGCTATTAGGGCAGCGCCATCACGAAACCTGTAAAGAGAAATAATATAAAACTATTAGGGCAGCGCCATCACGAAACCTAAAGAGAAATAATATAAAAAAGTGGGAGGAATTTTTATGACGGGACGCATTTTGAGAAAAGCCAAAACGCAAAGAAAGGAAAAATTTTGGGGAATTTTTGAGGGGGAAAGGAAACGCCGTTTTCTAAAAACAAGAAAATTTCAGTAAAACGCACGCAAATCTCCCGTGTTCAAAATTCTAAAAATTATGACATAATCCGAATTTAAATGAATGATGGTTTTATCAGTTATAAGCAGCTTGCTCAGTTATTACCTGTGCGATATGATCATCCAATATTCAACGTTCTTCTGAAATATTCAAAACAGAAAAATATTATTGTGAAGGTTCATGTCAATGGCATTCAATAGTTGCATTTGAATTTTGTATGTAACATGTATTAGAGTATGCAACTTATCTGGCAAACACTGCTTAAACACTGCTAATTCAATATGTAAAGTTCTTTTGTCAAATACCACCATCTAAATTTTGAACTATTTGCGAAGGTCCAAATGAATAACACTGTTCATTTGGTATTTGACCGGATCAATATTTGTTAATTGACTGGCAATGCATCATTCACAAATTTAACTTTTTCTCTTCTTCGATCATCGTGCCGGAAGACCAAGCGTCTGATTCGGCTACTACAACTTTGATTCTCTAACAAATTACAGATAACGGTCTCCTGCAATATGGCTTGAAACTTTCTAAAAGAACCACGTATTCGACCTCCAGGCAAAAATCTTGTACCACCAAATTCGACCTCCCTGTAGAAATCTTGTACCACCGAGTATAGATAACGATAGGCTAATTTGAGTGCAATCCACAGTTCCCATGTGCATCATGATCATAAGGTATGAAAATCATTCAAAAACATGTGGTTGTTAAAGGGTTGGATCTATGTGAACACAATAGTAGGAATTGACAAAAAATGATATGCCTGCAGATAACATGAATCCTTTAAACGGGACCAATATATGATTTTTAACTAAGCATTGTGGAGATCAATGGAGCTAATCCTGCAGAAGCTTGAACTGTCGGGGTTATATATAAATACCTAGGGTCAATGCTCAAGCAATATTATGATCAATGCTTTTAAAACAATGATTTCTACTAGAGTGCTTTGCATGGTTGTAAAGCTTAGAAATTAAATAAGAAAAGTGACATAACAATTTGCATAAAGTCTCTATCAAAATGAACTCAAATTGAAATTTTATTAACTCACAAATTGCCCTCATTTGTTTCTTTCTCAACATCAAAGTGATCTAGAGGAAACAACATTTAAAATTGAATACATTAAATAATAATGTGGAAGCATAATGTGTGTACATCCACAACTACAAACTAAGTTTGTCGTCTTCACATGTAAAGTTCTAAGTCGATCATTTGTCTATCTCCATAATCTCGATATCACAACTATTCTATAGAGATGCACAGATTAAACCTTTTAGAATAAGTTCTATCTTCGATGTCAGGATCCTAAAACTTCAAATCCACAAGAAATATTCACAAGCTAATGTACTACTCAAGGTTTCTATAGTATAACCTCAACATCGCAATCATGCGCACTTGTAGGACCTGACATTACAAATCTTGAGATCATTTCCACCATAGAAATTGGAACTGTAATTAATATCTCAAATTATGTTTGTTAAGTTTAGATAAAACCACTATAAAATACCATCAACTATAAAGAAAAAACCATGAAAGATTTGACTATATAGACTATGTTAGCTTCCATCTTGCGAAGATTGACCAGCAAAACCATGTTAAAAACCACACATAATTTAAAGTCATAATAACTTAGGAAAGTAGATATAAAACCACACAATGATTTAAATGTTCCATGACAAAAACCACTAGCATTCTTTTGTGAATAAGAAATTGCAAAAGTCAATCAACAAACCATATTAAAAAACTAGTAACAATTTGGCAAGTCATGTTAGCTGAGAAATTACTATGGAAAACCTCACATAAAAAATGCTATGTCTAGAACCATTAAAGTATTTATAGTAAAAAAACACTCACATTTTGGCATGTCGTGTTTTCTTGCAAAACTAGGATGAAAAACCACAAACAAAAACATGTTATTAAACTATATAAAAAACCTTGAAGTATTACCAGTTAAATCCGCTCTCAAAACCATCTACACATATTAAAAAACTAGTAAACATCCCTTTCTTACTCTCAATGTTGCAAACTGCATGATTAACCATCATGACATGTCAAATCAGTACCAAAAACCTTGATAAAAACCTTTATCACTTTCAAATAACCATATTAGAGTATAAACTAGCATATAAAACCACATTCACATTTTAAAAACCACTTCAATATGTGGATTTTATTGAGAAAAAATATTTTTGCTTAGAAAACCACTATCATAGTGGTTTTGTAGTGGTTATTTATAACGGTTAAATTTTTGGACGCCTTGTGAACTGGGCTGCATTTGCTGTGCAATGTGAAATATACCACAACAATAGACAAGTAAAAACAGAGGCAGATGTTGTAGCACATGTTAGGAAAACTGAAATGAAGGCAAAGCCAAAGGTGGGAGCTGGATCAAATGAGATCAGTGCATGTGATGAGAACATAAAAACCTTAGAGAATGCAGTACAGGAGATTGGAAAATCAGTTTTACTTATCACAAAGAATCTGGAAGCAGTAGGAAGTGAGCTGAAAGGCAATGAGAAGGCCTCTGAATTACAGAAAATGATGTTGGAAGAGGCTGAAAACAGTTTAAGACAGGCCACAAATGATTTGGCTACAAAACAGGAGGAGTTCAAGCTTAATCCAACATGTGAGTTGGAGGCAGAAATTAAAGATTTGGAGCAGACCGGCCCGGATGGAAACTTGGCGCAGTGAACAAGGTACAAAAAGCAATGAACCCTACATCTGTTAATGAGCAGGTCAAACGTAAACTCAAACTTGAGGAGGAGTTAAAAGTTCTCGAAGAAGAACAGAGACTTCTGCATTTCTACATAAACAATTTGTGGAAGCTGAAAATGGATACTCCTACAACATTTAGCATCTCTACTATTATACGAGATAAGTTGCTAGTGGAAGATCCATTTTATACATGTTCGGCATGTGGTCTGGAATTCAGTAAAGCTTATGAGGTTAAGTTTAGCAATGAATTGCCAACATGAGTATCATATAGCTTGTTGTTCATTGTTGAGAGGAGGACAATGTATTCATGGTTGCCCCGGAAATGTGCCGAGGGTGTATTTGACGAAGCTAGGTTTTGGCCATGTTGCGTGTGCTTCAAATAGTACACCAAAAAGGATGTGTTAATCCGTCCTGCAATTGAGGTCTCACCGTTGAGGGTTCAAAGAAGGACAATGGTGCCATTTGAAGATGCACAACACCTGCAAAGTCCTATAGGAGTACAGTCAATTGTGACTGATTTGAATGCAACAGCAGAACCACCACCACCAGTCCAAGAAGCTGTCCAAGAAGCTATAGAAGAAGTCAGAACACAAAGACCAGGTTGTAAACACAAAGACCGGTTGTGGAAAAACAATGCAACCGATTGTACACACTGAAGCACCTAAGGAAGTTGAGGGAGTAATTCCATCGGATGAGGGCAACTTGGGTGTATATTTGCGTAAGGGAAAGGGCGTAAGAACAAAGAGGGGTAAGCCGGAGGATAGCAAAGAAGTTGTTCAAAGCTACAAGAAAGAGAACAAGAAGTAGCTATGCAAAAGATGCGTGGAAGCGGTCTCAATCATGACACCACACATATCGGAGTGTGTTCTCAAGAAAATGCAGAATCGAGACCCTCAAGTTTCAGGTGAGCCTGATCTTCAACAAGTGATTGCTGCCATTACTAACCCTGGAAAGGGGGTATGGGCATTGTTGGGCAAGAAGGCCACAACTTAGTGTTGCTTAAAACATTGAATATTATTAATTTTCTTTTTTGTTGCATTCTAATCGTGAGGATTACCAGTTGATTCTATTAGGTCGAGAATCCTGCTGTTGATACTGTAAAGGTTTCCACATTCAACCCATTTTTCATTTTCATCTTCATCTATTTATTCATGTAGTAATTCCTGTTGTGTAGGTATTCAGGATGTTCCAACATACTAAATATTGATTTGCCACCAAAGATAAACTCATTGTCTTGGATTTAAATGGTGTGTTGGTAAAAACATTTGGTGCAAATGAACACATACGCTTGGAAGCGGGATTGACAATGACATACACTAGCGTAAAGAAAGTGATATTCGGACTGTATGTTGTTCTTCTTGAAGACTTTGTTACGTATGTTGTGTTGGTATATGGTCATCAATGCAAATCTCCAATGTGGAAGATGTGCCGCAAGTACTATGTCCAGATTTGAGGGATGATTTCAATTTGTATGGGGGCGGGGAAAAATGTGTGCGCAGACCGGTTTTCACCACCCTAACAAACCCGGTCTGTCAAATCATGATGAAGCCACTTGGGAAAATATATGAGTCATACCCAAGATTCTCGGGTAAGACTTTGCTTCTTGATGATTCATTATACAAGTCTTACCTTAGCAAGTCCCTCGAAATTTCATGGTACCGTGATTCAAGATGGATGTCCATGATGAAGTGCTACCAAGACTCACCCCAAAGATAGAAGAAATACTGCGCAGCCAAGACCGAGGAAGAAATGAAGTTACTGGTGAAGAATACACATAGATACAAGCCTTGGCCTAAGACAGATAGAAAGATTATGAAGCTATGCTTGGAAAGACTTTCTGGAAAACAGTTGCAGTTCTGCAGGTTTGTGAAGGAGGAATTGGAGAAGGTTTATGGTGATGACGCTTTGTCATTCTCCATGATTATTGGCCCGTTTGTCATGCATTTAGGCCAAGGAATCCTACACTTTTCATGTACCATCTTTATCTTAATTTAAGAATGTTTTTGCTATATTGTTTATGTAGTTCAATGCAGACTTGTCTATAAGTTTTTGCTATATTGTTTATATATACTTCAATGCTGACTGAAAGGGATGCTTAAAACTTATCAAGTGCTTAAAAAAAAAATTGCCTGCAAGTGCTAGTCTGGTATGAGTCTTAATGGCGATAATCGCTTATTGTCATGCAAAGATGATGATACTTTTATGTAGTTGCTTAATGTCATCATGTGCTTATTGTCATGCGCTTAAGGTGCAAAGGCTTATTGTTAAGCCATATAACTGTTTAAAGGTAGCTATTTATTGCATAAGTGCCGTGGTGTTCCAAAGGCTTACTCACCGCAATCAAACCGATTAAAATGCTTAGTGTTTGAAACTAATGAAAGAGCTAGAGCACCTTTGTTACATTCTGGGAGTAATCTGAATGGACCGCATTGTGAATTTAACTTCATAAATTTGATAGATAGACAAAAATAACATTTCATAGATGAAGAAGAAGAGATCTCAATGAAACAAAGACGTAAACAAAGTTACAAAAAGTTTGATGGTAAACAAGATTTTTTATAAAAAAAAAGGCCCTTAGGCCAGTGTACACAAAAGAGAAATATACAAAATTTTTACAAAATTTCGGCCCTGAGGCCAGTGTCTTCTTCAAAGGGGGTGTCTTCTTCATCTTCATCTGCTTCTGCATCTTCATTCTCCATCTGCAACAAATGAAACAAACGAAAAATTAAACAAACGAAGATTAAACAAACGAAAAATTGAAAACAGAAAACAAATGAAAATGCATGTACCTTTGGGACCATACTGAACCCCTCCAAGTCGGGTCTTTCGTCTTCGTCTTCCTCTTCCTCTTCCTCTTCCTCTTCCTCTTCCTTCTTCCTCTTCCTCTTCCTCTTCCTCTTCCTCTTCTTGATTAGCCTATCCATCCCCGCATCACAGCCGTGATATATTCCTCGAGAATTCATTTCGATTCCTCATTTTTCCGATTCCTCATAGGAATCCCGGAAGATGAGGAATCGGAATCGACTCCCCTCCTCAAACCTGGGAGGCGTGATGGGAGTGAGGAGGGGAGAGGGGGAGAGTGGGCAGCAGAGTGGGAGGCAACAAGAACTTCCGGGCCCGGGAAGAAATTGGAGGAACACCTCTTCGACGCTTAGTAAAGCCTCTTGAGGTGACCTCCGGCTCCTCGATCTTCCCCGCTTCATGCGGAATCAGCGGAGTCTTGAGCGAGTCACGGAATCTAAGGGCGAGGAATTGGCGGGCGTGAGCTTGTAGGCGGAGCATGAGCTTGTGGGCGCCTCTCGCTTAAGTCTCCGTGCTTAGGCGCGTCGGTAACGATAAACCTCACACACTTGAACAATTAATTCAGTAACCAGCTTAAATGGCCCCATTATGGCGGTCGAATTGACACATGTCACATCGAGGAAATGCCTTGAGGGTAAAAGCATGCTACGGTGTACCACTTTTGGAACCCTCAAAAGTACCTACACTGGGTACTTTTAAAACTGGTACTTTCTGTTTTTTCTTTCCATTAAAATCAATCGAAATTTTTTGAATTGAAGGTCAATAACATATCAATCTATAGTATTAGAGGATAACAATACTATTAGAGACTAATATAAATTAATTAACTCTCAAACTTATTATTTATTGCAACATTTATGCAAGTTCCCAGTACCCAGTGCTGGGTACTTTTCTGGGTAGTTTTGCACTCCCTAAAAAGTACTTTAGATGGTACACCCTAGCATGCTTTCACCCTTGACAATATAATTTTGCCAAGAATGATGGTACCAAAATAAATAATTGAACCTTATTCCAATGTCACAAATCTACATTCTTATAAACAACAATTCAATCTTCATTTCGAAGTACGTGTCCATGCACACCACCCTAATATATATAAAAATATGTGTTTACATGCTTAGGTGCTGGAACAACAAATCACTTGAAAAGAATAACATCAATTTCGTTAAGTGTCAAACAATTACATTGTTATTGGGAGACTGGCCATAATTTTTTCATGGGTCTCCTGTGAAATTCTGTACATGTCTGTGCCTTCTATTTTTTCCATATCAATTTTAGGATATCTTACCACATGGCTGTGCACGGAGGCTTCGGGTTGTTTAGTGAGCAACATATACTTGAAATTACCCAAGAATTGATAACACAATCCACTTAAGATAACCTCATGCACTCCAAATTTTTGCCCCCATCCATCTTTGTATGAATCTTCAAGTGTGCATTTGGGTTTTGTGCACTTGAGGATGTAGAAGTCCACACCCTCCAATTGTCTACCTCAAAGATTCCTTTGCAAAATTGTCACCTACCTCTACCAAATTACCGATCCATTCATTGGCTTGTTCAAGAGTCTCCTTTTTCTTCTCAACTCGGTTTTAAGTCGGGTTACCTCCCACTTTCCAAATCACGTATTGATGCGGGGAGTCCCAATTATGATCCATGCAAAACGAAAGGTAAAACATGGCGAGGCATCTATGAGCAAGCCCTGTTTGGTCTAGTCCTGGCGGCGTGTCCGTCATGCTGAATCTTCTTTTGTGCCTTTGAGTGTTTCAATCTCATATTCTTCCATGTTTGCCACTGCTTGGCCGGGTTCAATTTCCCAAAAATATTTTTTGATCTCATCCGTTTCATCGACCGGTAGATCTGAAATATGTACACGTAAATTTTACAATATCTTTAGCATGCCTCGGTTGCACACCATTGGGTTTGAGTTGTTCCTTACTTAGCGACCTTTTGATAACAAAGACCGCACCATCATGTTCACCTTTACCATGAGCAAAGTGGCAAAGTAGTTCCACACTATTTCCTTGTCATTGATTGTGAAGTACCGCCTAAGAAAAAAAAGGTTTTCCCGACTTGAATTGTGATGAGCAGCCATCACTCCAAAACCAATGCTTCTCATACTCTATTTCGTTCCTTAAGCCATGCAACATGCTTTTGTAGGCGGTGTTCCACAAATAATGAGTCATGCACTTTATCATCGAAATGTAAAAGTGAGTCTCTTTTATGATCTTCCTACCATTGTTGAGTCTATTCCCGATCTGCTCCAACCTTCATTCTTTTTCTCTTCTTTGGGCCGGTCTTCTTAATTACCGCTTGACAGAACAGGGAATATCGGCACTTTTGTCATGCCTATATGTTATGTGAACAAGTATAGAAACTTGAGTCTCAGATGCGGTGCATTGATGGGGCTCATTCGGATCTTGATGCTGTAATTTTCTGCAAAGTCAATAATGAGATACAATTGTATCTTCGGAAATGATGACACACCTCTTGTTTAAACCGATTGGCACGCCAATGTGCTATGTAATTGTGTGGAAAAATCTGATATTACCTTCTTCACTTCCTCTTGAAATTCTTTGGGACTTCTCTCCTTCAGTACTAATCTCAAGACAGGTTTGTACCTCAAAGCCTTTCTTGGATCCCCTGAATTCTCATTCCGGTCCACGGGTTGCTTTTCAAATGTCTTCAAGTAACTAGTAATCGAACCCGTGCCATCCATTTTCCGTGGACATTTTCTAATTCTATCCAACCCACATTTTTTACACGCCAACATCAAGCGGTTATGATCAAACCACTCATCATCACCTTTCTTGCCGCAGACCACTTGTCTCCATAAATCACCGGTACACTTGATTGTATGCTCCTTGGCTGCACATTACGGGCAGGGCCACAAATCTCCGCGATGGCGGTTGCAATTGTCATGAACTCCACCCGATTTTCTCAGTCTGTTCAATCCTTGCATGATGTATTCAAATTTCAAGTGGTAAATGCAACAAAGCATGTATGCCTCTCACGCATCCTCCTTACAAAACTCGGTTTCAACCTCTCAAAAGTCTCGCAATGCAATTTTGATATGAGGATTCTCCTCTCTAAATCGAGGTAGAATTGCAACCCAGTAGGAAATCGTGTGAATGCCAAATAAATGCTACATATAATGAACCCTACAATATAGGATGAATACTTACTTGGCTGACTTCAAGAAGGTGAATTGGATGTTCCATCTTTATTCCTGTCTCTGATACATACTTCCTCACGTCTTTCTTGTATGGAGAAACTCTTGTATTTTTCGTCTTAACTTGATAATGGCTTCTCTATTGTGATCTAACATGCTATCCATCCGCTTCCTCCTCGAACATTGACCAAGGTCCTTCCCTTTGTTAGCTTGCACCCTTCTTTGAAAAGCATTTGAAATTGTTTTTCACGGGGATCTTGAAACAACTGCCACTTCGCTTGATTCAATGGCTTGACACCATTTGTACCTGCTGCTGCCATTATCAGGGTGGACTTCCTTGCACGAAGCATGTCATGATTCCTCTCAAACTTATGTTCTTGCATTGTTTCCTTCAAATTCTTCACCATTTGCTCGGCCATAGTAACCTGCTTAGATTTCTTTATAGAAGAAATTGGTAAATCCCTTGCCCTCCAAAGAAGACATCAATGATGCCTTTGTCATTGTCATCAACATTTGTACTAATTTGGTTGAATACTTCATAAATTTCTCCTGAAATTTCTCTTATTCGGTGCCACTGGGTCTCAATTTCTTATTCTTCTTTGAAGGCGAATCTTTAGAAGGGGAATTCTTCTTCATTGCTACCTTCTTTGCATACAATCTCGCCTCACGATCTCTCTTCCTTGCTGCATCAATGGCTCGTAAATTGAGCGGGGAGAGGAATTGGGTTTCATCTATCCCGGATTTCTGTGTGTTGCAAAATTGGTGAGGGCAAATTGTTGAATTTCGGTTCAGGCAATTCTTGGAAACAATTAGTCCCTCCATTTTGCTTGAATTCAAGATGGGTTAGCCCGCCATCCAGGAATATGGCGGACTCACAGTGCATTCATGTTTCCGCACCAAACATGTTCATGATTCTCGATCACATGTCATTTTGCCAGCGCACCCTACATGTCAATACTTCAATCACGCGACGTCGTGTTTAAAACACACCGATTTTAAGCACTTGTAAGCGGGCGTCCGGACGGTGATTTCGCTACCCAGACCGATTTTGCACCCAAGAACTTGACGAGCCGTCGACCATAAAGTTGAAGGGCGGTGGCAACGGAGAAGGCCACCGGTCGGGGAAAGTTTTGGTAGCGAACTTTCTCGCGGCAAAGAATCTTTGAATCCATGATGAATCGATGATTAATTCTCCTCGGGTTTGCTGAAATTAATGATTTCAAATCGTCCGACCCATCGGTCAGATATCTTCAATGAATTTGGAAATAATTCATGTTTTGAGTTTACAAAACTCGCTTTTTGATCACGAATTCGCAGACTTGAAGCATGGCGACCAAAACCAATTAAACATGAGGTACAAGCTCCCCCTTGCATTTCTAAATTTTTTTTAAGGGACCAAACTAAGAACTTCGGTTTTGCGGGGAGTTACTTTTGCAAGAACACCCATTGAGTTTGCAAAGAATCTGGAAACTTTCGATGGAGGGAAAGAATCCAAGAAGTATCAAATGGGCGGATGTTCCAAGTGCTGATTTTTTTGCGTGTCAGGGAAAAACCTATGCCCAAAACCGGCAAGATACACATCAAGTTAATCAAGCCCTGGGGTTCAAGACAAACACTCTCTCGATTTGATAGAGAGAGTTTATCGAAACCGCTTCAAATAATGAATTGAGAACCCTTTTGCAAGGGCTTTTGCACTGGTCACATACCGCAAAGGCATTGCGAGAATCAACGACGAAGTTTAAGGTTAATTGGGCAAGTCTTGCAGCAGATGCTTACGAGATTGGCCAAGCTCGGTGAACAAAGAACATGTGAATGCTTTCGAGAAGAACACCACTGCACCTTTGCTGAATCACATCAGGTCACTTTCCCATATGTATGAGGGGCCAAAGAAGAAGGAATTGGTGCGTAAACAGCCGACATTGTTGAGAATGGAAGGTTCCATCGGCAACTCCAATGCAAACTTCAAGGATCTAGAAGGCGAGATAAAGGAGAAGAGGCGGATGTGGATGGATTTGCAGTACTTTCGGTCCTCATGAGGAAGATGGAATACAAGAGTTGCAAAGGGATGAGCAAGCTCTCCAAGCTTTTCTAGACAAGCGGATGTCGAAGGTGAACACTTGGGTTTGCGGCAACTAAAGAAAGAAATTTCTATTCTCAATTCTGATATTGAAAATTATGAAACTAACATGAAGTTCTGGCATGCCAAGTGCAAGCATGTGGCTCACTTGCATCAAAATGAGAAATCCAAGAAGAATCTCCCAAAACTGGGAATGGGAACTTATAATTTCCCAATGTCCAAGGGGCAACCACATGTGAGGGTGTGGCCTTCTGTTTCGAGGAGGAATATGAATTGCATGTTAAGCTTAATTCATGTGGTCATATTTACCATGTAATATGTTTCAGTGTTGTGCTGGAAGGCATGCATTGCATTGCATTTGGCTGTGATGTTGAGGTTCCTCCAAGTATTCTTGATGAACTTGGTTTCAAGGAAATCAAGCCACCGTGTCGGATGAAGAAGAATCAAGTGAAGAAAGCAGAAACGGAAGAAGTAGAAAAAACCAGCGGAAGGAAAAAAACCGGCAGAAGAAGTAGAAAAACCAGCAAAGACTGAAAAAAAAGCGGAAGGAGGTGACACCCAAGAAGAGATTCGGAGAGAAGAAACTAGCTCGAGCACCTCTATGTATAATGATCCATCAAGTTCAGATTTTCAGCCTGTCGAGTGGCAAAGAAAAAGAATAACAAGGAGTGCCACTAAGTCCGGTGGTCAAAAACCCATAGATCTAGGTACTTATTCAGTATTTTCTCAAGTTAGTTAAAGCTTGCTTGAAGTTTGTTTATTCCTTGCAGATCCAATTGATGTGGACAAGGTTAGTCCAATGAAGTTTTCTCACTTAGCTCGTGAAGATAGTCCTCAGATAGGCAGTAAAGCAGCAGGTAAAAAAATTAACAATTACAGGTATTTGAGTACAATTACTTAAGATTTTTTTTGCTGCAGACATTACCAGTGATGGTGTTGTAGATGAACTTGTCCAGCACTATTTTGCAGTGCATGATTTGTCTCCAAAAATGAAAGGTAAGCAACATTTCAACATATGTATCATTTACTCATGTGCATTTGACTCACATCAGCTTTGTAAATGCAGAAAAAATTTCAAAAGTGGTTGGACAGGATGGTGCTGTGGAAACTGATGCTTCAAAGGAGGGCTTATCTGAAATGCACACTCCAGTTAAAAAAGGTAAGCACTTTTTCAGCACATGTGTTCAATAGTTTTATTTTAGACTGACCTAACTTGTATTATGCAGATCCTCCAGTTCCAGTTGCAGTTGTTCAGCAAATGCCAATTACCTTGAGCACTTGTAAGTGTTATCTTGCAAATTTGGTTTGCACAAATAAATTTCGTAACATTGACTTGTTTTGTTTTGCGGGTCGAGAGTTGAGCACGCAGTGGTGATCTCACCAAAGACGTGAGATATTCTCTCCGGCCAGAGGAAAATCTTTGGGTGTCTCCACAAAGCCAGCACAGACCCCATGGAAGATGATGTTACCATGGAGAAGTGGTTGGAGAAGAAGATGCATAAGAAGTTGCATTTTTGTAATCCTCATGTTGGCAATCTTGCTTTAATCTCCATGTTGACAATCTTTGCTTTTTATGTTGACAAATCGCTTTTCTTGCACCAATTTTTCCCTTAGGTGCGGTAAGTTTTGAAAATATTTTGTGTAACACTTATATGAAATGATGAGTTTCTCTTGAATCAAATGATATGTTTGCTTGATATTTTGCACTTTTTGTTATGAATATCTTATGTATGAAAGTTAGAAGTATAATTCATACAAATTTCAATGCAAACACACTTCAAATTCATTTTCAATTCACACACAATTCAAAGACATTTCCAATTCAATTGACAATCAAATTCAATTCAAACTAAATTCAAACACAATTCCAATTCATTACAATGAATTGGTTAGAATTTCATTACAAATCAATGACCATACAATACAATGGTTAAAATTTCAATACAATGGTTTGTAACAATGGTTACAATCATAGAATGGTATACAATGTACAATTTAAAAGAATTAGGTTGTTCTCTTCTTTTCCCGAGTTTCTTGTTCTTTTTGTTAAATTCACTCACTTGATGCGGGTTCATCCGAGTTTTGAGCTATCAATGCCTTTGTTTTGTGGCAAAGTTGTCCAATATTTGGTTATGTGTATCTTTGGCGGAGATCAAAGCGATTTACCACTAATCTTGGTCAACTCAAAACAAACAGAAGTAACCAAATGACTATAAACATTACACTCTGGTTCATTTACCAGTAACTCATATCTGCTGCCCCCTAAGAACTTGTAGAATAAACCAGTGACAACTACCTCATTTCTGGCAAACTTTTGGCCCCATGGATCTTTGAATGCCTTCTCCACCACATGTTTCACCTTTGTGCACTTCAGCACATAGAAGTCCACATTCTCCTTGTTGTGCAGCTCTGCAACTCTGAGAAAAATTATCTCCAAGCTGCAAGAATATCGGACTTCCATTGAGGATCACCTTCAAAAGCAGGGGCCATCCACAACATCTTCCACATAATCGGCTTTTTGGTCTTAGCTCGAGTATTGCCATGTGCCTATTCTACCTTTGTTAGGGCACTTGGCATGTTTGCCTAACCAACAATTATGTGGAGAAACAAAGCGTAATCCATATGAGCAACTTGTGTAGGATCGTAGCTTGAATTGGCGATGGAATGGAACTTGCTTGAACCGAAAAGTGTAGCACAATCATACCTTTTCGACCTATCAACCTCGTCTACTCCAATTTCCCAGAAAAACCTGTTTAGGAAAGAAACCAGTATTTCAACACACAATAACATTCAAAAGCGGTTTTCAAAGACACACTAACGGTTAAAAGCGTTATTTCAGCATACACGAACTGTCTTTGCCCTCGATTGTGGAGTTGTCCCGAAATGCTTGACGGAAAAAACTCTTGCATCATGTGCATTTCTGAGTGGTACTGATCCTCTTTTCAACATCTCATGTGTAAGAGCTCGTTTAATGGCAGCTCCAGCACCATCATGTTCACCTGTTCTATTATTAGTCAGAAAAAAAAAAAAAAACAAATTAAAACTATAAATCCATTGACAAAGAATGTAGTTACCTTTGCCATGATAGGAGGCAAAGTAATTCCAATTTATTGGAATGCCATTGGTATGGTAGTTCCTACCAAGGAAATAAAAGTTCCTTGCTCCTTTGGTGAGATGAGCAACCATCGGATCACATGATGTAATGCGGTTATACTTTTTTGCCGCCTGTTTTCGAGGAAATACATGATGCTTGTTCAAACAATCTTTGCACAAACAAGGTATCATGGTCCCTGTCATCTGATATGTAGAAATGAGTCTCTTTTATAATTCTTCTCTCATTTTCATCCAAACTTGGATCATCGACAATGTTGCATATGCGTATGTAATATGCACTAAAATTGTGCATTGATCACTCTTCGGTGTAGACTCGTATCTCTTCTTTGAATCTTAAAAGTATAATTCTCGGCAAAATCTATGAGCCAGAAACTATGGTGTCCTTTGGAAATGTTGCCAAACACTCCTGAATTGTTTGGCCTGCCATCTTCCTTCATAATTATGTGGTATAAACTCTTTTAAGACACTCTTGGCTTCTGGATAATCTCTACGGCGGTTTGTGCATTTGTAAACCGGTTTGGTAAGCGGGTTTAGTGCATCGAGCCTGAGTTCTCAATGGGTTCAAGTACACGCAATGGTAATGACAGATCAATGTGATATAACTTGGGATAAAATAAAGCTGAATTCTAACCTTGTCATAGGTCTTCCATTCAATGTTGTGTCTGGAATGTATTTCAATTCATTTAGGCGGGTTGGTAACTTAGCGGGTCCACAATTCTTGCACTTGAGAGTCAAGCATGGTCATGTGCATGCCATTCCTCTGTTTCATCATCCCTTGGACAAACCCGGTGATCTCCAAAGCTCAGCGGTAGAAGAGTATGTACATTTATTTGCCATGCAAGTTGGCCCGGGGCCACAAACCACACAAGTGCACTTGCGGACTAGCTCCATGTAATTTCTCATCATGCCTAACCTTATTTATTGCTTGCCTAATGAAATATGTTTTCATGTGATACACACCTGACAAGTTTCTCTATCCCTAACCTTCCTTACATATGGTGGTTTTAGAGCATGAAACATCGAAAAAGACAAGTCAAACTTGGGATATTTGATGAAAACGTTTATAGAAAGTAACACGCAAGTGCAAATTCACAAGTTATAAAAAGAATTTAAAAGGCCAACAAAAATCAATATATAGAAACACTTACTTGAGTTTCCTCTAGAAAATGCAAGGGATGCATTATGTTCACTCCTTTGCCTAGTCGATCTTCACCACATGTTTTTGCAAGGTGATACTCACGGTGTTATTCCTCCAAAAGTCAACCACAAGTTTCCTCGATCATAAGAAAGCTTGTCACCGAGTGCTTTTCTTGAACATTGACCATGGTCCTTCCCCATGTTCAGTGACAAGTCTTCTCTTAAAGACATGAGACAATTCTTCTATTGGGGTTTAGTTGCTTTGCAAAGACCCTTCTATTTGTGTCGGCATTGTGAGGAGTAAGCCATGGCAACATTTCTTGCTCTCCATGCATCGTATCCTTTGCATATTTGTGGGCTGCAAATGAATCCTTCAAGTTGTCCACTATAGCTTTCATTGTTTTGAATTCTTTGGTGGTTTGAACACCTAGACCGAGGCAACCATTTGGCTGCACCCCTTAGAATATCTTCCCTATCTTTTTTCACTAGCATTCCTACAAATATTATTAACAAGTTTGCCAATATTCTTTGACAATCTTTTTTTTTTTTTTTTTTTTTTTGTGCTGAAATCACCATTCAAATTTTGGCTTGTTCATCATTTTTGACCTCCCTTTCTCTCTGTCTTTGTCTTTCTTTTCTTCTTTGTTCAGCTCTCTTCTTCCTAAAAAGAACACCTAGCTAACAAAAGTTAATTTGTAAAGGATTCATAAAAAACAACTGGAGATACAACTTGACATACCTTCAATATCCATTGGAGCTTGTGTCTCATTTCTCTGCTACAAAAGAGGATAACCCCAAGAATGAAGCAGACATGGCCAAATTCGAAGCCCTTTGTCAAAATTATGTAGAAGAAACCAGAAGGGCCATTCTCGTTGAAGCAGATTCTGCAAATGCCGTCAAAGAGGTTGCAGAAGAAGTAGAAGCCAAATCTGGCTTTGAAGGGGTCGGCCCTTTGCAAATTGCAATTGATGGCCTGGAGAATACCCTAGAAGACCAAATTGAGGTCGATTCATTGCTGCTTCAGATGGAGCTAAGTAGAGCCCTCAATCGAGAAACCTTCAAAAGAATCAATTAATGTAGAAGGAGCCGTAATGGAAGGGGCCGTTATGGCGGAGAAAAGAATTAAAGAGCAAATCTGCCTATGGCGGTCGGAATTGCAGCACAGGTCAATTTTGTTGGGCTCTCAAAGAACCCACGCTCTTTCGGAGCACAGAATATACAGTTCCCTGGACCTGGAACTTATGTGACATTTGCATTGCAGAATGTCCCTGGACCTCCCAATATGCAATCCTTTGCAGGGCCTCCGGCACAATCATTAATGATGTCAGAGATGCTCATGCGCAAGACCGTGGTGCTCAGCTATCTGATGTTAGTAATGAAAATACTCGGCGAATCTTCTAGACATCACGCGGGCTGATCTTGATGGAGATATCCGGGGTCCTTTCTTTGCCGTTGATGATGAGGTAGGAGATGGTGGCGGCCATGCACCTACTAAGGAGCAATTGCAGCAATTCAGTGGAGATGGTGGCAAGCCGGTTGGAGATGGCCAGAAGGATGTCATTGCCCTGCCAGTACCCGCCAGTGAGAAGGATGCCCTTGGAAATTTGGGGCCAAATTTGGAGTCTAAGATCAGGAATAGGGCATTGACCAACGCTCTTGGTAACTTTGGCATCAAAGACGCCTACCGGTGCTCTTCTTAAGTTCGGGTTATGAACTGGAAAGCGTCATTGAGCGGGGAAAAGATATGCGCATAATGGTGGCTTGGGAAGATTAGCATCATGTTTTCTTGACTCTATGGCCACTCGAACACAATGCGATAGGGTCAAGAAACAAGATCCAGGGCCATTCATTGAAGTGGCCCATATTTTGCAGATGGGAACCAGTCTGTACTCCTTTGATGCAGAAACCGAAATGCTCCAACACATAATCAAGCCTGATGTTGTAAATTTAATGATGCAAATGAATTTGAGGTTCGAAGGAGATTGCACAGTCGAGTATAAGGCAGAGGATGGTGTTCTGCCAATGGCGCAAAACAATTCTGCCTATGAAGTCTTCAAGGAAGAAGAGCTTGTAGAAGAAGCCAAAATAATCGATGGAAATGGGGCCCCAAGACTTGAGGCTGGGACGTTATCTTTGCTAGAGTCAAACTTGGGAGCGGTTAAGCCACAGGGCGAAAAATCAGTGCAAATGCTACATATTCCAGAAGCTAGAGATGTTGCATATGACCCACGAATTTTTGAGACATTTGAACATCTGGACATTCAAGCATATGCCAAGGCAAATCCTTACCCAAGAAGATATAGAAATCTCTGACAAGGTCGTTGTAAATAAGCCCAAGAATCAGGCCACTAGCTCTAGCTCAAAACAAATACCTTCTATACAAGTGGCAGGAGAAGAAAATATCAAGGCTGATGGTACGGTGCATAGAATTGGGGCAGAAAATTCAAAAGAGGTCCGAATTTACAAATTGGAAGGTGATTCAGGATGTCCAGCTTATAGGCGTACCCAAATTGGGTACTAAATTTCAGATGTCAGAGGGATGGAATGGAGATATTGCTGGGGCTTACCTTAAAGAACAGCTCATTGAAGATAGCAAAGAAGGATATTCTTTGCCCAACTAGATAGGAAAATTTCGTGAAGAAGAATGGATTTCCAAGAAGGGAGGGCCCAAAACTCAGAATGTAGATCATGATAAAGATGCAGAAACCAATTTCAAAGGTACTCATTTGAGTTCTAATGGCATTATCTTTAGCTGGCTAAGGGAGGGAATGATGGATATAAGTAGCCTAAAGAGCGCTACCAGAATAGAAATGCTTAAGAATGTGAAAGAAGAGATGACTGATTTAGCATGTCGAAGAAGAGAGGGCGGATCTTTGGGATATGTGTTACAAATTTGCGGATGATCCGGACATGATGCAATCAATCTTGGGAGCCCGATAATATGAATTTGATGTTCACGAAGTTGTAAATGTTTTTGATAAAATTACGCAAAATTTGGCGGAGAATTTGAAAGGAGAAATTCATACATGAAGAGAAAACTTCACGATACATATTCCAAGAACAAGAACATTAGGAAAAATATTAGAAAATCTGAAAACGCATGAGGAGATGGCTAACTTATCAACTGGCCATGATGATTTTGGTTTATTCGGAGGTGTAGGTTTGAGGGAGGGTGTTGAATATTTGCAACCCTCCACCTCATCATATAGGCTACATCATCATATGACATGGCAATCGACATAAGGAGTCGTGTCCATTCATGTAAATTCGCATGTCTTTATATATCAAGCTAGCTGTGGAGCTTGTCCCACCAATTTTTCCTTTGTTCAATACTATATTGCATTGTAGTTATCTCGATCATTCCTAAACTTCACATTATTGCATTTGTTTTCTTTTTGCTTATAAAGCGTTGGGCTGACTCAAGGGCCAACTCAAGGCAAGAATCATCATCATGAATATGGTTGCGAGGTCATGGCTATGGCTTGCGCCTTCATGTAACCATCTATCTTTGAAAAGTCAAATGCTCCTAAGGTGGAGGTAAGAATCAAAGGGTCATAATGAAGAATTTTGTGAAGAAAAAAATCCTAAAGCAAATGTATAGGCGTTCCGGGTCCAAAATGGCATTTGCTGCTGCAAAAAGTCATGGTGGAGGCAAACAACAAAATCTTAAAAAAAGACAAGCTCTCTTCTTCAAGTTTCATAATGAAGAATTTTGCCCCTGGTAATCCGGTAAGTAACAGTCACGGGCGGAATGCCTTGTCAATTTATATGGATAGAATGGTGACCCACGTGGCATAATATCATTGGATCGAACACAAGAATGACAATTATAATCGGTTATGTTACTTACTTAGGCAGGGCATCCTTTGCGTGAGATCTTACGTCCCATCTATGTACACTACCTTGATACATCTTCATATCTATTAGAAATCGTTTAAAAAGCATAAGTAAAAAGGCATTTAACATGGGTTTTTGCTCTACACAAATTTCATCGTACATATTTGAACCCTTGCTCACTAAAATGTTGCATTATGTGTTGGATGTTATGTATAGAAGAATTTTGGGCAAGGTATTATTAATATGTAGTTCTATAATATAGCTTGTTTTTTTAAGCCTAAAAGATATACTTACTAATTGGTGGCAAAGAGCTTGAAAAATATTTATTTATAACCTTGCATTAATAGGCAATGTTGAAACGATGGTTCTAAGTACGCCCGATTTGGGTTGGCCTCCCACGGAAACCCTTCCGGGTTTTAATGGAAACCCTTAGGGCTTTCCATGGAAACCGCCGGGTTTTAATGGAAACCCTTAGGGTTTTAATGGAAACCCTTCCGGTTTTCAATAAAACCGGAAGGGTTTCCATGGAAACCCTTTTCGGTTTTCGAATTTGAAAACCGGAAGGGTTTCCACTAAAACCGGAAGGGTTTCCATATTAAGCGGAAGGGTTTCCATTAAAACCGGAAGGGTTTCCAAAAATTTTTTTCAAAATATTTACCGTGAGCCTTTATGGCTCACGCCTTTCTCGGACGCCTTGGGCATTAAAGGCGGACGCGTTTTACGAAGCTTTTTCATCTTAGAAGCTTTTTCATCTTTCACTTTTCAACCCGAATCCTCTTCTTTTCATCTTTGGCGGGAATTTTTTGCGGCGGTTGGAGTTTGGAGCGTTTTTGTGCTTTCACTGAGTTTATTTTTTGTTTTTAAGTTTCGATCCTGGTAAAGAATCGGTTGATCGGAACTTGTTTCTATAGATCCCAAAATGGTATTGCGGATGCTCTGTTTTTGTATTATGCTTGGATTTTGCATGGCAAAGCTTGTTCGAGCGTCCCTAAATTTTGTCATTATCTGGCGGCCCTTTGCATCACCGTTTCTATCAAAAATGCCTCTGGAATGGGGCTATCATAGATTGAGAATTTTTCTAGCATAAAGCAAAAATTTCTGATTTATTCTACTTGCATCTATATCCCATCGATCCGAGCCATCGGATCGCCATTCTGGGAAGGGACGAGCGCCTATATTAGACCATTTTCATTTTGGCTCGGTTATCGGCGTCTTCTCACAGCAGCTCTTCTTCTCCTCTCGTGGCTTCCCTCCCTTCCCGCCCTGCTGACGGTGGCGCATGAGTCTTTTTCATTTGTATTTTTTGTTGTTCATGCCTCTTTGTTGTTCTCCACCTGTGAGTGTTGCTATTCTTATGTTTCTGTTCCATCGCCCTGCTATTCTTATGTTTCTGTTCCATTGCCCTCTTGTTGTGTTGTTCTCCACCTGCAGGTGATGCTATTTATTTCCACCTCGAGGGTGATGCATATTTTTACATAATGGTTCTCCACCCGCTGGGTGATGCTTTATGCTGTTTATTTCCACCTCGAGGGTGATGCATGTTTTTACATAATGGTTCTCCACCTGCTGGGTGATGCTTTTTCCACCCTATGGGTGATGCTATCTTTTTCTGTTATGTTCTTTTTTCCTCTGTTTTCATTTTCGGACCTTCTTGGTGCAGCTTGTGCTGTTTGTTTTCTCTGACCATTTACGGGTTGTTGTTTTTTTGGGAGTTTTTGGTATTGCTTGCGGGGATTCGCCGTTTTCCGCCATCTGGCGGGGGTTACTGCTCTATTTCGTTCGCCATCACCCCTCTCCGCCGGTTCTCCATAGACACATTGAGGGGGAGGTTTTCGCCGATTTCTTTGGGGTCGTGCTCTATTTTGCGTTAAGCCATCAACTTCGTTTCTCTCCGTTCTCCGGGCAACACATTCAAGGTTGTTGGCGACCATTTCTCATTAGGGTTTTCCTCGAAAACCCGAAAAGCGAGGGTTTTTTATCCAGATGAAAGTTGTCGCCATTACCCTTTTATTTTGCCTTGGCAAATTTCTTTTTAGGGGTAGTCAGATATTGTTCCTATGAATTCGGCTATCCCCTCTCTCTCCTAGTTTTCCACACATTGTATCTTCTTTGCTGCTATGATGAATGACAAGCCTATCTCCAGATGGGCTTGTCACTCATCACGATAGATACATGCATTTTTATGTGTTCTTTTCTTCTATTGGTTCTTTATGGGCTTTTAGGTTGGTGGACCCGATATCTACGCCCACTTTTTTCATCACGTGGTGGCTTACTCAATTTTATCTAGATACATGAATGTGGGTATTTTCCATTTCTATGGGGGGATTGGTTATTTATCATGAATCGACTCTTTTGAATTTGTGTACATATGTCCACGATAGAAACAATGTAGAGCCAATGTAGAGACAATGTAGAGATAATGTCGATATCCCTTAGTGATCTTATGACCCTCGTTGCTAGGGAGACTCACCGAGTCCCTATTTGGCACCTTGTCGTTTGGGGTTGTGTTCTTGCAATTGTTCTTTTAGGTTTCGGTTTTTCGGCCTTAGTATTACCGTCATTTGTATTTGTGCTATTTAGCTTTTTACGGATTGTTCTTTTCTTCTATTGGTTCTTTATGGGCTTTAGGTTGGTGGATGGAAGATATCTACGCCACTTTTTCATCCGTGGTGGCTTACTCAATTTTATCTAGATACATGAATGTGGGTATTTTCCATTTCTATGGGGGATTGGTTATTTATCATCATGAATCGACTCTTTTGAAATTTGTGTACATATGTCCGATAGAAACAATGTAGAGCCAATGTAGAGATAATGTCGATATCCCTTAGTGATCTTATGACCCTCGTTGCTAGGGGACTCACAGAGTCCTATTGGCACTTTGTCGTTTGGCGTTGTGTTCTTGCAATTGTTCTTTTCGGTTTTCGGTTTTTTTGGCCTTAGTATTACCGTCATTTGTATTTGTGCTATTTAGCTTTTCTGGATACGTCGCATGTTGCGTTTGGCACTTCCTTATACTCATTCAACCTTTCACCTTCTTCTCTTTGCCATGTTTTTTTGCACTTTGTCATGTTTTTGCATTTGCAAGCTCTTTTGCACCATATTTATCCTTTGACGTCTATTCACCTCATGAATTCCACTCTCACCTTAGCACTCTTGATATTCATCTTCCTTTATCTGGTTTATGGTTTGACCTCTTTTAAGTCCTATTTGGCACCTTGTCGTTTGGCGTTGTGTTTTTGCCATTGTTCTTTTCAGTTTTTGGTTTTCTGGCCTTAGTATTACACGACATTTGTATTTGTGCTATTTAGTTTTTTTGGCTACGCCGCATGTTGCGTTTGGCACTTCCTTATACTCATTCAACCTTTCACGTTCTTCTCTTTGCCATGTTTTTTGCACTTTGTCATGTTTTTGCATTTGCGAGCTCTTTTGCACCATATTTATCCTTTGAAGCCTATTCACCTCATTGGTTTAAACTTCATGTCGTATTTTCATATTGTATATTCTTTCCTTGATTTTTTAGTTATGAGGAGCTTCGTCTATTATTTTGCCCTGCTCACTCGATCATTTTAGGTATCCCTTTACGTCCGGTATATAATCGATGTGGTTTTGGGGATTATAGCATTGTTCATGTTGTTATTAAGGCGATCGTGTTTTACACTTTTTCTAGCCGTTGGGCTCTTGTTTGTAGTTATTTTCTTGTTGATTTGTTCATTGGCTTGCATTCCTCTTTTCTCGTATTTATCCTTGGGCTTAAAACATAACTTTATTGTCTTTTTTGGGGACTTCATTTAGCTTCGCTATCATTATGCTTTGTGCTACCCTTACACATCATATTTGCTATTTAGCTATATTTGGACACAAATTTCTGTTTATCATGTGTTTTCTTCCACCCATTTGGGTGATGCTCTTCTCCACCCCAGGGTGATGCTATCCCTCTTTTTCATGAATTGTTGATTTTTTCTCATTTCTAATCGCTCACATCAATTTGGGTGCTTGTAGTTTCTGCGGTTGCAGCTTCACCATTATGCACATTCGTGTTCTCCTTAATCATTAATGGGTGCCTTCTACATGTTCTCATTCTTTCGCACTCACGATTCGTTGGCACTCCTCTTCGTCTCACCCTCGCTCTGGCCGTCACTGACTTCGACACACTGGCGGTTTCGGTGGCATTTGGGCTTATAGTTTATGAGATTTCGCCTCATTTTTTTTTTTACGTTGTGCTCGAATTACCTTTAGTTTCCTTCTTGACCTTCCTTTTGCTCGGTGCTAGTATGTCTACATTCTCTTCTTCGCTCTCATCCCTCGTTTGCCACAGTTTGTTTCCTATTGGGGCCTTTATTCATAGCTTTTTGCATATGGTATTTGTCTTACGACATCACTACACATTTCTCCTATGCTACCCAGAACAGGACCTTGGCATTTTTCACTCTCCTCATTATGAACTTCTTTGCTTTAGACTTCTTGTTGTCAACCTCTTTTTTCTTATTGACATTCCTCATTTGGCTCATTACATTTGGTGTTTGTCTTGTATTGGTAAGCTTTGAGATGTTGCTTTTTAGGTTCACCTTACCACTCTTGATATTCATCTTCCTTTATCGGTTTATGGTTTGACCTCTTTTCCGAATATTGGCGGTCCAGGTGATGCGCATTCATATCATATGTGCATTGTACTGCGTTAGCGTGGTTTGTTTTTCATCGCCTTGTTGCGGGGTGCCGTCATCATGGCGGCGTGCTTTCTTTTCATTGTTTTTCTCTAATGTCCTTTCCTTTTCCAGGTCATTGAGCTGATGCAGATCCATAGCGGTAACCACGGCTCTTCTTTTTAAACCGTTTTCTCCCCACGGCTCGCTTCATGGGCTTTGGTTCTCTTCAACGTGTAGCTTCGGACTTTTCGGACCCTGGTTTCCTTTCTCCTCCCGCCACTCCAAAGCGAGACCAATTTGCCCATGGTCATCACGATTTCTTTGCTTCGCTTGCCTTCATTCGCATGCCCCATCACTATCCTTGACGCCTAATTTCTACGGTTCCTATCATCTCTTGATCCTCCGTCCGGCTCTCTTTTTCGCTCCTCTCCTTTCTCTCTGCGTCCTTTATCCTATCCGACTGCTCGGGGGTGGTGGCAGGAGTATCTTCTTGCTATCGGCTTCACCTGGCGGTTTTGCAACGACTAGGCTTATAGTTGAGGAAGTCCTTTGGTAGTCGGCGGTTTTGTGTCTCTCATGAGTCCTTCCCGAATTATATCACGAATTCCTGCTTCTATTCCTGAAACAACCGAGCAAGACAACTAAATTTCTGCAAATCTAATCAAGAGAAGACTATCTTCCATAGCCGGCCATACAAAAGCCTTCATCTGTAATCTATTCTATTCTAATTATTATTGTCGGTGACTCTGAAGCGAAGAATTCTAGTTGTTGGATTTACTTACCCGCCGATAATGTCATATAGCGTAGCGGAGGGAAAAATCAAGTAAGCAAGCAAGCTAGGCGGCTTCGACTAAAGGAAGAGAGCCCAGAAATGCATTCTTGGACTAGCTTTTTCTCATTCGGACAAGAGCTGGATGGATATGGCGAACGAATAGGCCGAAGCAGCAAAAGGAACCCGATCCAACAAGGCCTTTTTAGAAAAAACAGCATTCCATACCATACCCATTTTCATTCTGCACTTCCAAAAATCGCCTCTGCGCGCCTTCAAATCCGTGGCAAATTTTTAATCTTCAGAGCTCTTCAGATTGAGCTTCGTAAGACCATCAGATTGCCCTACAACACAAAAATTAATCCTATTTGACATGGATAAGATAGAACTAAGCTATTCCAATGAAAACAAAGAAAAAGATTGAAGAAATTAATCGCCAGAAAAAACCCATTAACAAACATTCCGGATTATCAATCGCCAGAAAAAACCCAGATTATCAATCGCTAGAAAAAACCCACATGCAAACTAAAACAGGAACTTTTGCTTCCAAAATTGTTAGATCCAATTACGTAGCATGCATTGAATATGCATTAAATGAGCTATATTTATGAATGGTGGATATCGTCGACCCAAAAATCCTCTTTGATTTTATTTTCCAATGGAAACCCTTCAGGGCTTCTAATCTGGAAACCCTTCAGGGTTTGTGGGAAAACCGGAAGGGTTTCCCATGAATAGAAATTTAACCCAAATTGGGAGGAGATAGTGTGGCGATGTTGAAACGTAAAAGCAAATTGTGGGAAGCAAAGGTCTAACACAAATTGAACAAAAATCATACACATGTTATATACATGGGAAAAAAGGTGCTTTTGAGATTGCTTTGTGTTCTTCAAACCATTAGCTATATGTTGTAGCCTTTTTTCTTCTTTTGATAAAATTTTTATTTTGCGGGGAATGCTCTTTTCCAAGAGTTAGTTTTAAGGAGACAAACATGTATGCATGCTACTTTCGACCTTTTTTTTTATACTGCCAAGCAACCAAGAATTACACATCATCGACAAAAGGACTTAAAGCACATGTGCTACATTCTAGGGTTGCGAATGTTGCAAATCTATAATTTATGATGTGACATCTTACTCTTAATGCATAACAATAGCATTTACAATGTGCAATAGTTTGAGCTATTTTAAAAAATTTCAACGGATTTCTCAATTTTCTAGTAATAAATAGATAATAAACTATGAGAATACTTCAAATGTGAATATGGGTTATTGTGAATGATGGCACTATGACGATCAATGTATGGCCTAGTTATTGCGATTGGCTAGACAATGGTGGATAATTTGAGTTTATGGAGACTCGAAGACATGGAGTAGTTGAGGAGTAGTTAATCCTTGTTGCTAGAATGTAACAATTCAAACAAGACAAACAAGGTGCTGTGCACGGAGGGTTGCCCTCCATGGCCGGAGGGTGAAGTGGCTTAAATCATAGTTCAAAGTTTTTGACAATCAATTCAAACCCATAACCCTGAACATTTGGAACAAAATCTTTTTATATTTGCTTAATATTCGATCACGTCACAGTAAAATTCCATTTGGAAGCCTTCTCTGGCTATATCTGTTCTGTCTATACATAAAGAACCCAGGGACTCATTTTCTGGCTATACAGATAGACATCGTAAATGCTTTTCTTACAAGTAACAACAAAGAACCTCAGCTCAAAACAAGTTGCTTCTTAGTGTCCGTTTCTACTCCATGGTACATTTTCTGTGGCTTGCAAAAAAAAATATGTTGAAAGCACCAGTGATAACATCATAAATACGCCTTGCATGCTAGGCTTTTGGGATCTCGTCAAGTATGTGAAGGCAACTTATGCTAAATGTTAAATATGAAAGACAACCTTGATCAACGCAGCTGGAAAATAAGTTGTTCCTTAATTGTTCCGTGGTAAAAATTCTGTGGTCTTGCAGAAAGGCTCGGTGCTTGCAGAAAGACTTGGTGGATTTAATTGAAAAGATAGCGCCCCATCTCCAGTTACTATTAAGGAGAAACAACCAATAAAGGTTCCTTCAGGTGAGTTTTTATACACTTAATAAATTATAGGATCCAACTAGGATGGAGTGTGAATCCTTATCTAGATCTGCTCATCTTGTGAAGTATATATTATATTCATATGTTTGATGAACCCTCCACATTGCTCATCTTGTGAAGTATATATTCATATGTTTGATGAACCCTCCACATTGATCCGATCCTTATCTGTAATGGAATGTTTGGAACTACATTTTTCACTACGTTATGAAGAATATAGTTTTTGATTGTTCCCATGCCCATTTTTCTGGATTTTCAAATGGCTTAGTCACTAATCCAGATCAGTTAATGGGACTCTATAGACATTCGCAATCTAATTGTTCACTGCAATACACCAAAAATGTATAGCTTAATCATCTTATTCGGGGGATTTGTGCCTTCATTTCTCTCTCTCTGCGAGGCGTTGCGGGGTCAAGATTCTGATTGGGTTGTGTTATGCCATAGTCTTTTCTTTTTGTCTGTTTTGGTTGCTACAAATGGGATGATCTTGAATAACCAGTTCCGCTTCTTGCAGATAAGGTTAAGCCAGCTCCCAATTCTAAGTTGAAAAGGGAAGCCCCACAAGTGGATGGCGGCACTATTCTTTGCTCGGACATTTACTTTTTCGTGAGCTTGGTGCGGCAACAAAAATTTTAAGCTGAATGCTTATTGGGAGAAGGTGGCTTTGGCCATGTTTATAGCGGTCGTTTAGAAGGCACGGGTCATTTTATTGTGGTCAAGTTGTAGCAGTAAAAGCGGCTTGACAAAAATGGTACGCAAGGCAAAAGAAATTTTTGGTGGAAGTTTTGATGTTGAGCTTCTTTGCATCATTCAAATTTGGTAAATCTGATTGGATATTGTGCGGATGGTGATCAAAGTCTTCTTGTTTATGAATTCATGCCATTAGGGTGCTTGGAGGATCATTTGCATGGTAAAATTTGTTGGCTTATATTTGAGCACATTCTTGTCTTGGACTCTTGGTGTCTTTTTACTAAGTTCTATTTTTCTAATGATCCACTTTGTGTTGTAGACCTTCCCTCTGAGGCGAGCCCTTGATTTGGAACACTTTCGCATGAAGATATTTCTTTGGTGCTTTGCAAAGAGGTCTTGAGTACTTGCACGCGATAAAGCAAATTCGCCGATCATATATAGAGATTTCAAATCATCCAACATTGAAACACAAAGCGAGAATCTATATCCTACTTAGGTAAGCATTTGTGAGTTAGGCGCAAGAGGAAAGTACACAATTCATGAAAATAGCACTAAAACTTATCAGCGCAATCAAAATTTCAAACCCGTCTTTCAAAATAGTGAACATTGAAACATATAATCGAGTGCCACTATAACTATGTTACAGCTGAAACATCCAAGGAACTATCTTAAGAATGAAACTTGAAATGCATTTTAAGAAGGGAACCATACCCAAGCAACTAATTGTGTTCCCCCGCTGGACGGTATCTATTGCTTTTCTGCCAGTGATCATTTCAAGTAATACAACCCCAAAAATGTATACATCAGATTTCAAAGTCAATTGACCAGTCATTGCATACTTTGGTGCACAACAGCCATATGTTCCCATGACCAGAATGATATCAGTAGATGTTAAATAGAATGAAGAACCTTGATCAACTTCAGCTAGAAAACGAGTTGTTTCTTAGCCCCCGTTTTTGCTCCATGGTATAAATTGTGTGGTCTTGCAGAAAAGCTTAGTGCTTGCAGAAAGGCTGGGTGGATTTAATTGAAAAACATCACTGAGAATGTTATGTGCATGTGCAAGGCAGCGCATGCTGGGCTCTTGGGCGAATGACATTTTGTGATGAGGTATATGAAGAAAACATATTGTAAAGTTGTCGATAGTATCTCACATAGTGGAAAAAGAAAGTTGCAAATATATATCAATGAAATTGTCAGCAAAAGGATTTTTTATAGCAAAGTTATGCATACAATGCTTTGCACACTTACATGGATTTCGCTGCTGAAGTTCTATTATCTAATGAAGAGAAAGAACCAGTAAGAGCTGGTATACGGTATACGTGATTAAATCTGTCCTAAGTGGCCCCTGTTTGTAGCAGTGGAATTACATGCAATGGCGAAATAGTTTCCAGGACTGGAATAAGTTGCAAGTGTGGCTCTGTAAGAGGCACTACAGAGTCTGTGCTGGAGTGTTCTTGCTCATGCTCTAGTATAGGTGCTTCATATTTTTGCAGTTGCTCCTGTTCTACAACACAGACAGGCATGCTAGTAATATACTTGTAAAGAAGTGTAAAGATGAAGCAAGGCGGGATGGGCTGACCCGGGGGCACAAGCTGCGGTCGGTGATCTTTGTAGAGTTGATCCCAATTGATCATGGGTTATGTTTGCCAGAGGAGCTTGAAGATCCATACTTTGAATGGCTTCATTGGCCTCAGGCGTCGATGTCATTTACTGAGGACGAACATGCATACATATCTAATTTAGATCCTTCATGCAGAAATACTCAGGAAAGAGCTTTCCATGATTAGGGAAGCATGCTTACGAATGCTTATTCTTTCAACAGTATTTTTACAAAGAGCTGCAGCTACATGGCTTTTCCTTTCTGATATAGGCTCAACGATGAGTCGTCAACTATATGGCATGGATGAGGAGGAGAGTGAATTGGAGACATTCTGCATGTTAGCTAAGTTAAAAGTGGACGAGGACCTCTTGCAATATGATGAGGATTGCACGGATATGGCAAAAAGCTTCGAGGAACATATTGTAGACGGATACAATTTGACATGGATTACGAGGAGCCATATATTATGCACGATAGCTTGACACCATGTTAGATCTCCGATGCAAAGATCTTTTCGCCATTATGCGGCTCGGGTATCATCGGCGCAAAGGAAAAAATACCTACGATATTGCAATACATCTCAAAGCGGCTCCAAAGGGGGCGTCGTTATTACCAAGATCAAACAACTTCTTTGGAAACACAAGTTCATAACAACTATCATTAAAGCGGCGGCCCGGTAGAATGCGCTATCACTTTCGAAAACCACACGCTGCTAAAACCCCCGAAACCCACGCTGCGAAACCCACACTTTTGCCCGCCCGGGCGATTCGCGATCCACCTCTCCTCTTTACAAACCTTGCAATTTTCGTATATCGTATCTATCAGAAAACTAGGAATGTGTTTAGGTTTTGTATAGCGATCTTGCTACTCTCAGTATTCTTCTAGACTCTGTTCATTCAATCATTTCTTGCGAGAGCTGATTTATAAAACAAGTAATCCGACCACACTGTCTTTTGCCATGACCGATCTATGCAGCATGATACCTGGTCGTTGTATCCAAGAAGCATTTTAAAAAATACTGGTTTAATCTTAACCGGCTTTCCATAATGAGCCTTGTTTTTGCGATTTCAAATTCCACAAGGGCTTTTGGTGCGTTTGAAGCATCGTTTATTTGGAGTGCAGTAGAGATGTAGGAAGATCCGGCACACCCACATTATCAGATGACCGCCAGTTTACAGGAAATAGGAGGTTTTGAGCAGTCACCAGCATATCCTAGGGATATTTAAGAATATACCTAGGATATGCCAAAAGCCCACATAAACAAGGGTTTGCCCCCCTAGGGGCAACCCAAAAAACAACTAGCTATACAATATAAAGCTAAATAAAATGGGGCATTGGGTATTAATGGCAGTAAAAGTTCTATGTAAATGATCTAAACCTTGGAAATCATGTAGCCTATGGGGATTATATGGAGGTTTTAGCAAGGGCACGAAAGACATCACTAGCTCCAAGAGACAAGATGCTAATTTGGAAGATAGAACAAAGATGTATATGTACCTTTGGTAATTAGTTTGAACTTAAGATGCTAAAATAAACTATAACATGTAATTGCACTGCTAAGAAACAAATGTGGAGTTAAGGTGAGACATGTAAATCTCCTGGCTGGATGGTAAGAGAATATATGCCAAAGATGGCCTAGAGAAGCTTATGAGCGCTTTTGGAATATGGCAATGACATGGTGTTGTTGTGGCCATAGATGTATTAGTAAGAAAATATTCTAACATATTTAATTGCATATGAGTATGTTGTGAAATGTCCACTCCTTATGAATAGAATAGGTTTCTTTAACTTCTAGGAAGACCAATAGGCCATGGGGCCCATACGATGGGTTAGTGCAACCATTACTACTAGGACGACAAAAAAAAAAACCTTGTATCGAAAGTTTTCCAAGGGAAAAACCTTTTGCAATAATGATCATACTAGACAGTCACTCAATTAAGTTGTGTAAAGAATATCATGGTGATTGTTGATGGCTCAGCAATTGAAGACATGCATCTAGTACCTCAAGTATGATATAATGCCAAGTCATGCACAAATGGTGGTCTAAGAAGCGGTGGAAGCGTGGAATGTAATGTATTATCAAAAGATGTAGTCGTAATCATCACAAAAGCAGGACATCTCTGAAGTGTGTGATTTTCATCTTCAATAATCTGTAACTGGTAGCATGCACATAATCTCGCATCTCATAGCAATTGTGGTCGCTCTCACTTACATGTCTCAATCCGTAGCTTATGGGCCATGTATGAATTGATCCAATAGATGGTTCTATTTATGCATGATAATGACCAGTTTTAACCTGGACCAAGGCATGCACATCCCATATTTTTTGAAAAAAGTGACCAACATTAACACTCAACAACTTCACACCAACTCTAGCAAACAATTGTCGTCCTCATGCATCCATAAATAACAAGCTATATATACATCTTAGCATTTTTTTACAATCTCTCAAATATAATGGGCATGCCATGGTGTGGCTTCAAGGTGCCTGCAGCTACTGCTGGATTGTGTATGTAACTTGGGGAGATGCGAAATTTGAATCTGGAGAGAATAATGGCCAGTAATATTTTAGCTTCCAGGACTGCAAATGCTTGGCCAATGCAGATTCGTGGCCCATCTGCAAAGGGTATGAAAGCCATCGGGTGCTTGCATGCATTTGCGACGCCATTAGCAAAACGATCTGGATTGAACTCGTTGGCATCAGCACCCCATAGGGATGGATCATGATGAAGCGCAACAATTGGGATAAAAACTCCAGCACCCTTTGGAACAAACAACTTTCCAAGGTCAATGTCTTTGGAAGCCCCCTTAGCAACGAATATGGCTGGAGGGTACAACCTTAGAGTTTCATTAATCACCATTGTCACCTGGAAAGGGAAACAATGCATGAGGTTAAAAACTACTAACCAACCATTGAAGAAAATGTGATGTAAAATTTAAGCACTAACTAGCTATTGAAGAAATTAGAGTGCATGAAGGAACTTACAATTTTCAGCTTGGTGATCATTTCGGCATTAAGAAGATTGCCCTTACAAATTTCTTGAACTTCTTTACGGGAAAGATCTTGCCAGAAAGGATGATTTGCTAAAAGCATTAAAGTCCAAGTTAACAAGGATGTAGTTGTCTCATGGCCAGCAAAGTAGAATGTCTTGCACTCTTCAATCAATTTTTCATCTCCAAATTTGCCATGACTCTTCTCACCAGCAGCAACTTCTGTTAGCATAAGACCTAGAAGATCGCGTCCAAATTCACCACAATTTGCCGAGTTTCTTCTTGCTGTAACTACTTCTTCAAGCACAGAGTTTAGCTGTTTTTTCAACCTCCATATTTCAAGATTGGTTGGAATGGGAATCAACCTGCAAGCAGTAAGAATGTCAGGAAAATTTAACAGGAGAACTGTACTTCTCAACATAGAGTTCGGGGCTGTTACCTAGCTGCAGGAAGCCAGTTTAATTTCTGGGCCTTACCAAAAAGCAGTCCTAGAGAACACAAAAGTTCAAAAACCTTCTTCCCTTTCTCATAGCTACTTCCAAAGGCTGTGTGAGAAATCACATCTGCAGTTACGCATTTGAGCTGCTCTAAAACCTCAATTTCTGCCTCTGAACCCTGTTCCTCAATAGCCTGCTCCCAATTTTCAACCATCTCCAAGGTGCACTCTGTCATCGTACCCACCATAGCCTAAGAAAAGGAAAAAAAATGGGAGTAAAAGGGATGATCCTCCAGAAGAATAACTTAGAAGCCAAATGAATAAGTAAAATCTCCAGAAATAATCCTCCAGAGGAATAGAAGAGAAATTAATACCTTAAGTTTCTCTGCATGAAAAGCTGGAGACAAAATTCGTCTTCTTTGTGCCCAGTCCTCACCCTCTGCTCCTAATATACCATTTCCAGTTAAAACATCAATAGCTTTCCGCTGAAGAGGCGTCCTGCCAAAATGACCAGCTTTCTTACAGAGCACTTCCCGAACCAAATCCGGGTCCTGTATAACCACCCTAGACTCATCACCCATCCATATTAGATAATTTTTTCCGTAGGTTTGGGGTAGGGTTCCAAAATCAGGCGGGAGGTGGGCGACAATATCATGGTGATTTCGTGGGAAATCCTGGTGGAGAGCTTTGCCCAATGCTTCTCATACTCTATTTCTGTTCCTTAAGCCATGCAACATGCTTTTGTAGGCGGTGTTCCACAAATAATGAGTCATGCACTTTATCATCAGAAATGTAAAAGTGAGTCTCTTTTATGATCTTCCTACCATTGTTGAGTCTATTCCCGACCTGCTCCAACCTTACGTTCTTTTTCTCTTCTTTGGGCGGTCTTCTTAAATGCGCACGGGAACAGGAATATCGGCACTTTTGTCATGCCTATATGTTATGTGAACAAGTATAGAAACTTGAGTGCGTATGCGGTCATTGGTTGGGGCTCATTACGGATCTTGATCTTTGTAATTTTCGCAAAGTCAATATGAGATACAATTGTATCTTCCGGAAATGATGACACACTGCTTGTTTTAAACCGATTGGCCTGCCAATGTGCTATGTAATTGTGTAGAACAAAATCTGATATTACCTTCTTCACTTCCTCTTGAAATTCTTTGGGACTTCTCTCATACGTACTAATCTCAAGATGGGTTTGTACCTCAAAGCCTTTCTTGGATCCCTGAATTCTCTGTCCTGGTCCACAGGTTGCTTTTCAAATGTCTTCCAAGTAACTAGTACTGAACCCGTGCCATCCATTTCCTGTGGACATTTTCTAATTCTATCCAACCCACATTTTTTACACGCCAACATCAAGCAGTTATGATCAAACCACTCCTCATCATCACCTTTCTTGCGGACCACTTGTCTCCATAAATCACCTTTGGTACACTTGATTGTATGCTCCTTGGCTGCACATACGGGCCGGGGCCACAAATCTCCACGATGGCGGTTGCAATTGTCATGAACTCCACCCGATTTTCTCAGGCTGTTCAATCCCTGCATGATGTATTCAAATTTCAAGTGGTAAATGCAACAGCATGTATGCCTCTCACGCATCCTCCTTACAAAACTCGGTTTCAACCTCTCAAAAGTCTGCAATGCAATTTTGATATGAGGATTCTCCTCTCTAAACCGAGGTAGAATTGCAAGCAGTGGAAATCGTGTGAATGCCAAATAAATGCTACATATAATGAACCCTACAATATAGGATGAATACTTACTTGGCTGACTTCAAGAAGGTGAATTGGATGTTCCATCTTTATTCCCTGTCTCGATACATACTTCCTCACGTCTTTCTTGTATGGAGAAACTCTTGTATTTTTCGTCCGAACTTGATATGACTTCTCTATTGTGATCTAACATGCTATCCATCCGCTTCCTCCTCCTGAACATTGACCAAGGTCCTTCCCCTTTGTTAGCTTGCACCCTTCTTTGAAAAGCATTTGAAATTGTTTTTACGGGGATCTTTGAGCAATCTGGCCATACGCTTGATTCAATGGCTTGACACCATTTGTACCTGCTGCTGCCATTATCAGGGTGGACTTCCTTGCACGAAGCATGTCATGATTCCTCTCAAACTTATGTTCTTGCATTGTTTCCTTCAAATTCTTCACCATTTGCTCGGCCATAGTAACCTGCTTAGATTTCTTTATAGAAGAAATTGGTAAATCCCTTGCCCTCCAAAGAAGACTGTCAATGATGCGGCCTTTGTCATTGTCATCAACATTTGTACTAATTTGGTTGAATACTTCATAAATTTCTCCTGAAATTTCTCTTATTCTGCGGTCACTCAGTCTCAATTTCTTATTCTTCTTTGAAGGCGAATCTTTAGAAGGGGAATTCTTCTTCATTGCTACCTTCTTTGCATACAATCTCTGCCTCTGATCTCTCTTCCTTGCTTTGCATCAATGGCTCACGTAAATTGAACGGGGAGAGGAATTGGGTTTCATCTATCCCGGATTTCTGTGTGTTGCAAAATTGGTGAGGGCAAATTGTTGAATTTCGGTTCAGGCAATTCTTGGAAACAATTAGTCCCTCCATTTTGCTTGAATTCAAGATGGGTTAGCCCGCCATCCAGGAATATGGCGGGCTACAGGCATTCATGTTTCCGGCACCAAACATGTTCATGATTCTCTCAGTCTGTCATTTGACGGGCGCGCACCCTACATGTCAATACTTCAATCACGCACGTCGTGTTTAAAACACACCGATTTTAAGCACTTGTAAGCGGCGTCCGGACGGTGATTTCTGCTACCCAGTACCGATTTTGCACCCAGCAACTTGACGAGCCGTCAGCCATAAAGTTGAAGGGCAGTGACGGCCGGAGAAGGCCACCAGTCAGGAAAGTTTTTGGGCGCGAACTTTCTGCAGCAGTGCTGAATCCATGATGAATCAGTGATTAATTCTCCTCGGGTTGCTGAAATTAATGATTTCTGAAATCGTCCGACCCATCAGTGCAGTATCTTCAATGAATTTGGAAATAATTCATGTTTTGAGTTTACAAAACTCGTTTTTGATCTGAATTCAGCGACTTGAAGCATGGCGACCAAAACCAATTCCGCGAGGTACAAGCTCCCCTTGCATTTCTAAATTTTTTTAAGGGACCAAACTAAGAACTTCGGTTTTGCGGGAGTTACTTTTGCAAGAACACCCATTGAGTTTGCAAAGAATCGGAAAACTTTCGATGGAGGGAAAGAATCCAAGAAGTATCAAATGGGCGGATGTTCCAAGTGCTGATTTTTGCAGGTCAGGGAAAACCTATGCCCAAAACCGCAAGATACCTATCAAGTTAATCAGCCCCAGTTCAAGACGGCACTCTACGATTTGATAGAGAGAGTTTATCGAAACCGCTTCAAATAATGAATTGAGAACCCTTTTTGCAAGGGCTTTTGCACGGTCACATCTTGCAAAGGCATTGCGAGAATCGACGAGTTTAAGGTTAATTGGGCAAGTCTTGCGGCGGATGCTTACGAGGATTGGCCAAGCTCGGTGAACAAAGAACATGTGAATGCTTTGAGAAGAACACCCCGCACCTTCTTTGAATCACATCAGGTCACTTTCCCATATGTATGAGGACGGCAAGAAGGAATTGGTGCGAAACAGGCCGACTGTTGAGAATGGAAGGTTCCATCGGCAACTCAATGCAAACTTCAAGGATCTAGAAGGCGAGATAAAGGAGAAGAGGCGGATGTGGATGGATTTGCGGTACTTTCGATCCTCATGAGGAAGATGGAATACAAGAGTTGCAAAGGGATGAGCAAGCTCTCAAGCTTTTCTAGACAAGCGGATGTCGAAGGTGAACACTTCAGGGTTTGCGACAACTAAAGAAAGAAATTTCTATTCTCAATTCGATATTGAAAATTATGAAACTAACATGAAGTTCTGGCATGCCAAGTGCAAGCATGTGGCTCACTTGCATCAAAATGAGAAATCCAAGAAGAATCTCCCAAAACTGGGAATGGGAACTTATAATTTCCCAATGTCCAAAGGGGCAACCACATGTGAGGGTTGTGGCCTACGTTTTCGAGAGGAATATGAATTGCATGTTAAGCTTAATTCATGTGGTCATATTTACCATGTAATATGTTTGTTGTTGTCTTTGGAAGGCATGCATTGCATTGCATTTGCATTTGTGATGTTGAGGTTCCTCCAAGTATTCTTGATGAACTTGGTTTCAAGGAACTCAAGCCACCAGGTTCAGATGAAGAAGAATCAAGTGAAGAAACAGAAACAGAAGAAGTAGAAAAAACCAGTAGAAGGAAAAAAACCAGCAGAAGAAGTAGAAAAAACCAGCAAGACTGGAAAAAAGCAGAAGGAGGTGACACCCAAGAAGAGATTCAGAGAAGAAACTAGCTCGAGCACCTCTATGTATAATGATCCATCAAGTTCAGATTTTCAGCCTGTCAGAGTGGCAAAGAAAAGAATAACAAGGAGTGCCACTAAGTCTGGTGGTCAAAAACCCATAGATCTAGGTACTTATTCAGTATTTTCTCAAGTTAGTTAAAGCTTGCTTGAAGTTTGTTTATTTCTTGCAGATCCAATTGATGTGGACAAGGTTAGTCCAATGAAGTTTTCTCACTTAGCTCGTGAAGATAGTCCTCAGATAGGCAGTAAAGCAGCAGGTAAAAAAATTAACAATTACAGGTATTTGAGTACAATTACTTAAGATTGTTTTTGCTGCAGACATTACCAGTGATGGTGTTGTAGATGAACTTGTCCAGCACTATTTTGCAGTGCATGATTTGTCTCCAAAAATGAAAGGTAAACAACATTTCAACATATGTATCATTTACTCATGTGCATTTGACTCACATCAGCTTTGTAAATGCAGAAAAAATTTCAAAAGTGGTTGGACAGGATGGTGCTGTGGAAACTGATGCTTCAAAGGAGGGCTTATCTGAAATGCACACTCCAGTTAAAAAAGGTAAGCACTTTTTCAGCATATGTGTTCAATAGTTTTATTTTAGACTGACCTAACTTGTATTATGCAGATCCTCCAGTTCCAGTTGCAGTTGTTCAGCAAATGCCAATTACCTTGAGCACTTGTAAGTGTTATCTTGCAAATTTGGTTTGCACAAATAAATTTCGTAACATTGACTTGTTTTGTTTGCAGGTCGAGAGTTGAGCACAGTGGTGATCTCACCAGCACGTGAGATATTCTCTCCAAAGACAGGAAAGTCTTTGGTGTCTCCACAAAGCGAACTGACCCCATGGAAGATGATGTTACCATGGAGAAGTGGTTGGAGAAGAAGATGCATAAGAAGTTGCAGCTGTAATCCTCATGTTGGCAATACTGCTTTAATCTCCATGTTGACAATACTGCTTTTACTGCACCAATTTTTCCCTTAGGTGCAGTAAGTTTTTGAAATATTTTGTGTAACACTTATATGAAATGACAGAGTTTCTCTTGAATCAAATGATATGTTTGCTTGATATTTTGCACTTTTGTTATGAATATCTTATGTATGAAAGTTAGAAGTATAATTCATACAAATTTCAATGCAAACACACTTCAAATTCATTTTCAATTCACACACAATTCAAAGACATTTCCAATTCAATTGACAATCAAATTCAATTCAAACTAAATTCAAACACAATTCCAATTCATTACAATGAATTGGTTAGAATTTCATTACAAATCAATGACCATACAATACAATGGTTAAAATTTCAATACAATGGTTTGTAACAATGGTTACAATCATAGAATGGTATACAATGTACAATTTAAAAGAATTAGGTTGTTCTCTTCTTTTTCCCCGAGTTTCTTGTTCTTTTTGTTAAATTCAGCTCACTTGATGCAGGTTCATCTGAGTTTTGAGCTATCAATGCACTGTTTTGTGGCAAGCTGTCCAATATTTGGTTATGTGTATCTTCTGGCAGATCAAAACAGTTACCACTAATCTTGGTCAACTCAAAACAAACAGAAGTAACCAAATGACTATAAACATTACACTCTGGTTCATTTACCAGTAACTCATATCTGCTGCCCCCTAAGAACTTGTAGAATAAACCAGTGACAACTACCTCATTTCTGGCAAACTTTTGGCCCCATGGATCTTTGAATGCCTTCTCCACCACATGTTTCACCTTTGTGCACTTCAGCACATAGAAGTCCACATTCTCCTTGTTGTCCGCTCAGAACTCTGAGAAAAATTATCTCCAACTGCAAGAATATCAGACTTCCATTGAGGATCACCTTCAAAAACAGGGCCATCCACAACATCTTCCACATAATCAGCACCTGGTCTTAGCTCAGAGTATTGCCATGTGCCTATTCTACCTTTGTTAGGGCACTTGGCATGTTTGCCTAACCAACAATTATGACAGAAACAACTGTAATCCATATGAGCAACTTGTGTAGGATCTGTAGCTTGAATTGGCCTGATGGAATGGAACTTGCTTGAACCAGAAAGTGTAGCACAATCATACCTTTCTGACCTATCAACCTCGTCTACTCCAATTTCCCAGAAAAACCTGTTTAGGAAAGAAACCAGTATTTCAACACACAATAACATTCAACAAAGCAGTATTTCAGCACACACTACTATGATTAAAAAGCGATATTTCAAAGATACCTGAACCTGTCTTTGCCCTCGATTGTGGAGTTGTCCCTGAAATGCTTGACCAGAAAAACTACTGCATCATGTGCATTTCTGAGTGGTACTGATCCTCTTTTCAACATCTCATGTGTAAGAGCTCGTTTAATGACAGCTCCAGCACCATCATGTTCACCTGTTCTATTATTAGTCAGCAAAAAAAAAAAAAAAAAAACAAATTAAAACTATAAATCCATTGACAAAGAATGTAGTTACCTTTGCCATGATAGGAGGCAAAGTAATTCCAATTTATTGGAATGCCATTGGTATGGTAGTTCCTACCAAGGAAATAAAAGTTCCTTGCTCCTTTGAACTGAGATGAGCAACCATCAGATCACATGATGTGTCATTATACTTTCTTTATCGCCTGTTTGTCAGAAATACATGATGCTTGTTCAAACAATACTGCACAAACAAGGTATCATGGTCCCTGTCATCTGATATGTAGAAATGAGTCTCTTTTATAATTCTTCTCTCATTTTCATCCAAACTTGGATCATCTGACAATGTTGCATACGTATGTAATATGCACTAAAATTGTGCATTGATCACTCTTCCGGTGTAGACTCAGTATCTCTTCTTTGAATCTTAAAAGTATAATTCTCAAAGAAAATCTATGACGCGAAACTATGGTGTCCTTTGGAAATGTTGCCAAACACTCCCTGAATTGTTTGGCCTGCCATCTTCCTTCATAATTATGTGGTATAAACTCTTTTAAGACACTCTTGGCTTCCTGGATAATCTCTACAGCAGTTGTGCACTTGTAAACCAGTTTGGTAACTGGTTTAGTGCATCAGGCACAGGTTCTCCAATGGGTTCAAGTACCTGCAATGGTAATGACAGATCAATGTGATATAACTTGGGATAAAATAAAGCTGAATTCTAACCTTGTCATAGGTCTTCCATTCAATGTTGTGTCCTGGAATGTATTTCAATTCATTTGGGCAGGTTGGTAACTTGGCAGGTCCACAATTCTTGCACTTGAGAGTCAAACAGTCATGTGCATGCCATTCCTCTGTTTCATCATCCCTTGGACAAACCAGTGATCTCCAAAGCTCACTGGTAGAAGAGTATGTACATTTATTTGCCATGCAAGTTGGCCCAGGGCCACAAACCACACAAGTGCACTTGCAGCTAGCTCCATGTAATTTCTCATCATGCCTAACCTTATTTATTGCTTGCCTAATGAAATATGTTTTCATGTGATACACACAACAGCAAGTTTCTCTATCCCTAACCTTCCTTACATATGGTGGTTTTAGAGCATGAAACATCGAAAAAGACAAGTCAAACTTGGGATATTCAGCAGTAAAACGTTTATAGAAAGTAACCTGCAAGTGCAAATTCACAAGTTATAAAAAGAATTTAAAAGGCCAACAAAAATCAATATATAGAAACACTTACTTGAGTTTCCTCTAGAAAATGCAAGGGATGCATTATGTTCACTCCTTTGCCTAGTCTGATCTTCACCACATGTTTTTTGCAAGGTGATACTCTGGTGTTATTCCTCCAAAAGTCAACCACAAGTTTCCTCTGATCATAAGAAAGCTTGTCACTTCGAGTGCTTTTCTTGAACATTGACCATGGTCCTTCCCCATGTTCAGCAGCAAGTCTTCTCTTAACAGCAACAGAGACAATTCTTCTATTCAGGTTTAGTTGCTTTGCAAAGACCCTTCTATTTGTGTCAGCATTGACAGAGTAAGCCATGGCAACATTTCTTGCTCTCCATGCATCTGTATCCTTTGCATATTTGTGGGCTGCAAATGAATCCTTCAAGTTGTCCACTATAGCTTTCATTGTTTTGAATTCTTTGGTGGTTTGAACACCTAGACCAGGCAACCATTTGGCTGCACCCCTTAGAATATCTTCCCTATCTTTTTCACTAGCATTCCTACAAATATTATTAACAAGTTTGCCAATATTCTTTGACAATCTTTTTTTTTTTTTTTTTTTTTTTTTGTGCTGAAATCACCATTCAAATTTTGGCTTGTTCATCACCAAAAGCCTCCCTTTCTCTCTCTTTGTCTTTTTTTTCTTCTTTGTTCAGCTCTCTTCTTCCTAAAAGAAACTAAAGAAGCTAACAAAAGTTAATTTGTAAAGGATTCATAAAAAACAACTGGAGATACAACTTGACATACCTTCAATATCCATTGGAGCTTGTGTCTCATTTCTCTGCTACAAAAGAGGATAACCCCAAGAATGAAGCAGACATGGCCAAATTCGAAGCCCTTTGTCAAAATTATGTAGAAGAAACCAGAAGGGCCATTCTCGTTGAAGCAGATTCTGCAAATGCCGTCAAAGAGGTTGCAGAAGAAGTAGAAGCCAAATCTGGCTTTGAAGGGGTCGGCCCTTTGCAAATTGCAATTGATGGCCTGGAGAATACCCTAGAAGACCAAATTGAGGTCGATTCATTGCTGCTTCAGATGGAGCTAAGTAGAGCCCTCAATCAGAAACCTTCAAAGAATCAATTAATGTAGAAGGAGCCGTAATGGAAGGGGCCGTTATGGCAGAAGAATTAAGAGGCAAATCTGCCTATGACAGGGTCAGAATTGCAGCACAGGTCAATTTTGTTGGGCTCTCAAAGAACCCACGCTCTTTCGGAGCACAGAATATACAGTTCCCTGGACCTGGAACTTATGTGACATTTGCATTGCAGAATGTCCCTGGACCTCCCAATATGCAATCCTTTGCAGGGCCTCCGGCACAATCATTAATGATGTCAGAGATGCTCATGCGCAAGACCGTGGTGCTCAGCTATCTGATGTTAGTAATGAAAATACTCTGACGAATCTTCTAGACATCCTGCCCAGGCTGATCTTGATGGAGATATCCCAGGGTCCTTTGCTGCTGTTGATGAGGCCGGAGATGGTGACGGCCATGCACCTACTAAGGAGCAATTGCAGCAATTCAGTGGAGATGGTGGCAAGCCGGTTGGAGATGGCCAGAAGGATGTCATTGCCCTGCCAGTACCCGCCAGTGAGAAGGATGCCCTTGGAAATTTGGGGCCAAATTTGGAGTCTAAGATCAGGAATAGGGCATTGACCAACGCTCTTGGTAACTTTGGCATCAAAGACGCCTACACCGGTGCTCTTCTTAAGTTCGGTTATGAACTGGAAAACGTCATTGAACAGGAAAAAGATACTGCATAATGGTGGCTTGGGAAGATTAGCATCATGTTTTCTTGACTCTATGGCCACTCTGAACCTGTCTGATAGGGTCAAGAAACAAGATCCAGGGCCATTCATTGAAGTGGCCCATATTTTGCAGATGGGAACCAGTCTGTACTCCTTTGATGCAGAAACCGAAATGCTCCAACACATAATCAAGCCTGATGTTGTAAATTTAATGATGCAAATGAATTTGAGGTTCGAAGGAGATTGCACAGTCGAGTATAAGGCAGAGGATGGTGTTCTGCCAATGGCGCAAAACAATTCTGCCTATGAAGTCTTCAAGGAAGAAGAGCTTGTAGAAGAAGCCAAAATAATCGATGGAAATGGGGCCCCAAGACTTGAGACTGGACAGTATGCTGCTAGAGTCAAACTTGGAGCAGTTAGAGAAGCCACAGACGAAAATCAGGTGCAAATGCTACATATTCCAGAAGCTAGAGATGTTGCATATGACCCACGAATTTTTGAGACATTTGAACATCTGGACATTCAAGCATATGCCAAGGCAAATCCTTACCCAAGAAGATATAGAAATCTCTGACAAGGTCGTTGTAAATAAGCCCAAGAATCAGGCCACTAGCTCTAGCTCAAAACAAATACCTTCTATACAAGTGGCAGCAGAAGAAAATATCAAGGCTGATGGTACGGTGCATAGAATTGGGGCAGAAAATTCAAAAGAGGTCCGAATTTACAAATTGGAAGGTGATTCAGGATGTCCAGCTTATAGGCGTACCCAAATTGGGTACTAAATTTCAGATGTCAGAGGGATGGAATGGAGATATTGCTGGGGCTTACCTTAAAGAACAGCTCATTGAAGATAGCAAGAAGGATATTGCTGCCCAACTAGATAGGAAAATTCGTGAAGAAGAATGGATTTCCAAGAAGGGAGGGCCCAAAACTCAGAATGTAGATCATGATAAAGATGCAGAAACCAATTTCAAAGGTACTCATTTGAGTTCTAATGGCATTATCTTTAGCTGGCTAAGGGAGGGAATGATGGATATAAGTAGCCTAAAGAGCGCTACCAGAATAGAAATGCTTAAGAATGTGAAAGAAGAGATGACTGATTTAGCATGTCGAAGAGAGAGGGCAGATCTTTGGGATATGTGTTACAAATTTGCAGATGATCCAGACATGATGCAATCAATCTTGGAAGCCAGTAATATGAATTTGATGTTCACAGAAGTTGTAAATGTTTTTGATAAAATTCTGCAAGCTGAAACTGGAGAATTTGAAAGGAGAAATTCATACATGAAGAGAAAACTTCCTGATACATATTCCAAGAACAAGAACATTCAGAAAAATATTAGAAAATGCAGAAAACGCCAGAGATGGCTAACTTATCAACCTGGCCATGATGATTTTGGTTTATTCAGAGGTGTAGGTTTGAGGGAGGGTGTTGAATATTTGCAACCCTCCACCTCATCATATAGGCTACATCATCATATGACATGGCAATCGACATAAGGAGTCGTGTCCATTCATGTAGAGTCGCATCTGTCTTTATATATCAAGCTAGCTGTGGAGCTTGTCCCACCAATTTTTCCTTTGTTCAATACTATATTGCATTGTAGTTATCTCTGATCATTCCTAAACTTCACATTATTGCATTTGTTTTCTTTTGCTTATAAGCGTTGGGCTGACTCCAAGGGCCAACTCCAAGGCAAGAATCATCATCATGAATATGGTTGCAGGTCATGGCTATGGCTTGCGCCTTCATGTAGCCATCTATGCTGAAAAGTCGCTCCTAAGACGACAGAAAGGGTCTTTGTGAAGAAAAAAATCCTAAAGCAAATGTATAGACGTCTGGGTCCGGATTTGCTGCAAAAAGTCATGGTGGAGGGTAAGAATCAAAGACAAGCTCCAGATTTCATAATGAAGAATTTTGCCCCCTCTGTTATATGGAGAAACTGGCTATGACAATTCTGGGCTGTGTAATTCGTTTAAAAGCATAAGAAAAGGCATTTCGTTGCTTAGAGAGAGAGATCGCTCACTAAAATGTTGCATTTGGGCAAGGTATTATTAATATGTAGTTCTATAATATAGCTTGTTTTTTTAAGCCTAAAAGATATACTTACTAATTGGTGGCAAAGAGCTTGAAAAATATTTATTTATAACCTTGCATTAATAGGCAATGTTGAAACGATGGTTCAAGAATGCTAACCGATTTGGGTTGGCCTCCCACTTGGAAACCCTTCCAGGGTTTTAATGGAAACCCTTACGGCTTTCCATGGAAACCTTGATACATTTTTTTAATGGAAACCCTTGACTTCGAGTTTAATGGAAACCCTTCCGGTTTTCAATAAAACCGGAAGGGTTTCCATGGAAACCTCTTCCATATTTTTCAGGTAATTTGAAAACCGGAAGGGTTTCCACTAAAAACCCGGTTGTTAAATTGGTTTCCATATTGTATAGAAGAATTTTGGGCAAGGGTTTCCATTAAAGTTCCCGGAAGGGTTTTTTCCACAAAATTACTTTTTTTTCAAAATATTTACACCGTGAGCCTTTATGGCTCACGCGAAACCCTTCCATGGAAACCCTTCCGGCCCGGAAACCCTTCGGTTTTAATTGGAAATGGAAACCCTGAAAGTGGTTTCCATAAAAACCCTTCCGAGAATTTGAAAACCCTGCACGTTTCCACTGGAAGGTTTTCATATTGGAAAGCCGGAAGGGTTTTTTCATCAAAATTTTTTTTTTCAAAAACCCGAATCCTCTTCTTTTCATCATTTCGGGAATTTTTCATCTTAGCTTTTTCATCTTTCACTTTTTCAACCCTAATCCTCTTCTTTTCATCTTTGGAGTTTGGAGTGTTTTTTGTGCTTTTTGTGCTTTCACTGAGTTTATTTTTTGTTTTTAAGTTTCGATCCTGGTAAAGAATCGGTTGATCGGAACTTGTTTCTATAGATCCCAAAATGGTATTGCGGATGCTCTGTTTTTGTATTATGCTTGGATTTTGCATGGCAAAGCTTGTTCCAGAAGCGCCCCTAATTTTGTCGTATCACAACGGCCCAGCCTGCATCACCGTTTCTATCAAAAATGCGCCTCTGGAATCAGGCTATCATAGATTGAGAATTTTTCTAGCATAAAGCAAAAATTTCTGATTTATTCTACTTGCATCTATATCCCATCGATCCGAGCCATCGGATCGCCATTCTGGGAAGGGACGAGCGCCTATATTAGACCATTTTCATTTTGGCTCGGTTATCGGCGTCTTCTCATAGCAGCTCTTCTTCTCCTCTCGTGGCTTCCCTCCCTTCCCGCCCTGCTGATGGTGGCGCATGAGTCTTTTTCATTTGTATTTTTTGTTGTTCATGCCTCTTTGTTGTTCTCCACCTGTGAGTGTTGCTATTCTTATATTTCTGTTCCATCGCCCTGCTATTCTTATGTTTATGTTCCATTGCCCTCTTGTTGTGTTGTTCTCCACCTGCAGGTGCTATTTATTTCCACCTCGAGGGTGATGCATATTTTTACATAATGGTTCTCCACCCGCTGGGTGATGCTTTATGCTGTTTATTTCCACCTCGAGGGTGATGCATGTTTTTACATAATGGTTCTCCACCTGCTGGGTGATGCTTTTTCCACCCTATGGGTGATGCTATCTTTTTCTGTTATGTTCTTTTTTCCTCTGTTTTCATTTTCGGACCTTCTTGGTGCAGCTTGTGCTGTTTGTTTTCTCTGACCATTTACGGGTGTTCTTTTTGGGAGTTTTTTGGTATTGCTTGCAGGATTCCGCCGTTTTCCGCCATCTGCTGGGGTTCTGCTCTAATACTGTTCGCCATCACCCCTCTCCTTCGGTTCTCCATAGACACATTCGGGGGAGGTTTTCGCCGTTTGCTGGGGTCGTGCTCTATTTTGCGTTCGCCATCAACTCGTTTCTCTCCGTTCTCCAGGCAACACATTCAAGGTTGTTGGCGACCATTTCTCATTAGGGTTTTCCTCGAAAACCCGAAAGGGCGGGGTTTTTTATCCCGATGAAAAGTTGTCGCCATTACCCTTTTATTTTGCCTTGGCAAATTTCTTTTTAGGGGGTAGTCCGATATTGTTCCTATGGTCGGCTATCCCCTCTCTCTCCCCCTAGTTTTCCACACATTGTATACTGCTGCTATGATGAATGACAAGCCTATCTACCGATAGGCTTGTCACTCATGCATTAGATACATGCATTTTATGTGTTCTTTTCTTCTATTGGTTCTTTATGGGCTTTAGGTTGGTGGACCGATATCTCTGCCACTTTTTCATCACGTGGTAGCTTACTCAATTTTATCTAGATACATGAATGTGGGTATTTTCCATTTCTATAGGGGGATTGGTTATTTATCATGAATCGACTCTTTTGGACTGTGTACATATGTCCCTGATAGAAACAATGTAGAGCCAATGTAGAGACAATGTAGAGATAATGTCGATATCCCTTAGTGATCTTATGACCCTCGTTGCTAGGGGCTACCGAGTCCTATTTGGCACCTTGTCGTTTGGGGTTGTGTTCTTGCAATTGTTCTTTTCAGTTTTCGGTTTTCTGGCCTTAGTATTACACGTCATTTGTATTTGTGCTATTTAGCTTTTTCTGGATTGTTCTTTTCTTCTATTGGTTCTTTATGGGCTTTAGGTTGGTGGACCGATATCTCTGCCACTTTTTCATCACGTGGTGGCTTACTCAATTTTATCTAGATACATGAATGTGGGTATTTTCCATTTCTATAGGGGGATTGGTTATTTATCATGAATCGACTCTTTTAGACTGTGTACATATGTCCCTGATAGAAACAATGTAGAGCCAATGTAGAGACAATGTAGAGATAATGTCGATATCCCTTAGTGATCTTATGACCCTCGTTGCTAGGGGCTACCGAGTCCTATTTGGCACCTTGTCGTTTGGCGTTGTGTTCTTGCAATTGTTCTTTTCAGTTTTCGGTTTTTTGGCCTTAGTATTACACGTCATTTGTATTTGTGCTATTTAGCTTTTTCTGGATACGTCGCATGTTGCGTTTGGCACTTCCTTATACTCATTCAACCTTTCACCTTCTTCTCTTTGCCATGTTTTTTTGCACTTTGTCATGTTTTTGCATTTGCAAGCTCTTTTGCACCATATTTATCCTTTGACGTCTATTCACCTCATGAATTCCACTCTCACCTTAGCACTCTTGATATTCATCTTCCTTTATCTGGTTTATGGTTTGACCTCTTTTAAGTCCTATTTGGCACCTTGTCGTTTGGCGTTGTGTTTTTGCCATTGTTCTTTTCAGTTTTTGGTTTTCTGGCCTTAGTATTACACGACATTTGTATTTGTGCTATTTAGTTTTTTTGGCTACGCCGCATGTTGCGTTTGGCACTTCCTTATACTCATTCAACCTTTCACGTTCTTCTCTTTGCCATGTTTTTTGCACTTTGTCATGTTTTTGCATTTGCGAGCTCTTTTGCACCATATTTATCCTTTGAAGCCTATTCACCTCATTGGTTTAAACTTCATGTCGTATTTTCATATTGTATATTCTTTCCTTGATTTTTTAGTTATGAGGAGCTTCGTCTATTATTTTGCCCTGCTCACTCGATCATTTTTCGTATCCTGCTTTCTGTCGGTATATAATCTGATGTGGTTTTGGGGATTATAGCATTGTTCATGTTGTTATTAAGGCGATCGTGTTTTACACTTTTTCTAGCCGTTGGGCTCTTGTTTGTAGTTATTTTCTTGTTGATTTGTTCATTGGCTTGCATTCCTCTTTTCTCGTATTTATCCTTGGGCTTAAAACATAACTTTATTGTCTTTTTTGGGGGACTTCATTTGTAGCTCGCTATCATTATGCACTGTGCTACCCTTACACATCATATTTGCTATTTAGCTATATTTGGACACAAATTTCTGTTTATCATGTGTTTTCTTCCACCCGCTGGGTGATGCTCTTCTCCACCCCCCGGGTGATGCTATCCCCTCTTTTTTCATGAATTGTTGATTTTTTCTCATTTCTAATCGCTCACATCAATTTGGGTGCTTGTAGTTTTGCAGTTTGCCGCTTCACCATTATGCACATTCGTGTTCTCCTTAATCATTAATGGGTGCCTTCTACATGTTCTCATTCTTCTCGCACTCACGGTCGTTGGCACTCCTCTTCGTCTCACCCTCGCTCACACGCTTTCGTCACTGACTTCGACACTGGGCGGTTTCAGCGGTGCATTTGGGCTTATAGTTTATGAAGTTACGCCTCATTTTTTCTTTTACGTTGTGCTCCGAATTACCTTTAGTTTCCTTCTTGACCTTCCTTTTGCTCGGTGCTAGTATGTCTACATTCTCTTCTTCGCTCTCATCCCTCGTTTGCCACAGTTTGTTTCCTATTGGGGCCTTTATTCATGGCTTTTTGCATATGGTATTTGTCTTGACATCACTACACATTTCTCCTATGCTACCACAGACGGACCTTGGCATTTTCACTCTCCTCATTATGAACTTCTTTGCTTTAGACTTCTTGTTGTCAACCTCTTTTTCTTATTGACATTCCTCGGTGGCTCATTACGTTGGTGTTTGTCTTGTATTGGTAAGCTTTGAGATGTTGCTTTTTAGGTTCACCTTACCACTCTTGATATTCATCTTCCTTTATCGGTTTATGGTTTGACCTCTTTTCGAATATTGATGATCCGTGATGCATTCATATCATATGCATTATGCTGGCGTTAGCGTGGTTTGTTTTTCATCGCCTTATTTGCGGGGTGCCGTCATCATGGCGGCGTGCTTTTTTTTTCATTGTTTTTTCTCTAATGTCCTTTCCTTTTTCAGGTCATTGGTGATGCCAAATCCATAGCGGGCGCGGCTCTTCTTTTTTTAAACCGTTTTCTCCCCACGGCTCGCTCGTATTTCTTTGGTTCTCTTCAACGTGTAGCTTCGGACTTTTCGGACCACTGGTTTTCCTTTCTCCTCTGCCCTCCAAAGCGAGACCAATTTGCCCATGGTCATCGATTTCTTTAGCTTCGCTTGCCTTCATTCGCATGCCCCATCACTATCCTTGAGCCTAATTTCTACGGTTCCTATCATCTCTTGATCCTCCGTCCGTGACCTCTTTTCGCTCCTCTCCTTTCTCTCTGCGTCCTTTATCCTATCCATTTGCTTTTCGGGGTGGTGGCAGGAGTATCTTCTTGCTATCGGCTTCACCTGGCGGTTTTGCAACGACTAGGCTTATAGTTGAGGAAGTCCTTTGGTAGTCGGCCGGTTTTGTGTCTCTCGCGAGTCCCTTCCCAGAATTATATCACGAATTCCTGCTTCTATTCCTGAAACAACCGAGCAAGACAACTAAATTTCTGCAAATCTAATCAAGAGAAGACTATCTTCCATAGCCGGCCATACAAAAGCCTTCATCTGTAATCTATTCTATTCTAATTATTATTGTCAGCAGCTACGAAACGAAGAATTCTAGTTGTTGGATTTACTTACCTGCCGATAATGTCATAGCAACGTAACAGAGGGAAAAATCAAGTAAGCAAGCAAGCTAGACGCTTCACCAGCTAAAGGAAGAGAGCCCAGAAATGCATTCTTGGACTAGCTTTTTCTCATTCGGACAAGAGCTGGATGGATATGGCGAACGAATAGGCCGAAGCAGCAAAAGGAACCCGATCCAACAAGGCCTTTTTAGAAAAAACAGCATTCCATACCATACCCATTTTCATTCTGCACTTCCAAAAATCGCCTCTGCGCGCCTTCAAATCCGTGGCAAATTTTTAATCTTCAGAGCTCTTCAGATTGAGCTTCGTAAGACCATCAGATTGCCCTACAACACAAAAATTAATCCTATTTGACATGGATAAGATAGAACTAAGCTATTCCAATGAAAACAAAGAAAAAGATTGAAGAAATTAATCGCCAGAAAAAACCCATTAACAAACATTCCGGATTATCAATCGCCAGAAAAAACCCAGATTATCAATCGCTAGAAAAAACCCACATGCAAACTAAAACAGGAACTTTTGCTTCCAAAAATTGTTCGTCCAATTCTGTAGCATGCATTGAATATGCATTAAATGAGCTATATTTATGAATGGTGGATATCGTCGACCCAAAAATCCTCTTTGATTTTATTTTCCAATGGAAACCCTTCCGGGCTTCTAATCTGGAAACCCTTCCGGGTTTGTGGGAAAACCGGAAGGGTTTCCACATGAATAAGAAATTTAACCCAAATTGGGAGGAGATAGTGTGAGCGATGTTGAAACGTAAAAGCAAATTGTGGGAAGCAAAGGTCTAACACAAATTGAACAAAAATCATACATGTTATATACATGGGAAAAAAAGGTGCTTTTGAGATTGCTTTGTGTTCTTCAAACCATTAGCTATATGTTGTAGCCTTTTTTCTTCTTTTGATAAAATTTTTATTTTGCGGGGAATGCTCTTTTCCAAGAGTTAGTTTTAAGGAGACAAACATGTATGCATGCTACTTTCGACCTTTTTTTTTATACTGCCAAGCAACCAAGAATTACACACATCACTGACAAAAGGACTTAAAGCACATGTGCTACATTCTAGGGTTGCGAATGTTGCAAATCTATAATTTATGATGTGACATCTTACTCTTAATGCATAACAATAGCATTTACAATGTGCAATAGTTTGAGCTATTTTAAAAAATTTCAACGGATTTCTCAATTTTCTAGTAATAAATAGATAATAAACTATGAGAATACTTCAAATGTGAATATGGGTTATTGTGAATGATGGCACTATGACGATCAATGTATGGCCTAGTTATTGCGATTGGCTAGACAATGGTGGATAATTTGAGTTTATGGAGACTCGAAGACATGGAGTAGTTGAGGAGTAGTTAATCCTTGTTGCTAGAATGTAACAATTCAAACAAGACAAACAAGGTGCTGTGCACGGAGGGTTGCCCTCCATGGCCGGAGGGTGAAGTGGCTTAAATCATAGTTCAAAGTTTTTGACAATCAATTCAAACCCATAACCCTGAACATTTGGAACAAAATCTTTTTATATTTGCTTAATATTCGATCACGTCACAGTAAAATTCCATTTGGAAGCCTTCTCACGGCTATATCTGTTCTGTCTATACATAAAGAACCCAGGGACTCATTTTCTGGCTATACAGATAGACATCGTAAATGCTTTTCTTACAAGTAATAACAAAGAACCTCAGCTCAAAACAAGTTGCTTCTTAGTGTCCGTTTCTACTCCATGGTACATTTTCTGTGGCTTGCAAAAAAAAAATATGTTGAAAGCACCAGTGATAACATCATAAATACGCCTTGCATGCTAGGCTTTTGGGATCTCGTCAAGTATGTGAAGGCAACTTATGCTAAATGTTAAATATGAAAGACAACCTTGATCAACGCAGCTGGAAAATAAGTTGTTCCTTAATTGTTCCGTGGTAAAAATTCTGCGGTCTTGCAGAAATGCTCGGTGCTTGCAGAAAGACTTGGTGGATTTAATTGAAAAGATAGCGCCCCATCTCCAGTTACTATTAAGGAGAAACAACCAATAAAGGTTCCTTCAGGTGAGTTTTTATACACTTAATAAATTATAGGATCCAACTAGGATGGAGTGTGAATCCTTATCTAGATCTGCTCATCTTGTGAAGTATATATTATATTCATATGTTTGATGAACCCTCCACATTGCTCATCTTGTGAAGTATATATTCATATGTTTGATGAACCCTCCACATTGATCCGATCCTTATCTGTAATGGAATGTTTGGAACTACATTTTTCACTACGTTATGAAGAATATAGTTTTTGATTGTTCCCATGCCCATTTTTCTGGATTTTCAAATGGCTTAGTCACTAATCCAGATCAGTTAATGGGACTCTATAGACATTCGCAATCTAATTGTTCACTGCAATACACCAAAAATGTATAGCTTAATCATCTTATTCAGGGGATTTGTGCCTTCATTTCTCTCTCTCTGCAGACGTTCTGCAGGGTCAAGGATTACGGTGGACTGTGTTATGCCATAGTCTTTTCTTTTTGTCTGTTTTGGTTGCTACAAATGGGATGATCTTGAATAACCAGTTCCGCTTCTTGCAGATAAGGTTAAGCCAGCTCCCAATTCTAAGTTGAAAAGGGAAGCCCCACAAGTGGATGGCACTGGCACTATTGCTGCTCAGACATTTACTTTTCGTGAGCTTGGTGCGGCAACAAAGAATTTTAAGCCTGAATGCTTATTGGGAGAAGGTGGCTTTGGCCATGTTTATAACGGTCGTTTAGAAGGCACGGGTCATTTTATTGTGGTCCAAGTTGTAGCCATAAAGCAGCTTGACAGAAATGGTCTGCAAGGCAAAAGAGAATTTTTGGTGGAAGTTTTGATGTTGAGCTTGCTGCATCATTCAAATTTGGTAAATCTGATTGGATATTGTGCGGATGGTGATCAAAGTCTTCTTGTTTATGAATTCATGCCATTAGGGTGCTTGGAGGATCATTTGCATGGTAAGCTGTTGGCTTATATTTGAGCACCTGTTACTGTCTTGGACTCTTGGTGTCTTTTTACTAAGTTCTATTTTTCTAATGATCCACTTTGTGTTGTAGACCTTCCTACAGAGGCAGAGCCCTTGGACTGGAACACTCGCATGAAGATAGCTGCTGGTGCTGCAAGAGGTCTTGAGTACTTGCACGATAAAGCAAATTCGCCAGTCATATATAGAGATTTCAAATCATCCAACATTCAGAAACACAAACAGAATCTATATCCTACTTAGGTAAACGACTGGCAGTTAGACGCAAGAGGAAAGTACACAATTCATGAAAATAGCACTAAAAACTTATCAACTGCAATCAAAATTTCAAACCACGTCTTTCAAAATAGTGAACATTGAAACATATAATCACTGAGTGCCACTATAACTATGTTACAGCTGAAACATCCAAGGAACTATCTTAAGAATGAAACTTGAAATGCATTTTAAGAAGGGAACCATACCCAAGCAACTAATTGTGTTCCCCCGCTGGACGGTATCTATTGCTTTTCTGCCAGTGATCATTTCAAGTAATACAACCCCAAAAATGTATACATCAGATTTCAAAGTCAATTGACCAGTCATTGCATACTTTGGTGCACAACAGCCATATGTTCCCATGACCAGAATGATATCAGTAGATGTTAAATAGAATGAAGAACCTTGATCAACTTCAGCTAGAAAACGAGTTGTTTCTTAGCCCCCGTTTTTGCTCCATGGTATAAATTGTGTGGTCTTGCAGAAAAGCTTAGTGCTTCTGCGTAAAGGTGGGTGGATTTAATTGAAAACATCATCGAGAATGTTATGTGCATGTGCAAGGCAAATGCATCTTTGGGCTCTTTGGGCGAATGACATTTTGTGATGAGGTATATGAAGAAAACATATTGTAAAGTTGTCGATAGTATCTCACATAGTGGAAAAAGAAAGTTGCAAATATATATCAATGAAATTGTCAGCAAAAGGATTTTTTATAGCAAAGTTATGCATACAATGCTTTGCACACTTACATGGATTTCGCTGCTGAAGTTCTATTATCTAATGAAGAGAAAGAACCAGTAAGAGCTGGTATACGGTATACGTGATTAAATCTGTCCTAAGTGGCCCCCGCTTTGTAGCAAATTGGAATTACATGCAATGGCTTAAATAGTTTCGTGACTGGAATAAGTTGCAAGTGTGGCTCTGTAAGAGGCACTACAGAGTCTGTGCTGGAGTGTTCTTGCTCATGCTCTAGTATAGGTGCTTCATATTTTTGCAGTTGCTCCTGTTCTACAACACAGACAGGCATGCTAGTAACATACTTGTAAAGAAGTGTAAAGATGAAGCAAGGCAGGATGGACGGCCCAGGGCACAACTGCAGGTCAGTGATACTGTAGAGTTGATCCCAATTGATCATGGGTTATGTTTGCGGAGGAGCTTGAAGATCCATACTTTGAATGGCTTCATTGGCCTCAAAGGCCGATGTCATTTATCGAGGACGAACATGCATACATATCTAATTTAGATCCTTCATGCGAAATACTTTCGAGGAAAGAGCTTTCCATGATTAGGGAAGCATGCTTACGAATGCTTATTCTTTCAACAGTATTTTTACAAAGAGCTGCAGCTACATGGCTTTTCCTTTCTGATATAGGCTCAACGATGAGTCGTCAACTATATGGCATGGATGAGGAGGAGAGTGAATTGGAGACATTCTGCATGTTAGCTAAGTTAAAAGTGGACGAGGACCTCTTGCAATATGATGAGGATTGCCTGGATATGGCAAAAAGCTCAGAGGAACATATTGTAGACCAGATACAATTTGACATGGATTACGAGGAGCCATATATTATGCCTGATAGCCAGCACCATGTTAGATCTCCGATGCAAAGATCTTTCTCGCCATTATGCAGCTCTCAGGTATCATCGCGCAAAGGAAAAAATACCTCTGATATTGCAATACATCTCAAGAAAGCGGCTCCAAGGGGAGCGTCGTTATTGCCAAGATCCAAACACTGCTGGAAACACAAGTTCATAACAACTATCATTAAAGCAGCGGCCCAGCCGGAATGCGCTATCACTCAGAAAACCCTGCCTGCCTGCTAAAACCCCTGCCGAAACCCCTGCCTGCGAAACCCCTGCCTGCCTGCCCGCCCAGGCCGATTCACAGTCCACCTCTCCTCTTTACAAACCTTGCAATTTCGTATATCTGTATCTATCCGAAAACTAGGAATGTGTTTAGGTTTTTGTATAGCAGTCTTGCTACTCTCAGTATTCTTCTAGACTCTGTTCATTCAATCATTTCTTGCGAGAGCTGATTTATAAAACAAGTAATCCGATCACACTGTCTTTTGCCATGACCGATCTATGCAGCATGATACCTGGTCGTTGTATCCAAGAAGCATTTTAAAAAATACAGTTTAATCTTAACCCGGCTTTCCATAATGAGCCTTGTTTTTGCGATTTCAAATTCCACAAGGGCTTTGGCTGCGTTTGAAGCATGCGTTTGAAGCTGGGTCTGTAGAGATGTAGGAAGATCCGGCACACCCACATTATCAGATGACCGCCAGTTTACAGGAAATAGGAGGTTTTGAGCAGTCACCAGCATATCCTAGGGATATTTAAGAATATACCTAGGATATGCCAAAAGCCCACATAAACAAGGGTTTGCCCCCCTAGGGGCAACCCAAAAAACAACTAGCTATACAATATAAAGCTAAATAAGATGGGGCATTGGGTATTAATGGCAGTAAAAGTTCTATGTAAATGATCTAAACCTTGGAAATCATGTAGCCTATGGGGATTATATGGAGGTTTTAGCAAGGGCACGAAAGACATCACTAGCTCCAAGAGACAAGATGCTAATTTGGAAGATAGAACAAAGATGTATATGTACCAATTAGTTTGAACTTAAGATGCTAAAATAAACTATAACATGTAATTGCACTGCTAAGAAACAAATGTGGAGTTAAGGTGAGACATGTAAATCTCCTGGCTGGATGGTAAGAGAATATATGCCAAAGATGGCCTAGAGAAGCTTATGAGCGCTTTTGGAATATGGCAATGACATGGTGTTGTTGTGGCCATAGATGTATTAGTAAGAAAATATTCTAACATATTTAATTGCATATGAGTATGTTGTGAAATGTCCACTCCTTATGAATAGAATAGGTTTCTTTAACTTCTAGGAAGACCAATAGGCCATGGGGCCCATACGATGGGTTAGTGCAACCATTACTACTAGGACGACAAAAAAAAAAACCTTGTATCGAAAGTTTTCCAAGGGAAAAACCTTTTGCAATAATGATCATACTAGACAGTCACTCAATTAAGTTGTGTAAAGAATATCATGGTGATTGTTGATGGCTCAGCAATTGAAGACATGCATCTAGTACCTCAAGTATGATATAATGCCAAGTCATGCACAAATGGTGGTCTAAGAAGCGGTGGAAGCGTGGAATGTAATGTATTATCAAAAGATGTAGTCGTAATCATCACAAAAGCAGGACATCTCTGAAGTGTGTGATTTTCATCTTCAATAATCAGAATGGTAGCATGCACATAATCTCGCATCTCATAGCAATTGTGGTCGCTCTCACTTACATGTCTCAACTGTAGCTTATGGGCCATGTATGAATTGATCCAATAGATGGTTCTATTTATGCATGATAATGACCAGTTTTAACCTGGACCAAGGCATGCACATCCCATATTTTTTGAAAAAAGTGACCAACATTAACACTCAACAACTTCACACCAACTCTAGCAAACAATTGTCGTCCTCATGCATCCATAAATAACAAGCTATATATACATCTTAGCATTTTTTTACAATCTCTCAAATATAATGGGCATGCCATGGTGTGGCTTCAAGGTGCCGCAGCTCATCGCTGGATTGTGTATGTAACTTGGAGAGATGCGAAATTTGAATCTGGAGAGAATAATGGCCAGTAATATTTTAGCTTCCAGGACTGCAAATGCTTGGCCAATGCAGATTCGTGGCCCATCTGCAAAGGGTATGAAAGCCATCGGGTGCTTGCATGCATTTGCGACGCCATTAGCAAAACGATCTGGATTGAACTCGTTGGCATCAGCACCCCATAGGGACGGATCATGATGAAGCGCAACAATTGGGATGAAAACTCCAGCACCATTTGGAACAAACAACTTTCCAAGGTCAATGTCTTTGGAAGCCCCCTTAGCAACGAATATGGCTGGAGGGTACAACCTTAAAGTTTCATTGATCACCATTGTCACCTGGAAAGGGAAACAATGCATGAGGTTAAAAACTACTAACCAACCATTGAAGAAAATGTGATGTAAAATTTAAGCACTAACTAGCTATTGAAGAAATTAGAGTGCATGAAGGAACTTACAATTTTCAGCTTGGTGATCATTTCGGCATTAGGAAGATTGCCCTTACAAATTTCTTGAACTTCTTTACGGGAAAGATCTTGCCAGAAAGGATGATTTGCTAAAAGCATTAAAGTCCAAGTTAACAAGGATGTAGTTGTCTCATGGCCAGCAAAGTAGAATGTCTTGCACTCTTCAATCAATTTTTCATCTCCAAATTTGCCATGACTCTTCTCACCAGCAGCAACTTCTGTTAGCATAAGACCTAGAAGATCGCTTCCAAATTCACCAAAATTTGCCGAGTTTTTTCTTGCTGTAACTACTTCTTCAAGCACAGAATTCAGCTGTTTTTTCAACCTCCATATTTCAAGATTTGTTGGAATGGGAATCAACCTGCAAGCAGTAAGAATGTCAGGAAAATTTAACAGGAGAACTGTAGTCTCAACATTGAGTTTGGCGCTGTTACCTAGCTGCAGGAAGCCAGTTTAATTTCTGGGCCTTATCAAAAAGCAGTCCTAGAGAACACAAAAGTTCAAAAACCTGCTTCCCTTTCTCATAGCTACTTCCAAAGGCTGTGTGAGATATCACATCTGCAGTTACGCACTTGAGCTGCTCTAAAACCTCAATTTCTGCCTCCAAACCCTGTTTCTCAATAGCCTGCTCCCAATTTTCAACCATCTCCAAGGTGCACTCTGTCATGGCACCCACCATAGCCTAAGAAAAGGAAAAACATATGGGAGTAAAAGGGATGATCCTCCAGAAGAATAACTTAGAAGCCAAATGAATAAGTAAAACCTCCAGAAATAATCCTCCAGAAGAATAGAAGAGAAATTAATACCTTAAGTTTCTCTGCATGAAACGCTGGAGACAGAATTCGTCTTCTTTGTGCCCAGTCCTCACCCTCTGCTCCTAATATACCATTTCCAGTTAAAACATCAATAGCTTTCCGCTGAAGAGGCGTCCTGCCAAAATGACCAGCTTTCTTACAGAGCACTTCCCTAACCAAATCCGGGTCCTGTATAACCACCCTTGACTCATCACCCATCCATATTAGATAATTTTTTCCGTAGGTTTTAGAGTAGAGTTTCAAATCAGGCAGGAGGTGGGCGACAATATCATGAGTGATTTCGTGGAAATCCTGGTCGAGAGCTTTTGCCCTCATGTCCAAAATTTGCAACAGATTTCCAAGTATGGGAAGAGCTGGAGGTCCTGTGATGCCCTGCCGGAGGAAAGAAGCTCTGATGGCTCGAGGGGTGAGGAGATAATGGTCGATGAGGCTCCATAGCTTCCAAGCAAAAAAAAATGCAAGCCCAAATGCGCAAGCACACGCCAGTAATCCGGCCATGTGATGGATGAATTTTTGGCAAACGGAAGAGGACCAAGAAATTTATTCTGCCACTGCCGTAGAATTCTTAGATTGTGGTAATTTTGGATTTTCTCCATACCTGGAAAATAGCTTCGAAGCTTCCTGAGTAACAACAAAAATCTGCTGGATCCATTAACAAGCGACACTCAGGTGGGATTTTTTAACACGACACACAATAATAAATTGATCTTTGGATAAATTGGTGTGGTTGCTTTAACCTGATATATGTGGCTTCCAATCCAATGGTCTTGGGGCAACATCTCCCCATTGCTTTAACCTATACGGCCATGGTGTGAACTCCACATCCACATACACCTCCACATTTTGCCCTTGGTACGTGAAAGGGGACCTTGGCTGGTGAGATGATGAAACAAGCAACACCTTAGTCTTGGCCAAGTTCACGCGCATGCCTATGAACTGCCAAAAGGTGTCCTGAGCATCTAAATGGCGTCGCATGTCAGATAGAGTGTAGGCTAAGAAGTCCATATCATCAGCATATATGAGCTGCCTAATTATGTGGTGCAGGAGCTGGGCTCCCTTCCCCCGTGTTCAGTGCGTCAATCTTCCAACTAACAGGCCAAAAAATGTTGAAGAGAGTGTTGGAGTGTTGCTAAGATATCTATCCTTCAAAGTATCTTGTTGCAAACACACATATGGCTTTGTTTGCCTAGTCTACATAGTATCGTACTGTTGTATGATTATTATATATCTAGTTTGATGGTACTAAATCTTTTCGGATTACAATTATGAGGACAAACACTTGTCTTTTTTTGTTTCATTTCAACATTATTCAATTTTTCTCTGAAACACCACTAGTTGAGAGTTACTATCAAGTAAATCGTCATCATAACACCAACACCGGTTATAAATTTACTAGGAAACTTGCCCATACATTGACACGCTATAAGTTTGGAAAAAAAAAAATTGTTTGTCAGCATAATTATATTTTATTAGCAGGGTTGCCTAACTCGACGTGCAACAATATCTGCAATTCTATGCTATCCACATAGCCTGCCACATCACACCTTGCCATGAGAGAATACAAACCATAACATGATGCAGAATCAATCTTATAATTATAATGTATGAAAAAAAGACATGGGAAAAGGGAAAGGGAAAGAGAAAAGGAAAATAAAGGGGAAAAGGAAAGATAAAAGGGGCACGCGGAAAAGGAAAAAGGATGAAAGGGAAAGGGAAAGGGAAAGGGAAAGGGAAAGGAAAAAAGGGAGGCTGAAAAAGGGAAATGGAAGGAAAAAAGAGCAGAAGGAAAAGGGGAGAGGGAATAGGGGAGAGGGAAATGAGAAAAAAAAGGGGGAAAAAGGGCATGTGAAAAAAAAGGGAAGGGAAAGGGTGAGGAAAGGGGGAAAATGAAGGAAAAAAGACCATGGGAAAGGAGAAAAGAAAAAAGTGAAAGGGAGAGGAAATGATGGGAAAAAGGAGAAGAGGGTGGGGCAAGGAAGAAAAGGAGCACATTAAAAAGGTGGGGAAAAGGGAATGGAAAGATGACATGCGAAAGAAAAAAGGAAGGGGGAAAGGAAAGGGAAAAAGGAGAAGGGTGGGAAATGATGAAAATAGAAGCGAAAAAGCCCATCAAAAAAAGGAAAAGGAAAAAAGGGGAAGGGGAAATGGAATGGAAGGGAAGGGAAGGGAAGAGGACGGGAAAGGGGGTCCAAAAAGAAAAGAAAAGAGAAGAAGAAAATGTATGGGGGAAACGTCACTTGGGACCCCTTTCGGGTGTGGACGGTGGGGTCCTGCAACCGGTGATAGTCGGGAGCAAGTCACCAGCCCATCGAAAAGGGGGACCAGGTGACATTCCCCCACAATATAGAAACAGGGGAGATTTTTTTTCTCCCCTTCCTCCTCTGGCTTCGTCGAGGCGCCAAAGCGGTCGCCTCATCCTTCGGCAAGCTTATCTTCTAGAATGATGGCGCAGGCTCCTTAGAAGCATTTCAAGGGCATTTTATTTGTTAAATCTTGCAGTTGTGGAGGTTTTTTTTTTTTTTTTTTTTTGAAGGTAAGATTTTTATATTAATAGTAAATGGATTACATTTATTTGAGGCTCCACAATAGGCCTGATAGGAAGAATTTTACCACAGAATCCCAAATGGATTAAGTAGGAAGAATTAGCACATTTGAAGCAATCACCATGCTGGAAGCCATCATAAGATGATGTCTTTGTACTATGGTCAAAGCATCCTTGACCTCTTCCTCTTCACAAACAGAAGGATACGAGCATCCGCCTTCAAATCAACCAGTACTAGAGGGCATGGCCCTCTTCCCCATCAGCTGCAACTACTATGGGGAATTCAGCTCACACCATGGAGCCCTACTAGACAAAATTCATCCATATCTTAAAGCTCAAACCGAAATATGTACTTGGAAGAACGTCTTTCAGCACGGATACTAAAGTACCTGTCACCCCATTCTAATAACTGCCTCACCCTCTTCAATTCTGTGAGAACTACTATGGACCATACCTTTTTTCCTAGAAGAGTAAAAGCAAGCGATTCATACTTTCCTGAAGTGAAGAGTACTACAGAAGAAATCTTGTTGCATTTCCAAAGAAAATTATCATATACCTGCTTCCAACTAGATGTTGCAGTTCTCCAGACTTAGATCTAAGAACAGCTACATTTTTTCCACATGAAAAAGGATAAAACACCACTGTAATACCTGTAGTAAAGGCCATCTGAAGGACCCACCGAATAATGCAAGTATGTGAAGGTATTAAGGGAGTAACCATCCTTCCATGCGTTAACTTGGCCTGCGCAACCATCTTGCATAGTTGTACTACAAGAGATCAAGTCCCTCTTCCAGATCTGTACTGCAGGATCATGGAATAAATTACTACTCTTATATTTTAGTGTAGCCAAAATAGGTTTAGCTAAACTACCTTCAAATCAGAGCTAGAAGATTCTAACACTTGGCTAAACTAAATGGTTTTTCTCCATCACAATTTCTTGCTTTAGGCTAAACTTTCACAAAATGGAAAGGCAAATATTAGCCGTCACGCTATAGCAATTCAAAAAAAAATCAAGCATTTTGGCAAAGACATTGAATTTATTGTAAATACATAAATCAAGACACAAACATACATGAACATATTCAAAAACCTAAAAAAAAGAGAACATTATTCCTTTTCCTCTATTCTATTCTAATGCTTCGAAAAATATAAACCCTATTTGATATTTCTTAAAGTTAGTACATACATTAGTGTTGAATTTTGGGCTAATCTATCAAATTTTCCAAGCCCACTCTATCTAAGGTTTAGCTAATCGATGTCTTGATGGATATGTCTGGAGGTAAAGGTTTGGCTATTTAACCTAAAAATTAACTTGGGCGGCAAAAACATTGGGCTAAAATTTTCTTTTTTTTGGGCATTTTTTCCATTTACTTTAGCCGTTTTTCTTGGCAAAATTGCTACAAAATAGCCATTTGGCTAACCTTAGCCGTTATTTTATTCCATGTGCAGGATAAGATGCACTCTCTTCCAACTTAGCAGCATGGCATCAAGCAGGCCTGCCCCCAAGGGGTGGTCCAGTTGCTCCCCTAGTGCACTGCCACACACTAGCATAGGCCTTCACTCCATAGTGCTCAACCTTCTCAAGGTTCATAAACCCTGAGCTGGCAACAGCAAAGAACTCTTGGTCTCCCGCCCAAGATATCTTCATTTGGTTTCCCATCCACATTCCATACCTCCAAATCCTCCTCTAGCTGGGAAAGAGGCGGGGGACACTAAAGCACAGACACACAAAGTGCAGCAAGCAAACAATGTCAAGAAACATGAATCTATCATGCCTTACCACTATCTGCCCTCCAACACATCCATAGTGCCCTGGCACTGATACTTAAGCATCTGTTTGGTGCTCTAGACAATGTGACAGCCAGCAACACATAAGTCTGGAGTAGTATGTGTCACAGGATCATAACTATTTGGTCTAACTTGCATCAGTTCCACACTGAGTGCAGTCCCGCCCGCAATGAGTGCGGCCTTTTCTACACTGAGTGGAGCCCCAACCGTAGTAAGTGCGGCCTTCTTACGAAGAATCCAAGTAACAACTCAAAGGCAAAAGAGCTGTGCACACTCTACACCGACTGAAAGATCAAGCTGAAATATTAACCAAAGCCTAGCAATATCCTGAAAAGATAAGACCCATATAACTCTGGAGAACACCTGCCATAGCATAGGCTCTCAGAGCGCCACAGATCTTGAAGCACATGTTTTGCTAGTTTTATGCCTGTCTATCTCAAATGATTGAACAGTTGCTCGAAATCATCCATTTTCTAATCAAAAATCTGGGACAAGAAGAGAAATTACCAAAAGCAGCGGCAATGCTCTGGCATCCTCTCTATTCTAGAAGATTCGCTGGCTAACCAGGAAATGGCTCTTTAGAGCTACAGCACAGCCTTGAGATGCGACGGCAGCAGCTCTTAGGCTGCTCATCCAGCCGCTCATCGCTATAATTTCTGCAAGAAGATGGGCGGCCGCCGCCGCCGCCCTAACTCAGCGCCCTAAACATTCGCCCTTCACCTTCGCCCTTCACCTTCACCCGGCGTTGTGGAGGCTTTTGTAGCATTCGAGCTCTGATTCTTGTTGTCTAGCAGTTTTTCTCTGGTATAATGGGATTTGAGGCAAAAAGATATGCTACAGAACATGTGTTTGTGACATTGAGCGGCTATGGAGATGGCGGGGAAGAACCAGTGCTGTTATGCTAGTTTTAGCGAGTTTTCATTTGCTGACGAGTCTTGATTTGCTGCACTTTCTACTTTTCTAGTTTGCTCACATCCTAGTTCTTTTTATCTCTCAAGTTTTCTACACTTATGCAAGTTTTTGTTGAGCTATGTAAGGATCGAAAGCATTAAACAAACGTCTTCATCTTCAATAGCTATTGAAGTACAAGCAGCAACATCAATCTGTGTGGCTCATTTGTAAGAAAATAGTATGTTGTTCCAACAGCGATTATGATTCTAGACTGACTAGATCTGGAGAGGTATTACTCTCTTGATGGAGAGTTGTTACTATACATGTACAAGTGCCCAAGTTAAATGGTGTGACGTTCCAGCATAATATACGCCCCGAATACGTATATTATACTACCACATCACCCGTACATGTCATGGATGACATGTACTTGGTGGTTGTAGTAGGTTGCACCTAGGGGGCAAGAGTTGCACCTAGGGGGCAACTTTGAATATTGTGCATGTTAAATAAACATACACAATTAATAACCCCATGGACCCCATTGCCAAATGGCTAAACCCCATTTGCCAATGTTTTAACCTAATCCTAAGGGTTTCTATTTAAGGGCTTCCCCTTAAACCCTAAACCCTTTTCCTCTCTTTGCATTTTAGGGTTTTCATAGAGTTCCTTTCCTTTTTCGCATTTAGGGTTCCCTTGAGCCATTCCGGCCAAGTCAGGACTCCATTTTGCATTGCTCGGCTCTGCAAAGCCGTCTTTGCACAACAGATCGTCGAGTAGCAGCCATCTTCAGCAAGATTAGAGACATGGATGCGTTCCGAGGATCCAGAGCAGGTCAAGGACTAGGTATCTAGTCATTCTGTTGTGCAAAGCCATCTTTGGGCTAGGCAGTGAGGTAGTTTAACATATTCATTCAGCCATAGAGGCCTTATAGATCCCGAGACCATAAGCCCTAACTAAGGAACCTAACTCTGTTGTTTAGGTAGATAGAGTAGATGATTGTTATTCATTTCAAGTTCTGTGATGATGTTGGTATTTCATTCTGTGACCTCCATGTATTGGGAAGGGGGGTAGAGACCCTAGCAGCTTTGTAGAAGATGATCCTAGAATAGTATCATTAGTACCCAATTATTGCGGCCTATACACAGGAGCCCACCGGGTTGAGGGTGGAGGGGTCAGACCGGTACCTCTGGTGTGTAAAGCCTACCAGGGATTCTAGTGAGCTAGGTCTAATGCCTTGTCACTGCGTGAGAACAAGGCATGGGCTCGACACCCGTGGGGTGATACCTCACTCTCCATTGGGTTTAAGTCGAATAAGGGCAGTGGCCCTCTAGCCATCTGTGTTGAGCATGGAAGCCCCTGGAGGGAGGGCAACCTTCCTCCTGCCTCATCGGGGCTGGAGAGATGCAATCCAGTAGTAGCCCTCTTGGCTACGTACTCGGCAGGCTACGGTCCAGTTCCATTACCTATCAGGCCACTCTGCAAAGTGTGTACAGGAGGGGCAGATGGAGTGGACTACCCAATAGCCATGTTCCTTTGCCAGCCAAATCCATTGCCATGAATTCTGTCTGCAATGACTTCTGGAGGCCAAGCTGGCAGTTGAACCCAGGGTCGGATCCCCTTGTTGATATGGATCATGTTGATGATGTTGTATATGTGATGATGGTGTTGTGCCCACCCTTCGAGGTGATTGTATTTACATACTGTTAGTTTGTGCTCATGTTTGTTTATTCACGCTTCCGCAGATAGGTCGACCCGATGGAAGACGGGTGAATGACACATCCATTCTTCCCTTGCTGGCTCATTCCACTGGGAGTGGAGTCAGGTGGATGGCCCCTGTCAGTGTAGCTGCCAGGGGGAATGCTCCTCCTTCGGATACGATGTGTGCATCGTATAAGGAGTAGGGGACGTCACAGTGGTATCAGAGCATGATCTTGGTAGACCAAGACCGAGCACTGACTAATTTCCCATAGGACTAACAGTAGATTCAAGTCTTGGAAAATAGCCATCCAAGCAGGAACCTCAAAAATTGGGAAAAAATTTTCCAATTGTAGTACAGCAATAGGTTAATGCTAAGAGTAGTAATAAGTTTAGCAAGAACCCAACCTAAATTGTTCAAAAAGAGGTGACCCCTCACATGAAAGTGCCTGAGACCACTTAGGACCATGTTCCTAACTGCTCCTCGTGCACTGTGTGAGTGGTGGACCCAAGTTGACCTAGTTAGATACATAATTTAGCCAATCTAATAGTGTAGTTCAGATTATTGCTTAAGTTCTAGCTAGTTTTGCATGCTAAAACACTAAGAAACTCCTTGTAAATTGAAAATTGGACCAAAAAAAAACCGACCCCTCACAGAGTGCGCCCAGACCACTTAGGACCATGTTCCTAACTGCTCCTCGCGCACTGTGTGAGTGGTGGATACTTTTGGCTGAATAAACCCAATGTACTCCTCATATCTTCACTAATACCCTCTAGATTGGCCCAATATGAAATTGCAGATCCAAACCCTAAATTTCCCCTATCTATAAATAGAAAATTAGGGTTCCTCATTTGTCCTCAGCGCCTTCAGAAACCAGCTCATCCCCGAAAATGATTTTCAGGCGCCCGACCTCTAATTGCTTCAAACAAAAACATGGCCCGCAGCAAACAGACAGCCCGGATCACTGTGCCCCCTGGACATGAGAGCGCCCAAGAGCTGGCCGCCCAACAGAAGGTCAGACAATTCCAGGAGCGAGCCCAAGAGGAGCAGGAGGCTCAGCCTGACCCAGATGCCGAAAAGGAGGCCCCCGAGCACCAGGAGGAGGAGCGTCCCCAAGATCTTGAGGAGGCGAATGAAGAAATTGCAGAGGAAGAAGCCGCAGAGCTGCTGAAGAGGGAACTCGAGAGAGAACTCTTCGGAGACCTCGACAAGGAGGAAAACGGGAGCAAGAAGAGGAAGAGGAAGGGCGAGCAAGGCGTGGAGAAGAAGTCAAAAGAGGAACGTCACAAGGAGAAAGAAGAGCGACGTAAGAGAAAGGAAGAGAAGATGCAGAGGAGGGAGGAGAAAAAGAAGAAAAGGGAGGAAGGGGAGAAGTGGAGGGCAAAAAAAGGCAAAGGCCCTGCACTGCCCAAGGACACTAAGCGGAAACTCAAGACGACCCCCACCAAAGGAGTCGCCATCTAGGAGCCCGACCCCGACAAGCCCCCGTCCTCCTCTGACACTGAGTGAGACGAGGAGTTAGGAGTTCCAGCACCAGGGGAAGGTTCGGGACCCTCGAACACAGGGCGGGAGGAGGAAGATGTAGTAGCAGGTGCACCCCCGTACCCCAAGTGGCCATCTCCCAAGCACCCCTCAGACAACAATAAGAAGCCGAAGCCCCAACGAGAGTCATATGTACTCAAGCAGGACCTTGAGTACAGAAAGAAGTTGAAAGAGTATACTTCGTACATGAAAATGCACGCAAGGTGACATTTGTCGAAGGAGGTCGGCCGACAAAGAAGAACACACTCAAGCCACCCCTTGAGAAACCAGCTCCACCAAAGAAGCCCGTTAAGAGAAAGGCGGAATCGAAATTTTCCAGAGCAGCTCGAGAGATCCGACACTTCCAGCAGAGTTACGGCTTTCTTATCCCTAGAGCTCCCTTTGCAAGGCTCACAAGGGAAGTTTTGCAGGAATTTGATCCCTCGAAGAGAGTCACAGATGATATGTTGCTCGCATTACAGGAGGCGGCCAAGCAGCATATAGTCCAAAGCTTCGAAGACTCTGTTGCATGTGCTATGCATGCAAAAAGAGTGACATGTATGCCAAAAGCTATGAGGCTCGCTAAATATATAAAGAAGGAATTCTAGATAATCATTGTAAATAATTTTTGTAAATATAAGTTTGCAATTTTTGCTAAGTTAATGTGTTAAATCTGCCCTAACCAAGGTGTATTACAAACTTCTGCATTTGAAATTGACAAATTTGGAGCAAAATTCAGTGTTTTTGGCCCCACTCCTCACAGAGTGCGCCCAGACCACTTAGGACCAGGTTCCTAACTGCTCCTCGCGCACTGTGTGAGTGGTCGAGCACTGATCTATGCCAAAACTTGTCCAAATGCAGAAAGTAAGCACACCATTCGACTCAGCTCACCTTAATTAGTAGGATTTGACCCTTAGTTTGTAGAAATTGGCCAACCCTAACTCAAATGGAGCTTCACCCCTCACAGAGTGCGCCCAGGCCACTTAGGACCATGTTCCTAACTGCTCCTCGCGCACTGTGTGAGTGGTCGACCCCTATTCTAGGCTAAAACTTGTCCAAATGAAGCAAGTAAGGGCACAATCCGACCTATCTCGACGAGATATGCAGGATTCCATCCTTAGTTTGCATGTTTGACACCATCCTTGACCCAACCAGGCCCCACCCCTCACAGAGTGCGCCCAGACCACTTAGGACAATGTTCCTAACTGCTCCTCGCGCATTGTGTGAGTGGTCACACTCAATTTGTCCTAACTTGGCCTAACTTTCACCAAATTAGATGGAATTTGTTGCAATAGCAACCTTAGGATGTACCCTTTAACATGATTAGTTTGTCTTTTGCATACCAATACCTTAAAATCCTAGGTTTTCCCCAAACCCTAAAATTTTCCAAAATTAGGGTTTTGCCTATAAGTAGACCATAACCCTCATTTGCATCCTACACCCTTGCTCCTCACTCCAAGCCGATTTTCCAGGCCCCTAAGGCGCTTTTCCATCTGTTTGATATCCCAAGCTGCTCATAGTTAGGCGATGGTACAGCGCCACAGCTCATGTGGCCGAGGCCGACATCAACTCCGTCTTCGACCTCTTCCAGAAGCAGATTGATATGGAGGCCACCATCAATGCCACCCCCTTCTACCTAAACATCATGTCTGAGTTCCATACTAAGATAGGACCGTCTCTAGTAGAGCTCCCACCTTGCATAGGATATTTTGCACCAAGTATGGCCCTCAAGATAGCACTGCAAGACATACCTAATATAGACAAGTACCTAGAGAACAAAGCAACTCGCCTACCAAACTACATGTCTATCTTTCCTAGGATGGGTCCTAAGACACAACAAGTGGCCGAAGTGAAGTGGTGTTCTCATTGAGCTTTGTAAAATCGTACAGTACACAATTGGTTCCCCCACTGGGGTAGAACTATGAAAAAGAACTTGAAAACTTCGAGTGCTCCGAAACTAGACAATCACCGAGAGCACGAAGAGAAAAAATATAAGGGGTGAGATGATAACAAAAGGCCGACGATCGATGCCCAACGCCCCAGGAACAAGTGCCCCAGCCCTGCGGCTCGTGGAACCGCGAGCGCGCAAAGGAGACTTTGGACAATATAAACCGTTAGACGTTAGAAATGAGAAGGGACTGATGCCGGATAAGATAGAAAAAACAACTCGGAGGCCGCAGGGCCACGCCGAGAGGATATCACGGTCGACCAACCGGTACAAAGAAAGAAAAAAGCAAAACGACAGAAAAGACCGGTTGGTACCGCCTCGGAGGCGACAAAAGCCACGCCGAGAATGAATAAAGAGACCAAATAAACCATCAAGCCACGCAAACCGACTGAGAGGGAGGGGGGGCGGGAAACCAGGTAAAGGCGACCGTAACTAGGAGACAAGCTCAAGGAGAACGCCGATAACCAAAGACAAGGAAAAATGAGCTATAAAAAAGGGCAAGGAGTTGGTGGGTCCCCATCCAAGGAATGGCGGTTCTATTGCTAGCGCAATAGAACCGAAGCATTCCTAGGATGGGTCCTAAGACACAACAAGTGGCCGATAGAAGAGGAACCTACCTCAAAGACCAAGGTGGCGAGATACAATAAGGCGCTCCTGAACGCTGGGAAGAATATAGCGCGAATGGGAGGAGGCAGAGCGCCAACGTCCATGGGAACGGACAAAGTCTGAAGGGACGGAAGAAGCAAAGCGCGGGCGGTGGCGCCCTACGACACGACGTTGCTAAACGCACGAGGCTCCAAGCCGATAAGACATAAAGACTCAAACCACCAGGAGCGGGCAGCGGCATATGACAACGGGCGGGAGGAAGCCAAGGAAGAGCGGAAAAGCGGACCACCCGAAGGTGGGTCAATGGTGCGAAAAGCACAGGCAGACAATAAACGATGCAGTAACATCACCGGACAAGAGGGAGAAAAAGTGCGAGCAATGAGGACTTCCTGACCGGCAGCAGCTTGGTCGCGACTTGGATTTCGCGGATAAACAACCGACATGATCGGGAAAAAAAGAAAGATCGCTAATTCAGATGCAAGGCCTCGTGAGATACTGGAGGGAAACCAGCAAAGCAGATGGTAACAAGACATGCTTTCATAATACTACGCCAATGGGCCTGTGACGGGGCAAGTACAGCAATGATTTGGCGAACGTGAGCCGCAGTCAATGGTAGACGCACCCGCGAAGGGCTATGGACACGCGGGGCCGCCTGACGAACTAAGGTAGGAAGGGGTGCGGAGCAAGGAGACGGGAAGTTGACCAAGCCATGAAAAAGGCTTACAAAGCAGACGCGATACCTATGGAGTTAGGACCGCGGTGGGCAGATAACAACGAGGAGAAAAAACGCGGCAACATGTAGGGAGGAGGCGTGTAGTGCCGAATCACCGAGCCGCACTAACCATAAAAAGATAGCCAGGCGGAAGAATAGCTGAGCAAGGTAGACGATGCACGGGACTGGAGGACAGATACCAATGCTGAGGCAAAGAAGGGCAAAGAGGGATCGTCGAAGAAAGGTAAGATATCTGGAAAAACGAGACAAAAAACACAGTAGTCAAAAAACCTATAATAAATCACAACAATCAAACGATGCCAACCAACCTTTAAACTATCAAACATAACCTAGAACTAAAGAACAAACTGACTAGAAAAACAAGAAAGATCTATTCAATGGAAAAAATTACAACGTAAGGCAAATAAAGCGGCATGCCGACGAGAGCCCGCGATGGGAGAAGAGAGTGAAGGGAGTAAGGCATGTGTGAATTCATGAAAGAAAACTGCATCGTGAACAAAGGGCTGCCAAGAAGCGGAGTCGACAGCAAGCAACGGCCACCAAGGTGCAGAAGGCCACGCAAACACAACTAGTGTAAGTCGTGCTCTGCAAAGACGGGCGTGATGCAACACTTCGGGAATCAAGGCAGGCGGAGGAAAGCAGTAGTTATTGAACAAATGCCAATCATAAGATAGTGCATCAGGCGGAATTCGGTGAGGGTAAAAATCCTTAGTATTGAAGACTGGCAGCAAGGCATTAGAAGGGCTAGCAAAACGATCCACATGATGAGGGCCCCAGCGCGCCTCCAAGAGATGAAAAACAGAAGGGGATAAGGAAAACTCATCAAAGGCCCGGATCTTTGAAAGATAATCAGCCCACTCGTTCTCCAATCGTGGAACCCACACCGGCTCCAACTGAATATGATACTGATAGCAAAAAATTAGCACTTCTAGAAGCAAAAAATGAAGTGTCGGAGAACGTGAACCGCCACTCTGTAACAGAAAAAACACATTCTGGTTATCCCCGCGAGCTATGACACGGGATGCAGCCAGTAAGGGAGCACACTCCTGCAAGATCTGAAAAAGAGCAAAGAGTTCGCGCCAAGTAGAAGATTGCAAGCGATCATCTGCTGAGAAAACACCAGAGAAGGAGAGAAGCTGAGAACCGGGACGTGAAAGCCAGCCGCCCCATCCCTCATCACTAGCATCAAAACCCAAGGTAGACTTGAGCACAGTAGGGGGCCACACAGGGGCTCTATCAAAGTGACGTATAACAGTCTCCCAAAGCTGGATTTCCTGTGACGCAAGAGGGGACAGCAGGAGAGGGGTATCCCAAAGGTCAAGATCACGAAATCGGAATGGAGGCCCCAAGTCAAGGCAAAGACACAAATGGCCCGTGACTAGACGCAGAGACCGGATAAAACCAAGAAACCGAGCAATATGGCGAGGAGGACATACATAACGAGGCTAAATGTGGTAGAACAAAGAGACAAGACCCGCTCCTTTTTAGCCTGGGAAATGCGAAAGAAACCCTCCTGTGCATCCACTATGAAGCCTAAAAAGACTGTGCGGTGTGAGAGACGAAACCGACACTTTTTCCATGCTAAGAGAAACCGGCCTGTTGCAAAGTCAAGCCAATGACGCTGAACTGAGAGACTCGAGGAGGACCGCATAGAAACAAAATATCATCGACATAGGGCAAGCAACGAATACCCTGACCTCGCCAAAACCGAACTAACTGTCTAACTAATTTGGTAAAGACAAAGGGAGCGGAAGCAAGACCAAAGGGGAGGACATTAAAGACGTAAAAACGACCTTCAAGCTCAAAACCCAAAAAAGTGCGGTGAGGAGGCCAAATAGCGACATGGTGATACCCGGACTTAAGGTCAACGCAAAGAGAAAATCATTAGGCGTACATAAATGTGAAAGCAGCTCAAGGGACTCATACCGGAAGGAGGGAATTGTTAAGAAAGAGTTCAAACATCGTAAGTCAAGGATAAGGCGAAACTTGTTTATGCCTTTGGGGACAACACCCAAGGGGGAGCAAAAGAAAGGGCAGAGAGGATGGGACGCAGACCGTGATGCAAGAGATCAGAAACGGCCGAAAGTGCAAAGTCTAGGTGGGGCGTATTAAAGAAGAGTGATTTGGGCGGAAAAAGCAGCGAGATGGACGAGAAGATGACCAAGGGAGGCGATAACCAAACCGGATCTAATGCAAAAATTGCTAGGAGGAACATAGATCGCAGAAAGGAAAAGCGGTCTGGAGGCGATTTAGAACCACAGAAGCAGAAGCCAAATCATCAGCAGGGGAGGGGTCGATGCCAAGATGAGGGATGATAGAGGTGATCGGAGCACATTCTGAAAAAAATGGGTATAAACCGTAAAGTCATGTTGCCAAAAGAAAACAAACCAAGTTAGTCGAAGTGGATAACCATGGGAAAAACAACACCTCTAAAGCTAACACCAAACACAATGATTACAACACCGCGATAAACCCGGAGAAATAGAAAACATCCAACTATAATAAAGTAAGACAATTAACATCCAACCTTTTTTAGCAAAGAAAAATATCTAATTTGAAAGTGAAAATTCAACCTATCCAAGAAAAAATTAGACAAGAAAACACAACCACACCGACCAATAGAACAAAAACTTAATTCAAAGAAATCTATAAGAAAAACAATAGTAATTGAAAAGGGGACCAAATTTGTATTAATATTGAGAAACTATGACAACAGGAAGAAATATGCACGAGGGGAGAACTAAGAATCAAGGGCCGGGACGAGGAAAAACAAAGCCGGGCCTAAGCACCAAAGGACCGGGGTGGAAACCAAAGGCGGGAGGGGAGCAACAGGAGAGCCGGCTGTCAGGCGAATGGTAGACGTTTCACCGCACAGTGGCCTGTGGCGTCCAAAAGTGCAAAATGGGCGGATCCCGACCGAGACGAAAGGGGATTGAGGTGTGGGTAGAAGGTGGAGCCGGAGGGCGAGGCAAATGGATCTAGAAAACAGGAGGGCGCCGATCACGATGCATCTTAGAGCTAGTTTTTAATTTTTAGAATCATCGCCAGCAGGCAGGGCACGTGATGGTCATCAAAACTAAGGCGACGCCATAGCCCCTCACGATCAGCAATAATCAAGAACTTCATCCCTCCTAGCAGTGGCGGTTTACCTTCTTCAACAACAACGGAGGAGCGTCGGCACTCGAGGAGACAGGGGCAATCAATGGGCATGAAGCTCCCGGGCATCGGACTCGGTGGTACAAAGAAACTCGTGATCGGTAGGCGCGATGACTCTCTTAGCTGGGAATCGATCGGGAAGAGCTGTTTTCGAACTTCTGCGCTAAACACTTCGGACCCGCTTCATGAACATTAGTGCTAGAAGTGAGTGTCGACCAAGACTCGGATCTGCGCCATCTCAGAATCAAGGGGTTTGCAAAAGCCGAGGCACCATATCTACGATCGAGAGGAGGGAACCGCATAGCAAGGCCGGCAAAGAGTGGCTCAAAACCTATGCCGACCCTTGTACAAAGGAAAAAACGATGCATTAAGCAAATGACACAGAAGAGATAGCCCGAGAAGGGGACCAGCCGAGCTGTGAGTGAGAAGCGACGCCTGGGTATCCGATAGTGGAAAAAACGGGACTGATAGGCTTCAAGAGAAGCCAGCGGGGTATGCCGTGGTGATTACACCGTGAGGCAATAGAAACCCAGTGGCGCGGGCATCGCCAGATAGGTGGGGTGGACGGGCGTTGCTTTTGTACACCCGCTAGCCCTCCGAAAGCACGAAAAGAAACCCTCGAGAGGTACTAGGAATGTCGATCGCCATCTCGTGAAATGTCTAAAAACACAATTCACAAAATGTTAGTACAAACAATGGGAAAAACAACACGCTTCACGAGATCCATGCCAACAAGGTGGACTTAAGCGCCGGAGCGAATTTGCAACACCCCCAACTAAATATAACCAACAATGAGAATTGACGAGAAATGTAAATGACGAGGAAAAAAAAAAGGCAAAGAAGCAAGAAAAGATACACCCACAAAGACCAACGGGACAACGTTGGGAAGAAAAAAAAAAACCGAAGGACAAGAGACTAGCAACCAAATAATGTTAACAACTGGAAAGAACCAAAGAGATGGTAAAACAATACCAACACAACAAAGAAATTAGAACAACACCTCAAGCCAACAAGGTAAAAAAAAAGATCCCAAACAAAGAGGAAGACAAGGGTTCCAAGGGAAACGGGTGCACCCAACCAACACGAAGGTAAACTGGGGTCGCGCATCAAGACCCGGTATCCCCTCATTGCAGAAATGGCTTAAGTTGCAGCCACGAAGACGGGGTGAAGGTGGAAAACAGAGGAAAAACCCAAACCGGGTGGAGGCAGAGGGAAAAACCGAGGAAGGCAACACGAAGGTGGAAAAGCAATATATGGAAGATGGTCGAAAGAGAAAGAGAGGCGAAAAGCAACGGATATGGAAAGTCGAAAGTAAGAGAGGAGATGGATGGGTGAGGGCCCGACAAAGCCGAAAACGTAAGAGAAAAAGGCAGATCCGGTAAGGGTAGGGAGCCGGCCGCGGAGCCAACGTAGACCGGAAAGCAACAAATTGAGAATGATATAATCACCGCATCGGAAACACAAGCAATCGGATATGGAAAATGGTCAGAAAAGAGGGCTTAAGCTAGATTGAGACCCGACAGAAGCTTGGCTATGGCAAAGCCGAAAAACATGCCCCATCGCCAAACCGTCCGGGCAGAGGGCGTGAATCTGGGCGAAACGCCCGAAAATTCATGGGCAAAGGTATCGGAGAAACCAAGACAAAAGGTCCGGAAGCAAAAGACCAGGCCTAATGGCAAGCAAGCCGGATGCAAACTGAATCAAAACAAAAATAAGGAACAACAAAATCGAAAGCAACGAACTAACCGAAACCGCTCAAGAAATCCTTGACCATGCCATAACCGGGAGGAAACTGATGCCCAAGACTCGGACAACGATCCCAAACACCAAGAGGAGAACAAGAACCACAGACAAAACCGGATTAAAAACCGAGAATATCACAAGCATCGTACCTTGAAAAAACTTTCTTGAGTAGGGGCGTGAGACGGTGAGGGCGCCACAGCTTGAGAGGAGCCTTTTCTGAAGGTAGGAAACCAGGTAAAGGCGACCGTAACTAGGAGACAAGCTCAAGGAGAACGTTGATAACCAAAGACAAGAAAAAATGAGCTATAAAAAGGGCTAGGAGCTGAGGTGGCGTCCCCATCCAAGGAATGGCGGTTCTATTGCTAGCGCAATAGAACCGAAGCACTGCCAATAGAAGGAGGTACTTTCTTACAACCACAGTTGTAGCTATTTTCTTATCCCTTCGAGGCCAAACCCAGATAGGGGAACCCTCAGTGCAGCCCCTAGACATAGAGCCAATGGCCATGGCGTACTTGAGAAGAGGCAGTCATGCCTTGCCCACGCAGGAGGAGGAAGAAGAAGAGGGACGCTTGGTCGGACTCGGAGGACACTCGACCCAGCGAGGAGAGGGAGTAGGTAGAGCAGCAGCTCCAGAGCTTTGAAGGACTCAGACAACAAGAAGCCCCCACCTTTGGGCAAGGAATTACAAGCTTGACCCCAGTGATCATTCAACGAGAGGCATATTTAAGCCTCCATGATATTAAGAATCTCCCGAGTGCGAGGCCGGGGGCTACAGAGTGGATGAACTCCTACACCTACTATGACAAGACCCGATCTCGGCGACTTCATCGACAGAGAAACTCAAGACTTCCCTATCAGCATAAGGGAAGCCAGAACATACACAGTTCAAACATCCACAGATATTGAAGCCTACACCGGCATCAGACAGATGATGGCCGAGCAAGAGTTGCCGACGGAAGAGGAGTTCGTGGTGATTCAGGAGCGCATAGGAATCAGAGGAAAATCAACATCAGTACTTCTACCGAGCTCATCGGCATCGGCACCACCAGTATCTGAAAAAAGGAGCATCAACCTGGCATCTTCCACGTACAGTGACTACAGAGAGATGGTGGAAATACCGATTGATGAGTACTCCGGAAGACACAGGGCAGCCCTCTCATCAGGCGGAGAAGCAGGGCATGACAAAGCCCTTAGGTTCTACCTTCCCTTGCTCTTAGATGGAAGGATAGCGGTCATACACCGGCAGTTCAGCCCACGGGGTGAAGAAGGAGTCTTCATGCTCATCGCGCTCTCAGGATTCGGAAGTCATGCTCGTATGGCCCCAAACATCGACCATGTCATCCTCGTCAAGAGAACGATAGCATTGAGCATCTTCGACTTCACAGTTCCCTACAGACGGGCAGGGCAGGATGGCAGTGACTACGGCCTACACATCGGACAGGAGGATCGAAGACTTGGTGACCGCACTTCAAGGAGGCACGGCCACAAACATTCTCAGGAACCTAGGGCGATCAATTGGCACGGCCCAAGTGAAGAAATTTCTCGAGGACAACCCGAATTATTTGAAGAAATTCCAGGAGTAAAATTAGAAATGTTTTCAATCTCCTCATATGTTTTGAATGTAAAAATATTATTATATTGAATATAAACTATGACCTTAAATATGTTTTCTTCTTATATAATTTTGTCCCCTCAAATTGCATCATCAAACAAACCAATGCATCAACCAAAACAAGGAACTAATGATCAGAGTTCAATCTAATGTGCATGCAGCTAGAGTACCTAGAAATGTTGATGAACAGAGGCAACGTGAATAAGAGCGTACTCCACCAAGGCGCTTTCAGCCAAGAAACCTACGTCAAGAGTTTGATGCAGTAACTCCAGAGGAAGAGCTATCACAGATCCGATCCGACATTCATGAGATAAGGGCATTGCTGGCAGTAGCAGCAACAGGAGGGCAGGACCAGAACATGCCATTGCCAGAAACACCGGCCGGCCGAACAGTGCAGCAAAGGAAGAGAAGCCGCAGAAGAAGATCACCTAGCTCAGGCGGCTCCTCCGACTCTAGTTCAGACACTGACTCCGGATCGGAAGAGCAGGAAGAAGAGAGGCAAGACCGCCGGGAGAACCCAAACCATGATAGGGGCAGGGCACAATCAGACTATCAGAAGAAAGTTGACTCAGCACTTAGCAATGTCTGGAAAGCAAGGAAGCTGGAGCAATTTTCAGGGGATAGCAGGTCAGGGATGGAAGCAGAAGCATGGTTGGACGAGATGAGGGAATATGGAAATGCCTATGGCATGAAGGACAAGGACAAAGGCAGAGTAGCTACAGCCAACCTGAAGGGAGCAGTTAGGATTTGGTGGAAGGGCTACTCTAAAGCACATGGACTGAGCAGGGACAGTTGCAGGTTTAAGAAGTTTGCTAAGGCATTCAAGCGTCACTATGTGTCGAGGGAACATAAGTGTCACATGATGCAGCAGTTTTACCGATTGCAGCAGGGCAACAAATCAGTTCAGAAGTACACGGAGGAATTCATGAGACTAAGGCTCTATGTGCCGAAGTTGAGTGAAAGGCACGCAGTGGAGGGTTACATAGATGGGTTGAATGAAGAGATTCGAAAGCTAGTAAGAGCAATCAACCCTAGGACGGTGTCAGAAGCAGAATCCAAAGCAGTCAGCTTGCAAGGGACGGGGCCTCAAGAGAATGCACCAAGGCATCAGTATTTCCATGACAAGGAAAAGGGCACGGGAGGCTATAGCCCAAGAGCAGCGAGCCCAGCAGCCAACAGGCCTCAGTACAATGCTAATTATGGGAAGCAGGGCAATGCAAACGCTGGCAAGCAGGATAAGAAACAGGTGACCTTCAAAGAGCCAGAAGGGAGATCCAACTATTCCAAGGCAGTGAGACAGTTTTTGCAATCCATTCCCAAAGAGAAGAAGCAGGAGTGCATAGAGAAGCAGCTGTGCTTTAGGTGTTTCCAACCAGGGCATAGGACAAACAACTGCCCCTTGATGATGAATGCAGCATTAGCGGAAATGGGATGGGAGACACCAATGGAAGCTGACGACGACGATGCACCAGACTATATTCATGGTGAGTGCCATATCTTTGCAGCCATTGATACGGAGAACGCAGAAAGCCAGTATCAAGTAATCTCCACAACTGGGAAAGCCAAGGAGAAATCTTTCATAGTCTTGATAGATACAGGGAGCACCCATAACTTTGCATCGCCAAGAATGGTACAGACATTGAATCTTAAGCCCTTGAAGTCAAAGCCTAGACCGGTTGTGTTGGCCAGTGGTGCAATCATGCATATAGCAGGAAAAAGAATTAACTTCAACGTAGACTTGCCGGGAGTCAACGTAGCATTGGGAGCCGAAGTGATGAACATCGGCAAATATGATTTGATAATAGGAATGGAGTATCTTGGGCTAGCAGGAGCCATCATTGATTATGGAAAGCGTAAGGTGACCTTAACTACACCGGAAGGCAAGATCATCAAGATAACAGGTAAAGAAGTAACACCAATTATACAATGCATGTCGAGTGAGAAATTACTTAAGTGCATAAGGAAGGAGCAAGTGGCCTACATCTTCAGACTCCAAGCGGACGATGAAGAGACGGAAGAAGAGAAAGAGGCCAAAGCATTGAAAAAGCTCCCAAAGCCGATAGCAAAGTTGATAAAGGAATTTCATGACTTGTTTCCTGGTGAGATCAAGCAGCTTCCACCCTATAGAGGAGTGTGAAATAGCACTCGAACCAGGGACGAAGCCAACAAGCAAGGCACCTTATAGAATGTCAACCGAAGAGTTGACGGAATTGAAGAAGCAACTGCAAGAATTGCTAAACCTAGGGTTCATAAGACCTAGTGTCTCTCCTTTTGGAGCGCCTATTCTTTTTGTGAAGAAGAAAGATGGGAGCCTTAGGATGTGCATCGACTACCGTCAGCTAAACAAGCACACCATTAAGAATAACACAAGGCCCCCAAAAAATAACTATTATTAGTCTGTTACAATGGTTTTTGCATAAAACCGCTATAATAAATTAATGTTACTTTGTGGGTTAATATGTTGAATAACCACGAATATTTTCTTAACATAGTTCGCTATCATAGTTCTTTATAATAGTTCCCTATAATAGTTCTTTATAGTAGTTAGTTAATTTAGTTTATTACCATGTTTTATTGCTACACTTTAATTATGTTATGAATGAACCACTAATGATTTCTGTTTTAATTGTTTGTGGAAATTAAAGTGGTTTCTTAATAAGGCTATGTATATTTTTCGTACGAACTAATGTTGTTCCATACAATATTATATTTAACCTTTTTATTACTTAAGCCGTAATGGTTTTTTATCAAAATAGTGATATTTGGGACAAGGTAACTACTAATAGTTTTGTCATCAAGATAGAATTCTCAAAACCAGTAGATAAATACAGAAGATGAATGAATGCCCCATCTGGGCGTCTCCACTAAAATAATATCACAATACAACATGTAGCTACTACCCCCTTGTATACATCCATTAGTTTGTTCCTTGCTCATGTGCTTTTCCTGTTTCGTCTTCAATTCTGCAACTTGGTAATAGGACCTTCTTTAATTCTGAAAAATTCTGCGCTTGAACTCCCTCTGGCTATGCGAATCATTGAGAACTATTTGCAGGCTTTTGGCTCTTGCATTTCCTTGTGCCACACTTCTGCCATATCGCTGCTCTAGTTTTCCTTTCTGCTGAAATAGTCTGATCCTGTACTGATACCAAATGATGTAATGAGAGCACTGCATTCCACAAAAGTCTAGCAACGGACCAAAACCCTGCTGAAAGGAGCTGCTGCAGGAAATAACAAAAATACTCTCCCAAGTAAGCCAAAATGGAAAAACAAAAGGGCCAACTCCTTATGAGTAACACCCATATACGAAAATTGTGATTGCATGCTGCTTCCATATAACCGTCTTACAGCAAACACCAAAGGGATCCACAAAAAATATGACGAGTTGTAGCGAATGGAGTCCCTGCGATGCAGCATCTGAAAAAACTAGAAACAGGTCAGCGAGGGAAAAACTCCAGCCAACATGCTCAACTTCCACTAAATACAACACGAGGGTCTTCACACACTCCCCAAAAAAAAAGGCGAACCATGGCAGTCTCAAACACTGCATCACATCAGCACAAGGGCTCTCCATCAACTCCAAACAAGACCAGCATGCAATTCAAGGAAATGGGCCAATGCAGAAAGCTCAAGGGCAGTGGAAGAGAAAGCTTGTTCACTGACAATGGAGATTCTGCTAAAATCATTACTTGAAGTGAAATCATGGATCCAGACATGACATAACAGTTTCGCACCCAACAAATGGAGGGCCCATATCCTCCAAGTATAGATATATTGGTCTGATGCTTCTAATAGAACCATCACTAAAATAATTGAATGAAAAATGACCAAGTGTTCAAGATGTTTGCTGCTGCCATGCCAAAAGATCTTACAGTGCATAAAATTTTATTTTGGAGCCTTGTACAATAGTATCTGGTGAAAATGTACTTTGCTACCACCCAAAAGATTACTACAAATTGGGATAGAGTGCCGCGGGATTACGTGAGCGGACCGAATCAAAACAAGAGCATCCGAAAAGAAAGCGTGAAATCGAGCAAAGCCATGGGCAGCAGGACATAAAGGGTCTTCTCATAAAGTCTCTTGCAATCTCATACACCAAAACCACATTGGCAATGCTACAAAAACACCAATATGAATCCAAACTAATCAGAAAGGAGATGTGTCTTCCCACAACCATATCAACACAAGGGCTAATAAGACACGAGGGCATTCACCAACCATACTGGCACAAGGGCCACAAGATATGCAAGTCTCCAACAACCAAAATGGGACGAGGTACACAAGACACTTCCAACAACCATCTGGTACAAGGGTCCTCCACCAAGCTAAGAAACCCATGTGATCAACAATATAAAGACATGCGGTAGGTAGGACGATATGAGTCTTATACACAATAAACAACACTTGGCATGAGGGCCCTCAAGCAATCAAGAAATCAAGTAGGGGAGGGTGGGTGGGGAAAAGTGCAACCAAGAAGGAGACGCCGGAAAGCGGATGTGCTGATGAAGAAATGAAAGTGAACTATGATCATAAAAAAGGCCTTGAGGAATCATAACCGCCTAAGGGATCCTAACTACCTACAATGGTTTTGAGAACCTCATTTATCTTCTTATTATAATTCGAAGATAAATCTCATTTCTCAAAACCAGTAGATAAATACAGAAGATGAATGAATGCCCCATCTGGGCGTCTCCACTAAAATAATATCACAATACAACATGCTGAAAAATAGAGGCAGACATTGGCTATAGACAACAGTTGGAGAAAGAAGCCATGTGTATCAGGGATTGTGTGAAGGTTCGTGATAGATTGCGGATCAAAAATGGGAAATCAGCTGGGCTATGTGTATAAGGATTTTGAGTCTCATATAGGCAAACAACTATATGCCTTGAGATTCATCCGGGAACATAAATGAGGCCGCTGTAGTGGCTCCATCTCTCTTGCTAATTGAGTACCAAAACCATCACCATCCGGGAAAACTTCTCCTCTTTTAACACCTTCATCAACTGGAATTAGCTTGCATAATTCAGGGTCAAACTAACTTGCGACAACATGCATCATTGGGAGCAATCTATACCTACCATTTGACCACTGCAACTCACGTGGGAGCAATCTATACTTACCATTTTGACCCCATAAATGGATGTGTAAGGAAGGACAATGAGAGTGACGCAAACGGGAATAGCCAGCTCCCCAACAAGCTACCAACATCATAAAAACTTCATGCCCAATAGATGCCCTCAAAAGAATCATAAAAGCTTCCCCTCAAAGGAACATGATCCTGATGTGTTGAGCATTTCCACCCCTGGCTAGAAAAGATGAGTGACAACCACAAGGAAGAGAAAAGTGTTCACCAATGTTCTTTCTTTGAAGCAACAAGCAAGTGCAAACTGACCTGAAAACCTAGAATAGACTTTACCGCTTCAAGGTTCAAAACTGAAGCTCATGAGCCTGACGTAAGTAAGATCCATTAACGTCATAAAAACTAAAATATCAAAATTACCAAGAAGATGCCTCAAAGCGAAACAAACCTGCACATCACTTAGTAACAATTTAGAGTTTCCTCTCATGCATTGAAGATGAGATACATGACCAAGTACAATGCGTATGTCTATTGTGCAATATAGGTACCAATGATTTTGAAGAAAGTAAGAACCTAAAGTACCACTTGTTATATTAGAAAATTAAGAACACGAGACTCATTCTCTATTCAGCAATACAACCTCCTTGTATATGTTGATAACTCCCTTTAAATCATGAATGGCTAAGATCAATAGCTAAAGGCCCTCCCACCTCTATAAAGGATTCAAGAGATAGTAGTGAGTGAATATATTGATCTTCTAGATCCATCGAATCATTATAAAGATCTTTCCGTCTAACTCTCTTTGATACTTTCATTCCATGACAACATCTGGCTTAGATAACGACATCGCATAAAAGAACATACTAAATTACGTGTCTAATAAGAGAACATACTAGATTCTTGGGCATCGGGGATGTATTGCAGACAAAAAAAGAAACAAGTTGAGTAAAATAAGCAACTCAATGGAATTCTCATGTTTCTAATAGTCAATATCCACAATCTAGGTCAACAAACCGGAGCCACCATTTCAAGAATTTTAGTAGCTTCGGTTATGGTGTCGGGTTATGGTGTTGGAGCTTCGTTTCTTCAAGTGGTAGTTTGAGAACATTTCTTGCAAGGGCAAAGAACTCAAGAATTTTAGGCAAAGCAAATAGAAGAATCTACGGTCCAGGAAACAGTGCATTGATGCTATTGTGGACAGAAATAGATGCATCGAAAGAGTTAGACCGGCCCTTGATAAGGATCATTTTGAGGCTGAGGCCAAATATGTGGCCATTTTGACTTTGGAATGAAGAGTATAGCAGAGAATATAATCTATTCAACTGGCAATTATCCCCTTCCATGGAGCATCCATACTACAAAAGGACAGCAAAGCTCCACTCTGGCAAGATCTGGTGAACTTTTGGCGATGTTCTTGTGGGAAATTTGGCAATAGCAAACCGTGTTGAGAAAATAAGAGCAAGTACAAATGATTGTCAAAGGAATTCACTGGCTTAGACAAATTCACAATGCAATAAACTCAACATTTTTCGCATGACGACGCGACTAGAAGACCCAAGCACTAAGTTCCGCAGATAGGCATAATAATACAATCCCAGGGTAAGCAATTTCGGATGACAAAAAATACAAACAAGCTCGGGCAAGGATTCAAAAATAAAATAAAAATGTGTAAGAATGATTCTGACCTAATCGGTGATGGCAATCCAAACGTCTGAATTGGGTGATGGCTCCCCACAAAATGCCGATGTAAAAAACTATCAAGGCGATGCTGAAAAGTAATGAGACTAGAAAATAAAATTGCAATACGGGATGCCTTGAGCACTAAAACAAAGATAGGACACTGTGGAAAAGTGCAACCAAGAAGGAGAGACGCTGAAAGCGGATGTGCTGATGAAGAAATGAAAGTGAACTATGATCATAAAAAGGCCTTCGAGGAATCATAACCGCCTAAGGGATCCTAACTAGCTACAATGGTTTTGAGAACCTCATTTATCTTCTTATCATAATTCAAAGATAAATCGTATAGATATACAAACATAAGTATAGAGAACCAAAACCATTAAGAAAATTGGTGCAAGCTTTTATATTAAAACAAAATATTCTCACACCGAAAAGCATGTGCATTAATGATCGGTAAATGCAATATTATGATGTTTAACAAGATATATAAATAAGAGGGCCCAGGGATTTGAACCCTGGTATTTCCGTTTGACCTAAACATGTAACTCATAAGAGCCAACCAACATAATCTTCAAATCTGGCTAAATTTTGATTTCATCAAATCTTTGTAAACAGAGTGAAATTTGATTCCAGCCATGTATATTATACTTATGCCAAAATATCCAGAATTGAATAAATCTTTGAGCATAGTTTCGCATGATTGGTACTGCTCATTTATGATGAACTAAAGAACAAATGAGTTGCAAATAAATAGAACATTCAGAAATGTAGTGCAAAACATGATATAAAGAACGGACCTGAAAAAGAGCAGACTGATCTGTAGGGAATCTGTACTTATTACTGCTAAGGGTTTTCCCTAAAAAACCCTTCGGGGCGGGGTTTTTTTATCTTGTCAATGTCGGCTTGCTGATCTCTTTTTTGTTTGGGTCCCATAGGCCAATTGGCCTCCGTGGACGCTAAAAAATCTATTCTATTCTATTCCAACAATAGCAATGGTAGATACTTGGATGATGTTCTTGAAGCTGTGACGAACTTGAAATCAGGCTGCACGACACGTAGCTTTGAGAGACATGCATTAGGCATTCATAACACGACCCCACTGTCAATTTCAAAATCAATCTTTTCATTGGCTTCATCCCACGCCACTGACTGAAATTTGGATGTATAAGATGCTAAAACTAAGACAACTCTTTAAAAAAGCTTATAAAATCCTTCAAATAGTCTGCCAACTATGGAATTATCACTTTCGTCCTTTTGCAGCCAACTTGTTTGTTTTGCATCATACCTCAAGGTATACATAACAGAAAAACCACTTTAGAGCATGATGACATGCGTCTACATAAATGCAAGTTCGCACATCTCTATGTTGCAACTGCACTACATTTAAGTGTTCATGCAACCAGCCAATTATGCAGATCATCAGACAAATTACTACTATGACTAGACTTGACACATAGACATTTTATTTTTTCTTTTGAAGCATAGGATACAATTGTTCCGATACATGCTAGCTATCCACATTGTTTCAAGGCTTGGCTTTTAGACATTATTTTTGTTCAATCCTCTTTTTGTTGTTTCTATACAACATGATTTGATTGCTTGATGCGAGGATCTACCTCTCAAGCGTAAGGGCGTGTTTGGGAGGAATGTTTGTAGCAAGAATAATACTCTATCTAGTCTTGATCTTCGCCATATATAAAATCAATCTATTATGCATCGAGAAGTTTAATAATCTTCCATGGCTGGTAACATACCAAGCCTCCAGAATATCGCCTCCTCACAGCACCATACCACCACCAATCAGTTACGCTAAACTAGGCATTTTATCCATAAAAAGCAGATTGTGAAAAATTAACAAAGCTATCAACGAAGGTAATTACTTTTTAAGTCGGATTTTACTGCGGATATAGAGCAAGGGAATGAATACTAAGTGAAGCGGTTTCAAATGACAAGAATATCCAAACTCGGCACTAATTGGGAAAGAAGAGATACTTATACTTGGAGTAGGGATTGTACATTATCTAGTCGTGCTACAATTGCATCAAAATCAAACATATGGTGGCCAAGATCCATCGCATGACTTGTGAAATTTATAGAACCACGGGGCCAATATAACGAAGAAAGAAATTAACATGTTGTTGGAGTCTGAGTATTTGAAAATGGAAGATGGAATCATTTGCCTCCTCAGAAAACCATTTCAGCTTTGGTGGTTCAAGGTTGCAACAAGACGGATCTGCTGCTACCATGCACATGAAAGCCAAAGTTGTTATCAATCACAGAGAGTATATTTTGGTCCAGCAATTGAGCCACAGTAGATAAAAAATGTTCCTAACATTGTTATTACCATATATGTGTTCTCTGGACAAACAAGTAACACATGCGTGTCTTTTATAACAGCAACATTATGGTACATGCATGTTCTTTATAGAAGAAAGCATATTGTTCCATAGTTATCCTTCTTTATATTTCAAGCGGAATATAAGACTAGAGATTAAGCTAGCACGAGTTGCAAAATGAGAGACCCGAAACAAAAGCGCTAAAACTTAAACCTTGACGATTACGAAAAAGTATAACCATAAGAAAGTACCTTCCAGGGCCTAAATGTATCATCCAACACATATACAGGAGTCATTGAGAAAGATTTTAAGAAAATGCCCAAGAGCCACGTTTTTATTTGAGCCAAATGCTACTGAATGTACGTTTTCTCTGAGCCTTGTAGCTACGGGATCTGCTAGAATGCTAGTTTAATATATGTCATCTGTTCTTAAGGCATACATTACATTTTAATGGGATCAATACATTTGAGGAGGATGCTCAAAATACGTCGCATCATTGAAAGCAAATGCATGTGATTGAAATTGGCTCTATGGATGTGACATTCTTGAAAATGAGGGAACTAAAGTTTGTCACTCAACTTACGGAGTTTGTCACTCAAATTAAGCCCGGCTTTGAAAGCATAGCGCATAATCCTTTTAGGTAGCTCAAAATGCCTGTTGTCGGCCGGTGTCTTTGGAGCGGATAAAAAAAAGTTTAGTTCTGATATATTAAAATTGAACATCACAAATAAGGAGAGTGAAAACAAACAGTTGTTTGAAAGAGCCGATACTAGTTCTGCTTAAGAGTTTGTGCGTGTAAAATATAATGAATTAAATCATGATTCATCATGCTTTCGTCACATTTTTAGCATGTTCGATCTAAGACATACACAATATTATCTTGGGCGGGGAAGAAAGGCAGCCAACATAAGTATAGAAAAGATCCCAAATTTGCAACGATTTTTCCCTCTACTCCTGTCATTATATATCAATATAATCAGTGTAGTCCAAGTTGCAATTTGCACAATGTATCACATAAGTTATTTCAGACATTGTTCGCCGATAAAGAATCTTGCCATATGCTATCAGAAAGACTAGCATTGATAGAAAATCAATGCAAAGAAAGCAAACGAAAAAAGAAATGTAACAGTCATGCCATGGAGGACTGAACTGTATAAAGCGAAAATGCAAAGTAGCAATGCAAAAGTTTAGACAAGGGAGCAATTTGAGCCATCACATTCCTAAAATTCCTTTGTTAGGAAGGGCGAAGTATATTGTTCTGCCACTGAACCCATAGAGCGATTGAGGAGAAATGAAAGAGATGTTGGAAAACTTTCATATCTTATGGTTTTATGGACTATTATAGTAATGCCATCTGATTCCAGGCAGGTTTAGATGCAGAAGTGAGCTGGTTTTTCATAGTAAGGAGATAGCAACTACTGAGTATTGAGAAAGGCACATAGCCTAGTCGGAGCTGCATGCCTAGCAAGAAAAGACCGACTTCAAAAAAAATGGGGAAGTTTAATCAAATTTCATGGATTTTCTAATTTTCTCCTTGTTGATGCAAAAATTCTTAGATCTAATGGCGTAAATTGATTTTTCTTTGAGGTGGCTTGCTACCTGGAAAGGCTAGAATTGTAAGAATTGTTGTTTGGGGGGGGAGGGGGGTGTCAGACAAGCCTGCTAATCATCCCTCAAATTTTGTACTAATTTCTTGAATTGTGTGCTCTGCCAGATTGCTAAAAAGTTGTGAATTGCGAACTTTGCAAGGTGTTGAAAAATCTTGTAAGCAATGTACCTAGACTCCCGCTTTCAATAACGAGCTTCATCCTCCTAGAAGTGCTAGCTTTGGAAGGTTCATTCACGTACTTGTAACCTTGCCATTCAATGTTCTCATTCTACGATTCTTTCTCCTTTGGACAGATTTGAATATTTTCAGTGCCACAGCTCTGGCACTCTCCCTTAGCATAGTTCGAACTATGCCACTCTTCACCTTCTTTGTCCAGACCCGTAGCTCTCCACATAGAGCTAACATTTTGAAATGTTTTTGGAAGGAGCTTGGCAGACACCATTGTACTCATCTGCAGCACAAACACCACGAGAACACGTACAATTGGCATGAAATTTGCTTCTTAGGATGCTAAATGCTTTTCTTTATATCTCAACTTGCTCATATTTCATGCAACATCATGTGTTCCTCTCGTTCAACCTTCTCACGCACGTAGGCTTAAGCAGCTCGAACATTCTTCCAATAATCTTCACTTCAGAATGTTCATCTTTGAACATCTCATATAATTCACTCTTGCAAGGAAGAAAGCAGTACGTGTAAGTAAAACATAAACTAAAACAACTTAGGAATTTAAAGATGTTGCAGACATTGCATTAGTTCTGTGGCAGTTGGACCATGACTTGATGTGCATTCAACTACTATAACACAACACTGTATATAATATATACATGTGTATAAATATGCAGAAATTGTACTCAGATGCACTGCAGATGTATATACAAAACTCAATATGTAACCAGGTTATACACAGTGTTACTGTGTAACAGATGTAGATATTCAATACTTTTCTAATGGATGGAAGTACATTTGAATACTTTTATGTATTACCCTATATTTGCACAGTATCTTGAGTTCAAAAAAGCTTAGAATGTAGTTGGGAACTACAAAAACCGAAACTATAGAAACACAGCTTGTCTTTTAACACATTTTCTACTTTCTGCCACATTGGATGTAATTGGAAGTACATCCAAGTACTTTTCTTGTTAAATCTAAATCATTCAGTCCCATTAAATCCAAGTACTTTTCTCATTAAATCTAACTCATGTGTAAATATATGATTATTGTAGTTGGATGTACTTCAACGTACATCAGATACATTCGTTGCACTGAATGCAGATAACATTACTAAACTTATCCAGGGTGCACAAAAGCTGTCTACTATCGAGGCTGCAACAAAGGGAATTAAAAGGCTTAAAATTGGCCTAGGGCATGTCCACAAAATGGATTGGAAGTGTCCTTTTCGTCCTGACATCCCTGTACTTTGGAAAAGTTTTGGTGTGGGTTAACCAAAAATCATTTACCAACTATTTTCGGACGTATGTCTGCCCTGTGTTGCCTTCCTGCCAGTGCCCACATGTTAGCACCTGATAATGGTATATGCTTTCTTCTAATTGCTTAAGGTTTCTTGCTTGCATTTGAAGAATGCTAGAGGCTACTTCTTTTTGCTTTGAGTTTCCCATTCCACCAACAATCATTGATAACAAGGAATGCTTAGCTGCTGATCTATCATTGCTATTTGTTGTTCCACTTCCTGTAGACCTTCCCGGATATTTTATAGCATAGTGCCCTTCACAATGCCTTGCGCTAGGTTTCCAATGGCAGGTTCAAAAAAGAAGTGCAGCCTTTCATCCTGAATAGTTTTAACGCTCTCTCTTTTGCACATGATATAAATCTTAAACCTGATCATACATAAATCTAACAATTTCATCAATTTTACACTTCATTTTCTTTGTCACATTCCCAATATTGCAACCTTCTTGTCGTTTCTTCATCGTTCGTCATGGTTCTTATGTGGTTTAAGGTCAACTACGGGAATTCTGGCAAGAAGGAGAGAAATCCCCGCTAACATACAAGCATTTAACCATCATTCAATTAAATTGGGATTATGTCTTAATTTTGGGATAAATTTTATATTGCACTTTTTTAGTAACTTTGTTAAATTCACTTTTTTAGTAACTTATTTGCCCTTAGACTAGAATAGACGTTAACATATAATCATACGCGGGAATATAAATTCATACCTTAACTTCAAATTACAAAATCATATATCATGGAACTCAAGTAGTACACAACTTTTATTAACTGTAGAAAAGATACATAGTAACTGTTTTTCATTTTTCCACTAGCATCCCCAAGGATATGAGAACCTTATTCCTTACATCCTGAGGTATTGTAACTCTCGCTGTTTTACTAGGAATAGTTTTTGGAGTCCACGAGTACAATACGGTTTCAATGTCTAGCCAAAGATCAGGATCACTTGGATTTCTCCTCCACCTCTTTGTCCAACAATCTGAATATCTTTCTTTATCGGTGACATTACTCAACTGATGTACTGGACACCACCATTCCACGCGCACCTTATTGAAGTTAACATCACCTTCTTCTTTGCAAATATCCGAGATAGTGTATCCCAACCATACTGGATAGGTCTCTAAATCTGCTGGTTTTACTACTACAAATTGGTGGCACTCCACGTCAGTAGAAGGTTCATAACAATCCATGCCTAAATATTTTGGCCTATCCTTCTTAGGACCAACATAGTGTTTATCAGATTGAGGAGGAGCATATGCCTTCACAATGCTACTAATGGTACCATCATCTTCGTCAGCACCAGCTAATGTTTTCCACTTACTTTTAGGGAACCACCCTTCCAGCAGCTGTTCTGAGGATGTGTCTACCTCATCCAACAAGTTGATCACCTTCTTCCAATAATCTATCAATGCACGATTAGTGTCATCTGAATTAGTTTGCCAATGCTTGATGTAGTCATTGATGCCATCCTTAGTCAAGCCCAATTGCTTGACTTCTTGATTAGTTTTAGAGCTTTTGGTTGACCAGGAGGTATCATAGGCTTGCCATTTGCATCCCTGCGCCAAATTTCTGCCCCACCTCTCCACTTCTCCTCTGAAGGTCTCATTTTCCATTGCATGATTGGAATCCCTTCTCTCACCCAAAAAGTGAATTGAAGAGGTCTAGAATGACCTTCCATGTCGAGAGCATAACCATCCACAAAACTCTTCCAATCAGGCACTTCTTCTATGATAGATCCTATAGGAGATGGATTTGTACATCCATGAAATATTTCCAATAGCACAGGGAAAGTTGGTAGCTGTCTGCTTTGTCTCAATACATGACTATATTTTCCAAACAATGCATCCACATCCTCATGAGTATGTCAGGGCATTAGGAACCCCAAATTGACTCTTTCAAAAATACCCACAGTATTAAGTAGGATAGGGAAGAAAACATCCACCTATTCTTATTTTGACCAGCACAATTATCTAGTTGCAAGAGGAGCTTTTGGGCGGATCGAGGTTTAGCCGCGAGATGTTGAAGCTCCAACATGTTCATTAGGTCCATTCCTCCTAAATCTTGCCTTGCTAAACTTTTCAATACTATTAGGGGTTCCATCCAACAATGCACTATGTAGTGCACGGCTATTTGTAGGATCTGTAGGTGACCATTGTAACCCTTCTCATAGTTTCTTAAACACCTCATGATACTCCCAATGTGAAAATCTGGACCATCACTCCACAACTCTAAACTGAAATGGCCATAATAGGTCAGGAGGCTGCCCATGCAATATTGCTTGATCATTGAAAAATCTGCAAAGGGTATGATCTTCCACATGACTTAGGAATGTACTTGAATTGTGGAAGACAAGTCTTCTTGTTGGTCCATTTTATCATGTATAATACATAGATAGTTATTAGGTTCCATTGCGAGATAAGGTCCTCCACATCCAATAAGTTGATCTACATGATAGTTGATCTGTCATATGGTCCTTCATATGTTCCCTTATCTTTGCCCTTAGACTTGGTTGCCCGGTCTTATCTAGTGTCTCCTTCACTTAGCACATAAATTGCACTTGGCAAAGTTGTTTGAAGTTGCTATGGTCACATGCTTGAAATGCTTATTCCATAGCCTACTAAAAGCTGGCTGGGATATAGAGGCCACTCCAAGTTTCGAAGCAATGCATTTATTTCCTCTAATATGCTCTTACGGGTACAATGGGATGGCAATCTCTTTTCAACAATAACTCTACCCTGTTCATCCTTCTTACTCTTATGTGGCATGTTTTACGCATTGAAATCCACATATCTTTCAAATATTTCCTTTGCAGCTATAGTTCTTGAGGTAGGCCTTACGGGCCGGTGTTCCCATGCAATGCAATTTTACTACCATTTTCATGTCTCTTTTTGCCGGTTATTGCCAAGAAGAGGTTGGAATTCCATGTATAGCCATCCATGCTTTTGAACATATCCACTTTCCATTCAATGGGAATCTTTTCTTCTTTGATCTTTCATCTGAATTGCATAGCCAAATATGGTGTACATAAAATTCCTCCTGCTATCACACTTATGTTCTGATATGTAGCTCTTGCTCCCACCAACTCCTCTATTGTGAACATTCTAACACAAGAAGCCCAACAACATTCACCTCCTCTAACCTTCATCATAGCCCCGGAGAACAATCATAATCGACTTGCATCTTTTGGTGGGATAATGTTTGAAAGTTGGAAGTGGCCTCTTGCTACTGCTTGTGTGAACATTGTTGACAATGGTTCTACATCTATAGGAAGCGTGTAGTTCCCCTCCGGTTGAATCTTGTCCCTAGGCCATGCAACAATAGTTGGAACCTCTAGTTGCTTCACACAAGCTAGGCATTCTTGTTTTGCTGAACCCTTTTCCTTCAATTGTCATATAATTTTGAGATTGCCACACCTAACTTTGTCCTCCCCTAATCTTTCATCATTCACTTTGCATTGATAGGATCTGCTAGAACAATAATCCCTTCTCCCTCTTGCCTCTCATTTGCATGCATGCGGGATCTTGACCTTCTTGTTTTTCCAATCGACCAGTATAAAGTACAATTTCCTTTCCTTTGGCATCATCCTTTTCATTTGAGGTCTTTTCCTTTCCTTTGCCATCATCTTTGTCATCTTCATCCTTTTCATTTCTGGTCTTTTCCTTTCTTTTCCCATCATCTTTGTCATCTTCATTAGTTGGGGCCTTGGGGGATTTAGCATTTTGCATGCCATTGACCTAAAATGCATAAAACCTATAGTAAGTTAGCATATCAAATAACATCTCCCTAACATGTTCTTAAATGAAAGTTAACTTTAATAATAACCTTAATAACCTATAATAACTTAATCTATAATAATAATAAGTGAACCTATAATATATTAACTTATAATAACCTTAAATGTTGTAACCTTAGAAACAACTTCTAAATTCAAATTCATAAACTTTTAAACTTATAACCTTATTTATGAACTTAAAAATATTAACCTTAACTTATAAACCTTAAAACTATTAACCTTAAAACTATTAACCTTAAATCTATTAACCTTAAAACTATTAACCTTATAAATCTTATAACTTATAACCCTTGTAATAAATTTTTGTGGCGGTTATTATTTGGATGCGAACAAAGCGATTATTATTTCGGTTTACAATCCCTTTCCAACTTTTTGATCTCTCTTTCGATCCAACTTTCCAACTTTCTGTCTCTCTTTTCGATCTTCTCTTACGGTGCAATCGGCTTTTACGGCTTTTCGAGCATCTCTGCATGCAATCGGCTTTTAAAGCGCTTTCTCGACTTCAATCTCGTTTGCTTCAATCTCAAATACGCTTCTCGCTTCTCTTCTAATTGCTTCTCGACTTTTCGGCTTCTATAAACTTCGGCTTTTACGCTTTTACTACTTTAAACTTCGGCTTCTATATGCTTTTCGGCTTCTATATGCTTTTTCGGCTCAATACAAGGTTCTATACAAGGTTTGTAGGCTCTATACAAGGTTTTACGGTTTTTTGGCTTTTGACTCTCTACAATCTCGACTTTGAATAACTTTGGTTTTTGTGTTAAAGCTTCTCATTTGCTATTGCTTTTCTCCAAATTATTTTGCTATTGCTTTTTCACCGGCTTCTTAAGGCTTCTCGAATCACTTCTTAAGGTTTTCGGGTTAGTATTTTTTGTTATTTACATAAAGTAGTTATTTTCCATAAAGCATGTTATTTACTTTTACATGCATCAGTCCTAAAGTGCCCTACCTTGAATTATCTGTGATCTTGCCGATTCCTCTGCTCTTATTCTATTTCACTAGCTCTTCCTCTATCTGTTCTAATTAATGAACTAAAAAAATGAAGTTATTCTATTTCACTAGCTCTTCCTCTATTTCACTAGCTCTTCCTCTATCATTTCTAATTAATGATCTTAAATAATGAAGTTATTCTATTTCACTAGCTCTTCCTCTATCATTTCTATTTCATATACGCTCTATGATCTTGCTCTATGATCTAGATCATAGATCATAGATCATAGATCATAGATCTTCACTAGCTCTTCCTCTATCTGCTCTAAATAATGAACTAAAACAATGAACTAAATATTGAACTAAACAAGGAGTATTATTATTATATATCTGCTCTAGCGGCTTTATATTTTGAGTTACGCATTACGCATTGCATTATGTATTTTGTTAGAATAATATCTTTGGAATGGGAGAAAATCGGCGCTTGGCGCATTTCTATTTTAGGTTACGTTTTTTCCACTAGGTTAATCGGGCGTGCGGGCGTTTTTAGTTTGGATTTTCAATTTCATACGGCTCTATACAAATCGCGCCGGTAGCGTATGAAATAGATTCGTGAAAAGCGAGAAAGCTGGCGCTGGCGTTTTGAATTATGTATGTTCAGAATCGTTTTATGGGAGAGTAATATATCATTTGCTAATTACTTTCTCTCGTTCTAGTGCCATGGATTTTCCTTATGCATGGACTTTGGCATTTCTAGTTCAAATACCTTTGGTGGTTCTAGAACAAATACACTTTCCACTGGGCGACCATCAACTCTGGACCACTGTACAAGATATTACTTGATTGTCTTTGTTCAAAGCGTTCAAAGAGAGTTGGAGAATCCATTAGGCAGTGCATATCGGGGGCCATGGGAACACTTCCATCGCATTTACGGACATATCGGCTCCTCATGCTCTTAGTAAGGCTCATGCCAACAAATAAGTACGAGGATTTGATTTATAGTATCAAGGATCGATACAACACTCTAGTTTGGAGACTTCGACATTCGCGAGGGAAGATGAGGATCTGTCATATCGAGGGGTGGTTCAGGTGGGACTTTTTTTTGCGGGATTGGGCGATGAAGTGGGCTTGTGTGACATATTGTAGAGATAGAAAGAATTCGGCGCTGGCGCATTTTTGCAGAAGAAGAAATGTACATACTTTTTGGAATATGAATACAAACTCGGCGCTTTGGCGCAATTTGCACTATAATTTTTGTCATTAGTTTATTATGTTTTTTTATATGCAATGTCGAAAACATTGAATCCTTTGATGCCCTCCGGCCCGGTATGACCAACCCCAAGAAACTACATATTTTCATTAATGTGTAGTTTCATGGGGTTGATATACAACTAAAGAACATCAAAGAATCCAAAATTCACAACATCACGCTTGAGATGTTATGATATATTCATTTTTTTTTGAATATCCAAATATACATACCTTTTTCAGGCGTTCTTTTGGCCATGCTACAAATGTGCCCACGCTTTCCAAGCTGTATACGCCACGGGATGTCTTCTTGGAAGAGCCTCATCTTCATAATTTGAGTTTAGAATAGAAATCTTCTGAAACTGTTTCCAAGAGGAACACCATGACACATAGAACTTGGATTCAAATCTTGATTTTACACAATCCTACTCGGCGCTTCAAGTTTCTTTGTTAAAAGATAGCATTCTTCTCGAACAGCGATATAAAGAACCGAATGCATTGTAAAAATAGAGGGCGAAAAATTGAGAACAAGAGAATGCATTGAATTCACCATAGTTCAGCGGACATCGAATGGGAATTGAAGGCGGCTCGATCGAATGGATTGAAGGTGGCTCGATCGATCGAATGGGATCGAGCGGATCTTGGGCGCTCTCGATAGTCGATTGTTCTTGGGCTCTCGATACTAGGAATGATCTTGGGCGCTCGATAGTAGGTGGCCGATTAGGTGGTAGTAGATTGCCACATATCGTTTCTTGAAATTAATAATTAATTGTTATCTTGAAATTGCACTAAAAAGAAAAACACAATTTAAATTTGTAAATGGCGGGGACAGGCGGTTAATTAAAGCGGTATAAATTTAAAAGGGCAATTTGAATTCTGATTTGTAAATCGGCGGCCCTAGATTATGAGCATACATATAAGTTTAAACCAAAACCCCGGTCTCATACTATCCGCACTTGCAGTTCTATGGCGTCTAGAGGATCGGCGCGGCGGCGGGGTAGTAGAGGTGGGCGGCGACTAAAGCACAAATCCCAAGCACGGAGGCTGCTGAACAAGCGAGAAAGCCACCGAATCAACAAAGCGCCTCGGGTAATTGATCATTTTTTGTTTTGTAATTGATTTACGTGTCCCTTTTATTGTTAGGTTTCTAGGATGTTTTCAACTTTGTGTATTTTACGTGTATGCGTGTCTCGTGTGTATTGTCTACCTTTCATATTGTTTTACGTGTCATTTCTCTTGCTTTTACTACCTTGTTTTTTGTGTGTTTTTGTTATAATCTTCTCCTTTACTCGATATGTTTTTTGTTGGAACAATTCTCCATTTTGTATAATGTAGACCGTGTAAGTCTTTACTTACGTATTCTCAGTTCTTTTGACAAGTCTTTTTTGTAGCCTAGTATGTCTCTTATAAAAAGAGAAGTATACGTGGGTCCCCTCTTAAAGCAGCTTCGCGCGATTTATAATTATGAGTGGTTTTGGTTGTCTCTGCTACTTTTCCTGTGTACAATTTATGTTTTTGAAAGTAAAAGGCGTCTATGAAAAGCGGCGGCTCGTAGCGATTTCATTACTCACCACATGATTGTAACTTTCGGGATCTTCTAAAAATGTGAAAAGAAAAGCAAAAGCCCTTGGGGGTCCGGGGACATCCGCACAGAAAAAAACCAAACGGATGAAGATGTATCGATTTGCAGATTTGGCACTGCGTTGTGACCATTGGCGATCTGACCCGAAATAATGAAGGCTCGGGTAGAGCCTCCATGTCGAAGAAGATCTACGAGAGGGCTCACGAATGGTATGTGGAGATCTTCAAGACTAAGCGGAAAGAGCGGATCTGATTTTCATGTCTAGAGTTAAGGAAGCAGATCAAATGAAGAAACAAGGTATTACGATCACATGCGAAGAAACGGGGCGATTCTTTTTGTTCCGTATTACTTGAAGCGGGTCAGAAAAATAAAAAGTATTGAAGAAGTTAAATTACTGCAGTGCTAGTTCCTTTAAAAGGCGCCCTAAGAGCGGATGAGGCCATGAGATAACCTCTTCAAATTTGGTTTGGTCGGTGGTGATCTATTGACACAAAAAAAAAATATGTGAAGGTCTCTCATTTGTGAGAAGAGCAATCAGTACAAGGCCGTCGGCTAGTGCGTACCTACAAGCTTTAAAGAGAAGGAAGATGCAAGTTCTAGAGCGAGGAAACACCGGGCGTTCTAGGCATTACGGATATGACTAGTGATGATGACAAAGCGAGGCGGTTAGAGGCCATGAGCAAACTCAAGAAATATCGCGACAAGTATCCACTTTGGGCCTTAGCTTCACGCATCCTATCCATGTCGGCGGGCTTTTCAGGTCCACGAAGGCTATGTTTGTCGTGAGAAGATTTGACAAGCGACACGCAATGGAAATAGTCAACGGCATGATAGAAAACCGGGGCGGTGCCAATGCCGCCGGATGTGGTGCCTTTTGATATGAAGGCGAAGAAGGTGTTGATATGGAATAAACTTGAAGATTTAAGCGGCAACCTCGATATTCACTTCATGATAATAGATGGCGGCGCATTCGATGGAAGCCTTGAAGGTTTTGATCGATCAAGCACAAAAAGCTGGAAATCGGTTATTCTATAGGCGTATTGGTCGAATTGCCGATTCCTCGGTGGCTCCACAGCGGCCGGAAGAATTAGCGAAATCGGTAGCTACTTAAATGACATGGGAAAGACATTCCTATACAAAAGGTATTTTATGTTCCACACATAAGCGTTCCAAATCGCGCCCGAGTGCGTTTTAAGCTAATCGCGTATTTACAAGAAAGCTGGCGCTGGCGATTTCTTCATATGGCTGCGATTTTCTAAATCGTGATTAGCAAAAGCGTGCTGGCGCGTTTTATGTTGTTATTTGTGTGGCGGATTTACAAAGCGGCGCTGTGGCGAATTCTTCATCATGAAGAAATCGCGCCCGGGCGTTTGTAAATAAAATCGGATGATCTAAACAGCGCTGGCTGGCGTTTTTATTATTACTTTCGCGACTGTTTATTTTTTTTTTTATCTAGCGGCCCATATTTTGCGGTCCGTATGTGGGCGATTAGCGACGCTTCGTAACCAATGGATCGAATATGGAAAACCAATGCCCGACCGGACAAAGGGCAATCTAAGAGTGCGAATTCAAATTACTAGAAAGGACAGCATGCCAAACCATATCTGAGGACAAGACCAAGGGCACTAGATCAAAGAAGAAAAAGGGGATGCACAAGCTGGCACGGAAGAGCAAAGCGGTGCCAAAGGATGCACGCAAGATTGTTTTTCTTGACCGGGTATGGGAAAAGTGGAGCAATTTTGGGGCGCCCTATTCGGAAAAGAAGTTGCCAGATTCGTATGGCAGGTTTCCTCCGCAAGATACGTCTATTTTTGATATAGGTATCACAGAAATGAGAAAGGCACAAGGATTGGATGATGCAGAATTAATCTCTGTTCTAGATAGTTGCATCAGAAAGGAAGTTATCTACAAGAAAACGTCTGCAGCAAAGCACTTGACATCTTTCGAAGATGCATGCGAATCGATAAAAAATATGAAAGTCCTGAAAAAAGCTGTTGGTGAAGAACTGCAAAGGCTCTCAGGAGACATGATGTTATCAGAGATAGGCTTAATGCAAAAGTACAACGTATCTAATGATGACATTAAGAAATATGTATTTTGGTCAAAAGATTTTGTGAAGCAGCAAAAGGCGAAGAATGTGGCAACTCTTAAGGGGATTCACACGAAAGTTGCGTCTGACCTAAAAAGAAAAGTTGCTTTGGTGAAGAAGGCGGCGATGAGAGCGAGTCTCCTTTTTTCTATAAGGTGTCCACTGGTTATAAGTGTGCCATGCCAGAGGTGGGTGAAGGGCCAACCGACATCACTCTATTTGTTCTTGATAGCCGTGGCACGAGATGGACCACCAGGATGATTCTGACACCTTCTTCAACACATGCAGTGGTTTGACGACCGAGATGCATTATACTATCGTGACAGTTTTGCCACTCAGGCATTTCCTACGCATATGCACTAGGCTGCTGCAAATGATGTCGAATGCATTAAAGTGATGAGGCAAGCGGTAATGATAGATGAAAACAAAGATAGTGAGTTTAGTACCGAAAGTAAGATCTCACATGTGCTAGTCCTTATGATAGCCATTATGGATGATAAAGAATATGAAAGACTCAAGGGGAAACGGAAGGTGAGAAGATTGCTTGGCGGTGCTATCGGCTAGATGAACCCCTATTGAAGAATGTTTTTATGTCGAATCAATTGCGAAGACAAAGGGAAAGGGACTGCAGATGTGGATGTGGACGGGAAGCGAAGAGGAAGAGGAAGAGGAAGAAGAAAAGCGGGTCGACCACATCCTTAATTCACCAATCAAGTATGAACTCTGACGGCGCATAAGGGGGAGGCTGAATAAGTACGGGTTTTCTTTGGCCCTTCGAAGTTTTTCGATTGAAGCCTTACGCCCTTTAGAGTCTACGTGTTGGGAGTTTCATGTTGGAGGTTTATGTCGGGCGGGGAAGCTCTGAAGCTAGCTAGGAAATGCCAAAGTGTGGTCTCTCGATGGTCAAGCCAAGGACTTCCTCGATTTTTTTTCGAGAAAGTGCTAGAGGTGGCACCTAGGGGTCCGCTAGGTAGTGCAAAAATAAAGCTTCCAGCTCTAAGTCCGACTTACGCGCAGATCCGGCCGCAGCGGGAAGAAATGAGAAAGCATCTAGAGGGCATAAAGAAGAATATCGACAAACAACATTTTTAACTATGCGGCCGAGGCGTGCCTATCATTCCAATCACATTGGAAAATCCGGCGAAGTGGATGTAGGTAGCGCAAAGCGAAGAAGACAAAATCCTAGATGATACGGTGGATTAGGAAAGCTCGAGTCGGGTTAGCATAAAGAGTAATGAAGTATCAACCATAGTTCAAACACTAAGTGATGTGGTCGACACTTCCGGCGGGGCAAGAAGGCACCGAGAGTAAGCTCATCATTGCGGATGTTGAGCGGGGAACCAGAAAGGTATGTTATTCAAGCGAATGAAAATGCGGCGCCGGCGCGATTTCAATTCTTCAAACGAGAATTGAAAATCGCGCCCGGTAGCGATTTCAATTATTCCAACAATTGAAAAATCGCCAAAGCGCGATTTCAATTTTCTTTTCCTTGTCTCACAAGTGTGTGCTTTATTATTACAGACCTAATCCGGTTTCCTCCAAAATTACGGTGTTCGATTTGAATGGAGTGCTCGCAAAAGCGTTACCTAAAGCACAATTTCCTTTATCATGGTATGCACGAAACCATTTGAGACATATCTGAAATGGGTATATCGGCCGATCGAAGGAGATGTTAGACCAAGCTTTCTTTTTATTTCGTTGTGCAATTTGGTCGTCGATGGAGAATAGAAATATCTGAGGAAGTTTTGAGAGTAGTTCACGAGTTACATAGAGATTGGGCATCTGTTTGGGATCGAGCAAATGTAAGTCATTCAATAACCCAAAGGATCCTAAGGTAAAAAAAAAATATTTGTGAAATGCTTGGCGACATGATGGATGACTTGGGCGTTCAGGGAGAAGGAAGACATCATTATAGTTGATGATGACGCCTTGAAGTGTTGCTTCAATCGAGTCCACGATCACTAAATCCACCATCCTATCATCACGAGGATTTTGACAAAGATGACTTCTGCGCCCGTTTTTGTCGGCATCTTGCGAAATAGCTACTGGGAAAAAAAAAGGTCGAAGAGATACAAACACTATACCCATAACTTAATCGGACGGGGGAAATTGTGGGGACCTAGAAGATCGTTCTAGAAAGGGAACTTTTTGATATATATATATATGTATCTGGGAAATACACTTTCAAAAAGTTTTGAATATGAAATATACTTTACACCAAACTCTTTCGAATATATATTGTGTTCTTATATCAGCATTATTGGTTACGTATGCGTATTGTTCTTTTTTATATTACGTGTATGGTTTGCTATACTTGCAATAATTTGTATGTATATACCGTCAATAATTTAGGTGTCTATAAATACGTATGCATGAAATTGGCAAACCATCGGCCCCGGCTTCCATATACGCTTGTTATTATGGCACATTCTATTACACGCGGATGAACCCATGAGACCTCTGCGCAGTGCATGAGCTAGAAATAGAACTTCGGGACTGGCTTGATGTCGTTGCTATGAATCCCGTCGCTTCTATCCTGATCCCTTTGATGTTGTAATCCATCTTATATGGAATCCAGAGCATGGTTTGTTCATGATCGAAAGGATCTCAACACCGCTGCGGCGCTTTGTCGACGATGATTCGGATTAGTTTTTAAAGTTTATGTTCCACTATAATACGTTATTTATGGGAATAAAATGCGCCCGCAGCGCGATTTGACCCTTTAAAATCTACGTTACGTAGCAACTTGCTTGCTGTTATTTATTCGTAAAACACTACAATTTCAATGTTTAGATTTCGTTGTCGTCGGTGATTGTACGAATTAATAAGCAATTTCCTACTTTTTATATTGCCAACATTCTTTCATAATATGGGTCATTTGGACCGAATATTTGGATGCCCTTGCATTTCAACATAAAATGCATCTTCCTAGCCCGAAAATGAACTCAGTGCAAAAGTGTGGTTAATTCAATATAATGGTCAATAAATAGCTTATACGGCGCGATTTTGGAATAGACATAATCCCAATTTAATTGAATGATGGTTATTTCTTGGAGTGGTTAGAGCTGGTGGGAACGAAATCTGGTTCATGATTGTGTTTTAGTTGACGTGGCAAGTAGTTCCGAAAAAAGGATTCCTTAATAACGCTATTATGTACATAGGAAAAAAACAGTTATGTATTTGAAATGCTATGGTTGTCTTCTTATATAGAAGAGAACCATCATTCTAGGGAATTTGGCATCCCAGCTCTCCTTTCGGACCCAGGCTTTCTTTGGCACAAGCCTGCTATATCGCAAGCTTTCTTTGGCCCTTTCTCTTATAAAAGCTTTGTGTCTTCCTGCATTCCTCATTGGCGTTTCCTCTGAGCTGAATCTTGTTGTTGTACGGAGTTTTCCCTTCAGCTATTCTTTCGTTCCAGATTTTGTGCCCCAGTTTTGTGTCCCCTGGTTATAGTCATATGGATTGAGCTCAGGGTTTAACCTGCTTCCTCATGGAATTGATGATACCCACTAGAGAGCTGATCCCGAACAAAGGGTGGAATCTTGCTTGCTCTCTACTCTATGCATGCTTGTGGTCACCTTACTTTCTATCTAATTCTCAGATATCTTTTTCCAGCCTGTTCTTCGCCTCTACGCCTTGGCTGGCTATTTTCCTTGCGTGATTCAGATCTCCTCTCTGCCACTTTGATGTATAGTTCCTGCATGGTTTTTGTCAGATCTTTGAGTTAGGTTGTCTTTTTCGATCTTACTTCTTGGCTTTTGAGTTCTCAAACTTCTAGTCACAAATCGATTTTATGGATAAGAGAGTGAAATTTTGCTTTTTGCTAGATCGATTGGCTACTCCTAACCTCTTCTTACGTATCCCTCTGATTTGAACCTTCTGCTTATAACCTCGCCTTCCGATTTGATCGGCTATTTCTAGGCAAACAAATTTCGGTTTATAGAAGTTCCAGTTCTTGATTCTGATAGGTCTATCTTGCCTTGCCCTTTTCCTTCTCAGGCCTTTCCTCGAAGCGCATCTAGCCCATCCGATTGCCGTAGCATCGGCCGGTTGATGAATCGGCAGGATCGGCTATCTAAGCCGATCAAGCAGGGGTCGGCTCTTTGGTTGTTCGTCCGCAGGAAAACCCCACCCTGCAGTTGTTTACTTTCAGGGGTTACCGGGTCCTCGTTTTCCCTCAATTTTTTGCTATAAATTGCATGGGGTTTCCAGCTCCCAGTATCCCTTGATTCTAGATCTTTAAAAAAGAAGCCTTAAATTTATATTTGTGCTAGGGCCTAGGTCAAGTTATGGTGCTTTTTTTATAGGTTGATGCATGGGGCTTGGTTGGTTCTGTCCGAGGTCTTAAATGGATGGTTATGATAGTTTCTGTGTTGAGATTGATTACTCTTGTCCTTGCCTCATCTTTATCGTTTCTATGTTGAGATTGGTCCGTCTAGTCCTCGCCTCATCTTTCCCTTGTTGTTTGACGCCATGCATAGGTCAATTGTGCCCCCTTTTGTTATAAACATTATAATAAGGGGTCCTTGCGTATAATATTAATATGTAGCATAATAACAGTGGGTTTTCTTTGTGTTTTTATACGCATTTCACAAAGGTTTTCTTAAGATTTCATGGCGTATTCGAATGGATGTACTAATGCGTACATCTAGAGTGCACCATTTCTTAGTCGTTGATTTAGCTTTTTTTTTTCAATGGTCCAATATCAAGGGCTCACAACAAAAGCCCTCTTTTTATTTTAGGGGCTGAACATGCAAACCTCGTGGACATCATTTTAGGGCACGAAACAGGGCTTGCAAATCTGCAACAACAGGGATTAACAAGATAAGATTACAGGGATTTAGGTCAAAGACCTCTGCTTCTGATAAGTGATTGCATCTCCAATCTTTGGCTTCAGTCTGGGGCAAACATTATAAGAGTTACTAGTCATGGTGCCCAGCGTTGCTGGGCATGATTTGGAATCTACAAATGTTGGGACGCCTTCAAAACATTGCATTTGACGACATTGCATTGTTGGAACTTTGCACTTCCCTTCAGCTACATCCCTTATAAATTGTCTATATTAATCTCACCATTGAAATTGATATGCGAAATCACAAACCCAAGATAACTACATGCTTCTAATATGAAATTTGGAAAAGGTAATAAACATCATTTAGCAAAGGCCTAAAGCATTAGAAAAGGGAATGCGAAACTCTAAAACCAACTTTAAAAGCAAATTGTCAAGACATGGAATTTCCAGCATCAGTCGCCACGACTTTCCAGCAGATGACCATGGAGGAGAACAAAGCTTAAACAATTTTTTTCAAAACCCTAACCCCCATATGTCGATATGTCGGGCAACTATTACCAAAATCATACTCCACAGATAATTTGCAAACCTTATGTCTTAATTATATCTTAATTATATCTTAATTATGTCTTAATTAAGGTAACGCATGTGACAGCATATCTCATTCCTAAAAAAAAAACCTTCACCCAATAAAATAAAAAAACACCACCCCACCCCCACCCCCAACCACAGAAACCCCCTTCCATAAAAATTGCGAACCTTATAATTACACACTTAGACAGAGAAGAAATCATAATGAACCTATCTACGAATCATTACAATTAACTTAAGCAAAAAAGCATAATTTTTTGATATAATGTGCAGCCAACGAAGACATTTTTTGGCCAAAGTTTAGAATCATGAGTAAAGGGGTACATGCTCTATGGGAGCTACATTTACATATGCATAGAGCTTTTAAATAAAGCGCAATAAATCTTGCATTATTAGACATTGCTTTATAGCAAGAAAAACCAATTTGATAGATTTTTACGATGTGTTACAAAGCCCGAAAAAGGCGAAATATGGAACAATGTTTTTGACGGAAAAAGGTTCTTTTAGGGTGATCAAATTGCATCCTTTTAAACGTTCCCAATTGTTCTTGCATGTAATGCTTGTCTTCATCAATGATACACGAGAATGTAAAAGCAGGAGAAATACACAACCTAATATCCCACATGGCTCCACCTTTTTGTCATAATTACATTTTTGTCGAAGCAACCTAGAGTGAAATATTCAGTCTATGAAATAAACCAAATGATGCTTTAAGTTGATTGAGAAAGAAGTATAAAAGACATACCTTTTGCTTCCAAAATTCTTGAATAGAGATAGCAAACAAAGCCCCGTTCAAGACTACTTTAACTAAGGTCTTGAACTATGCAATACCATACCTTGGCTAGAATGCCTTCCTTCCCTTAGAATCACTCAAATTTGAGCATCTACTCCAACTATATGAAGGATTGAAAAATTCTTAGTGGTACAAATGGGACCGTTTAGAATACTTTGATGCATCTTTCTTATCATTCCACTTTCTTCCATGGGGCATTTTCCTAGAATTTGTCAAAAGCAATCCTTAATAGTTTTATTGTAATAAGTCATTGGACCGAAACATAAAGCTTAGCTTAAGGAGGACCGTGCACATCGAATAGAATGGTTACGAGGAGAAGCTTAAGTTTGGAGACATTAATCCCTACTCAAAGTCTTCCAATGCATTTGATAAAAATCTGCATTACGAAATAAGCAAAAAGTTAAGAGATTGCCCACATATACGGATACCAAATGTTGAAAGCCCTTAATGCCATAGGAAAACAATATTTTTAGGAATGCATGATAGTTGAAAAATCTTAGTCTGCCTATAATAGTTATGGGTCCGCATAGAACCAAATCCTTGAGGGAAACAAACAAAGTATCTAAGAAGATTACCGGGACATAATATCATGCTATAAGAACTCATCACAAATAGGAAGTTTAGGGGCGGTCTGGGGATCACCTTTGCAAGCCAAATTGCATCAATCTACCACACGCAAGCCATTTTGCATCCTTACGGATCACCATCGGGACATGATACATACCGATACTAAAAGTTGAAGAGCATATATACATCTTTGAAAGTTGCCATTGGATCCAATATACGTATCAAACCTGGTTTGAAGACCTAAACTACATTTCAAAATAGTGATTCTTGATGGTAAAAAGGTTGAGCAGAACAGGAAAAAACTTAATGTTATGAAATAATAGAGGGAAGAGTATATATAAATCAAAAAATAGATTAATACCTCATTGCAAAACATTCTATTGCCGTAGCTTGCGAATTAGAGCTTGCACGAATGATTTTTTCTTGAATCAAAGCATGAAAAAATTAGTTAAAGTCTTATGGGTTAATGAAACAACAATTCTCGATGAATCTTACTCTGTTGTGTGACAAATTAAGCCCAACTACCATGAAGCATCGCCGAACCTGGCTCAAGAATCCACTTGGTGGGAGCTTGGTCACCATAAGTCGAGAAAAAAAATGGAGCTAGGCAGCCAAAGCATTCATGCTTTAGAAGATTATGGTATTTGGCGGTCCGGAAGCATCATCGACAATTGCTTTATAATGATTCTCAATATTCTATTTTGCGGTGACAACGTTTTGCTTCATATAACATTGGAAGGCTGATCTTCTCCGGCTTTTCTTGCTTCCTTTTTGGTATTCCCTTTGAAGCTAGCTGTTTTTAACCTTCATGTTTTTAGACTTATCGACTTCTTGATAATCCTCGTTGAAACCAATCTTCGCTTTTCTCCATGATAAGACTAATAAAGCTGAGGTGTTATGAGGTCTCCTTGTTAAATCACGGTCCATAAGTATAAGATTATCTTCAGCTTGACATGTTCCAAATGCTAGAACCCAAGTATTGTATTCATATGTTCCAAGTATAATGTCCTAGCAAAAGCCCTGCCTAAGCAATAACTTTGCATAAAGATCATAGAGATCAATCTGTATAATTTGAGAATCTGTCTTTGCTAAATCTAGTTTTGAGCTTATAGGCTTTGAAGAAAATGATAATCAAAACAAAGGATGCTAGGTAACGCATCCGGAAGTTTAAGGCTCGACACATCTCAAATCCATTCCAAAAGAAGTATAAATGAGAAACAAAAACTTTAGAGCTAAAAATAACTAAATCCTGGGTGAAAGCATGCTAGGGTGTACCATCTAAAGTTCTTTTTAGGGAGTGCAAAACTACCCAGAAAAGTACCCAACACTGGGTACTGGGAACTTGCATTAATATCTCAATAAACAATAGGTTTGAGAGTTTATTCATCCCTTTTAGTCTCTAATAGTATTGTCATCCTCTAATACTATAGATTGATATGTTATTGACCTTCAACTCAAAATTTTTGGATTGATTTTAATGGAAAGAAAAAGTAGAAAGTACCAGTTTTAAAAGTACCCAGTGTAGGTACTTTTGAGGGTTCCAAAAGTGGTACACCGTAGCATGCTTTCACCCTCCTGGTCAAATTTAACAGTGGCCTCCACAATCTGACTTATTGAAAACTATAGAAACCCAACAACACCAGAGAGAGACATACGTTTTCTAAAGATCCTTGCAAGTCCTTGTACCGCCATATCCGATCCCATATATAATAAAGTAAAACGGGTAAAGAGGGCTCTACCCTAGCCACCAAAGCCCATCGGATCCGTCTCGGAACAAGCGGCCAGGGCATCACTCCATCTCTGTCTTCGTCTAGGGTTATTGGCTGTTCGACTTAGCTTACGCCATAGCCACGTCCAAGCCATAAGCGGCGGTTGATCCACCTCCACGGCTAGAGAAGGGATCGAGCAGGTGGCCCACGTTGCTCTTGAAGAAAAACCTAAAGCAAGTTAAAGCGTAACATCTAAGCCGTCCTATTTGATTGAACGATCTCGGTATGGTCAATTTAGGGGGCGTGATCCATTACTTATACTAAAACATTATAATATAAGATAGGTGCGGCGGGGGGTATATCAAATATATTCACCATATCACGGAGCTTTTAAAGATACGTGTAGAACATGGGGCATAAAAGCTAACACGTGTCTAGTAGGTTTTGTTTTTGTGCCGTTTGGTTATTGGAGCTCCTGGACAAAACCACGAGGGCATTCAATTTGGAGATTTCGTCCTTGTTATACGATTTTGCTGGAGATGGCCACAATCTTGTTGAGGCGATTTAGGTGAAGACCCTGCCTTGATAAGTGATTGCATCTCCAATCTTTGGCTTCGATCCAACTATCACGGTTAGCTTGACCCCCCCCCTTTTTTAATTCTATGATTCTTCGTGGTGAGTTTCAAGCCTTTCATTTTGTGATTCGACCACGGATGGGTTCACCGCTTTGTCTAGACATAGCTATATTGCCACTGGCTTTGGATTCGTCTTCTGCCGGAACACTCGGATCCGCATGCGCGAGAGGACCCAATAACCAAGAGAAAATTGCTCTCACCTTCTTGCTATCCCTCGTTACTGGCGATAATCCCAGGCCTAAACTCTCCAAGCAGACCACAGGAATGCCCATTTTCTTCCGACCCAGCATTCGATTCTTCATCATCCTCCCTGCTGCTGCATTCTTTGGTCCTATTCTTCCTTGCAGGCATTGATTGACATCTTCTAAATTGCAATGCGTTTGTAAACTCTTTCCAGAAACCTATGATTTTTACTACCCCTTTGATTCGAATCTTATGTTTATAGGAAAAATTTTCTCGTAAACGTGCTATTTATTTGTGGCATTACATATTTTTCAATACCTAGAAGTATATCTGCTAGACTGCTTGATCATTGTAGAGCAGGGTTATCATGCTTTATTGTATTTTAAGGCAGCGGCATGAACTGTGGAAGACTTTGATGTAGATATAATTGTTGCTTTATATATGCCTGCTAGATATAGACTTAAATTTGTTTTCTTTTTAACAGCATGGAATGTTTCGAGGGTGCAAAAACTGTGAGACTCCTGGGTCATCATGGGAAGTACTTATATGCTGATGAGGATCAGACCAATGTCTCTCCAAATCGTGATGTTGGTAGCGAAATGGGGATATGGCATGTTGAACATGTTCATAACACTACAAAAATAAGGTTAAAAAGTTTGTTACCATGGTTACTTAGCGACTACTGCAGTTCTCCTTTCTCATTTTGAATGATGGCAAGAAAGTATTGTTGAGGAACTTAACGTTGACGAGGAGGATTTTATAGTCTGTGGATGCATTCCAGGGACCAGAAAACTTTATCCATTAAGATTGGAACTTCCACCAAACACAGCTCCAATGCTATTACTGTAGTCAAAGCTTCTTCACCAGGTTCTTCTTCCTTGCTCTTGTTGCATGGGCTGCTTTGTATACCCTTGGCAATGCAAAAGCTGTGTTAGTTTATTTCCTAGACTAGGCACTTGCTTTTACAAGAGCGTAGTATGTTGCATTTTCCTAGACTAGGCACTTGCTTTTACAAGAGCAAATGGTATGTTGCATTCTAGTATTTGCATTGCCGGACTAAATGGCGTTACTCATTTTATGAGAATTTGGATGGTCGACATATTCTTTCTTTTGCAGGAATTTAAGGACTTGCGTAGTATTTCCGTGACAAGATATTGAAGGTGGATTTTGACTTACGGAAACATCATCATAACCTCAATTTACTATTATTATTTTAGATAGTTAACTACTCATTTATGCAGGATTTTAGTGTTCATATTTGGGGATATTTCTATAATTTTGTTTATGTTTGAAGCTATAGAAGTGTTAACCAACAAATTTTGCATTTTTGGTGTTTAATATTAACAAATTTCAAAATCCAAATGGGTTGGAAACAAAGGAGCTCGGGTGGATTTGTTTTTAGAGTTCCTGGTCCCTAATATTATACTACATATTCCGAGGTTAGCCTATGGATGTGGAGTGTAAATGTTGTCCATGTTTTGAAACCATAACAAACGAGTACTTTAACTATGTGGCATATTTTAAAACACTCTCTATAACTTGAGTATGTGATTTGGCAAATTCTAAAATGCTTTTTATAACTTGAGTATATGGAAAACACCTTAGTTTTTTTTTCAATGCGTTTGTCTTGTTTTTCTTTGTCGATTTTGTTAGGGCCCAAAAAAATTTTTTTTTAACTACCAACATATAACTAACATTAACATTATTAATACAAGACCATAAAGTTTTCCTATATTTGTTTTTAGTTAGGGCCGAAGGGCCCAAAATTGTTTTAATATAACAATCAACACACAACTACCATTAACATGATTAACACAAACCATTGCATTTAACACATTTAAATTAAAATCCCCCTTAAACCCCCTTTGGTTTGGGTGCATATTCACACGGGGGTTACGTAGGGCAGCGGGAGCCTCAAAAATATATTTACAATACATGTACAAAATTAACACCATTAAGTACATTCTCTCAAACCTTATAGTATTTTGCAAATCTTAATATACAGTATACAAAAACTTGTACATGCATACCCCACAAACGAGGATTGCTATGTATGGTCCAGATCAAGGAATAAAGGGCAAATATGCCCATCCGACAGCTCTCGTTGCATATTATTAGACATTAATAACAAAAGGTTCTGGTGTGTAAGTTGGTTGTGCTTGGCTTGAGTTTGGTCCGTCTAGTCCTCGTCTCATCTTTCCCTTGTTGTTTGACGCCCATTCTGCCCCTTTTTTGTTTAAAGGTTAAACCTTTTTGTTATAAACATACGGTGTAGATTAAGGAATAAGGGGTGAATATGCCTATCCAACAGCTCTCGTTGCCCGGAGTCACCCCCCGTGTGAATATGCACCCAAACCAAAGGGGGTTTAAGGGGGATTTTAATTTAAATGTGTTGGACCCAATGGTTGTGTTAATTAATGTCAATGGTAGTTATGTGTTGGTTGTTAATGTCAATGGTTGTTATGTGTTAGTTGTTATGTGTTGGGGGATTTAATTTTTATATGTTGGATGTTAATGGTTTGTGTTGCAAAAAAATTTTTTTGGCCCTTTCGGGGCCTTAAGGACGTCCCCCCTAGTGTGACAAAAATTTTAGAATTCAAACCAGAAAAAAACATTTGAGGCTTTCATCACCTGTAGCTTTTGAATTTCATCACAATAAAACAAATAGAACATAAGTAAAGGTTACCATAAAGATAGAGCGGATTGATCCCATTATTATGAAAGTCATAAAGTTTGCAACTCCCATACACAAACATTTTTTTTTGGAATTTAACAGTGACCTTTGGCCTCCATAGATTCTTGTGGTGAGAAACCAAAGTGGGAAACTTTTTCGCTTGTTAGCACAAGGATCTAGAAGCCTTGGAATTTGCTTAATAAGCGCCTCAAAATCTAAAAATGCATGGTAATTTTTGCAACCTTCATTCGAATGAGCCATAAAACAATATCCAATAAGCGCATCCTCAGATTAATCCGTTGGTAGGATGTGAAAGCCTACCAAACCCGGCCAAAAAATTGCTGTTTTAGCATAGATAACTTAACCAAACATATCCATATCATACACTATCAAAAGATCTCGAAGAGAGCTTTCCAACATAATAAAAATCATCTCAAACAGAGCTCGGATCAAAAATTATGATAAGAAATGTGTTGCGGGCGGGGAAACTGCACTACATGCGCCCTTCAAGCCCTTCATGTGCCCATTATGCACCACACAAACAAAAAAGAGGGCTTTTGTTGTGAGCCATTGGTTGTTGACCATTATGCACCACACGCACAAAAAGAGCGCTTTTGTTGTGAGCCATTAGTTGTTGACCATTATGCACCACACACACAAAAAAAGGGCTTTTGTTGTGAGCCATTCGTTGTTGACCATTGGAAAAAAAGAGGCCAAAATCAATGGCTCAAAAATGGTGCACTCTAGATGTACGCATTAGTACATCCATTTGAATACATCACGAAATCATAGGAAAACCTTAGTGAAAAGCGTACAAAAACACAAAGAAAACCCCCTGTTATTATGCTACATATGGGGTCCTTGTGCATAATCAAACCATATATAAAGGATGTTCCCCGCTTATTTTCTTTGATGAGAAAAAAACCTGGGTTCGACACGTGCCCTTGAAAAAGCTGGGTTCGACACGAGCCCTTGAAAAAGAAGGAAAAACTTGGGCGTTCCCGCTTATATAGGTCCGTTTGATGAAACAAATCACGAGATCGACCGTGCCCTTGAAAAAAAAGGGAAAAAACTTCGGACGGTTCCCTGTTGCGAAGTGCGCCTCAAAAGGCTCTGCTCAAACATGCAAATCCGTCCTCTTTCCTATTTTGTTTTCGTCAAATTTGGGCGGCCGACTTTTGATTCGGGATGCATCGTCCCTTAGGATTCTGAATCGGGCGGAATTTTTCGATTGGCGATGAAAAGAATCGCGCCTTTCTGCCTCCTCCAAGGTTACCATCTTCCTCTCTATGCATCGGGATGCATTTTTGCAAATCTTCGAGAAATCTATAGTTTGAGCGAAAATCAAAATCAACACAGTGTTTTTAAAAATCTTTATTCCCTTTTCAGTAGGAAAGAGGTGCGCGAAAAGAGATTGAGTTCCAAAGAAGATGGAACAATACCTAGCTCGAGAAAAGATTATATATTCCTTTTGCAATTTTCTTTTCGTGATAGGCAAAGGTAATTCTCAAAAGGCATGTTCAAGAGCGATGAGACATGATTGAAAATGGGAAATCCCTCCCAGACCGCCAATTTTCGAACGAACACGGCATGTCAAACATTTAAGCATTTTCATACTAACCCAAGAAACTAGAGTACAAAACAATTATTTATCTTTAGACAAAACAGATCCTATTAAAATCCTTATCTATCATCAAAGACCCTTGCAAACATTGACTAATTGCAACATAAAATCATTCACCCACGAGCAAGGATAAAAATTTGAGATATAATTCCGGCATGATAGAATCATGTCCAACCAACATACATCCGCCAAAAATTCTTTCACGGAGCCCACAAGTGGCATTGAATGATTCTCGTAGTCTCGTACATATAAAACAATTGGCCCCTGTTTGAACCAATTAAAATGGAAGTCAGCCAAAAATTGTGAGAGGAGGAAGATTCACTCGGACTCCGAGAAAAGGAATAAAACCAGATTTGCTTGAAAGAGCTCAAGTAAAAAATGTATTACGCTTCATAGTGGGCGTTATAAGTACACCGTAAAGTTCTGATCATAGATTTAAAATTAATTGAGGAGGTTGTAAACAGGAATGATTTTTCCTAAAGATCAACAAGGCAATAAGAACAAAGACAGAGGTAATGCACCAGAAGATAGACTTGATGCAGTATCTTACACATATTAATCCGCCATATATTACTGTTAGTAAAGTACCCACTAGTTATACATCAAAATTAAGCAGATGGTCATGAAACTTTCCATGAGTTTTTTAGATATGTACTCAGCCAACTGCCCTTATCTCATCATTCTCATTGCCTCAAGCTAAGATATCTTCCCTCAGCCAACTTCCCTCAAGCTAACATGAGTATTCCACGACCTGGGCATTCTTTCAGGCAGATCTTACAACGGCCATATTCATCAACTTCTCCAGCAGTGACGAAACAAAGGCAGCTATTGCAAATGATGACATTGTCATGTCCAAGTAAATATGGTAAGACAGCAAGATCAGGCCTCTCTTCCGAATAGTTGGTTAGTTCAAATGCTTCAATCTCTTCAGGTAGTTCAAAGTCAAGATCCGGAAGAATCAAGTCATCCAATTCATCCTCATTCACATCAATGATAGAGCCACCAGGATCATGCTTGGCTGCTTTATCTTCCATGATTCCATGGCAACTGCCCACATTGTCTTCCATAAATCCATTCCAACAATCTCCTTGCTCATCAACAATCCAGCTATCAACCACCACTAACAGATCAATTCTGTGTCATTTTGGCCCTGGAAGATAATCTTCAAAACAACCAGAGATCATCTCCTCAAACTTTCTCTTCTTTGGAGCCATCGTCTCCTTGAACCCATCTCCCAGCCAATGTTGTTAAGTACGTCAAAATCCGTACCTTTAAAAAACGTTTTTTAAGATTTTTTGAAGATTTTTAAAATTTTTGGAAAAAATCTTTAAAAACGTATTTCATATAAAATACGTTAAAAATCTTTAAAATCCTTAAAAATCTTTAAAAATCCTTAAAAATCTTTAAAAATCCTTAGACCGTGATTTTGTTTATTCAAATATATGATGTTCTTGAACTTATTTATCGTTGTATATGAAATTCTTATATTTCCCAATCTTTATAATAATGTTTTTCTGAACCTTTTTAAGAGTTGCATGGCAAAACAACTATGATATCTTTGCGCTTGAACTTAATAGTTTCTAGTAGCAGCACAAATTTTTGATTTACTTGTTGACATGCTACATCTTGTAACTTGTAGTAAAAATATGCATTTTAATCATAACACATATATCCAATAAATCAGTGCAAAGAATGTGCAATGTTTTTATTTTTATTTTTTTTGGTCATGCCAAATTATAAAAATCCTTTAAAAAACGTGAGGATTTTTATAAAGGTACTTTAAAAATAAAAAACGGGTTTTTTAACAACAGCACCTAGAATATATAGCACACAACAGCCAGCCGGATTCAATTCAGTCGAAGCTAATTGGCATTAAATTCCAATCTGGTCAATATCTTAGCCAATCATGACCGTACTATCTGCTCTGTAACAATCTAACCAGAACTCTGAAACATGACCGTACTATAGTCTAATCCAAGCAAGACGTCATTCTTTAATAATACCATCTATCCTGTAGTCTAAACCCAGCCAAGACATACCCAGATTAACGTGAATTTGCAAGAGATAGCTACCTTTTAGAGATCGATGAATGACACATGAATCTATGGTTACCAGTTGATCTGGAACATTGAATGTACCTTTATAATATTTCAATATTGAACTTAACATCTATGTAGTGTCAAGTTGAGTTATGGGGTTGGCAATTTGTTGGAGCTATTTTAATATGACCTTTTGTCTCTTTCATTGTAGTATGGTGAATTGATAGAAGCTGACCCCGAGTCTATAGTCAAGTAGAGAATGGGATTACCGAAGTCCTCGGTTATCCCCGATACTGGTCTTGCATTTGGAGAAAGAGCAGAATAGTCGTAGTGTGCCTCGGATGACTGTTAGGAAGGGAAACCTTCAAAAGCATGCACGAAACCAGATTGCCCTGCATATAGCATCCCATAGGAAACGTCCTCCTCCGGCGATGACTAGGAAATTGCAGACGCAAGTGGACAGGCTCTCTGAAGAGCTAGATAAAGTATCTAAGGGTTCTATTACTATTTCAATCAGTATTAAGCGGCTCGTTCTTGTGACTAACCCGTCTCCAACCGAATCAATTGCAGATTGTTGAGGCTAGCGAGGCTGCCATGCTAGCAGAAGTAGAAGGATAATTACGGATGACTTGATCACTTTGTATATCTATATATGCTAGTCATATAATCATGTTAGTCCGTAGACGTCTTATGAGATATCTATACGCTTATGATGATTATATAAACATGTCACATTTTATGGACATATTATGGAGGTATGGACTCAAAGTAAAACCATTATATTAAGCTCATGACATACTACACACATTGTGAGATGGGCTATGCATTATGCCATTTTGTAGGTGACATACAAAAATAATTGGTAACGTATAATTATGGATAGTTATGTGAACACTACCATCCTATGCTAATCATATAATCATGTTAACCCATAAATATATTATAAAATATCTATATGGTTATGATGATTACTTAAACATGCCAAGTTATGGACATGTTATGGAGATATAGAATCAAAGAAAAACTATTACATTAAGCTCGTTATTAATTAAGCTCGTTAAGTAACGTATAATTAATGAATAACTATGTTAACACTGCCATTTCTCTGATTCCCACTTCAGACACCCAAGCTCGTTGCGATTACATACCACTCGCGAGGATACGTTATTGGATGAGCAAAACATGTAAGTTTTATTTCTGAAACATTACGTCTTGCAGTAATATCCGAATTCATTATGGAAGATACCGAGCTCAGCTTCATAGCGCCATAGAACCGATAGGGATAGGGGCGATATGCAAATTTGCGAGCACTTGCGAGAGAACGCTAGCTAGACGCGGCGTCGGGGCTGAATGGGTGGGGGGGGGCGAATCTGCCGGGCATATATCGTGGGGGAATTGTTCCCCACCCACCTGGGAATTAGAATATGTGAGCCTCCTCCAAATCTAGGAGTTTAGATGCATGCGGTGGCGTGAGGATTCTGTATGACGACGCATCGCGCTCAACTCGCAACGTCGTAGAACCGATAGGGATAGGACGATATGCAAATTTGCACGCACTTGCGAGAGAACGCGCTAGACGACGTCAGGCTGAACGGGTGGGGGTTGGAGAGCGAATTCTGCCAGGCATATATCGTAGGGAGGGGAATTGTTCCCCACCCACGCCTGGAATTAGAATATGTGAGCCTCCTCCAAATCTAGGAGTTTCGATGCAGCCGGTGGCGGTGAGTTAGTCGCGACTTCATCCCGGGGAGTTGCGGTGAGCGAGTACATCTGGTCAGGATGGTATGCTCGATTGGGCGTGGCAGGCAGGGCAGAAATATGCCGTAGGGAAAGAGAGCAATATGCAAACTCGAGAAGAGATCGTGCTGTGACAGAAGCAAGCACCATGGAGGACGATCCAGTGTCAAATGTGCTTGCACACTGGCATGCTCGTGCACAACATATGCGATCAGCAATCCATCAAGCATTCACAATGTGCAACGATGCACGTACTGCCAGATTTGCTGCTGAATGTTGAAAAAAATGGGTTCTGCTGTAATAAGGGCAAGTGGTTGCTCCCACAGCTACCTCCGTTGCCGGGTGCATTGGTTAACTTATACGAGATGCCGGGTTTCAATGAAGTATGTAGAAAAATAAATAAATTATTTTGCTTCAGCGTGCTTGGAGTCGACGGAGAGTTTGTCAACCTGAACTTCCCTTCGTCAGTCACAATCATGGGTCGTACATATCATCGACTGCTTCCAACAAGAGATACAGGAAATCCCATACATTGGTATATATATGATGATTCACAACGTTATGTGCAAGCGGAACTCCAACATGTACCCTTCCAATGGGTTGGAACTATTGGCTCGGCCCTTGACCAAGTAAACCCATTCATTAGAAACCTTCGAACAATGGGAAGTATGCATATCCCTTCGGCATATATTACGGTTGCAGGGGTTTTTGGGAGTGATGAGATAGCAGCAATTGCAGATGTCAACAATATGGCTGATATTGCATCTCGAATTGCAGGATTATTGGGCTCAAACTGAGGGTGAACCGACTTTTATGAACATCCTTGATCCCATGTACGAACCCTTGCAATATCCGCTACTTTTCCCGCATGGTACATTAGGGTGGGGTCCCAGGAATGAATATGGTCTCACCCAATTACAATGGTACAGATCAAGGCTATTACATGAGGATAGGTTTCTTATTTGGGTAAGCCTATGTGGAAAGTACTTGGTTGATATGTACTCAAGGATTGAGGGCCTTACGACTAAATTACTTTGGGACATCCACCTTGAGAAATAGGCGAATACAATACGAGGATTATTACGGCGAGAAAATAATGAACAAAATGATGTTATCCTTCGCCGTAAATGGATTTCACGGGTTGTCGAGGAGATGGTGCTCAATGCGGGTTTTGTGGCGTTAGCACTCTCTAGATCAAAGGGGCCCAACTTTGTTCATTACGATGGCGGCGAATCTGGATTGGCCGAAATACGGGCTGCCCTTGGTCTGGCCAAAATCGTCGGATATACCTATGATTGTTGTTCGGTGTTTCCATGGAAGATTGCAGCGGTTTTCTTTCATAAATTATATCGTACATAATAATAATGTGGAGTAGGTTTGAGCGAGGACTTCCACACGCTCATCTTGTGCTACGTACAGAACCAGATATACCAATAGAATGCGTTGATGAGATTATATCTGCAGAGCTACCAAGTGATCCGATTGTTCGAGCACAGGTCCAAAAATTTATGATTCATAGACATTCTAACAGGTGCTCTCCACGCGGTGCTTCTTGCTGCTATAACTATCCAAAACCAGTAAATCCAACAACACACATTGACTCAAAAGGGTACGTGCAATACAGGAGGAGGAGCGTAGATGATGCGTGGGTTGTTCCATACAACGCATTCTTGCTTCATGAGCTTGACTGCCATATTATGGTTGACATCGCATCCACCGTGCACGTCTTCTCTTACCTCTATGGTTACATATATAAGGGATTTGATACAGCAAAATTCCAGATTTCTCGAGACAGACACACGGTAGGGGTGTCGTCGTCAGGTCCTGAACAAACGCGGGCCCAAACTACACAAGCCACGCATGTAAATGACGAACATAGAAACCATGATGCAGGTCAAGGTCTCGAAGATGGTTCACAAGGGCATACCACTAGAGCAGGTCCTAGGAATGAGATACAGGAGTATCTAAAGGCACGGTACCTAACAGCCATGGAGGCGTCTTGGAGGATAATGGCATATGACATAACGCACAAGACCCCTTCTGTTAAATGTCTACCTTTGCATCTATTGCGACCAAACACGAAATCATTATTGGATCGGTATTTCTTACGACCTCTAGATCAAGTATTCGATGCACTTACGTACATCCAATACTACGAACAATATACATTAACACCATTTAATCCATCGTTAGTGTCTACATCTGGAACTTATGTGGAACAGTGGCAAGAAGGATTAACGCAAAACATTGTGAGGAAAAGGACGCGACAGCCATTGGTCTGTAGGATACGTTTGCTATTGCCGAAGGTTGGCGAGCCATTCTACCTAAGACAAATTTTGTTGCATCGTCTTGCAAGATCGTGGGGTGAATTAAAGGTCGTCAACGGTCAAACTTATGAAACATATCAACAGGCTGCAGAAGCAGGGGGGTTGCTCGCATCCCACAATGAAGCAGCGTTGGTTATGGAAGAGGCAGTTTCCCTATCGTTGAGTCCTGTACAGCTACGCTTCCTTTTTGCTATGTTACTGCTTGACCAGGGACCAGCTATTGATCTATGGACCAGGTTTCAAGTGCCTATGAGTCTTGACTTGTTAGACGAGTATCCAGGCGATGATGTAATTGCTTTCAACGAGGCTCTGCACTTAGTCAACAATATTCTAGCACAGCATGGCACTAACATCATGGCATTCGGCCTTCAATTGCAACATCGTCTTGGAAGAGATGTGATGCATGAGCTAGCAAAATTTTCTGACCATGCATCATATCTAAATTCTACAATGCAAATGTCAAGTATAATGAATGATAACCAGCTGGAAATATTTAATTTCATGAGACAGTGGTTAGAATCCCCTCAAAGCGATGCACCTATCTTCCTAGATGGAAAAGCCGGCACAGGGAAGACATTTGTCTTGAAATGCTTATGCTTTCGTTAGGTAAGCAGCGGAGGCATAGTGCTTAGATGCGATCACGACGACTCACTGGCGGCTTCGCCTATATGCGGCGTCCGGCAGCCCCTCCTATTTTCGGATCCCATGGTGAAAACAATCTTTGGTGCATTCGATGTTGAACAATGATTCAGGAGGCGGCACAACTCATCATTGAAGCCAAGGTCATTATTTGGGATGAGTTTCCAATGGCCAATAAGGCCATTATAGAAAAGCGTAAATCGCGTCTTTGCAGCGGTTTGTGTGGAAACAACCTTCCTTTTGGTGGAAAACATTTTATAGGCTGGCGACTTTAGACAAGTTGCCCAATGCGTGAAGAGGGGGGGAGGATCGCGGCATTAAATGCATCTATAAAATCATCATCATTATGGAGCCTTTTCGTGTGATGAGGTTGTATCGGTAGATCTACGAAATCACGGGGAGATCGAGCTCATGCGGTTTGTTGACAACATTAGGGAGAGGCGGGGAGCAAACCCACGGTATCCTTGGATTTATTCAATACAACTACTAAGCGTCGTTGATCTGATTTGAATTCCTTTATCCACCGAGTGTCGCCAGCGACCGGTGGAATGTGACAAGCGAATTTAGCTTGCCGATCAACGAGCATGTTGGCGACTTCCAGCGGACTCATTTTAAGCGAGGGTTCCAAGTGGGATAAGTTGTATTACTGGAACATATGAGCAAGATGAACTCATCCATGATCATCCCTATGCAACTTCAGATTTCTTAAACAACTTTACACATTCTGGGATTCCCAACCATGAGCTCAGACTTAAAGTGGGGGCAATATGCCACGTTATGAAACGATTGGACATGGAAAAGGGTCTTGTGAAGAATGCGAGAGTTGTGAGCGAATCAATGCACCAGAAGTTTGTGATGGTGAAGGTTTTGGGTGATCCAGAAGGTAGCACGTACCCAATTTCCAGAACAGACTTTTTCTATCAACCGAAAAACCGTCCATGGACCATCCATAGACGACAATTACCACTCCGGCTATCATATTCAACCACGTTCAATAGCTGTCAGGGTTTAACATTGGATCGAGTGGTCATTGATCTGCGTACGAACGTTTTTGCACATGGACAATTGTATATGGCCTTCACCCGTGTACGGAACAGAGAAGACTTGCTAATACTCCTCTCCCCAGAAAATACCATGAGAACAACTGTGAACGTCATCTACAAGGAACTGCTCTGACGATAGGGTGTCCTCTCTACATCATACAATACATCTGTCAATAAGGTGCGTTACTCTTTGCTACACATTGTTATCCCTTGCGGTAAATTAAAGCGGTCCTTTCATTATTGTAGCATATAACCCATCTATCATTCAGGTAGCCTATCATCTCTATGTGGGGAGCGGCCAGAAGCGTTACCGTCGTGCTAGTCCATCGAGCTTGCATGTAATGCATCAGGGTACGTGGTCGTTGCTTTTGGTAGTCAATGTGTCCAGGCTCAAACCCCATTCAACATTTACATGAGACCATCCGTTCTTCGATGTGAAGAGATCAAGACCTTTCTAGATATGGCAATGATCTCCAACAGATTCGTCGATTTTGCATGTAATTCATCAAGGTATGCGTTGTCTTTGGACTAAACGGAGTGTACATATATAGCCTATGCATTAGATGGTATTCTACCTAGTGGATGGAAGATTAGGGCGAAAGGGTTATCTCCGTGGGACTCCGGTAGTTAATCTATCGGTTGAGAGTGTGCAATCGCCCATCTTTGAGACTCCATCGGCCATCATTGGGTGGCAACATGGTTTGTATTATAATTGCATGACATGGTGTGTTCATAGTTGGCATCCATGGTTTGTATTATAATTGCATGACATGGTGTGTTCATAGTTGGCATCTTGAACGGAATGGCGGTCATCTTTCAAACACATATTACTAAAGCGAAAAAGTACATGATTATACATATACACATCCCAAATTTGTGCAATAGGCGGCATGCTACATAGTTACTATGGGATTCCCTTTACTTAAATCACAAGAAAAAGCGGCTTACGCACTAACGGTCTAATGGTTAGGCTCTTGGATACAGGAGTGCCCCGCCCGGGCTATGTTTGTCATTGGGTGGCATGAATAAACTACAAAATGCCTATCGCAATAGCGGTTTGGTGGTTAGGCTATTGAAGCGGGTGTCCCCCCAAGCTCAAACCCACTTTGGCTACTATTGGGTGGTTTTGTAAATGTTCTATGTTCATAGCGATTATGGCCTAGTGGTTGAGACCATTGGATATGGGGTGTTCCAGCCAAGGTTCAAACCCAGCGGCTATCATTGCATGACATGTTTGAAAAGAAAAATATATAACTTTGCATTGGGAATCTTATAGTTGTTATGATCGGGCAACCTTCTATCGTGCAAAGTATTTGAGCGCCGCGGTGAATAAATGCGGGTTCAATTCTGCGGGGTTCTGGCTTAAAATAGACAAGACCGGGAAGAGAGACGTTCGTGGCGGCATCCTATAGTCGTTATGGTTAGCATCCTTCTATCGTGCAGGCGCTGAACACAAGGGCAAAAAAAAAGTGTAGTTCAAATCCTGCATGTTCTACCACGTATAGATGAGTTGGTGAAAGAAACATGCGGCGGCCGCTAGGCCTCAAGCGATCTTTCTTGTATTATTAAATATTAATAACAAGAGGTCCTCGTGCATGTTATTAGACATTACTAACAAAAGGTCTTGGTGCATAGGTTGGTTGTGCCTGGGTTCGTTGTGCCCTATCCCCATCGACTCCCCGAGAGTTTTTTCTTGTTTGTGGTGTCTCTTTTACGTTGGTTTGCCTTGGATGTGCTTGAGCTTAGAGTCTAGAGTCAGTCCTTGTTTTGCTCCGTTGCTTCCTTGGTTGTCTGGTTCTTGCTGGGCCATGTTAGGTTCGCTGCATAGTATTTTTTGGTTGGTTTCTGTTTTTTTTTGCTCGTTTGATCGATTGTCTTTGCTTGGATATATGATGCATTGTCGTCTAGGAGTTTTTTTTTTCCTGTGGTTGGTTGGTTGGTTGGTGCTTGTTTTGGTTCTATTCGGCCTTTTATGTTTGTTATGTTGTTATATGTTGGCGTTGGGGCCCGCTTTTTTTCAGTTGGTTTTGGGGTGCCTCCCGTCGGCCTCTTTTGATTCTCCTTAGGTGGTTCGTTGGGTTTTAGATCCTTTAGGTCGATCTTTAGCTTGTTAGATAGTTCTCATATTATTGTTTTTCCTTTAATGGTGCAAGCTTTCTTTGTTCATTTTTTCAGCTTTTTGGGTTGGTCGATTTATGGTATCCATCCTCATTGTCTCTATTTTGCGATATCTAGATTAACCATCTTATGTGTCAAATCCTCTTTTGGCTTTTTTACTTGTGTGTATTTGTAAATGTATAAGTTATGGGCCATTGCTCATTTTTGCAGAGTCGTGTGGTTCTTTTGTTGGGTTAGTTTGCATTTAGCTTTGTATAATTGTCATTGGTTGTATGTTTTCCTTGGGTGGCCTATCTATCTTCTTGTCGCCTATCTTATTTCTTGTTTACCTTCATTTAAAATTGACTAGCCCTTCTAGTTTTAGGTGGTGGTTGGCGTGTTTGAATTAGTACGTTCGTCCTAGTGATAGTTTCCTCCTTTGATGGTCTATTTTATGTCCTTGTGGGTAAAAGCATGTTAGGGTGTACCACTTTTGGAACCTGCAAAAGTACATACACTAGGGTTTGAGGGTTTGTATGTACCTAGTGTATGTACAATAGGCAACTTTTTTGAAGGTTAGAAACTCCGTCTTGTTTTGTAAGCTATGTAGTGGGTAAAAGTAGGATCGTTCTTCTTTTTGTTGATGTTTAGATTAGTATATTTGTCAGAGTTGATGGTTTTTTCCTTTAGTGGCCTGCCCATATCTTGTTTCCTTCTTTATGCAAATGTTGACAGTTTATAGCTTTCGTTGGTTTTTAGTTACAGGGTTCTTGTTGTGGAAAGATTCGAGATGGTTCGGCTGGGGGTGGCATCCCGAGTAGATGCTGATAAGAATCATTTTTTACTTGGCGACTAGAGGGGTCAAAGTCAGACTGACTTCTCGGTATTTTTCCCCGTCTTGTCCGGTTTCGTGCACTTATCCATATTACTAGGGGGTGGTGCAATGTAGTCGACATTGATGGGGATCGTTGTCAACTCGGTGTCCACATAGTTCAACAAGGGACTAACTATTTTGTATGTTGCTTTTTTAAGCCAGGTCAGCTTTGCATTTAGTTGCTTCATTGCATTTTTGTCAGTTCCTCACCATATCCCGTATTTAATCAACATATGTCGGTTGTCTCCTTTTGTTGACATTTCGGCACTTGACCTAAGGACTTTAGCACGAGTTGTCAGGTGAGTTAGGTATTTCCAATGCCTTGTATATAACCTTCTCCATTCACATTTAGTTGCGAATCTTCTTTTGTATTTCTTTTATGTGGCTGGTTCCTTGTAAGTGTGACGACCACCTAGTCATGTGCCCCTTCAATTCTTTTGGTTCATTGGTTTCTTTCCACTACCTTTATTCATTCCCTTCATTATCCCGTTTGTCCACTTTAGTTCCATTTGTCTTGTTGAGCTCTTATGAGTACTAGCTCTTGCAGCTCGGGTTGTGCTTGAGTTGCCAGGTATGTTGTTCACGTTGCTTTGCTTTATGCGAGTTGTCAGGAGTTGTTCCATCTGTCGATTGCTCTTAGCATTCTTGTCTCATGATAATCTCGGTGATGGTTTATTCACTTGCCCAATCGTAATTTGTTCCTCTCGCTCATGCCTTTCGAGGTGGTCTTTTTCGGTTGTAGTTTGTTCGATTGCCCAATTTATTTCCCCTCGCCTTTCCATTTCGGGAGCGGTTTTCTAGTGCCTCTTTTCTTAATCCCATTTCTCCATCCATTTCATTTGCTTTGCTTTCCTTTTCTGCTCTAAGATTCTTGAGCTTTGTTTCTAGGTGTATGCATAGGTAGATAAGTGCATGCTTCTTTCTCATATATTCTCAATTGTTCTTTTGGATGCCCTTATGAGGACCCATACTCTCTCTTTTATCATTGATTCTTAGTTTCGTGAATGCCTTGAGGGGCTTTTCAGGACATTTGCATTTGTGGTTTTGCTCATTTCCTCTATTCACGATCCTTTATTCTATCCATTTCATTATAATCTCCCATTCCTTTCTCTTTTCATCTTGTGTTTTGTCCCTTTCCTCTTTATTTGTTTCATTTTATCTCTTGAAACGTCTTTGCTCTTCTATTGTTTTGACTCCCTCCTTTGTCCGCCTCTTGACTCATCGTAGTTCTTTTTTGCCCTGGTGCTGTCCAATCATCATGTCGTTTTACTATGTTGATCACAGTTGCTTCATCCACCTTGCTTAGCCTTTTTTATTCTTGTTGGTCTCAGTGGCCGGATTACCCTCGTCAACCAAATTTGCAAGTTGTTTAGCGAATTGTTCTCTTAACTCTGCTTCTTTCGACGATGTCATATAGTACCCTTTAAGTTCTTGGGATTCTTTGTTCCAGTCTCCATCTTTTTTTCACCATAATGGGTTCTTTGGTCCAGTCCTCTAGATTGTTCTTGAATCTCAAGGTCCCTATCATTTTGTTCTAAGTTATGTTATTTCTACATTTGAAAGTTCGCTTGGATCTGTTTTGTATGTGGGTATATGTTCATGAATTTTAGTCCTTGATATTTGTTGTTGCTCTACTTGTTCTTTTACTATATGCTCTCATATGTTCTCAGTGATTCTCATGGATGCCCTTATGAGGGTCTCTACTCGCTCTTTGTCATAGATTCTTAGTGTCTCGTTAGTGCCTTTGAGGGCCTTTGGCCATTTGCATTTTGTGACCTTCGTTCCAAAAGATCATCAAGTTGTTCATCAAGTTGTTCACTTGAGCCTGTTAGTCCTTTGGTGTCATCTTCCAACTATATCATATAATTCCCTTTCGGTTCCTTGGATTCATTATTCTAAGCTCCAGATTTCTGTCACATTAATGGGTCCTTTTTTTATTTTCGGGGTGCCTATCCTCTTGTTCCTGTAGGTTATGTTGTTTCTACTTTTGAAGTTCGCTTGGATCGGTTGTGCATGTAGGGTATATGTTTAGGTTTTAGTCCTTGTTTGTCGTAGTGTTCTGTCGTTGTAGTATTCACTGTAGTTTGCTGGTACGTTGATTCTTCGGTTTGGCTTCAAGTGCTCTTTATTAGCTTGTTGAATATGTCCGATCTTCATGTCTTCTATTTTATGCATTCCATGGTGCATGGTCTTGGTCTTTCTTGTTAATTATGGAGTTGCCTTGTCTTCATGAAAGTTCCCTTGAATCTATTATACATGTGACGTTCCACATATTTATACGCCTTTTTAAGTATAAATACATGACACGTCACTATGAATAATTAATGGCACATTAATTATTCATAAGCTAAGGTTAGCTATGTTAATAATTAATTATTAAAGTGGAAACCTAACCTTAAACCCTAATTCGAATTTAGGGCTTAACCTAATATAAAAAAGGGCTAAAATATCAAATTAGTTAATATTAGCCAACCCAGAGCTGCCACCTGGCCCAAATCGATTGGGCAAGGGAGAGTTACTAACTTGGGACCCAAATTGGGGTTTCGTACTCCCAGTTGCCCCAATTCGAATTGGGGGAGGTTGGTGGAGGAGGAGCTGTTGTTCCACCATGTTCCAGCCGGAGGGATGGAGAACCCGAGCGATAATGGGCCTAGCTATGATCCCGGTTAGTACGTAGATAGCTTGGATTCCTAGATAGTCATAGGACTAACCCTTGTATGCTCAGAAGGTAGCTAGGAGTAACCCTTGTATGATAGATGTATGGTTAATCTCTATTTTATGTTCTATTCGAAGCTATAGATGGATAGATGTGTAAGGATAGCTTTCTTTCTGTTCCTCCTGTGTTGTATGGGTAAAAAGGGGGGTAGAGACCTAAAGGCCATCTAGAAGTAGAGATGCTCCTAGATAGAACCCTTAAAACCCAGTAAATGCGGCCTATGCACAAGAGCCAACCTGGCTGTGGATGCTATGATGTGGTTCAGCACCAGATAACGAGTATGATGGTGAATCAGGGGTGGGGTCTTGCCTAGCGTGGCTAGGCTACAGGACTTCTATAGTATGCTAGGCTTATAGCCGGTCACTGTGTGTGGGCCGGCATGGGTCTGACACTCTCTGGGCCGGAGGGTGGGAGCCTATATGGCATACAGGCTCGAGCGTCTTTGGTGAGCCAGCCTTTAGATTTAGGGGAGTAAGTCGAGATGCGGATGGGGGTTCTTGAGGGGGCGCGTGTTCTCTAGCTTGCGCCCGGGGATCCGTCATGCTGGGGAGGAGACCCTCTCGACACCTGCCTCATCGGTGGGGAGATGTAACTTGGGAGTAGTCGAAGGGTGATTTCTTGGGATTGCGTCTCGGGAGGGCTACAAGCACGTCATAGCATGATTCAACCTATTTGCAAAGTCGCCGGGGGGGTGGATGGAGTGGACTACCCTAGCCATTGTCTTATGCCAGCCAGCGCCATGTTATACCTAAATCTGCTGTTATCTTGAGGCCACGACCATGGTCACCCCATGGAGTCGAGGCAGGGGTAGAGCCCTTAGTTATAGTGTATTTCCTTTGTTATGTTAGTATTTACATTGTAGTTATATTGATGATGATGGGCCACCCTTCATTGGTGGTATATTATTTATTAGTATTGTTGCTAGGTGCTAACATGTATGTATGCGCTTCCGCTATATAGGATTCCCATGGAAGGCGTGGGGTTTAATGACACCTCTGTGTCCTTCACGGGGCGCTTGGCCATCACAAGTGGTCGAGAGTCGGATGGAGGGCCTTTAAGGTGGTGATGGATTAAGCCATGAGAGGGGAATTTTCGTATTTATATGATGGGAGCATCGTATGGATTCGGGGAGCATCACAGTGGTATCAGAGCATGATCTTGGTAGACCAGATCATAGCACTGGCCATGTCTAACTCGTTAGACCGTTAGATAGTAGGGGACCTCTAACGTAGAAAACTTATACCAAATCCATAAGTAGGATGAGTTTTGGCCTAAGTATGCGAGGATTGAGCTAGTTAAGAAGAAAAATTCCAAATATTAAGATGAAGTTATGTTGGTTTGTGAGAATCACGATCCCTTTCTTCCGGAGGCCATAACTTTCTCTAGGCAACTTTCGAATTGAGGCGATTTTTGCTCCAGTGCATCGGGCATGGTCCAAGTACCCTAGAGGGATCGTCATCCGGCAATAAACGGTCGAGTAAGGGGCCCAAAACGTAACTCCGGCGCATCTCTGCGCCGATCGTATAAAATGCGTATTTTCCGCCGTATAAAAATTTTTATATTTTTTTTATATACCTATTTTTTCAACCGCTCGACCCAGATTTGAACCCACAACCTCTCAATTCCAATCTTGGGTGCGTACCACCACACCAAGCCCTCTTTAATGTCATATGTATCTTACATATAGAAGCCTTGTTTCTTTGCATAGCAACTTTTAGATAGAAGGGTACTATAGGATCTTGAACCCTCGACCTCCTAGCACCTAGCCAAACGCTTTACCAACAGGATAAGCCTCTTTTTAGTAGGTATAATAGTCTCATATTATACTTAACCAATAATATCCCTGTTTCTCTAGAAAGACTCCTGTCTACCATCACTCTTCCCTAAACCAACGCTGCGGTGGCAACAACTCCGCCGGACTTGTGCAACCATAGTGAGCTAGGAATAACTTAAGAGTTATTATCATCACTGCGGAATGTTTCCGCAACCATACCGACATACGTTCACGTTGAGCGATGGAAGGGAATTCCTCGGAGTAAGATAGAAACTCCCAAGTTGGATTCTAATCCACTATCACCTTGGATATTCTTTAGGCGACGATAATAATGTCCAGTTATCGACATTCCCCAGCTTATAGCTTTAAATAATTTTTTTCCCCTTTGGTAGATGCCTTGATAACAAAATTTCCTCGGGCCTTGCCATGATTCAATCTATACTACATCCATATATGCTTTATATTAGACCTTATTCGACGTTATATATTAAGCGTTAAGTAATATTTTATAGATATAATTATAATTAACGTTGTCTCTCTCTAGTGTCTAAACCTTACGTCTCATTTCCTAGAGAAAGGATCTCTTTTCACCCAACCAACTAGGGACTGCCATGCAACACCCTTCTAGACCATGGGTTTGGATTTCTTTGATCCTGCCACCCTTCAATACTTCTTCTCAATGGTCTTGTTCTTTTTATGGACCACTTCCCTAGATCGCGATACATACTCTATGACACGTAGTGAGTGCTTGTGTTAGAACCCCCACAACAATGTCATCACTTTATTCTAATTAATCCCGGGTACAAACTTTAGTATTGTTTTGTCCAAAACTTTACCACCTATATGGCCGTGATTATTTATCTGCGCCACGCGCCTGTCAGATTGACAAGTAGCCTACCCTCTTTTGGAGTTGTTCTCCTGTACGTTCCAATGGCATCCAACCATTGTTGACTAATTACCTCCTTCTAGGGTATCTAGATATGGTTGGGGCAAAGTATTTCCAACCATTATTTTAGTGCCTAAACGTCCTTAAGTTCCGCAAATGAGCTTATATATTCCAAGGGATTATGTGAATATCCCAAAGGACAGTACCACCCAAAGACCTCTCAAGATAGGCCTCCCCTATTAAGAGTTCTTGTGTTCAAGTCTCTGGGGGCCCCTCATATGTCCTTATGGACGCTGCCAATGCGGCATGACGTAAAAGAACTATCTATCTATCTATCTATCTATTAAAAAGGTTCTTGGTGAACAAACACCATGTCGTCCTAGGACATGGAAGTCTTCTTCCCTAAGACATGCACCAAATCTTTAAAGAGTTTTTCAGCTCTTGCTGCCTTTCAAGCCGCAAGTCTATCTTTGCATGTTAACAAAGACCACCCTTCATGTTAGTAATAACATTCCTATCCAGGTTGCTAAATATCATTAATAAGGGTCCTTCATTCCTTCTCTTCTTCAATATGTTTTCTACGACTATGGCCAATTTTCAGTATCCTGGCCCTTAAGCCTGGCACAGCATACACAATTCACTCTTTGGCTGTGACCTTTATTCAGTAGAGTCACCAATCCATTTACTCCTTTACGTATTCGTTAACTGTCTTGTGGCTTATAAGCCGCTATCATATGCTCCCTATGTTGTTAACCCACCTATCATTGGGGGTTATGATTCAATATTGTCCTACATTCTAGAAATGTTAGTCGTTACATTTCTCTGTCATGACGTTATGCCGCTGTTGTGGCATTCCAAATGACTTAGCATCCTTATTTAAGCCATAGTTAGGGCCTAAGTCGTGGCCCGAGCCATTATGAATCGTAGATTACACGGAGTCATCAAAGCACTTGCCTTCTATTTAGTGAGCCTTCCTACAATACCTACATTTGATACAACCCGGACTTGTATCGATGTTCGAGTCCTGTATATTCTAACTTACACCTCCATGTAATACATGGCGTTCACCTCTGCCTGATCCGGGTATAGATCAAGGGGAAAGCTAGTCTCAGGTGTCGATGCAAGACACATTTGGACTTCTAGCAAGTGCGCTATTAAGCTACCTTTCACGGAATTGTACTATTGTACTATTCAATCCCATCATCTTACGCTTCATTCTATTGGCCGTTGACATTTATTTCAAGTGCCAACTACAACATCATATCTTTCTCTCCTTGTGTCGCCACTTAGATTATCTCTCCAAGATCTTTATCGTATATGTGCACAGTATGTGCATAATAACCATATATCCACATCCCACAATGTTAGAGCTCTGCTCTAACTTAGCTAAAATATAACCTTGGTAGTTTTTTCAAACAAAGCCCATTGCCTATGTAACTTTATGATGTGGCTACGCCACCTACTTCCCAAATGGACAGAGGCCAACTCTATGTTGGACTTGTATATTTCAACCATTCCTTTAGTACCTCATGGTACTTTAACCTCGTACACAAACTATGATCCCCATACCGGATTATGCCATAAGTCCAAACCATAGTCAAAGGCCTTTTCTAAAGGTTCCTTCAGTTAGATATCCCTCCTGTTCCGCCATGCTTAGTCACAATTAACCTATTTTTCTTAAGTTATCATGTGAACTTCAGTTTTTGATCAGTTTCAAATGTTGTCGTCTTTGGCTCCCTTATAATGAAGCGGAGGCACTAAAACCTCTTGGTCTCTTAATAGGAAAACCCAACGTTTCAATGTTCGTAGTAACTGCCATGTAGTTATCCGATTCCTTACCCTCTTAAGAGTGTCCAAGTCATAATCTCTAAGGGGTTTATGCCTCAAGGCAAGGGATCCTCCAGCTTCTACTTCGGTATCTAGAATTGTTCTCCGCGAGTAGGGTAACTCTTAGGATATATAATCTCACCCCGTCTGATCTATATACCTCGTCTTGATTTTATCAGGACTTGAAATTCCTACGTGTTGCCCTCTTCTCGGTTATCCCTAAAGGTATAATCGCCGAAGTCATCGTACTCCTTTTCTTCCATCAGGGGCATGCGATATTTTATACATCTTTTTATTCCCAACCCGAATAGATGCTCTCAGCTTATAATGCTGAAATAATTCATTGGTATCTAGAACCTTTAAGTAATTAAGCTCTCATTATCGGTTATTCCAACACTGTTCCGACCATCCTCGGGATGTTTTTGAATGTAACATCACCGTATATGCTAGACTTACTCTAGCTATTTTCCCTGATTTAAACTCTTTGCATATTCCTTAGTACGATAAACCTAAGACAGGCACCCCTAACCATTCGGATAGCTTGAATGTTTATCTCTGGTAAAGCATACCTAATCCAATATCTACACATACAAGCATATCATTATGCTTATTCTTTAAACCTTGTCAAGTAATATTTCACTCGCCTTGTACGAATATTCTACCATCTTCCAATATGACATACATCTTGGATGTCACAATCGACATCCTTGATATCCTCACTAGTGTAGTATTTGATACTACTAAGTCCTTCCAACATCCACCATCCCTATCGTGTAATTATGTGATATAGTAACACGTGTGCACCAACCCTAAGTCTAGACTCATATGTAACTTCGTTGGCATAGCCATCTAGCTATGTTCATACTTTCCTAATTGTATTTCCTCAACTCCTTTAGCTTGTACTATATATATGTTGTGGTTTTGACCCCACACTTTTTAGACTCTCTAACCTTAGTTTGCCATCATCCTCAACCGCTCGTCACAAATTCCACAGGGGCAGATGCCAGCCTAAGTTCCTAGTGGACATGTTTAACGTCTAGTATAAGAACTCTTCTCTTCATTACTTCCGTATTCATATGGAATATACACGATACCAAGTCCAGAGCGGATTCTCCTTGGTGAGATGTTCATTGGGCACCTACCTTGTTCATACTCCAGACTTTGGACTATTCAAAGTATTCCTTCAAATTCTCTATATTTGAAATATGTTTACAACTTCTTTCAAGCACCTCTTGTCAAACATTGGCCTTGTGGGTGCATTACTTGCCTCCCTAATGTATCATTAGTTGAAGGTCAACTTTCCTTCATAGTCTAGCTTCGGCAAAGCTCCAACATACTTTGTAGCTTGGGGGCGGTTTGCACCTTTTTGCGAGCAATTGCCGTCTTCCATTCCAGTAGGTCTTCTGAGAATGCTTATTCCTATCTTCATTCAATTCGACTTCGACTCTCTTCACCTTGTGTGGAAACTACGTTCCACACTATTATTCAGTCTTTTATTCCGTATCTCGATGCGCCCAGTAGACATAAGATGTGTCCATTTCCTTAATTTATACCATGCATATGGTCATGCATTTGACCAATTTCATTAAACGTATCTACGTGGTCTTCTTACTCGTCTATAACCTTGCGTCTTTATTTCACGCCTCAGGAACATCAATCTCCTTACGAAACGCAATAACGTATCGTAATTTTATAATCCATCGTTTATGGATCAACATCGTCATACGACATTATTCTCTACCGTTCCACGAATCATACCTCGATTTAAGTACCAATAGCTATACAATGTCGGGTCGACATTTTATACGTTCACCACCATTGTCGAAACCTACACTTTTAAAGTGATCTCCCTTTCATGAGCTGGGTACTTATAATCCAGTTTCCACCTTAGTGTAGTACCTCTCTAACATGGTCTACGCCAGATAATCATACATCACTTTTCCCTCACCTCTATGGTGCTATATCCAGCGTCTTTCTACGTCATACCAATTCTTTTGCTTAACCATCATTACATAACCGCCTCAAGAAGCACCAGACATGCTTCCGATGCTTCCGCCGTATCTGTGCGATGTCAATGTAAGAATATCTGGATGTCTGATAAATGTATAGACATAACCAATGAGTTAATATGTGTCCTCATGTGAGTGTAACCTATGAAGCACAATTTCATTATAATGGGAAAATTTTTAGTAAACTGGAATTTTTTTATTATGGGGGTTGTATAGACCTTATGCAGGGGTTGTATACACGTGTACAGTGCCCTGTATCATAGACCTTATGCAGGGGTTGTATACACGTGTACAGACCTTATGCAGGGGTTGTATACACGTGCAGTACCCGTTTATCATACATACATGAATATTTAGAGAACATAATAACACGGTATCATATACCAACTTCCAAACACAATAGAGACCGAAGTATGAACTATGTATGTCCCTAGTAACCTTCCCCCAGGTTCCTAACCCCTTCCCCTTCCCCTTTCCCTTGGCCTGCGAGGTCTAACCCACGCATCTGGGTTAGGAGTCAAGAGCTCACGCTCCTCCCAGCCTGATTCTTCCCATCATATGGGGTACCTAGTCATTAGAAAAAGTAATTCCGCAGGATGATACTCACGGAAGAAGAGCGGACCCAACTCCACAAAACTGTTGTACTCGTTGTAGTACACCCTAATAAGGCCATACATCTGTCCCCGGTTAATTTCATGAATGAACTCTGATATGTATGCATCCAGAGAGTGTGCTAAATATCCGACCCACGAGGAAGAGGCCTCAATTCTTTGTAGCATCTCGTCCAGATAAGGAGGGGGTTCAAGAATTCCCCTCATTGCAAGTCTCCTATAACATTGGATGGATTAATTTCCATCGGTGGCTCATGACCACAATCAAATCGCTCGAGAATGAAGTTGATCAACTCCATTGTAAGCTCCTTGGTGGGGCTGTGCGGCAACCTCCCTCAAGAAATGGTCCCATAGCTCATCCATTCCAGGCCCACAGAATGCTGGGGCATGCTGGGGGCCTTCGGAGTAGCCCGGGGAGGATTGGGTCCAATCATTTGCAAAAAGCAAGCAAGGATCACCCGACGGAGCAAGGAACCGGAGCAAAGCAAGTAGCAAGTTCAAGAGCAAGCAACAAGATCAAGTAGCGGAGCACGGGGAATGAAGTAGCAAGGAACAAGGATCAAGATCAAGTAGCAAGATGCAATGAACAAGGTAGATCAAGTAGCAAGAAGATCAAGGAACAAGGAAGATCAAGGAGCAAGAAGCAAGGATCAAGATCAAGTAGCAAGGAACAAGATCAAGTAGCAAGATCAAGAGCAAGGAACAAGATCAAGTAGCAAGGAGCACGGGAATGAAGTAGCAAGGAACAAGGATCAAGATCAAGTAGCAAGAAGCAATGAACAAGGAAGATCAAGTAGCAAGAAGATCAAGGAACAAGGAAGATCAAGTAGCAAGAAGATCAAGGAACAAGGAAGATGAAGGAGCAAGAAGCAAGGATCAAGATCAAGTAGCTGAAGGTGAAACGTGAGAAGTGAAAACAAGGTAAAAGAATTTATAGCTCACGAATCAATAATGTTGAAGTATAATACCAATAATGTTGAAGTATAATACCAATAATCTTTGACATATAATACCAATAATGCTCATTATAATACCAATAATCTTGAAGTATTATACCAATAATTCTACAACGACTATAAAAAGCTCCATTCGGTAAAGTCATTCATCTCCCATGGCTTATAATATTTATGAAGATCGGTTTGAGACCTTTCTTTGCTCCATGAGCTACAATGATATTAATCATTTGCATACATAAAAGGTGTTAATTTGGATCCTTACTTACAATCCAAAGCGAAGGTCGTGAGTGTGATTGCCCGGCCTTACTTTTCGTGTTGTGATCCATCTTCTTTGGGTTCGAGCGCCATGCCTACGAGCTGAATGCGATCACAATAGCAGGGATTGATGATGAGTGAATCATCGACTCTATAATGCCATCAATAATATGTGCATCTAAATTATATGTATGCCATCAATAATGTGTACATCAGATATAATGATGTGTATTAAACACCTATTATATAAAAGATGTAAGGATGTTAGTATAAGCATAATGGAAGCTAATTGATGTATCGACAACGTATTAATTGTCCAAAATCCTTAAGTATTATAGCACAAGAAATTACATACATGATTATCGAGAACGTGGTGAGATTGAGAGCTTTTAGCTAATGCTATGTCCCCACATGTCAACAATGTATTTTGGAATCTGAGCAGTCTTAGGTCTTTTGCCATTTGCATCCCATGCATAATGTATGGCATCTAACTTCTCATACCTTGATGGATCGATGGATTGGGTCGCCAATATTTAGTTAAGCAACACCGTATAGTCACGACCAACGAGGCATCCACCATGATACATAAATGTGACCATAATTGGTAGACTACGGATCTAGGATGGCATCTTCTTACGTAAAGCCCAACCACGTTGGAGTTTCATAAATCTCAGTCGGGACTAAAAGCGAACATACCTTTCGTAACATGTGCATGAGGATCAAACTCATCCATAGGCAACCTTTGGACACCCATCTGGCGGCCCCTGTCGTAGGCAAAGGTCTCACAAGCCGCGGTGGCTTCATCGACCTGCGGAGTAAATGCAGCTTGTAGAGGTTCTTGCCTTATGCGCAACCAAAAGTTGTCATTTTGAGGTCGATCACGGAGATACATCTTCCAAACACAAAAGAATCTCGTTCCGGTAATCCATAGTTGCTTTGTCTTTGTCGTGCAAACACACTATCTTCTTGATTTTTGCGGAAGGAATTCCATAATGCTATGTACTAGCGATCTTTAAATGCGCGAGGCAGGGAGATCTTTCAATGTCTTCCTTGGAGGGATATTTTTAGGCACCCTCATTTGGTAGCGTTGGCTCACCATTTTCATCCTCCTTCCACATTCTTATTCCTTTTTACGGAATCCACTCTTTATGGGTTGGCGCATCTTATATTGCATAATGGGCCATTTCCCATCCATTTTAAATCGAATAGCAATGGGTGGGGTATGGCTGTTAGGCGTTGGCCTTTATCGGGGATATATCCCTTGACAAAGCCTTTCAATCTGGAACTTCATCCACAAAATATGGAGCAGGGAGACTTTGCATTGCACTTGCTAAACAAGTAAAAGCAACTTCGAGGCAAAGTTAGAGCATCCGATGAACTCATTAGCGTCGAAAAGTTCCCAAACAATGCATCAATATCGTCATGAGTATGCCCAACCATCATGAAGCCAACCTGAATCTCATCGAATACCTTAAGCCATGTCAAATAAAGAGGTAGGAGAACACATATCTATTTTTATTTTGACCCGATGCATTATCCAAGCGTAAGTAGAGATTTGAGGAAGAGGATTGAAGCCTTCTAAGTTGGCGATAGAAGATGAAGGCATCTTCTCTTGTGTCTGCGCTATCTTATCTTTGCTGGTGGTGAGAGTATCTTTTAGGGCTTGCATCAATTTGCAATCAGAGTAGTTACGCTTCCACCTGAGATCACCGCACTTGTCTTCTTAGGCAACTCAAGATATAGTGTAGGATCCTAGAGAGTGATCCAACATGAAAGTTTGAGTCATCCTTCCAAAGATCAAGAGAAATGGCCATAAGCCCGTCCACCATGACCATGTGTCAATGCTCTGTCAATTTGCTCTTCAAAGCGATCTCCTCTCCAAGCAGTTTTTTGCGAGATGGTGACTTCTTGGTGTGAGTGTTTTGACCTGATCCATCTTATCATGTATTATGCAAAGGTGACTTTACGGTGAGCGATGCAATAATGCCGCCAATGCCAATATTGACTCCCTACGAGGAATGTTGTTCCAACATATGTGCCGTAGTTGAATTGAAAGGTTCGCCTCTCCCTTGTATCTTTTGTTCTTTCCAATTTTGCTTGATGACTACACATATGTTACACTTGGAGAATCTTTATATTTTTGCTTCGCGTCTGGAAACTCTTTCTTCCAAATATTGTAAAAAAGGGCAAGGTTACACTCTTTCTGTCAATTCTTCCACCACGGCACCCACTTCCTTATGTATGCTCTTCTTATTAAGGATGGAAGGAAGTTTTTGAACATTCTCCCTTATATCATCCTTTCCTTTTTGCTTCTATGTGGAATGCTCTCGCATTCTCACTAATGAAGGTATCAAGCACACTTTACGTAGCTAGTGTCACGGATCTAGGCTTCTTAGAGCTGTATTACCATGCTCGCCCGTTTTTCCACCTAACTCTTCGAACTATAAAGCGTGGTGAGCAACTCCTAAAGCCACGGCCATCGCGGTGTGACACTCCACTCCGGAGACCACTACTTTTCGCCTCCAGCGCCTGTATAAGTTACACTCAACACATCAAAAACAAAGCGTAATCACGGCCTTTGCTTGATTGAGAATAAAATTCTTTTCTTAAGGCACATACTTGCTCTCGGCCCGGTTTTTTGACACATTAGTCCTTGCGGCATGTTGATTTTAGAGCACTCTTGATTGACTTGGGCGCACATCCTCTCACGCTTGCTATCCCCTTTGGTTCCCCTCGACCCTCTTCACATATGTATATTTCCTTTTCCTCTTGAATTGCTTCTCAACATCAGCTTCCAAGCACTCAACCACGAGTCATCTGTTAGAGGAAGCGGCTCGAGCTTGTAAATGTTGTGAAAGCTGTCCTACCATCATGAAGCAAAACATCATGGGTCTCGGGTTACTAAAGCATTAGCTATAGGCCTCTCGGCACAAGCATGACATGACTGATATTTTGGTTTCCCGTTGGATCTATTATGTTACCCTTGAAAGCCCGACCTTTGATACACCCAAGAACTCATCGTCTATAGCATCACGAGGATCACTAAAGACTATATTAGCCTCGAATATTTAGATCCAATCTTGAGGAGTGAAGAATGTAGCATGGCAAACCTAGTAGATCTGTTGCGGAGTAGTAGATTGTCTCATCTTGGGGCTTAAACAACACGAGACCAAGGCGGGCAGCTAGATTCTCATGACCTCCAATCTCCTCTACTATCTCGTCTTCTTCATTTGTTCTTTGTGTTGCTTGGTTCACCACGGTGGCGATTGGCCCGATGTCCGTGAGACTCTTGACGGATGGTGGACTACTAGATGAATCCTCTTGTGAAGAGGGCAAATTGAGGGATCTCGAAGGCGTATCTTCACTTGAGGGCGCTCATTTTGTTTTACATCCCTCTTAGGCCACTAAATGAATGTGCCCTCTTGCTTCACCAATGTTATCGCCCCTCCATGGAGGGGAAGCTCTGTCGATGGGATCACGGACTCGTGACCTCAATTGCTACATTTGAAGGATCTATTTCCTTCCCATGAAGAGTGGTTCTATTCAAAATATGCCCAGGGCAACAAGTGTCCTTAAACCCGAATAGGTTTGCAGGGGGGAAAATTGAACTGTTTCAATCAAGCAAGTGAGAAACTTTTTTAGAACATATGAATTAGGCGAAAAATAAGCAATAAACAAGTAAAAAGTGAAGCCATTTAGTACGGAGAAGACAAACTTTTGGTCTAACTTTGGAGCTAAATGAAGCCATGGCCATTTGGTCAAAACAGAGAACACTTGGATCAAATGGAAGCCATGGCGCCATTTGATCAAATTCACACCCATGGCAACCGTGATAGGTGTGAATTTGGAACAAATAAGCGCCATGAAGCCATTTGATTGAAGTGTGCACCATTTCGTCCAAATGGCCATATCATTTCATTAGCTCAAATTCACACAATTTCAACCTTGCACCATTTTCAACCAAATGGCTATGGCCACCATTGACCAATACACCATTTTAAGGGTATTTGGAATAGAATGGCATACAAGGCCATTTGATCAAGTGGGTGACATAAAGCGATTTGGCTTAGCTCCATCACAAAATCAAACGAGGTGCCTATGTTATGCATTCTTGCTCCCATTCTTTGTATATGTGTCAATAAGGCGGGCATGCATAACATGGACACCCCATGCCAACTCTGCAAGTGAAGCCAAGTTTACGTGTCCTAGCGGTATGAAATTCACATTTGAACCGCTATACACCTACGAACATAATTCCTACCGAAATAGTGGACTTACTTGATATTAGATAGATCCATGGTGGTATGTACTCGGCGATAGATGGAACAGAAAAAAGCTAATCCGGCAATGAGATGAATTGCGCCAAGAAGAAAGCGCCAAGAATCACACAGGATTCTGTAACACCAAGAAGCGGACCGCATGCGGCTTACAAAGTTTTCGCCTCTGGCGCTGAAAGCGGCCAGCGCCTTATCTGGCGGCGGCGAAAGCCCGGTCGAAAGCGCTGAGCAGGTGCAGCGTCTGCGTCGTGGCATGAAGTGCCTTAAGAGGGGAGGAAACGGCGACAAAGAGGAGCTTTAAATGCAAAGTACAATTTTAAAAGCGGACCATTCGACTTTGGACAAGTGGCAACCAAATTTCAATTCTGGTGAGAATTTTAAATTTTGTGGTGGCAAATTTTCAAATTCTGGCGGGATTTTTGAATTCTATGTTCAAATTTGGGCGGTAGAAGGAGGAAATATTAATTTCAAAATTCAATTTTGGCGGGCATATTTGGACCGCGGGCATGGGCGGGCATGCGCTGGGGCCGCCTTGGCGTCGGCGGGCATGGGCGGCGCGGGCATGGGCGCTGGGCGACCCACGGGCCCTAAGCTGCCCGTGGTACAGCGGGACGGCCCGGCGTAAAGTTAATTATGCCCCATTGTTTTCTGGAGGACCTCATTTGCGCTTTTCGTTTGGATTCGGCTCTCGGCGCCACCGACCCTAGCCCGGCGCCAGCCGCCGGCTTCGCCCGGCGCCTCCGAGAACCTTGTTTAGCCCCTCGTTTTTTAGTATTTTCGGCGCCATTTCCCCACAGTTCATCGCCTCACTCCATCAAGCTACACACCGGTTTAGGGCCAAATTCAAAAATTTCGAAATGGAAGTGGACAAGTGCGGAGCTACTTTCGGAATGTGGAGGCATGGCTAGTACACCGCAAAACACCGGGTATGTCATCTACTTGCGGTGCTTCCTTTGGCGAAATGGCGCCCGGCGCCATTTCCGAATCTTATTGTTGAATTTGGGTCCTGCAGTTGATAAATGGTGCCATGGCGCCATTTGATGTCCATTAGCTTACATTGGGCTCTTGTTGTTGGCAAATGGCCATTTGATGTCCATTAGCTTACATTAGGCTCTTGTTGTTGACAAATGGCGCCATCGCGCCATTTGATGTCCATTAGCTTACATTAGGCTCTTGTTGTTGGCAAATGGGCCATGGCGCCATTTGATGTCCGATAGCTTACATTAGGCTCTTGTTGTTGGCAAATGGAAGCCATCGCGCCATTTGATGTCTAATCAAACTAGTGGCTTGTTGTTGAGAAATGCCCGTCAGCGCCATTTGATGTCCATTAGCTTACATAAGGGACCTGTGGTTGACAAATGGCGTCATGGCGCCGTTTAATGTTCATTAGCTTACATTAGGGTATTGTTGTTGGCAAATGGTCTTGTTGTTGGCAAATGGCCATCAGCGCCATTTGATGCCTATTAATCTTAAATTAGGGTCTTGTTGTTTTGCAAATGGCGCATGAATCGGCGCATGCGAACTTCCTTCCATGTGCTTATGCAATGAATTCAGATACAAATGGCCATGGCGCCATTTTTATGTAATCATCTGATGCGTCTACTAGTTTCAGTCGAGTTATTGATGCCTTTATTCTGCGATGCTTCTTTGTTGCGGGCTTGCTCGTTCGAAAACACAATTTCAATCCGACCCGGACTATCATCTTTGTGAGATAGGCTGGTGCATGGAAATAATGCGGGTGAGCCCCTCCACCTCTGAGGGCTCAAAGGAGGCTGCAGAAAGAGCTCTGCCTGCTGATAAGGGAGGCGGCCCAGAAAGCCGGAATTTACCAAGTAGGGTATCTTGGTTAACATGAGGTTGACTAGCAAAGGCGGGCCGCGAAGATTGGATCGAGGGTGGTGCGTGAAGAGAAGCGTGCGTGAGAGAATAATAGTCTACTATGTGGGTGGAAGTTCTATGATCCCACAATAATGTGCGCTAGTATCGCAAATGTAGGTTTGGTTCGAGAAAGCAAAATTTGGGGCTCGCCATCATACACATAATGACTTTGAAGAAGGCTGATATCGATGGTCCACAAGAAATCTTGAGGGGTTTTATGATTCTTCGCAATCGTTTGAACGAGTCGAAGAACTCTATTTCATTCGTTGTCAAGGCATTAGCCCAACAGAAACTACCCGCCATTGTGGACACGGCGTGGCTGAAATCCGTTAGCGGGACTCCTCATCTGCTACTGAGGAAGTTGACCAGGAAGCTGAGCAAGGAAAGTCGGCGGACAAGGGGAAAGTGAAGAGAAAGGATCACGAAGATCCTGATAAGGAAAAGAAAGAGAAGAAGGAAAGGAAAGAAAAGGAAAAGAAAGAAAGAAGGATAGAAGAAAGAAAAGAAAGACAAGGAAAGGGGGGAAAGGGCGGAAGGAAGAACAAGGCGGACAGGAAAAGGGCCGGAGAGGAAAGGGAATCGAGGCAATAGAAGGAAAAAAGAAGAAGAAGCATGTGGCCGGAGACCTCACGAGAAGGAGAGAACACCTAAAAAAAGCGAGGAGGAGAGAGACTAGGACTCCAAGTCTGCTTTGGAAGTGGTGGTGAAGTTCCTCCAAGCCCACCACATATCAAGATCTACCGGGCACACCGGCCAAAAGGGTCCCCATTAAGAAGCGAGCCAAAAAGCTAACCTTAAGAATAGCTCAGCACTTGCTCGAGGTGCACGCAAATCTTAAGGTGGAAAGATCGAGAGAAAGAGGAGAAGCGGGTGAGAGAACACGTTCTGAAGATCATTGACCACCAGGCATCTTTTTCCCTGGGCATCACATTTATCAAAGCGAATAAGCGTGTTCAGCCTATATCAAGGGCCTACAAATCGACATCTCGGCCAAGAAATATGGAGCGCGTGAAGACCTTAGTGGAATCCTTTCAAAGAGATCCACATCCGGTGTTCACTCTGCGGGCGTGATTCCATTCAATCCCCCCACAAAGAAACTACATCCTTGGAAAGCGCGGGATGACCTCATAAGGGATGCACTTTTACATAGTGAATGGCAATCGATACGTTATGGCCTTCGGCTTGTATGTAAAAGGCTTCGGCGGCTGTGAAGTCCCAAGAACAAATGGCAAAGATTTATGAGTATCGAATTAGGAGTCTTATGCAGCACGGTGGGCGAGCAAAAGTACTGCGGCTTCGGTTGTGAAGTCAATGATATATTTGCCAAGACTATCTTCAAAGGAGCCTTTCATTGATAAAATAACCCACCTGCGGCAACAATATGCTCTTTGCGGGAAGCCTGATCCATCGGGACGTGGGCAATCTCGCTCAGAACCATACAAGGTACATCGTGTTTTAATTTTCTGCTAGATTAGCAAATGGCGCCATTGGTGGTGAAATATGGTATACGGCCATTTCATAATCATTTGCATTCAATACTAACTTCTTGTTGTTTCCAGCGTTATCTGGCTTTGGCTGAAGTTACCATGCGTGGTAAGCACCCGAAAGATTTCAGCCAGTGGGTCTTCATGCCAGAGGATATTTTTCAGCTATTCATGTCCCTATGGAACTTGTGGAAATCTTGCAAGCTAACGGATAATAAAAGGGACATACTATTACATGGCTTGGGCAAAAAAGTGTCGACTACTTGAGGCGGACCTACGAGTGCATGAGGGGTATGGACTATGAAGACTGTCGGATTTTGTTCCAGGAGGTGCTGGATGGGAATACCTACGTGAAGGTCACCTTTGATTATATAGGTAAGCACTTCTTCAAGACAAGGGCAAAGACACTACGATCTATATCGTTCTTGAAGAAGGAGATTTTTGAATATGTGAAGGATAATTTTCGAGGAAGTTTAAATCCTTCAGCGATCTAAAATCTTTCTGCCGTGGCGGAGCTTGAGGGCGACACGATTTCCATGGCCACCCTGCATAGTAAGTGGGTTGAAGTTGGCGTGACCAAGGAAGGAGTTTTGATAGCGTGCCACCTGCCTTGGCAAAATATATACATAATCTTTGTCTTGCGGAGGGAGGATCACGAAGACTTCCGTTCGCGAAGTTGAACTTCGGCGGCAATGGGGGGCAATTTGTTTTGCAATCTGTGCGGCATCCTTGATAGCCACGGACACTAGAGGCATCACTCCAATGTGGGACAAGACCACTCTCTCTAATTTCTTCGATCTGTCATTTGTAAAGAACACCCGCGGTGATTCTTTACGGATAGTGGTCTTTGCAAGGCGAGCACAACTTCTTGATTTCATCGTGTTGGATGATGCGGATTCGGATCGAGTTTTTATTGGCATGTATGAGGGGCGAATACAAAATCCGGCTCCCCGGGGAGTTCGGGGGAGGTCCATGCCTTTGGTATGCGCCACAAAAATTCAGGCCCGCTGCAGGTCATCCTCTCGATGATATTGACCTCAAATTCCCCTTCAGCGATCATCCTCAAGAAGCGCCACCGGTTCTGTGCCCTAACGAAGAAGGCGAAGAGGGGGAGTCCGAGGCTATGGCGGGGAAGCTCTCTGCAGCGGTCAGGTACTGGTGGCAAGGCTTGCCGGGGACTTAATCATGAAAAACCGGTGGGGCTGCCACATGCTCCTACCTCGTGCGAGAAAAATGGTACCGCTAGGAACAGGGTGTTTGATTACTTCTCACGTGGTTCTTTTGGCGGGCTTCATTCTTTGAATAAAGAGAGTTGCATTGTGTCGAAAGTGACCGGTTAAGCGCGGGAGTGCACGAGGGGGGATTCTTGATAGGCTTGAGCGCCTCCAATCCTATACTTGCGGTTCTGTGCCGAGAGACAAGGTCTTCATTCTTTGAAGAAGGCGTAGATCCACCAAATCTGAGAGATGCTGAAGCTCCACCCGATGTGGACTATGATGCGATCAAGAACGCACAATTCGATCTGGACATGCTTAATGATCCCAATTTCACTGCCACAGCGTTTGAGAGCTTTCAGGTAGATCCTATGGGTGCTTCTTCTAGCCATGGCCCTGGCGATGCGGAACTGATCGATGTCGAGAACACGATCGAGCGAGAACTGATCGATCGGGGAACCCTGAATTTTGTGTGATTGTAATGTTAAATTGTACAATAATACTTTTGTAAACAGACTCCCTTCCAAGTCCTTGCCTGTTGTGGCAAAATTTTTGATTTGCAAATCTATGAATTTGGAAATTTTAACTAATTTTGTGATGTTACGTTTCTTTAGCTTCTTTATATGCAGTGTTAGTCTTTTTGATGGCGCCAATAAATGACACTTTAGAGGCATATTTTTTCTTAATGGCGCCATAATTGCTTAAAAAATTGGCATAAAATGAACTAAAAAAGATTTTCGTTGCTAATTGGAATCACGAAATTTCCCATTTTAATGAAATTGTGCTTTATGGTTAAAATAGACTAGAATAGAGAGTGTGAGTGTGGAAACATTAAAGATAATCGAAAGGAGATAATTATGTATGTCTTACACGAACTCGAGGGGAATCTTGAGACTTAGATTATGTTATAACAAGGTTATAAATAATAAATGATGAAGAACATGTGTCTGTAATTAATATTAAAGTATATAGGTAAAAATGTCAGATACATTACAATATATAATTGTATTAAAGGGTAAGTATAAATGTGAGGATAGGAACATACGAGTTGTGAAAACTGTAACAAAATAGGAAAACAAAATTTTGATACAAAATTAAATTAGGGCTGGCTGTAATAAAACGAATTGCAAAGTGAAGGGAGAATATAATAGACACATACACAGAACTTAATATGATTAGAATGACTCTCTACTAAGCAGTACTTCCACAAACCTTGACTGTTGACCTTTAACAGTCCTAAAAGATGATCATGTCTGACCTATACTCCTACCTTTAATATCCCAGACTTATAAATTGCACATTACAAGTCATTTCAAACTTGATCACTTTGAACATGACAACGTCTGTGTGACTTATAATCTCACGCTATCTCTTTAAGGAGGGAAGACTTCCTTCCAACATACGCTGTGTTGCCCTGCAACAAGAGTAGTCTTGATGCTGAGGACAACATCATTTTAAAGGTGGGGAGAATGTGACGTTCCACATATTTATACGCCTTTTTAAGTATAAATATATGACACGTCACTATGAATAATTAATGGCATCTTAATTATTCATAACCTAAGGTTAGCTATGTTAATAATTAATTATTAAAGTGGAAACCTAACCTTAAACCCTAATTCGAATTTAGGGCTTAACCTAATATTAAAAAGGGCTAAAATATCAAATTAGTTAATATTAGCCAACCCGGCTGCCACGGCCCCAAATTGATTGGGCAGGGAGAGTTGCTAACTTGGGACCCAAATTGGGGTTTTGTACCCTGGTTGCCCTAATTGGTGGGGAGGTTGGTGGAGGAGGGCTGCTGTTCCTCCATGTTCCAGCCGGAGGGATGGAGAACCCGAGCGATAGTGGGCCTAGCTATAATCCCGGTTAGTACGTAGATAGCTTGGATTCCTAGATAGTCATAGGACTAACCCTTGTATGATTAGAAGGTAGCTAGGAGTAACTCTTGTATGATAGATGTATGGTTAATCTCTATTTTATGTTCTATTCGAAGCTATGGATGGAGATGTATAAGGATAGCTTTCTTTCTGTTCCTCCTGTGTTGTATGGGTAAAAAGGGGAGGGGGGGAGGGATAGAGACCTAAAGGCCATCTAGAAGAAGAGATGCTCCTAGATAGAACCCTTAAAACCCAGTAAATGCGGCCTGTGCACAAGAGCCAACCTAGCTGTGGATGCTATGATGTGGTTCAGCACCAGATAACGAGTATGATGGTGAATCGGGGGTGGGGTCTTGCCTAGCGCGGCTGCGGGACTCCTATAGTGTGCTAGGCTTATAGCCGGTCACTGTGTGTGGGCCGGGCATGGGTCTGACACTCTCTGGGCCGGAGGGTGGGAGCCTATATGGCTGCCCTGGGCTCGAATGGGCTGGTGAGCCAAACTTTAGATTTAGGGGAGTAAGTGAATGCGGATGCGGGGGGTCACTAAGGGGCGTGTTCTCTAGCACACCCGGGGATCTGTCATGCTCGGGGGAGGAGGCAGCCTCTCGACCTGCCTCATCGGACCCGGGGAGATGTAACCCGGAGTAGTCCCGAAGGGTGATTCCTTGGGATTGTGTCTCCGGAGGGCTACAAGCACGTCATAGCATGATTCAGCCTATCTGCAAAGTGTGCACAGGAGGGGCGGATGGAGTGGACTACCCTAGCCATTGTCTTATGCCAGCCAACGCCATGTTATACCTCTGTCTGCGGTTATCTTGAGGAATACGACCGTCGGTCACCCCATGGAGTCGAGCGGGGGTAGAGCCCTTAGTTATGGTGTATTTCCTTTGTTATGTTAGTGATACATTTGTAGTTATATTGATGATGATGGGCCACCCTTTGTGGTGGTATATTATTTATTAGTATTGTTGCTAGGTGCTAACATGTATGTACGCTTCCGCTATATAGGCTTCCCATAGAAGGCGTGGGACGAATGACACCTCCGTGTCCTTCACCGGGGACGCTTGGCCATCACAAGTGGTCCGAGTCGGGGCGGAGGGCCTTTAAGGTGGTGATGGATTAGCCATGGGAGGGGAATTTCTGTATTTATACGATGGGAGCATGGTGTGGGGAGGGCGTCACAATATGATAGATTAGGTATTGCTTGTTCTTGCTTTTCGTGGCGTCGTGTCGTTATGTATTCTCAGTAGTTTGTTGGTGCGTTGATTTTCTGAGTTTTGATTTCTTTGCTTTATGCATTCCAGTTGTCCCAGCGTCTCTTGGGCCCCTTTCCCCGCTACTTGCATTGGCATCCCACCTCGTCTCATGCTTGCTAAAGTTTTTCTGGCATTGAAGTGCGCTGGCGGTCTCGTGGCCCCTTGGCCTATGATGGAGTTTGAGGTAGGTTCCTCTTTGTGTCCGGATGATGCCATTTGTGCATAAGGACCTTTGCCTAGAATGCTATGGTTCTCTTCTTATATAGAAGAGAACCATCATTATAGGGAAAGGGATGCCGATTTTACAGCCGACTCTCCTTCCATTGAGGGCTTTCTTTGGAACCGCGCTTTTGCTATAGTTTGAGCTTTTCTTTGGCCCTTTCTCCTATAAAAGCCTTGTGCCCCCATCGGCGTTTCCTCTGAGCTGAATCTTGTTGTTGTACAAAGTTCTCCCCCTCCCACCTCTTGTTCTGCTACATAGGTTTTACTTTTTGTTAGGTGTTGGCGATGGGCTTACGCATTTTTTTCAGTAGCACATGGTGCTTCTAGAGGGCACCAAAGGGAAGCCCTCCTGGGTTGAGCTTATATTTTCCTATCTCAGCGTAGCCCCGTGGCTTCCGAGGATCCTCATGGATAGTCTTTTCAAATTTTGATAATGTGCTATTGTGCTTGGTTGCTTGTGTTAGCTATTAACTATTTGATTACTATCAGGTTGATTCTCAGTTGGCTAATGGGCCCTTGCATTCTTTTCCAGCATAGCACTTGTCGCTTTTGGAGGGCATCAAGGGGAAGCCCCTCTCGGTCGAGCCTATATATATATATTGGAATTCTCGATCTCTGCACAGCCTCGTGGCTTCCGATGATCCTCGTGGTTTGTTTTCCCATATTGATGTTGCGATTCTTGTAATCTCGATCCTAGTGTAGCTCCGGGGCGTCGGGAATCCTCATGAATCATTCATTTCTCTTTTTTGATACTGTAATTCTTATATTGTTGGCCCAGTTTTATAGTCTCCTGACACTTGGCCTGTGGGTGGCTCCTAACCCTTACACATTTGACTATTGGCGTGTTGTTGTTTTTTTGCGGTTTTGGAGCTTTGACCTCACTAGTGCTCATGAAGTGATGTGTCTTGCTAAGATGCCCAATTTTTAGCTCTGATCTCACTAGCCGTGTGGAGTTCCATTTTCAGACGAGCGGCCAAGGTCGGCGCATGGAGTTGGTGTGGCAACCTTAGCGAGACATGTTTTGAATTGCAGCTTGGATGGTTGCCAAGGTGGGCGCGTGTAATATTGTGGTGGAGATCAGCTTCGACAAGTGGCAGTACTTTTGGAGTCCTAGCTTGCTGCATTCGTTTATTTTGTTCCTCTATTTATTCATTTGCTCTAGGTTCCTCATTTGTCCTTTCATTTCAATTGGTCATTTTGCCTCTTCCATCGTTTTAGTTCTTATGTTCCTTATTTGTCCATCTCTTTCATTTGTTCAGCTCTTCTCCTTATTTTCCTTGATTCTCCTGGCCTTCTAGAGGTTCATATATCATATTCTTGCCCTTCGCTCTGTTTATATCCCTTTGCTCTATTTATATCATATTCTTGCCCTTTGCTCTGTTTATCCTAGTTTTCTTCGTCAATTTTTTATGTTGCTCCTTTGCCTGATATGTTCTAGTTGTCTTATTTTTTCCCTATTTTCCTTTGTTTCACTTTTATCCCATTTTACCTAATCGTCATAGTTTGCTCATTCTAGTTGAGGTAGATTCCTCTTCTATCGGCCAATTGATTGTATCATAGGACCTATCCTAGAAATGCCACGATTCTATAGCAATAGAATCGACATTCCTTAGATGGGCATCGGATGATGACATTTGTGCATAAGGACGTTTCCCTAAAATGTGATACATCTCTTACTCTACATTTGGCCAAATGTAGGACACACGAGCATTTTTTTTACCCATTTGGTGATTTGGACTGCCCATGTTTAACATCTGATGGTACCAATAGGGTTCGAACCTTAGTGGGGTCACCCCAACCCAAGCCCTCAAGGCCCTACTACTAGCCATCATCACGTTGTTGAGTTGGGTTGAAGTCACGGTGTTCAATTGCGAACTCAAGACTTCACACCAATCCCAACTTTACAATTGAGACCCTTCTACCTATCTACCTACCTACCTACCTACACACTCAACAATTTCACATCAACTCTAACAAACAATTTCGACCTCGGTACAGTCCATAAACAATAAGGTACTTGTGTTGAAATATACATAGTATTTCTTATAGCCTCTCGAATATAATGGGCATGCCATAGTGTGGCTTCAAAGTGCCTGCACCTACAGCTGGATTGTGTATGTAACTTGGGGAGATTTGAAATTTGAACCTGGAGAGAATAATGACCAGTAGAATCTTAGCTTCCAGGACTGCAAATGCTTGGCCAATGCAAATCCGTGGCCCATCTGCAAAGGGTATGAATGCCATGGGATGCTTGCATGCATGTGCAACGCCATTAGCAAATCGATTTGGATTGAATTCATTGACATCAGCACCCCATAGGGATGGATCGTGATGAAGAGCAACAATTGGGATGAAAACTCCAACACCCTTTGGAACAAACAACTTTCCAAGGTCAATGCTTTTGGAAGCTCCTCTAGCCACAAATATCACTGGAGGGTACAATCTTAAAGTTTCATTAATCACCATTGTCACCTGCCAAGGGAAACAACGTATGAGGTTAAAAAACTACTAACTCAAGAAAATATGATGTAAAATTAAGGGTGCCTGAAGGAACTTACAATTTTCAGCTTGGTAATCATTTCGGCATTAGGAAGATTGCCCTTACAAATTTCTTGAACTTCTTTACGGGAAAGATCTTGCCAGAAAGGATGATTTGCTAAAAGCATTAAAGTCCAAGTTAACAAGGATGTAGTTGTCTCATGGCCAGCAAAGTAGAATGTCTTGCACTCTTCAATCAATTTTTCATCCCCAAATTTGCCATCACTCTTCTCACCAGCAGCAACCTCTGTAAGCATAATATCTAACAGATGGCTTCCAGATTCACCATAATTTGCCGAGTTCCTTCTTGCTTTAACTACATCTTCAAGCACAGAGTTAAGCTGTTTTCCAACCTCCTTATTTGCAGATTGCTTGGAATGGGAATCAACCTGGAAACAAGAAAAAAATGTCAGGCAAATCTAAGACGAGAACTATACTCTTAACATTGAGTTGGTCGCTGTTACCTAGCTCAGGAAGCCAGTTGAATCTCTGGGAAACATGTTCTAGAGAACACAAAAGTTCAAAAACCTTTTTCCCTTTCTCATAGCTACTTCCAAAGGCTGTGTGAGATATGACATCTGCAGTCACGCATTTGAGCTGCTCTAAAACCTCAATTTCTGCCTCTGAACCCTGTTTCTCAATAGCCTGCTCCCAATTTTCAACCATCTCCAAGGTGCACTTTGTCATGGTACCCACCATAGCCTAAGAAAAGAAAAAAAAAAAGGGAGTAAAAGGGATGATCCTCCAGAAAAATAACTTAGAAGCCAAATGAATAAGTAAGAATACCTTAAGTTTGTCTGCATGAAAAGCTGGAGACAAAATTCGTCTTCTTTGTGCCCAATCCTCCCCTTCTGCTACTAAGATACCATTTCCAGTTAAAACCTTCAGGAATTTTCTCTGAAGAGGCGTCCTGCCAAAATGACCAGCTTTCTTACAGAGCACTTCCCTAACCAAATCTGGGTCCTGTATAACAACACTTGGCTCATCACCCATACATATTAGATAATTTTTTCCGTAGGTGTTAGAGTAGAGATCCAAATCAGGCAGGAGGTGGGCGACAATATCATGAGTGATTTCGTGGAAATCCTTTTCAAGAGATTTTGCCCTCATATCCAAGATCTGCAACATATTTCCAAGCATGGGAGGAGCTGGAGGTCCTGTGATGCCCTGTCGGAGGAAAGAAGCTCTGATGGCTCGAGGGATGAGGAGATAATGGTTGATGAGACTCCATAGCTTCCAAGCGAAAAAAACTGTGCAAGCACACACCAGTAATCCGTGAGTCTGATACATGTTGTAGAACCGTGGCTAAAGCTTAGGATTTTTTTCCGCACCTGGAAAATAAGTTAGAAGCTTCCGGATTGACAACAAACAAAATTCTTGGCCATATCGCTGGCAAGTCGCACTTGGTGGGGCACATTTTTTTTTCTTATCACGACTCTTAGGTTAAATTGACCTTCAGACCATGGGGTTAAATATGCTATGTTAAAAAAATTTAATTACAATCAACACACATGGGGGTTAATTTATAACAATTTGTTAGGACTAAATTAAGGGCTTAACAGGGTTTCACATTGCACATAGTTATGTTAAACATTAACAATTCGTTAACAATCTTACAATTTGTCGACAAAATTTTAATCGATGCCCCTGCCGCTGCTTCACGCTATTAGGGCGGCGTCGAGCTCCATAGCCGCTCCATCGACAGAGCTTTCTTCCATCGCCACGCCATCGACTGAGCCAATTGATACCAGGCAATCAAGTATTTTTTCCCATCGACTTTTGTTGATTCGTGGGCTGTGTATGTCTATAGAATCTTGGGTTGTCTACAGAATTTTTGTTTTTACAGATTCTGTGTTTCCTTATCTCTCTTTTATAGCGTCGTATATCCCATCATCTCAGTTTCATATCTCAGTTCTTAAATTTTGATAGGAAAATTTAGAGTTCATATAGAGAGCCTCGCAGTATCCAAAGCAGTGGTCCTAATTACTAATTAAAATGCAACATTCTTTTTTCCATACCTTAACAGCACTCTGCAAAATCATCTTCACCATCATAGCAGAGTTGCAAAGATTTGAGACTAATTGGTTTGTGTGTTTCCATGACAGGTGCACTCTTCCTCTATTTTTTTTCATCTGTCATAAGTAGCCCCACCTTCCATTTAAACTTCTTATTCTTGTTTTCATTCCCAAAAGAAGAAAAGCACTCTGCAATTCATCTTTACCACCATAGCAGAGTTGCGACTTTTGAAGGTCAAGAAGAAGACAATGCATTTTCTTGTTTTGGCGAAATCTCAATACTTGCACACTCACTTCATCTCCATTCCATCACCACCCTGTCATGTTCACACTCACTTCTGCCTTTTCACACTCACCATACTCCATTCACATCATTCCATCACCACATTCACACTCATTCCATCAACATTTGCACTTTACACTCTCATTCTATCATGTTTCCACTTAGACACCTTGGTACAAAGTTGAAGACCCCTCTAGTTATTTATTTTTGACATCACATGGTGAGGGACCGACCTTTTTTTCTTGTTTTGGCGAGATGTTGCCCCAAAGGGCAACATGCTAATTGTGATCTATACATTCAAACTAGGTCAATTCATCTTGAAAGACTAGGTCAAAGTTTGGAAGATTTTGGTATTCAACATTGATATGGAGGTCAAAGGATGTTCATTCTTCAGGTCAACAAGAGCTCAAGTTGAAAGTTCACAAGAGGTATTTTATTTGGGGTCAAATGCTTAGTCAAGAATATACTCTAGAAGAATCTGGGTTATGAAGTTTGGAAGACATCTTTTGAAGTTTGGAAGATTCCTGTACACATGGCACCAAATCCTAGATTCCCTCTTTTCTTTTCTTTTCTACCTCTTTATTCATGCCTTATTTCCCTGCCTTTATTTGACCATTGTGCCTGCCCTTTTTACCATATTTGCCAAAATGTTCATCTCAAATATTTCTCTATCCGCATTCTCCGTCTCCTTTCATTTCATTACCATATTTTTCTATCATTACCCATGCACATCCTTTTGAGTTCCCATTATCCTATTCTCTCTTACTCCATATTCTTTTACCCTCTTGACCCCCATTTGTTTTCTTCCTCTTACCCCATGGTGACCATTGCCTAGGTATTTGTGCCACTCATTATAGCCCCAAACTAGCCTCAAATTTGAAGGATCACATGGCTATACTCCCCTATGGTCCAAAATTGCTAGATTTCCATAATAGAACTATATTATCCCTAAAAGACCTTGGCCGAAATTCCTAAAAGGCCAAAATACGAGCATATTCGGGCATATACTCCTCAAAATACGCGAATCGTATCGCGAGTTTTGCCGAAAAATACGGTCTTCAACCCTAAAATTTGGAAATCAGCTTATATCCCGCCGGAATTGGATCCTTAAGCTCTGTAACTTAACTATTTTTGGATTCCTCCATCTAAGCAACACATTAAGCCTAAAATCATGGTCTGTAATCCCGGAAATCTCAAAATCAAACCTATATACTGTAACAAACATAAACAGTGAGTTTTTAGAAGGCCCAGAAGCTCAAACCTTACAGTGATCATTGCTAAGCATGACTTGAAGGATTTTTGAAGACTGAGTACTCCCCGATCAGATCCAAAGAGATTTGGTTGAATTTATCCTCTAAAACTATTTGATGACCTGAAGTTGATATTTTCTTGCATTTGAAGTACTGAAGTACCATTATTCATTATTATTATGATTGATTTACCTCTATATCAATGAAAAATTGATGCCAAGTTGAAGAAATTCTCTCGATATGATTCTTGACAATTTTGTCTTCCAAAAAATCTTCTGAGAAAATTCCCTATATTCTTAATTGCTTTTGGTCGATTGCCTTCAATCCACGATACATCCGAGACCCTTGTGCTTTGAAAAAACCAAAAATTCCATTTACAACTCGAGTTAGAAAAAATTGCATTTCTTTTGGTTGTTCTTGATCAGTATTTTGCAAAATCTGAATGCAAAAATACCTATGAGCATCCAAATGAAGATCGATATCATGTCCACACTCCGAATACCCTTGTGATATATTGGCTTTGAAACTTCTCAAAAAGTGATCGAAACTCTAGTTCCATTTTCACGATCCTTTTTTTCTGAGTTTGGTTTTGCCATTGACCAATTTTTGACCCCATTTTAAGCTTGAATATCTCTCAGGATAATGATCTGACTTGGTCAGGGATTTCAACATTAGTCTCCTACAACTTTTTGTGCGGACTAAATCATCGACCCAAAGATTCAATTCATTATCATTTGCTACATCAATTTGAGTCAAGGTTCCATTTTCTTGAAATGGGAAAGGTATGGAAACTTTGAGTTTTTGGCTTTTTTGATAGATTTATCTTCCATAGACTGATCACCTTAAGTGATCTGGAGGTCCTAACCCCAATTTGGGTTTATACTCAAGTTGGCTTATTGAGGTTGACCTTTGAAGCCAGGTTGAGGGTCAACAAATAGTTTATTCAAACAAAGCTTATTATTAATATGAGACTTGTGATTTCTTACTACACAATATTACACTGGTCTGGATAGCAAATATGGATGAAAAATCACAAAATATGCTTGATCATGTAAAGTCAAAGTCCAAATACCAACAAATCATGTTCTGGCATGGCTCTCCAATCCATCTGCCTGTCTCAATTCGGAGATGGTGGGCACCTGTGCAAATGGAAGCAATGAGTCTTTCATAGGCAGATGGGTACGCAGGTAACATTGCGTGCCCTGCTCCAAGGTGGGGTTTATGTGGCGCTGGCAATGTGTTGTCTTGACGTGTTCAAGAGCGCCGGCATCCCAAAGCTCGTTGAGGAAGCAAGCATCTAGGTATTGTCTCAAGCTCCAGCCTGCCTTTGTTTGCACTTGTGCTCCTGCACATTTTATCTGGCAAGCCACTGAGCTTGCTTTTCCTTCCAACAGGCCTTGAGACGCTATGGCCCTATGGCCATGGTATAAGCCAGGCTAGGGTGATGAGCATCATCCATACTGACCCTAAAGAGCTATTGTGAGGTTTCACACCTAGGTGCTTAACTAAAATGATTTGAATTAGTTGGTTGTTTAGAATTGATAAATGGAATTTATTTCAGTCTTATGCTAATTTGTTCATACTATTCTTGTTCTTTTCGTACTTCTCATAATTCTACAAGAAGTTTATTGCATTGCCAATTAGTAAAAAGCCATGATGATGGAGATACAAACAACTTGAATGTAAGGTTCTGCATTAGAATGTACTTACTTCTTGTGTTACGTTGAGATTTGCAATTACATTGTTGTGCTTTGGTGGTTATTGAAATTTGTAGGATCTAAAGAAAATCATGCCAGAGTTCAAAGGATGCCTTGAGAAAGTGTCTTATTTGCTTTTTCAATTCGTACAAATGGTAGCAGATTGCCAGTTGACTTTCCTAGTGTTAGTATTTGAGCAAAATATATTCTCAATTTAAATGTCTAGCAAGATTAATCATTTACAACCTGTCTTAGAAGCAATAAGGGAGCCAAAATATGGTCACTAATCCCTTATGCCATATCAATCATATTACCAACAAATACTAGCATAAAGTAAACCGGCCCAAATCATCACTCCTGCTTGTGGATGTGTTTTCCTCAGTCATAAGCAATCATATATAGCTGCTCTTGGTAGATCTGGCGGTTCAGGGAATAGATAAGCTTTCCAATCCAGGCCTCATCTATTATTCCCAAATATCCCAGGCAGTATTAAAACCTCTGAACCATTGAAACCTAACTAGGTTTCCATCGATATTTTTCCCCCAGATTATTTTATCGTGAGAAAAGTATATGGGCCGAAAAGCGGAATACTGACTTTAAAATTGGATTGAAGGCCTCAAATGCGTGGCAAGCGCCCTTTTCAATTTATGTGCTTTTTACTTGCATTCACTGCCACTGCTTCTCATGAATGCTCATATGACTCATAACCCTCGCCCTTTGCTTCTCATAGGCTAGAGCTTGCGGCAATTATTAGATGAATTTCCATCACTCCTCCTTCGACTCATAAGTGCGCAAGTCCGGGTACTTTCTGCTTATATTTAACTTGGCCTTTAATTCCCAGAATTTGTTTGTAGGAAGAGCCTTTGTAAAAATATCAGCAATTTGTTTGTTAGTATCCATATACATCATTTGAATTAATTTTCTTTCAGCTAATTCCCTTATAAAATGGATACTTAGCTCTATGTGCTTGGTCCTGTCATGCTGCACAGGGTTCTTCACTATGGCTATACAACTTTGGCTATCTGTCCATATTATTGTAGGGCTTACTTGTTCACAATTTAGCTCAAGCAACAACCTTCTAAGCCAAACTATTTCTTTAGCAACAAGTGATGATGCAGCATATTCTGCTTCTGCAGAGCTCATTGCTACTGTTGCTTGTTTCTTGCACCTCCATGTAATCACACCACCACCAAGAAAAATAGCATAACCTGAGGTGGATCTTCTAGAAGATAGGTCACCTCCCCAATCTGCATCACTATAGCAAGACATTGTAAGATCTGTTGAATCATAACATATTCCTTGGTTTTGAGTACCCTTTAGATATTTGAGTACACGTTTGGCTGTCTCCCAATGTTTCCTAGTGGCATCATGATTCTTCTCGCCGAATGTTTACTTTGATAAGCAATATCACGGTCGAAAGTGCAATTAGCTAAATAGAGGAGACATCCAACTAAAGCTCGTAAAGGTATATTTTCCATGTTTATAATATCTTCATCAGTAGATTCTTTGAATGTCGGTCAATCTATGTCCCTGAGCCATGGAATTTTTGCGGTTTTGGCCTCAACCAAGTTAAACCTCTTAAGCATATTCTCTATATGCTTACTTTGATGTAATTTGAGCCATTTTTGTTCTTTGTTTACGACCACCCTCGATTCCTAAGAATTTTTCTTAGCTCTCCCAAATCGCCATTTGAAAACTTTAGGATGTTCTTGCATTTTTTAGAACATTTAATGAGGTTGCCACCATAATGCGATCATCTACATAGAGGGCTATAATGCAATATTCCTTATTCGCTCAAATCTATAAAGATTACCATCATTGTGCAGCTTGTTAAATCCTTGTTCTTGCGTAAATTGATTCATACAAAGATACCATTCTCTTGGAGGCTGTTTCAATCCATACACGGCTTTGTTTAGCTTCCAAATCATATTCTTGCCTTGTTCATACCCGGAGGTTGCTTTAAGAATGCTTCCTCTTCTAGAGTTGCATTTAAAAATCTTTGTTTTAACATCCATATGATGTATTTCTAATTGCATAGCATTAGCCATGGCCAATAATATCCGATGCTTGTCAATTTGACTATGGGTAAATATGTCTCATCATAATCTCCCCTTTTTCGTGTATACCCTTGAGCTACTAATCTAGCTTTGTATTTTTGTACCATCCGGGTTTAGTTTAATTTTGAATAGCCATTTCTTTGCCAATAATATTCGCGCTTGCCATCCGACTTCACAAGTTCATATGTCTTAGTTTCTTCAAACGAAGTTGAGTTCTTCATTCATGGTCGCTGGTCCATTTATCCTTTGTCACACTACAAGGATAGTCGACGCCCAACGACGCCGCTGACGTCGAAGAACGACGGGTCGCCGCCGAACATCGACGGTTATCGCTGCTCAACGATGACAACGTTGCTTCGGACGCCGCTCAACGACGCTTCGTGGATGACGGTTCGATTGGCTGCGTAGGTGGGTATGGGGCCGCGTCGGGCGTGCTCAGCGTCAAAACATCGCCACCAACGCCGTTGAACGACGCCTCACGAGCCGTGGCACATCCGGCCGCGTGGGTTTGGCCGACATGCCAGTCGGGCACGCATGCCGTTCTCGCGACGTCGTCGACATGACGCCGTTAAACGACGTACTGAATATCCGATGGGTTAGCTTTCGCCGGCGTGGCAGATCGTCCGCCACGCATTATTGTTGGGCCAGAAGCCTACGTAACGCAACGTCGTTTAACGACTTTTTTTTTTGGGAAAAAAAAAACGCGAAAAAAAAAAAAAAATTTAATAATCGACGTCTTATCGCTTGGAATGCCAAAATTACCCTATGGACTAAGTTACCTGGCCGCTTTTGCAAAAAACGACACACACTTAAGCCCCACATTCTGCAAGATTCAATGCCCACCTCCCTAGGCCAATTGACTATGAGTGTGTTGCACATGAGATAGTTTGCTTCTTGAGAAGGTGGCCTTTGGCCACAAAACTTGGTCCCTAGGGCAATGTCGACGCTCTCAAGGCCCATTGGCAGCCAATCACGGTTGGGAGAGGGACTTTTGGGGCAAGGCGCTTCAGGGTGGTTTTTAGGGTCCGTGGCGTCAACACCCCCTACGCCAAGACGCCAAGCAAGGTCCTAGTCGAATCGACAAGGATAGAGCCTCAAACGTGAAACCCTATGAGTTGCCGGGTTCTAGCGGGGTTTTGCGTTTTGGGTGCCGAGTTTTGGATAAGGTTTAGATCAAATAGTTTGCAACGACCGGACACTGTTGTTGTTGGGCGAAATGAGGCACACTTGCCCAAGTCAAACAAGGCGGGGACCTTGCAAGGCCTCCTCATTAGAGGGGAGAGTCCGAACCCCGGAGGCGAGCCCCAAAAGCTTCGAGGCAGCCTTTTTTCGGCCCACGGGGCGACGCTAAAGACCACACTCGGGATCTCGGTTCGGTATCGTGATCCCGTTGAATCCTTTGTTCCGGGAACCTGGTCCGAGAAGGTCCAAAAATCCAACATCCGGCCCGGGAGAACATATCAAAATGGCGTCCCTTGCGGGCGACAGCAGTAGAAACCAAAGTGTTTTGTCGTTCGGACATTGCGGAGGCTTCAAATGCCGATCCGACTTCGCCACATCGTCAGGAATGCCAAAATTACCCTAGGGGGATTCTCGTGGTTTGAAAAAGAAACAAAAGTTATGCAAAAAGATTCAAAGCCTCAGGGCCAACCTCCAGGCCAATTTTGCAAAAGAAACATAACACTTACGGTTCCACAAAAGGTTTTGGTCCCCTACATTCATCCGAATGCCCGCGAGAGGGGAAGGGGTTTGGGGCCACCTCCTAGGCCAATTTTGACTACGAGTGTGTTGTACATTAGATAGTTTGGGCAGAGTTAATCCATAGTAAGGGGTGGATGAGCCCACGGCCACAAAACTTGGTCCCTAGGGCAATGTCAAAAATTTTGGATAAGGTTTAGATCAAATAGTTCCATTGGCGAGCATTAATAAAGCAAGTCCAAGGCCAGGAGTTTGGAAGGCCTTTCCCGGGAGAGGGGAAGTTGCCCGTCGTCGTCGCCCGGACTTAAATTCACGGGCGAGGCTTAAAAGACCAGAGGAATTTTGGGGCAACTTTGAATCCTTTGTTCCGTGAACCTGGTCCGAAGGGGTGGTTTTAGGGTCAAACCGTGCAAGGCAAACAAGGCGTCAACTCCCATTAGAGGAGGGGTCCGAACCCGATACTACATCATGAAAGAAGACGCAAAGAAACAAGGTCCTAGTCAAATCTGACAAGGATAGAGCCTCCAAATCCGTAAACCCTATGAGTTGAAAAAAAGTGTTTTGTCCCTTTAGCGAGGTTTTCGGCGTTTTGAGTCTAGGGCCCGAAGAATTTTGGTCTTTTTGCCCACTTGGGACCCACGGTTAGGCAACATTAGATAGGGTAGAAGGGGGTAAAACTTGGTCCCCTAGGTGGAGTCCATTAACCCAATTTGGGAGGGGAACCGTCCGTCTTTTACGCCGGAGACCAAAGCAACACCCACCCTCTACATGCCAAGTCCAAAAATGGCAGGATGTGCTTGCGCCAAAAAATGAACTTTTTGGAATGTGGCCGGCAGCTTTTGCCATTGGGAACGGTTGGGTAGGTATGAAATTTCAAAGGGAAGAGCCGCTTCAAAAAAATGAACCTTGCTAACGACTTGGCTCCATTCAAAGAAAGAAGGTAAGAAAAAAAATCTCTTATACGGCAAAAAGCAAAACTAGAAATAGGTTGCTTGCTAGCTTGTAAAAACTTGCATGGAATCAACGCACAAAATTAACTAAGTTGTTTGAGATTTCTTTGAATGATTTGATGTGACATGTTATGTATTATGTTTTATGCTTATCATTCGAATTTTCAAGCATGTGTGTTACGTACTTCACATTCCCCCTTTCTAAATTGCTTTTGATTTTTGCTAAGCAGCTCCTTCAATTTGCACGATGGTGGGCCTATTACTTATTATTACATAAGGTAAGAAACATGTCATTTTCAGTGATTTCACTGTTATACCTGCTGTAATATTTCATTGTCAATGTACTATTCTAATATAAAACATTATTATAATCTCACTGTTATATCTATAAACAGTGTTGGGCAATATAATATTATTATATTCTCATTGTGATCTTTCGTACCATTTATATTCTTTTTATATTACATAACAGTAACTTCAATTCACTTATTTTATATTATTATTTGTGCTTGTGTGGAGGTATTTTCCTTCGTATCCATGACTTTTATGTTGTATTTTTCTTTCAGGAATTTGATGGGGTACAAAGCATAGCTAATATGAGGAAAGGGAAGGAGAAACAAATCAGGGGCAAAGGCAATGATGGCCAAATCAGTCTTTTCTCAATGCGTGGATTTAGAAAGGATGTGCCACCTTCCGATGAAGATACAACAATTGCACAAAGTGACTTGCATGTGGAGCTTGAAGAACACACCAAAGAACTAGCAGTGGAAATGGGTCGTGTCAACAAAGCCAAACGTCTCTATCAAAGTGATTGGCCTGAGAAATTTATGTGGCTTGTGGAGGACTTAGAAGCTGGTCTTTTATGGTGTAGTATTTGCAAGAAAGATCCTTATTGTAAGTCATTATTTGGTACATCAGGATCAAAGAATTTTAAGACATCTGCATTGGAGGATCATCAAAAAAGCCAAGCCCATAGGGATGCAATTTTATTGCAAGAGCGCGATAAAGATGGGCTTCAAAAATGTGGTAAAAAACGGAAAGCAAGTGTCGATGCAGCACTGGAGAAGTTGTTTAAGTGTGCTTACTTCATAGCAAAGGAGGATTTGGCATTTCGAAAACTTGTAAACTTATTGAAATTGCTACGTGAGTGTGGTGTGCAAGATTTACCATTCATGTATAATGATAACAAAGCTTGTGCAAGTTTTGTGATTCACATTGGTAAGGCTCTTGAGATTGAAATCTATGATAGAGTCAGAAAGAGCCCATGGTTTGGTCTCATGGTGGATGAATCCACAGATGTCAGTGTTACAAAGAATTTAATTTTGTATGTCACATTTGTGGAAGATAGAAAAGTACGAACCTCTTATTTGGGGCTGCTAGTAGTGAAGGATGGCACATCAAACACGATCACTAATTGCATCCTTGAGCTTTTGAGCCAGTGGAATTTAGACATTGGGAAGATGATGGGCTTTGGAAGCGATGGAGCTTCAGTTATGGTAGGTGCAAGCAATGGAGTTGCTAGCAAATTGAAGGTACTTAATCCATTCTTGACCACTTTGCATTGTTGTGCGCATCGTACTAATTTGTGTGTGCAAGAGGCCTCAAAGAAAGCGGAAACTAAAGCTACATGTAAAATGATGGATGAGATTGTTAACCGAGTGGCTACATACTTCTCCAAGAGTACTCTACGGCAAGGACGGTTACGTGAGATGCAAGAGGCATTGGAGTACTCACACTTGAATGTTTTAGGAATTGTAAAGACACGTTGGCTTAGCCGACATGGAGCTATTGCACGGATTTGTGATGCATATGAGCCTCTAATGTCTACTCTACGTGAAGAAAGAGATGCCACCTCTATCTATGTAAGTCTAAAACCGTTTAAAGTGGTTTACATTCTTCACTTTCTTGCGGATATTCTTCAAATCACGTCCTCTTTAAGTTTGGAATTTCAAAAAGATTTTGTAGATGTAACTATGGTGGGAGGTTTGACAACAGTGCGCATTATGGAAATAGAGGAGAATTTTTTGCAGCATGCTACTGTTGATTTAAATGGTTTTGAAAGGGATAGCAAGAACTATCCCATCATTCCTGACTATGGTGGAAATAAAGGGATGCTTGCAGCATTAAGAGGTGCCGTGAAAGGAGATATGTATCGCAGCGTGCAAATGGAAAGAGACATTAATGGTGAGGATCTAACTGAGGCTATTGATTTTCAAAGTTTATTTGCACGTGCTTTGATAAAAACATTGAAGGAAAGGCTTCAAGATAGTGCAACTCTTTCTGCTATGAAAATGTTGGTTCCTGCTAGTATACCCGTTGGATCTATTGCTGAACGCAAGCTTGCGGGTTTGGAGGAAGTAAGAACTCTTGGTGAGTTCTATGGAGTTGAGAAAAAAGTTGGCGATAAAGTTTTTGCTCCAATAGTGAATAAAGAAAAGTTGCTTGAGGAATATGGGATGTTTAAGAGACAGGCTACTACTGAATGGTTGGGACGAGGTTTCTTGGACACTTGGAGCATGATAAATTGCAATGATGTTTGGAAAGGTAAGTTTCCTGAGCTCTTAAAAATTGCTATGATTGGGTTGGTTCAATGTTCTTCTACTGCAACATGTGAAAGAGGCTTCAGTCGTCTTAATATCATAAAGAACAAGTACAGAAATAGACTCAAACGGGATGGCGTTGATGCATTGATCCATGTAGCTCTAGAGGGCCCTGAACTGGAGGATTATGATTTCAATTCAAGTATTTTGATGTGGAAAGAAAGCAAGGACTATCAAGGACTATCGGCATATCTACACAGGCATCCCTCGTGAGGAGCGAGAAGTACTTGTTGATGAGGATATTGATATTGACATGGAAAAAGACTCTACATAACAAGGTCTCTTGCTTCAAACTTATTTATCATGTAATTCATGATTTAAATTTGCATTAAGTTTTTGAATGGCATAACTATTTCTTTTATGATATGCTCAATGCATTAAGTGTTTTATGATATGCTCAATGCATTAAGTGTTTTATGCTCAATGCTGATTTTTGTTCTTTCAATATATAAAAGTACTAGTTTGTAATGTGTACACATTCGGTTTAATGGAAAAAATGTAATAGATTCCGGTTACAAAATGTAGTAGCAGGAACTTGCCGGATCAAAATTACAAATTCCGGTTCATTGCAGATATAGTAGGAAAATTTCCGTCCAAGATAAAAAAAACTTTGCCCAACACTGCTTGGGACGTGGCCGATCACATGCAGTTGAGAACGCAAAGCAAGGGGAACTGACGGAATGGAGTTTGGACCTGTACTCCTCCCGTTGTGGCAGTTAGAAGTCAAGGGCCGCTTTTGCAGTAGCAAGACATTCGTAAATTCGTAATTAATGCATAGTACGGACTTAAATTCTGATTTTTGTCACTAGCTTCCTAAGTCATCGCCAACATGAGGCCAACTTTCAAAAATTTTGGATAAGGTTTAGATCAAATAGTTTGCACTAGAACGGTCAGGGCAGCTTTGTTGTTGCCGCTTAAGCACACTTGCCCAAGTCAAACAAGGCGGGACCTTGCAAGGCCTCCTCATTAGAGGGGAGAGTCCGAACCCGGGGAGGCGAGCCCCAAAAAGCTTCGAGGCTGACCTTTCTGGCGGTAGCTCGCTCGCGGGGTTATGCGCTAAAGACCACACTCCCGGATCTCGGTTCCGTATCCGGCCGTTGAATCCTTTGTTCCGGAACCTGGTCCGAGAAGGTCCAAAAATCCAACATCCGTCCGGGACAACATATCAAACCGCTGGCGTCTGCTGGCGGCGGCGGTGTAGAAACCAAAGTGTTTTGTCGTTCGGACATTGCGAGGTTCGAAATGCCGATCCGACTTCGCCACATCGTCAGGAATGCCAAAATTACCCTAGGGACCAAGTTACACGGGTCGGTTTTGCAAAAGAAAGAAACACTTACGCCCTACATTGCGGTCGCCAGACCACCTCCTAGGCCAATTGACTACGAAAGTGTGTTGCACATGAGATAATTTGGCTTCTTCGAGAAGGGTGGGCTTTCGGCCACAAAACTTGGTCCCTAGGGCAATAACGGCGTTCCGAGTCCATTGGCGAGAGATGAGGATCACTGATTCGGGAGAGGGGAAGTTGCCCGTCCGTCGCCGTGGCCTTCCGGAGAGGAATTTTGGGGCAAGCCGCTTCGAGGGTGGTTTTAGGGTCCGTGCTCGGCGTCAACACCCACCCTCTACATCAAGACCACAAGCAAGGTCCTAGTCAAATCGACAAGGATAGAGCCTCCAAACGTAAACCCTATGAGTTGCCGAGGTTCTAGCGGGGTTTGCGTTTTGGGTGCCGAAGTTTTGGTCTTTTGCACTTGGGACGTGGCGATCACATGCAGTTGAGAACGAAGCAAGGGCCCGGCGGAATGGAGTTTGGACTGCACTCCCCCGTTGTGGCGGTTAGAAGTCAAGGGCCGCTTTGCAAAAGTAGCAAGACATTCGTAAATTCGTAATTAATGCATAGTACGGACTTAAATTCTGATTTTTTGTCAGCTAGCTTCCTAAGTCATCGCCAACATCTGAGGCCAACTTTCAAAAATTTTGGATAAGGTTTAGATCAAATAGTTTGCACTAGAACGGTCAGGCGCTGTTGTTGTTGGGTAGCCAGTGGCACACTTGCCCAAGTCAAACAAGGCCAGGACCTTGCAAGGCCTCCTCATTAGAGGGAGAGTCCGAACCCCGGAGGCGAGCCCCAAAAGCTTCCCGAGGCAGCCTTTCTGGCGGCCCTCCGGGGGTGTGCGCTAAAGACCACACTCCGGATCTCGGTTCCGTATCCGGCCGTTGAATCCTTTGTTCCGGGAACCTGGTCCGAGAAGGTCCAAAAAATCCAACATCCATCAGGAGAACATATCAAACCGTGGCGTCTGCGGCGGCAGTAGAAACCAAAGTGTTTTGTCGTTCGGACATTGCGGAGGCTCCGAAATGCCGATCCGACTTCACCACATCGTCCGGAATGCCAAAATTACCCTAGGGACCAAGTTATACGGTCAGTTTTGCAAAAGAAACAAACACTTACGCCCTACATTGCAGTATTCAGCAGCCACCTCCTAGGCCAATTGACTACGAGTGTGTTGCACATGAGATAGTTTGGCGCTTCGAGAAGGGGTGGGCTTCTGGCCACAAAACTTGGTCCCTAGGGCAATGTCGACGTTCTGAGTCCATTGGCAGAGACAGATCACGGTTCCGGAGAGGGGAAGTTGCCCGTCCGTCGCCAGGGCCTTCGGGAGAGGAATTTTGGGGCAAGCCGCTTCCGGGGTGGTTTTAGGGTCCGTGCTGCGGCGTCAACACCCCCTCTACATCAAGACACGGCAAGGTCCTAGTCAAATCGACAAGAATAGAGCCTCAAACGTAAACCCTATGAGTTGCCGGGTTCTAGCGGGGTTTTGCGTTTTTGGGTGCCGAAGTTTTGGTCTTTTGCACTTGGGGCGTGGCCGATCACATGCGATTGAGAACGCGAAGCAAGGGAGGCCCGGCGGAATGGAGTTTGGACTGTACTCCTCCGTTGTGGCGGTTAGAAGTCAAGGGCCGCTTTTTGGTAGCAAGACATTCATAAATTCGTAATTAATGCATAGTACGGACTTAAATTCTGATTTTTGTCAGCTAGCTTCCTAAGTCATCGCCAACATACAGGCCAACTTTCAAAAATTTTGGATAAGGTTTAGATCAAATAGTTTGCACTAGAACGGTCAGGAGGCTTTGTTGTTGGGCGGCCGAGCCGCACACTTGCCCAAGTCAAACAAGGCCAGGACCTTGCAAGGCCTCCTCATTAGAGGGGAGAGTCCGAACCCCGGGAGGGCGAGCCCAAAAAGCTTCCCCGAGGCAGCCTTTCTGGCGGCGCTCTCACGGGTTGTGCGCTAAAGACCACACTCCCGGATCTCGGTTCCGTATCCGACCGTTGAATCCTTTGTTCCAGGAACCTGGTCCGAGAAGGTCCAAAAAAATCCAACATCCGTCCGGGACAACATATCAAACCCTGGCGTCCGTCGGCGACGATTGTAGAAACCAAAGTGTTTTGTCGTTCGGACATTGCGGAGGCTCCGAAATGCCGATCCGACTTCGCCACATCGTCCGGAATGCCAAAATTACCCTAGGGACCAAGTTACACGGTCAGTTTTGCAAAAGAAAGAAACACTTACGCCCCTACATTTGCAAGATTCGCCAGACCACCTCCTAGGCCAATTGACTACGAGTGTGTTGCACATGAGATAATTTGGCTTCTTCGAGAAGGGTGGGCTTCTCGGCCACAAAACTTGGTCCCTAGGGCAATAACGACGTTCGAGTCCATTGGCGAGATGCGGATCACGGTTGGAGGGAGAGGGGAAGGTTCGTCGCCCGTGGCCTTCGGGAGAGGAATTTTGGGGCAAGCTGCTTCCGGGTGGTTTTTAGGGTCCGTGCTCTGGCGTCAACACCCCCCCTCTACGTCAAGACACGGCGCAAGGTCCTAGTCAAATCTGACAAGGATAGAGCCTCCGAAACGTAAACCCTATGAGTTGCCAGGTTCTAGCAGGGTTTGCGTTTTGGGTGCCGAGTTTTGGTCTTTTGCACTTGGGACGTGGCCGATCACATGCGATTGAGAACGAAGCAAGGGGAACCGACGGAATGGAGTTTGGACCTGTACTCTCCTCCCGTTGTGGCGGTTAGAAGTCAAGGGCCGCTTTTGCATTAGCAAGACATTCAGTAAATTCGTAATTAATGCATAGTACGGACTTAAATTCTGATTTTGTGTCACTAGCTTCCTAAGTCATCGCCAACATCTGGGCCAACTTTCAAAAATTTTGGATAAGGTTTAGATCAAATAGTTTGCACTAGAACGGTCCGGCAGCAAGCTTTGTTGTTGTGCCGAGCGGCACACTTGCCCAAGTCAAACAAGGCCAGGACCTTGCAAGGCCTCCTCATTAGAGGGGAGAGTCCGAACCCCAGGAGGCGAGCCCCAAAAAGCTTCCCGAGGCAGCCTTTTCACGGCGGCTCCGCAGGGTGTACGCTAAAGACCACACTCGGGATCTCGGTTCCAGATCCGACCGTTGAATCCTTTGTTCCGGGAACCTGGTCCGAGAAGGTCCAAAAATCCAACATCCATCCGGGAGAACATATCAAACCGCTGAAGCGCCCCCGGGCGGCGGCAGTAGAAACCAAAGTGTTTTGTCGTTCGGACATTGCGGAGGCTCCGAAATGCCGATCCGACTTCACCACATCGTCCGGAATGCCAAAATTACCCTAGGGACCAAGTTATACGGTCAGTTTTGCAAAAGAAACAAACACTTACGCCCTACATTGCAGTATTCAGCAGCCACCTCCTAGCCAATTGACTACGAGTGTGTTGCACATAAGATAGTTTGGCGCTTCGAGAAGGGGTGGGCTTCGCCACAAAACTTGGTCCCTAGGGCAATGTCGACGTTCGAGTCCATTGGCGAGACGGCATCACGGTTCGGAGAGGGAAGTTGCCCGTCCGTCGCCCGGGGCCTTTGGGAGAGGAATTTTGGGGCAAGCCGCCCAGGGTGGTTTTTAGGGTCCGTGCTTCGGCGCCAACACCCCCTCTACATCAAGACGGGCAAGAAGGTCCTAGTCAAATCGACAAGAATAGAGCCTCCAAACGTAAACCCTATGAGTTGCCAGGTTCTAGCAGGGTTTGCGTTTTGGGTGCCGAGTTTTGGTCTTTTGCACTTGGGACGTGGCCGATCACATGCAGTTGAGAACGCGAAGCAAGGGAACTGACGGAATGGAGTTTGGACCTGTACTCCTCCCGTTGTGGCAGTTAGAAGTCAAGGGCCGCTTTTGCAGTAGCAAGACATTCGTAAATTCGTAATTAATGCATAGTACGGACTTAAATTCTGATTTTTTGTCAGCTAGCTTCCTAAGTCATCGCCAACATACAGGCCAACTTTCAAAAATTTTGGATAAGGTTTAGATCAAATAGTTTGCATTAGAACAGTCCAGGGCGGCTTTGTTGTTGGGTTGAGGCTGGCACACTTGCCCAAGTCAAACAAGGCCAGGACCTTGCAAGGCCTCCTCATTAGAGGGGAGAGTCAAGAACCCGGGGAGGCGAGCCCCAAAAGCTTCCCCGAGGCAGCCTTTCTCGGCAAAGCTCCGTAGGGGTGTACGCTAAAGACCACACTCCGGATCTCTTGTTCCGTGATCCGACCGTTGAATCCTTTGTTCGGGAACCTGGTCCGGAGAAGGTCCAAAAATCCAACATCCGTCCGGGAGAACATATCAAATCGCCAAGCGCCCCGCGGCGGCGACAAGTAGAAACCAAAGTGTTTTGTCGTCGGACATTGCGGAGGTTCAAATGCCGATCCGACTTCGCCACATCGTCCGGAATGCCAAAATTACCCTAGGGACCAAGTTACGCGGTCAGTTTTGCAAAAGAAAGAAACACTTACGCCCTACATTGCAAAGATTCGCCAGCCCACCTCCTAGGCCAATTGACTACGAGTGTGTTGCACATGAGATAGTTTGGCGCTTCTTCGAAGGGGTGGGCTTACGCCACAAAACTTGGTCCCTAGGGCAATGTCGACGTTCGAGTCCATTGGCGAGGCGGATCACGGTTCAAGAGGGGAAGTTGCCCGTCCGTCGCTGGGGCCTTTGGGAGAGGACTTTTGGGGCAAGCCGCTTCGGGTGGTTTTAGGGTCCGTGCTCGTGTCAACACCCCCTCTACGCCAAGACGGTAGCAAGGTCCTAGTCAATCGACAAGCATAGAGCCTCCCAAACGTAAACCCTATGAGTTGCCGTGTTCTAGCGGGGGTTTGCGTTTTGGGTGCCGAAGTTTTGGTCTTTTCCACTTGGGACTGGCCAATCACATGCGATTGAGAACGCGAAGCAAGGGGAACCCGACGGAATGGAGTTTGGACCTGTACTCCTCCGTTGTGGCGGTTAGAAGTCAAGGCCCGCTTTTTGAGAGCAAGACATTCAGTAAATTGTAATTAATGCATAGTACGGACTTAAATTTGATTTTTGTCGCCTAGCATCCTAAGTCATCGCCAACATCTGGGCATGTTGAGATAAACTACATCTTCGCATGTTGGTAGGGTATTAGTTCTCATAGCAGGGGACAAAATTAAAAAAATATATATATATGTCGCCGTAATGCGAACACGTAGCTATTGGTAAGGTATTAGTTATCGAAAGCGGTAAGGTATTACTAGTTATCATCATCATTATTATATACCTCATAGCTCAACGGATGTACCACAAAACATTGAACATTTTCATGGTGGTATATTTCATAACTTTAACGGGTGTAGCAAGTCAAATAAACCCCTATCCATGTTAAATAAACCCATGCATTCTATACTATTTAAAAAAAAAAAAAAAAAAAAAAAAAAAAAAAAAAAATTTTTTTTTGGTAAAAAAAAAAAAAAAGCGTCGTTACAAGCGCCGTTCAACGGCGTTTTTTGTCGCCGTTTAACGACGTCCACGGCGTCGTTAAACGGCGACACGGATTTAAATCGAAAGCGGTGGCAATCCCGCCGCTTATTTTCGAGCAAGCAAAAGCTTATGGAGGAGGCGTTTTTGAGGCGATTTTGGTAGCGGATCTACTTTGGGGTCTATTCTAAGTGTAAGACAAGCTTCATAAGGTATGTGCACGGATCAACCAACTCGTTTTTTGAATCTAAACTTGTTTTTGGGTAGATTTAGGGCTTTTTGTATTTGTTGTTTGTTCTTCCTTCAACCTTCATTCTTCTTCTTCCATTCTTGCATCCTTCTTCCATACATATTCTTCCATTCCCTTTGTCATCTTCTTCTTCGATTCTTCCTCCTCTTATACTACTTCTTCCTCCTCTTATTCAAATTCTTACTCTTAATCCTCCTCTTGCGCTTCATCTTCTTCGTATTCTTCCTCCCCATTTTCGGGTTCCTCCTCTTCTTCTTAGCCTTTTCTTCTTCGGAATTCTTCCATTCTTCTTCTAATTTTTTTTCCCATCTAAGAAGACGTCGTTAAAAGACGAGACCCTTCTTCTTTCCAAAATTTTTCCTTATTAGTTTTTTTATACTATTTCTTTCTAATCATTGAATTTTTTGTTTTGCATGTACACTCCTAGCAAAATGTGTTGTTCTTGCAAAACAAGTTGGCACCTCTTCCAGGTAAGGATTTAATTTTTTCAATACGCTAATAAAATACTAATGCTTTATTTAGGTTAAATTGTTATCCAAGAAGGGGACGTCATTGAAACCACCCCTCCCCCATTGATTTTCCATATTTTTTTTTTCCTTTAAGTTGTTTATTTATACTAATATTTTACTAATCATTGAATTTATTGTTTTGCATGTACACTCCTAGCAAATGCGTTGTTTGTGCAAAACAACTTTGCCACCTTTGCAGGGTAAGCATTTAATTTTCAATATGCTTAATGTATTGATTAATGTATTTAGCTTAATTTATTGATTAATGTATTTAGCTAAAAAAATGGGGGCTTCATTTATTTTTGTATTTTTTTAATATATTTAAGCGACATCATTTAATGACGTTAAAATCTTATATTTCTTTATTGGTTAAATTCATTTTATAGGCTTTAAATTAAATGTATTAACTTCATTCATAATAAATGTATTATTATTATTTTTTTTCAATTTATAAAAAAAAAAAAAAAATTAAAAAAAAAAAAAAATTAAAAAAAAATTAAATTTTTTTTTTTTTTTAATACACGTAAGCAACGTCGTTAAACGACGTTGCTTACGTGGTCGCCACTACGCCGACAACGGCCGCAGAACGCCGACAGCGCCCCGGCCCGTGGTACGCCGATGTACGTGACGTCGTTTAACGGCGTCAAACACGTGGACTGCGCCACGCCAAGAACTCCGCTTCGCCGACGCGCCCGCCGGCGCCGGCCGGCGTGGGCACGCTAATGCGTGGCGTCGTTGAACGACGTCACGTCGTCGCTTTAAGACGACGCCGTTGCGACGCGTATAGCGACGCGTCCACGTCGTAAAACGACGTGCAGACGTCGTTATAGGCGTCGTTCATCGACTTTTTGGCGTCGTTCATCGACGTTCAAACGACGTCTGGACGTCGTAATAGACGTCGTAACAGGGCAATTTTTTTGTAGTGTCAATGCTTTCTTGGACGCCTGCATAGCTTTGAGGTATTATTTCATCTTCCAAGATAGCCATAATATATTCATGCTCAATGGTCTTAGCCTCAACTCTTCTACTTCTTCCCATTTCATTTCTTCCATAAGCTTGATTACCAAGTCCATCCTCTTCTATAAGTTTTTCTGCCTGTGTTTTCCTTTCCCTTTTTTCAGGATAATCATTTACTGGTTCAGCACTAGTTTGTCTTGATTCGTGGGTATCCTCACAAGCAGATTTCTCCAGCACATTCTTCTCATCTGGTTTCTCTGAATCATCATAATCTTCTTCTTCAAATTCAAACTTAGGGATTTCTTCAGGCTTATCAGTTTGAATTTCATTCCCCTTTCTGAATTTGCATTTATACAATACCTGCTCATTAAATAACACATCTCTACTAATTCTTATCTGCTTGGATTCAGGTAAGTAAATTCTGTACCCCTTAGATTCTTTATCATATCCCACTAGAAATCCTCTTTCTGCTTTGTTATCTAACTTCTTCCTTAACTCTGTTGGCACATGCACTTAGGCCATACACCCATATACTTTAAACTTTTCATAGTTCAATTTAGTTTCTGGTTCCCACAACGGTTTTGGAATATTTCCCCCAAGCTTCTTGATGGTAGCATGTTTTGTATTTCAACATTTGTGTGTAAAGCTTCTTCCCAAAGATTGTTAGGCAGTCCACTTTCCTTTAACATTGATCTAACTGCATCGAGCAAGGTCCTATTTTTCCTTTCTGAGACACCATTCTGTTGTGGTGAATGTCTATAGGTCAATTGCCTCTTTATTCCATGTGATATGCGAGAATGTTTTAAATTGATTTGAGAGGTATTCTCCTCCTCTATCGATCCGATACATTTTACTTTGAATCTGTTTCTCTTTCCTTTTTCGCAACAACATCTTTGCTTGAAGGCACTTAGAGCTTGAGATTTTTCTGTTTAGGCAATTATGTGGTGCACATTCTCTTTGTAACATCTGCGAAGGTTATGAAATATCTCTTATTGGTCCTACTTCCGACATTTAAGGGATCACATAAATCGAATGTATCGACTCAAAGTTTACATTTGTGCTCTACTTTTCCTTTTATGGAATGGTAATCGATTTAGCTTTCCCAAAGCATATCCTTCACAAATCAAGTCAAGTTTATTTGTATTTTCACATCTTATGTGCCCTTGCTTATGAAGAGATTCCAGTTTTTTTGTAATTGGTGTGTGCAAGTCTATTATGCCAAACTTCCATGCCAACTTCTTGAACTGTATAAATAGAATCATGTACAACAGAATTATCCAGTCCATACAAGTTTCCCACACGTTTTCCATAAAATTTGATTTCATTATTCATCAAGATATTACACTAATCGGCATCAAATGTAACTCAGTATCCCAAATCACTGGCCCGACTAAGCGATGTCAAGTTCTTGATAATGCCGGGCACACAGAACATTCGAATATTTACAATGTTTCCATTAAATCGGTTTAATTTGTAATAAGCCTCTTCCTTGAACATGTTGTAATGCTCCATTCCCAACTTGAATCCTTCTTGAATTTGTATTTGTTATGTTTTTCGTGAATTCAACAGTTTGCACTATTGATCTTTCGGCTCCACTATCAACTATCAAATGATCGAATTGTCGAGCACATATTTTCATTAATAGCTGCAAATTCATGAGATACCTCATCATCATCTTCTTCAATGGTTTTGTCCTTGTTTTCTTGTTCTTTGGCATCACCTCGCCTCTTGCGGATCTGCCATAATTTTTAGGTGTAGGGCATTTGGAAGCAACATGCCCTCTGCCACCACATGTATAGCAATTGAACTCTTTTTTGAGTTTTGGACATTCATTCTTATAATGACATGTCTCATGACAATTGTAACATAGCACTTTATCTTTTCTCTTAGCAACAGAATTTCTGGAGTTTCTTCGGTTTGGGTTTGCCTTAATATCAGTTCTTAATATGTTTTCTGCCTCTTCTCTTGACTTACATGAGTTCCTAATAAATAGTGCCAAGGTCTCATTTCCCCCAATGGCCCTGGATATTTGTAGGACCTGACTTCTATCAGAAATGACAACTCCAGCCCCATTTAAGGCAACTATCGATTATCAAATTTATTGAAAAATTCAGTTATATCCTCTTCTTCCTTGAGCTTTAACCCCTTAATTCATTTTCAAGGAGATCAATTTGAGATGAAGTCTTCTCCGCGTAATGTTTAAGCAAAAACTTCCACATTTCTCTAGGACTTAAGGATCTCAATTTCAAGCGTATAGTGGGACTCACCTTACAAGTGATTATATGACTCATAACCTACTGCCACTGCTTCTCATAGGCTAGAGCTTGCAGAATTATTAGATGAATTTCCATCACCTAGTGTTAAGGTTCCTAAGAAGAAATATTATCGACACTTATAAAAATTTGTCTGCAAGAGACACCTTGGGGCTTAAGATCCAGGGTGGAAGTAGTAAGCACCGAGGTGTTCCTTGCAATGTGAAATCAGGGGTAACAACAATTCAACAAGGTGAAATCAGCCAAAATATAGAGTGAAAATGCTTGAATGTGCGATGAAAATGCAAGAATCTTAGGTTAAAGAATAATGTGCAGTAAAAAGTTTACCCACCGGCGACTTCAAATTTGCTCAACATTCTTTAACGTGAAATATGGCGAAGCGTGGTTGGTGGACATGCCTCTGCCCGCCAATGCCTTCAGGCAGAGGCATTGTTGACACAAAGGAATGTCAAGCAAAGAGAAATTCCCATTACGTGGAAGCCACTTAGAGAAAATTCAGCGAAGGTAGAAACGCAAGCTAGATGAGAGAATGCAAGATAGATGAGAAGAATGCAAGGTGAATCGTTAGAACATAAGGTAATTTTGCTAGAACATGATATAAAAGGTAATGTTGAATAACGACATGTGAGAAGGTTTTGGCAACAATCCCGATGTCGTCAAGGGGGGCATTGTTGACACAAAGGAATGTCAAGCAAAGAGACATTCCTATTACATGGAAGCCACTTAGAGAAAATTCGGCTAATGTACAATGCACTAGATGAGCTGAATGCTATCTAGATGAGAAGAATGCAAGGTAAATCGTTGGAATCTAAGGTAAAATTTGCCAGAATGTGAGGTAAGTTCAGAGCGTGAGGTAAGTAGAGCATAATGACATGTGAGAAAATTTTGGCTAGGAAAACAAAAGAAAAAAGCCATGTCGCACGATCTTATTGGCTCAAACATCTGATTTTCGCTTTAATAATCTTGAGCATGTATGTAAAACCTACATTTTAAATTTCGTTTTAATATCTACACTTATATAATCGATTCTCGCCAAGATTCGATTCTTAGATTCTTTAGATTCCCGTCCGGGGGAAAAAATCGTGAGGAAAATTTCCATTTTGTGTGGATCTGCAGCCCACTAAGCAGATCGTGCACCCAATTGCCACCCATGTTGAATAATAGGTGCTGAGTTTCTTCCTCATGCTCTACTACTATGTTTCTCTGCTCAAGGCGGCACCAACCCCATCACCAGTTTTCTCAGTTCACAGCCTCGCTACAGCAAAATGTGCGAATTGCGCGGCCTCGCAGCTGTCCTTGCACACTTAAGGAAAGTATAATTGCCTCAAAAATTGTCACTGTAAATCTCTTCATTGATTTTTGCTGCAAAGTCAGTTGCAGGAGTGCAATTTTTTTGTGGTCTTTTTTATAATGGTCTTATGGTCTTTATTCCTCAATTTAGAAAGTTATCAAAAAGTACTACCATGTGATTAATATATTATGCTATGAGTATAAGTAAGACCATATAGCATTTAAAGCCTAGAATGTTCATAGTTGCAAAGTGGTTGGCATAACTATATATATAGATTTAACTACAATGTAAGAAATCAATCAATGTAAAACTACCAATCACATGTTTATTAAAATCCAACAAACATTAATTCCATAATGCGAAATGAGTTGTACCTCTGTTAAAAGACATGCAAAGCTATCCAGAAGATCATCACTAAACACTGGCTGCCATTTCTCTTCAAACTGAAGTCCACATGTCTCTTATGAACAATCATATTACTTAGAACTGAGACATCCAGGTCTTTACAATATTGGTAAATCCTGTCTTCTAATTTCCTGAACAACTGCATCAGTGATCTCCTTACTCTTGATCCCACTACTTAATCTACCTTGTCTTGAGAAAAGTGTAGATATTCCTGGTCCTGATCCAACAAAGCTATGGTCGAGATGTGACTTGTATTTACTACTTTGTAAGATAGCTTCTGTCAAATCAAACAAATTAGCATCATGCAGAGTTAAAGTTTTTTTATAACCTGTAGCTGCTAACCAACTTGCATGTCTACTTTCAGACAAATTAGTATCAGGTATATGCATAGCATCTTCTATTGAGGCACACGCTTTCATACAATTTCCCCATCGACTCACTCTCTGATGCCACCAGCCATCCACGAGCACAATGCATTGACATTTGATGCAGAAGCCTTCTCTAGACGCTAACCTGTCATATAAAGGTACAATTCATTTGGATTATCTGAGTTTCTCCATTCTTTGCAGACTTTCATAAACTCCTCTCTATATTCGGAATTTGGGATGCTTCTTGGCTGCCTCTGCGTCTGCTTGTTCAAAAGTGAGGCCTTAAAAAGCTCTTTTTTCATACACTTCTTTACCCTAAAAAAAAACATCTCTAACTGCTATCGAATTTGCCTGAGCTTCATCAGCCATAAATCCATGAAATTGAGCAGGCTCGTAACCCTTCGATATCATCACTTTATTCAACTTTTTCCAGAATTTTCTTTGTGATTGAGCATCTTCTATTTTTATATCACCTTGTCATGAGTTTGGTATGGAAACTTCGAGCCATGGAAGTATTCATACTGACACTTACTTTTCAGGTACAAAAGTCATCAGAATATTGCTTATTTTTTTTCTTGCATCATCTATCCATTTCCTTAATCTATACATTAAACAAAAATCATTAGAAAATAATGAAACTCTTAGCTACTCAAAATGAAAATATTACCTTCTTTGATTGCAAAGTGGCTCCAAGCGGTCCAACAATTCTTCTACCTTGTAGCTTGTCAACATTTCAATTTGATCAACCTCTGATGTTGGAAGTACGTCTGCAATCACCAACTGCATTGCCAATTTATTTTGCATCCATTTGGGTCCAAACTTACCAATGGAACTAACTGGCATGTTCTGCAAAAGTGAGTGCAGTCTCCTTACGCCTTCCTTGCTTTCCACATGCCTAATGGGATGAGTATGAGTTCCAGTATGGACTACAAGTCGGCGATCATTAATGTCGACTAGGGGGCAAGTCGATCTTCACAGACTCTTTAACTTCTGAACAAATTTTCTTCAATTTGCTTTTGCCTGCACAACAGAGGATTTTCTGGAAAGTTGAATATCCAGGTCTTACAGAATCAAGCAAAGAGGAAGATGGAGAATCAATAGCTATGACTACAATTGGTTTTGATTGCTCCTTGCCACCATAGACCATGACTGTCTCACCAAATTCCTCATAGATTACGATTCTTCACTCTTCGATCCTATCACTCTTCGATTTGTAGTCTTCCTCAATAACATTCCTTAAAGAAGAGGGATCATTGGAATCCTTGACTTGAACCACACATAAAGTGTTGATATCGTAGTTGAACACTGTAGATAGCATACAACTATCAACAGTGCATATTCCATTCGCGAATGGCAAGCATAGTTCTTGCACTCGACCAAATGCTTTGAAAAGGGGCTTCTTTGTAGAACTCTCTTTTATTTAGGAGCGATATACGAAATCTCTAAGCAAGTTTGAAATCCCCAATTTGATGACTACTTCAAATTACTTGCTAAACAGATCAAGATTAACGGCTAGCTTTGAAAGTTATCTAACGGATAGCCTCCAGATTTTATTACGGTTGCAGCAAACCTGAATGCTAATTTGTGCTTTTAATTATGACTCCATTTTCGTTGATAATATTGTCACCTCTACCGTTAATATTTCTATTAATAATATTTCCGTTAATAATATTGCTTCTATACCTTTAATAGTTCTGTTAATAATATTTTTTAAATGTTTCCGTTAATAATATTACACCATTTTCATGGGGACAGAAAACCTAACGTTTTCTATTAACCTTAACCTAACCATATGTCATATTAACCTAACGTTTTCTATTAATCTTAACCTAACCTTAATGCCATATTAACCATATTATTACATACTAGTCATGGTGCCCAGCGTTTCTGGGCATGATTTGGAATCTACAAATGTTGGGACGCCTTCAAAACATTGCATTTGACGACATTGCATTGTTGGAACTTTGCACTTCCCTTCAGCTACATCCCTTATAAATTGTCTATATTAATCTCACCATTGAAATTGATATGCGAAATCACAAACCCAAGATAACTACATGCTTCTAATATGAAATTTGGAAAAGGTAATAAACATCATTTAACAAAGGCCTAAAGCATTAGAAAAGGGAATGCGAAACTCTAAAACCAACTTTAAAAGCAAATTGTCAAGACATGGAATTTCCAGCATCAGTCGCCACGACTTTCCAGCAGATGACCATGGAGGAGAACAAAGCTTAAACAATTTTTTTCAAAACCCTAACCCCCATATGTCGATATGTCGGGCAACTATTACCAAAATCATACTCCACAGATAATTTGCAAACCTTATGTCTTAATTATATCTTAATTATATCTTAATTATGTCTTAATTATGTTCTTTGTGACTTGGTCCTTAAAAGGTAACGATGTGACTCGGGTCCTTAAAAGGTAGCATGTGACAAACATATCTCATTCCTAAAAAAAAAAAAAAAACCTTCACCCAATAAAATAAAAAACACCACCCCACCCCCACCCCCAACCACAGAAACCCCCTTCCATAAAAATTGCGAACCTTATAATTACACACTTAGACAGAGAAGAAATCATAATGAACCTATCTAAGCAAAAAAGCATAATTTTTTGATATAATGTGCAGCCAACGAAGACATTTTTTGGCCAAAGTTTAGAATCATGAGTAAAGGGGTACATGCTCTATGGGAGCTACATTTACATATGCATAGAGCTTTTAAATAAAAGCGCAATAAATCTTTGCATTATTAGACATTGCTTTATAGCAAGAAAACCAATTTGATAGATTTTTTACGATGTGTTACAAAGCGGAAAAGGCGAAATATGGAACAATGTTTTTGACAGGAAAAAGGTTCTTTTAGGGTGATCAAATTGCATCCTTTTAAACGTCCCCAATTGTTCTTGCATGTAATGCTTGTCTTCATCAATGATACACCAGAGCGTAAAAGCACGGAGAAATACACAACCTAATATCCCACCTGGCTCCACCTTTTTGTCATAATTACATTCTTTGTCGAAGCAACCTAGAGTGAAATATTCAGTCTATGAAATAAACCAAATGATGCTTTAAGTTGATTGAGAATAGAATAGAATAGAATAGAATAGTTGATTGAGAAAGAAGTATAAAAGACATACCTTTTGCTTCCAAAATTCTTGAATAGAGATAGCAAACAAAGCCCCGTTCAAGACTACTTTAACTAAGGTCTTGAACTATGCAATACCATACCTTGGCTAGAATGCCTTCCTTCCCCTTAGAATCACTCAAATTTGAGCATCTACTCCAACTATATGAAGGATTGAAAAAATTCTTAGTGGTACAAATGGGACCGTTTAGAATACTTTGATGCATCTTTCTTATCATTCCACTTTCTTCCATGGGGCATTTTCCTAGAACATTTGTCAAAAGCAATCCTTAATAGTTTTATTGTAATAAGTCATTGGACCTAAAACATAAAGCTTAGCTTAAGGAGGACCGTGCACATCGAGAATAGAATGGTTACGAGGAGAAGCTTAAGTTGGCGGGACATTAATCCCTACTCAAAGTCTTCCAATGCATTTGATAAAAATCTGCATTACACGAAATAAGCAAAAGTTAAGAGATTGCCCACATATCTGGATACCAAATGTTGAAAGCCCTTAATGCCATAGGAAAACAATATTTTTAGGAATGCATGATAGTTGAAAAATCTTAGTTTGCCTATAATAGTTATGGGTCTGCATAGAACCAAATCCTTGAGGAAACAAACAAAGTATCTAAGAAGATTACGGGACATAATATCATGCTATAAGAACTCATCACAAATAGGAAGTTCAGGGGGCGGTCTGCGGGATCACCTTTGCAAGCCAAATTACATCAATCTACCCACGCGCAAGCCATTTTGCATCCTTACGGATCACCATCGGGACATGATACATCTTGATACTAAAAGTTGAAGAGCATATATACATCTTTGAAAGTTGCCATTGGATCCAATATCTCGTATCAAACCGGTTTGAGAAGACCTAAACTACATTTCAAAATAGTGATTCTTGATGGTAAAAAGGTTGAGCGAAGCAGGAAAAAACTTAATGTTATGAAATAATAGAGGGAAGAGTATATATAAATCAAAAATAGATTAATACCTCATTGCAAAACATTCTATTGCCGTAGCTTGCCGAATTAGAGCTTGCCTGAATGATTTCTTTGCTTGAATCAAACAGTAGAGAAAATTAGTTAAAGTCTTATGGGTTAATGAAACAACAATTCTCACGATGAATCTTACTGTTGTGTGACAAATTAAGCCCGGCTACCATGAAGCATCGCCTTAGAATCTGCTCAAGAATCCACTTGGTGGGAGCTTGGTCACCATAAGTCTTAGAAAAAATGGAGCTAGGCGCCAAAGCATTCATGCTTTAGAAGATTATGGTAAGCTTATTTGGCAGTGTCGGAAGCATCATCAACAATTGCTTTATAATGATTCTCAATATTCTATTTTTCGCGACAGACAACTTTTTGCTTCATATAACATTGGAAGGCTGATCTTCTCCGACTTTTCTTGCTTCCTTCTTTGGTATTCCCTTTGAAACTGCTGTTTTTAACCTTCATGTTTTTAGACTTATCGACTTCTTGATAATCTGTTGAAACCAATCTTAAGCTTTTCTCCATGATAAGACTAATAAGGCTGAGGTGTTATGAGGTCTCCTTGTTAAATCACGGTCCATAAGTATAAGATTATCTTGACTTGACATGTTCCAAATGCTAGAACCCAAGTATTGTATTCATATGTTCCAAGTATAATGTCCTAGCAAAAAGCACTGCCTAAGCAATAACTTTGCATAAAGATCATAGAGATCAATCTGTATAATTTGCAGAATCATTGTCTTTTCTAAATCTAGTTTTGAGCTTATAGGCTTTGAAGAAAATGATAATCAAAACAAAGGATGCTAGGTAACGCATCCAGGAAGTTTAAGGCTCGACACATCTCAAATCCATTCCAAAAGAAGTATAAATGAGAAACAAAAACTTTAGAGCTAAAAATAACTAAATCCTGGTCAAATTTAAAGATTGGCCTCCACTATCGACTTATTGAAAACTATAGAAACCCAACAACACCAGAGAGAGACATACGTTTTCTAAAGATCCTTGCAAGTCCTTGTACCGCCATATCCGATCCCATATATAATAAAGTAAAACGGGTAAAGAGGGCTCTACCCTAGCCACCAAAGCCCATCGGATCCGTCTCTGGAACAAGCAGCAGGGCATCACTCCATCTCTGTCTTCGTCTAGGGTTATTGGCTGTTCCGACTTAGCTTCTGCCATAGCCACGTCCAAGCCATAAGCAGCAGTTGATCCACCTCCACGGCTAGAGAAGGGATCAGAACAGGTGGCCCACGTTGCTCTTGAAGAAAAAACCTAAAGCAAGTTAAAACGTAACATCTAAGCCGTCCTATTTGATTGAACGATCTCAGCCGTCCAATTTAGGGCGTGATCCATTACTTATACTAAAACATTATAATATAAGATTAACCATATTTTGTTACGAAAAATATTTTGAACTACGGCAACAAAAGGACGGATTCTCGAAGCGGAGGTTTTCAACAGAAGGAGCGATGGATTTGTAAAGCAAACATTATGATACTGAAGCAAACGGCGCAAACAGAGATGAGATGCAGGTGAAGCAAACATTCTGATGCAAACGGCGCCGTTTGAGGTTAGTCTGCCATTATTGCTGTTTTGAAAGTTTTTTGTTGCGAAAAATATTTTGAGCTGCGGCAACAGGACGGATTCTCATAGCAGAGATTCTCAACAGAAGGAGCAAACAGACTTCATAGCGACGGATTTGTGAAGCAAACGACGGGCTTCTGATGCAAACTGAAGCAAACTAAAGCAAACGACGGACTTCTGATGCAAACGGCGCCGTTTGAGGTTAGTCTTTTCAGCCATTCTTCCTGTTAAACAGAGATGAGAAATAGAATCACAGGTGGAGGTAGAATCACAGGTGGAGATGCAAACGGCGCCGTTTGGCTTGTAGCAATTTGGAGTGTTACATTCTTTTCATTCATGCAGTTTTGGGTCATATATTTAGGTATGATTACATAGCAAAGACAGAACATTTTTGTTACATAGCATAGCATAGGTAGATTAAACATAGCAAAGACAAAGTTACAGAGCTGGCAAACGGGGCCGTTTAGGAGTCCGGACTTCTTTCCTTTTTCATTTTTTCATTTGGTAGAATCTATAATCTGTAATATTCGTATTTGATTCTGAGTTCCTATGCATCCTACCTGTTGCTTGCCGATGGTTTAAGATAGATCCCATTTTGACAAGGTTAAGAATATCTCACGAATTGCATCCATGGACTAGAATCATGAATTGCACAAATTTGGACGAATTTGCATGAATTGCACGAATTGCTTCATTCATTATCTAGATTCTAGAATCATAAGCATGAATAAAGTAGATGAAAATAAGACAGCACATCTGGCGCAGGAAGATCGCTGTGACCATACATGTACCAACGACCTTCCTCCTAAGTAATTCCTAAGTAATTGCTTCAAATTTGTGATAGTGGGCTATAAGCCCAAATATCCACAATAACGCTCCCTAAAAGGCCAGTGCTTGTAGCTTGGTGAAATGACTCCCATCGGAGCGGCTATTCCTGGCTATGGCCTTCACCGAGATGCCTATTGTATGTTTTTCATTCAACAAACAATGCTTGAATTGAATCTAGTTCGAATCAAAAAGAGGCTTTGTGATTTTGAAAAACCAGACTACAGGTAACTTTATGATGATGCTTTAGTAATGCCGTTTAGGAGGTCCGACTCTTCTTCAAAAACTGGGATTTCTTTCTTCATTCATTTGGTAGAATCTATAATCAGCTGTAATATTCTTATTTGATCCTGAGGTAAATGCCACCGTTTGAAAGATCTCTAGCTCAAATTTCTCGTTCAATTTTTAAGACAAACTGAACTGAAATGGCGTTGTTTGCTTCATATTAAGATATTCAGAACATTATGCTAAGTGTGGAGGATTATCACGTTGGTGTATACGGTATGCTTTAATTTTTGGATTCTTAATGTTCACAGTTCATTGTTTATTATCTATGAGTTTAGGCGTTGTATAAGACTGCTGCATAAGCCCATTAGAAATTCCAATAAAGTATCCCAGCACCTGTCATCGCTTCATTGAGCACATTATGTAATCTTTTCAGATATTAATTCATTTATTGGCTGTAAATAAAATTGTATAACGAAAAATCGAATCCCTTGGGTAATCTTCTTCTCCAAATAACAGCTCCAAATAACAGGTCTTCAACATTAAGTTCTTCAGTTTCTTTCATGTTGCTAGTCACTATTATCCAGGAGTCTAGAATCCTATTTTACTGCCTTAGTAGAATTCTTTTTTTTTAAATGCTATGAACTAGAGCGAAAATTGATCTTGTGTCTTATGTAAATGGCAGCATAGGCTTAGCCAATAGGCTTGCAAATTTGTGTTCATATCTGTTGCCTGCAAGTAATCATTTAATTGAATGTTATGTGCAGTGCTATGGTTGTAACGAGGAGAGGAACCATATTACAAATAATATCGCAGACTTTGAACGAACTCAGAATTGTGCGGGGAAGAGATCCTTCCTTGATTCCTCTTTGTCATGTACAAGTTAACCAAGCTGTGTGTATTGTTACCAAGGGCGCCAAGGCATGCGTGAGACACTAAGGAGCGATGGGTATATAAAAGGTAATTTCATCCTTTCTATTACTGACTCATTTGGCAATACAATTCTAGTCACAGAACAGATTGTGCAAAGCTGGGATGATTTTTGGAAGCAAGAGAACGAAGCATTTGAGTCTAGTTTGCAGTCCAATGATGAATGGAGTGATCTTTCTAATAAGATGTTTATTTGCTTGGATGGGAACTATAGAACAGATGCTTGGTTGCACGACATCAAAGAGATATACTCTTTTGTAAGGAGCATGCACTTTTCAGTCAAAGCATTGTTTGTGAACATTGAACCCACTAATGAGGATTTCGATGAGGCAATGTTAGATAGAGTCAATTCCCTTAAGCTTGACTAATGATCCATCTAATCTTGTGTAATTCAATTTGATTGATAATTCATCCTAGTATATGATGTTCAAATTGTTATAAAAGAATAATTCCAAATAATATCTTTATAGTGCTTTGGACTATATAGGTATACAAAAGTTAGATATGGAATTCACGATAAGAGCATCGACATAAAAAGATTGGCAAAGAGGCCACAAAAAGACCATAAAGACCAGCATTAAAAGACCATGGAAAAGATTTCCCCGATTGCAGAAACTTCAATCCCGGCAGTTTGATGCGGTTTGATGCCTCAATCTAACCTGGTAAAGATTTTGCTTCATATTTAAGATATTGCTAATCGATTTTTAGCTTTTATCATTGATTATGGCGATTCTTTACGCCTTCAACTTCTTTGGGTGCAAAAAACTCGAATTTAATTGTCTACGTGGGAAGCAAGAACCCCAATAATTTTCTTCGAGAGTGAATTGCCGATGTGGCACCTAACTAAAAATCATATTCCCTCTTTCGGTTGCACTCGGAAGACATCGGCCTGTTCATGTGCTTGATTCTTGAAAAATTTGCAAAGCGGGGCCCATGCCACGGAGCTGTCCATTGTTAGCATGTTGCTCGATCTCCTTCTTTTCTTACCTCATTTTGTGCCGTATTAATTGGAGGCGGCCAGTGGGTTTCGACCAAGGGAGACATTCTTTAAACAATTGATTCTATCTTATTTTTCCCGCTTTTACGTACTTCTATCCGCATATTATTAACTCGATTTGTCTGTGTATTTTGACAGAGAATCAAAGCGCGTGGCTATGGCGATCGCAAGCTCTTTAGCATGGGACAACATTCAAAGGTTTTTATGCGGACCCTAATTTGGGTTTCAGCATTTCTATTTGCATATCTACTTGGATAAGCCATCTATTCTGTTGAGTTTATTCGCTTGCAATTTTGTAAACTATTGAAACTTGCTCGCTTTTGATTCAACCAGATAACAAGGCGTTTTGCTTTTAGGTCGGCCTTACATGATGCATAGTCCCTCTATTTTTCATTTTTGTGGTGCTAACATGCATATATTGCTCCATATCTACCAGATTTAGGTCTTCATTAAATATTTTTCTTTTTGGGTATTGTTTGATTGCGGTGTGCTCCAACCCCGAGACTTATCCGGTTTCTTTGTTTTAAATGAGATTGGTAACATATCTAAGACGAGCTTCCACATCCTTTTTTTTGCTTTTTGAAAGTAAGTATTCAATTTTGTCTAAATGCTAGATCTTAACAATCTTCTAAGATATAATTAATGTCTCCGGCATTTTCTATAATCGGTTTATTTTCTCTAGAGAAATAACTCCATTTTAGACATGATGATGGGAGTTTGTTTGTTGTGCAACTAGCTGTGCCCTTGAGAATTGACTATTAATTGTAAATGTAGGTGTTGGATCATCAATGAATGCTGCAAGCCAAAGGATTCAACCAATTTAAGCAAGATGGTGCAATGATGCATTGTTAATACAAATCATTGATGTTTTATGGGCATTGCATGAGGGAATAAGTTGTGCTGCCCATCTCATTGAAATTCAGAAGTCGAACCGAAACAAAAGTTGGCGAGTAAATACTTATTCAAGTTTATATTTTGACACTTTCTGTGTTCTTCAAATTGATGTATTTTGCAACTAAAGAAGGTCCCTTGAAGACCAAAAAAAAAAAAAAAAAAAAATACAGTTGTTTGTTTAATCTATAATAGAAATTTTAGGACAGTATCTAGGAATACTTCCTAGTTATCTGAATACTTCATGTATGGACGTGCTTATTTAGTGGATATGAGTAGCCATACATACACCATAATACACTGATTTATCTGATATCTGATTTACCTGATAAGTATCTGTGTTACTGTAAAACCCTTGGAAGCGTTGGGAGCTCTTGCTCTATTCTAGCATGAAGCCATCGCCATCTTGCCGGAATGGCTATTCTGACAAAATCATGCAGGGGAGAAATCTTTGGCCGAAATTGCTCTGAGACATCCTTCTGCCGTAGCCAGTTTTCAAAGCTACCATTTCTTTAAAAATCTTCAAAGCTGCAGAAAAGATGCAAAGCTGTCTGTTATGCAGCATGATGACGTGGCAGATTCCGAGTAAGCGATGCTCACTCTTTGTTTATTTTTCATTAAATCAGTTGGTAATGTCTCTCAACTTAATGGTTCATAATTCATTGATTTTGTGATTCAAATCCTCCAAGCTTAGACATTTAGCACTACAGGTTGAGGACATCTATTGGTCATACCATTAAAATAAATGTCTATACATATGTTCTTTCAGCTGGCACAAAACCAGTAAGTGAGTTTCGACCAGTATTCCTCTTTAACAACTATTCATCTAAAGATAGAGAAGTCGAGAAAGAGGCCGCCGCGATAAATTTCTTGTAATATGTAAACAATATTCATCTCTCTCTTTTCCACCTAACTGCTGCGGCATGGCTAGGGTTGTGGCACAGAACTCGGTCGCCTAACTTAGCCTTGCAGTTTAGGTTTAGAGCTCGGCGTGGCAGAATAGTGCAGTTGGCGATGGCGAAGCTGGAGGCAGTGGCCATGGTGAAGGTTACGCTCTGTCTGTGTCAGCCCGCTTTCATCTCAGCAAAAGATATGTCTTTTCTGCTGCATTTTCTCAACCAACAGATGTTATTTGTTGTTTCTTCATTTTATTCACGACAGTTTACACTTGCGGAGCTCATTAACTTGGTTTCTTTGCAGACCTTGTTTTGGAGTACGTTTGAAACTGTTTCTTGTTCTTCAAGGATATTCTGGAATAGATGTGGTTCAACTCTTCATGAGGTCTTGGAACAAGTGGGGTCCAAATCCCCTTCATCGGTTCAGTATTTGCACCGGATCATGCCATACCATTTTACTAGTCCACGAAGTGATGTAAACTTTTCTTGAACAGATATGGGAACTCCAAGATGAAATATTTACTATGTTCGAACATGCGGAGTTGGAGAGCAAAGACAAGGAGACAGCCAAGAAGAAAACCTCAGACGTGCCTAAAAAAGAAATGACTATTACCGTCTGGAGGGAAATGCAGGGCTTCTCCGACACCGAGCTACTAGAGCGGCTGCTCCAAAAGGTTGTCGACGAGGAGTTCAGCCTTGAAGAAATGTCCAAGGAATTGCATAAGTAAGTCCTCTGATAAGATTAGCTATTTGGCTGTTGTTAGTCTAGTAGCATCGATGTAGACTGTGTATTCCGGAATACACATGCTTTCTTGTAGACAAGCAATGTGTATTCCAGAATACACAATAGTGTCTTCGAGTAGAAAAAGCTTTAAAAACTTAAAATTTGTGTCTTAGAAAAGACACTCACTCACTCGACAAATAAAAACAGTATTCTGGAATACAAAATCATTTCCTGGAAGCAGCATATTTCTTTTCAAGATAGCAACACCATAAATCGGTTTTGTATTCCGGAATACAACTTGCTTTACTGCGAATTGTTTTTCTTGGGTCTTGTTTTGTTTCACTTACTTCCTAACACAGTGTTTCTTTAATGTCTTGCAGCCAGAAGAACATTATAACATGTCAAACATGTTTGATGGAGCAGCTAAACGTTGAAACATGGGACAGGTGCAAAGAGCTCTACCCTATTGCCACCTCCGACGAGCGCATTGTACAATATGCCCCAAATTTTGAGGGCTGAGTTATAAGTCTGCTCATTTTGTTTCCTCTTAACCTGCGATATGTTAACAATTATAGTTTTGTTTTCTCTTACAGAGCAAGAAAATGAACAAAGACCTTCCCGAGGGCTTGATGCACTTGGTCAGAACTACACGGGAAGACAGGTCGTTAGCTGAAAGAAGGACAATTGATGCAGAACCTTCTGACCATGAAAGATTTTGCATGTTTGATCAAAACAACCTGTTTTTGATCATTCATGGCAATTGCACGAAACTAGTCAGAACGGTTAAGCCACATGACTTTACTTTGGTTCTTGCAGACCTTCCCTATGGCTTTAAACTAAAAGATAGCCGCTATGACGACCAGCCCTTCAAATTTTCCGAGTTCAATGCATTCATTGATGGCATCAAGCAGATCACAATGGCCAAGCATTGGCTTCTAGTTGTGTTCCATTCTAGCATGCAGGCTGGCTTGGTAGAATCCACTTTTAAAAACCAATTCGGTTCTCCAGTTCAGGCAAGGTATGAAAACTTGGTCTGGTAAGTCTTATTCCAGAATACAGTTGCTAACCTCTTCAATTACGTTTCGTATTCTGGAATAGGATTACTTTGGTTCTAGTTTTTGAACTGTTTTCTTGTTTTTGCTAACTTCACTTCAAATAGTTTACTACGTACAAAACAAACATCAATTATCATGATGGAAGAACAAGGTTGCTCAGCAAGGTGGAGTACCTTCATGTTGCTTACTGGAGTTTTGACGGGAAGAGAACCATGGAGCACTTCAACACTGTCGCCTGCCAAAATTTTTCAAACGTCCTAGAGTTTCCAGCGGTCCTACAGAAATTGCAGGACCCAAGTGCACAAGGCAGGATTGTAAATCACTATCAAAAACCACAAAAGCTCATCAACCATCTCCTGGACATGTTCTCACGTCCAGGAGATTGGGTGCTTGATGCTTTTTCTGGTTCTGGTACTACTATTGCTTGTGCAGTTAAGAAGGGCCACAACTGTGTAGCCTTGGACATTGACAAGGAGGCTATGAATTTTGTGAGGATGAGATTGGCTGCCTTACCTACTTTACCGGATGAAAATCAAGAGTTAGGGGCCAAGTCTTCATCTGATTATGCTAAGCTGACGACCTCAGAGATATAGCCTTCTTTGCCCCGCGACTCAGTGAGCAGAAGGAGCAGAGCCGCCGACGTCATAATGTGGTGGTGCGTGGACTCTCAGAGGAGGCAGGAGAAGATCTCACCAAGCACATCCAGGAGAAGATCCTATCTCGAATGGCATTTCAGACTACAGTGCACCGTCATTGCTCGAGCAAGCCGCCTTGGGGCTCAACGCACAGATCGCTCGCACGTTGTCACCTTCACGGTGGCAGACATGCGAGTGCGTGAGGCCATCCTGCGTCAGAGTAGGCAATTGAAGGGGACTACTCCGTATGTCGATCGGGATCTCACTCGATGCAACAGAGTCCGGCAAAGGCGTGGCTCAAGTCGAGGGACGTCGCCGCCGAGGGGTGCTACGGGCACGTCCGGAGGCAAGTTTCGCATTTTTAGGCGGCGCTGCCGAGGTCACCGATACAACGCGTCAAGGCGCCGCCACTCCCTCGCTATCGCCACCGGTACCCCTATCGCACCTCCTCTCATTTGCTCCGCTCCACGCAGCCTCGCGCTTTCGGGCCGCCGCCGACATCGCTCCCCGCGAACCAAATCCCGGATCATCGGCCCACATCAAATTAGGAACCGTGCCTCGGGATGTGTCTTGGGCTGTCGGGGCTTTCCTTGGCGTAAAGGGGAGAGTCTCAACTCTATTGCACCGGATATGGATCTCATTTTCCTCATGGAAACATGGGAACATCAGAGAACCTGGGCGCCAGAACCTCCTAGGCTATCCGCATTTTCGGTGTTCAATGAGTGCCGCAAGCAAAGCGAGGGCATAGCGGGGTTGCTCGCTACTATCGCGGCGACCTTGAGGCACTTCGGTCGTTGCACAAAAGCAGCAGCACAATCGCTACTTATGGGGGTGGCGCGCATGATGGCGATGGCAGCATTCTCTTCATAGCAGCGTGCTACTTTCCACATGCCGAGAGCAACTTTTATAACACTCATTCGGATGTGGATAGATTGGAGCCCTATGTCGATCTATATGATAACATACAGCAGCACAAACAGTTGGGCAAGTTTATGTTGCTTGGCGACTTTAATGCACGCACAGGAGCCGAGCAGGTTCCAAAATTTGAGCCCCTGGCAGAGGACGTCTTGCAGTTGAACCCTGCAGAGGTGGCTTGGTCAAGGATATCAGACGACAGCCATATTTCACGCTATGGCATGCAGTTGTTGTTGCTGGGTAGTATCTTTGACCTGGTTATTTGTAATGGGTTGGCACAATGGCCATCTTCCAACTGCTGCACTTGTAGACAGGAGAACCAAGGGAGCGGCTCCAGTGTGGTGGATTATCTGTTGGTTGAGGAGCACCTATTTTTCCATTGGAACGGACACTCGGGACGAGGAAGTGGACTCGGACCACCAGCCCCTGTTCATGCATCTCCATTGGCAGGCTCCCCGTGCATCTACTGCCTCAACACACCAGGTGCCCCAGCTGCGCCTGGACTACAACCGTGCAGGGACCTATGCCCAGCTTCTTGAGCATGACCTGGCAGGACTGCTGCAACTCCCCACACTTCAAGAGCAGTCTGCCGGTGACTCACCGCCTCGACGGCATTTCGGCCGAGATGCTTTGGGAGAGGCCGCTCACGGCGAACCTCGGGCACTACCACCTTCCCCCGCAACAGATGGTTCGATGATGAGTGTTGGTAGCTCAAATGCACACTCTGGCAAGTCACTGATCCCACCTCCCGCCCACAGGCCATCAGTCAATACTACTCCTTTCTTAAGAACAAGAAAGCCAGATACCTCGCAGAGCATCAGCAACAGATGTTTGGTCTCCTGGATTGGCACTCCAAGACATTACGAGAAGGGTCTTGAGCAAGACCGCACGACCCACGGGGAACATCACCCCGGAGCAATGGGTACAAAGTTTTTGCAATGACTTTTCACGACCAGCTTTGGGGCGGCGGACACCGGTCCCTCCACAGATAGGCATGGCTCTGGTCATCACAGAGGGGGATGTCATCATGAGCCTACAACGTCTAGCTAATGGGAAGGCAGCAGATTTAGATCGCATGCAGGCGGAACTTCTGAAATGGGCTGGGCCTCCACTGGTGCCTGTCCTCATGGCATTGTTCAATAAAGCATTGCAAGAAGGCTTCCCTCCGCAGTGGACCACTAGTAGAGTTGTGCTCATATACAAGGCAGGGGACCCTCAATGCCCAGCCAACTAGTGTACTATTATGGTCAGCTCTCTCTTTGCAAAACTGTTGGCTGGCATCCTTGAGCAGTGGCTGACAATATGGGCAGAGGAGGCAGATGTGCGAGCTCTTACACAGGCAGGTTTCCAGCCCAGGCATTCCACCATTGATCATATCTTCACTCTGCGCACATTGATTGAGCATAGCGGGGAATCACCAAGCAAAACCATCTTTGTTGTTTCGTGGATTTTACAAAAGCTTTTGACACAGTGCCCCGCGACAGGCTATGGGATAGGTTGCGGCAGCTGGGTACCCCCCTTGACTTGCAGAATGCAATATATAGGCTATACGAGGCATGCTCAGGCCGTATCACATCGTCATGACAGCCGATAATCAGTAGTATTGGAGTGCGTCAGGGTTGCCCCATCTCCCCCACACTCTTTGGCCTATACATTGACCAACTGGAAGATTGGCTCTCTGAGCATGGAGGTGCGGGCGCCCATCTCATGCATCACACAATCCGACAACTCATAGATGCTGACGATGTCAACCTCCTGGCCTATACTCCAGAGGATATGCAACGTCACCTGGATGCTCTTGACACTTTTTGCCGATTCACTGGCATGCGAGTTAACTTGACCAAAACTAGGGTGCTGCTAGTTTCATCATCCCGCCAGCCAAGGCTTCCCTCACACAAGGCACCCAAAAATAAAACCGATATGCTATATATGAAAAACTAGTCAATAAAACCAATACGTCTTTGGGGGTTAATTTCATTAAAAACCATATATGGTTAAAGTTTGTATTTTTCTTCAAGTGTTTATGAAGTTGACTAGCATATGAGGTCCACTACAGTGGTTTTATAACATGTTTAGTAGGTGTAGTTTAATGCAGTGCTTCATGGGTATGGTATGGGTATGGTTTGTGCATGGAGTATTTCAATGGTATTCAACAAGGTGGTTTTCTTGCATGTTTAGTAAGTATGGTTGGTTATAGTGTTTCAAGGTGTGGTATAACACTGCGGTAATAAGACTTAGTTTTTATGGTGTTACTTTGATGCAGTCCTTAAAGGGTTAAATTGCTTAGTGGTAGGTTTGTGCATGCAGTATTTCAATGGTGTTCAACAAGGTGGTTTTCTAGCATGTTTAATAAGTATAGTTTATGATAATGCTTCAGAATGTGGTATAACAATGCGGTAATAAGGCTTGGTTTCTATGGTGTTATTTCAATGCGTCCTTAAAGGGCTAGATTGCCATGGCAGCATTGTTGTAAATTTAAATGGTTCTTGACGTGATAAACATCATAAACCAATGCCCCAAAGCCTTTAATGTTTAGTGCATTAAGTTGACATTATTTTGTTTTTTCAACATCTTTATGCCATAGTCATAGGCTTTGTTGTCCAACGCATTAGATATTTGAATGTATTGCTTAGCATATAACCGACTATAGTTTTTAATTATTGGTGGTGTACAGTACAGATAATATGCTCCTGCCTATTTAGAATATGGTGGGAATTAAAAAAAAGGGATCCATTATCCATATACACTTTTGTGGAAGGCGGAGGTTTGACGTGGAAGATCACCACCAACAACAATGATTTTATTTCGAAAATAACGCTTGCCAATATCAATGGTTCTAATTGGCAAGCAATCTTTGCAATTACCAGAAGGGCACTGTAGTGACAAATCCAAGTCTCAACTTCATCCAGTCACCATACGTTCCATTTGTGATGTTCAAATCCTTTGCAAACAATCTAGCATGCAAGCTAGATACTGCATAACCACATGAATATAAGATTAAAATTGAATCTTCATAAGATAAGTAACCTGAATACTACTTACCAATGGAAATATGGATTACAAGATCAGCCTTAACTGCAACACTTCCTACTGTTACATATCCTACCAAACCATTTCACAAACTATTAAATAGAAATAACTTTTCTGTTCTTTTCTCTCCAAGAAGAAAAGAAAAAGTATTAAAGCATGTCAATCCATATGGCTAACATGCACGCTTCCGACAGCTGCAATGCCGAAGCCTCAGGACAGATAAGGAAAGTTCAGAAATCATAGCAAAAAATGCATCTCCAATTTTTGGAAATCGGTATTGTTTCCCGGCATCTAAATTCCCCAATAAAATCCTGACTGCCTTTTGTTAGCTTCGTCATATTTCAGGCAGCATTCAATGGCGCACGCCTTCTTAAGCTCCAAGGAGTACGCTGGCTTCTTCAGGTCCTCACCATATTTTTCCTTAAAAATAACGTATTTTTGGCAAGTGCCTCACTGACAGCATTAGCATCTTCTGGCCAATCCATTTCCATTGCTTCTTTTTTCTCCCCAATTTCTCATATCGAACTACCTTATTATATTGCATATTAATCTTTGTCTTTCTATGTAGATCTTTAATACACATCACAACTGATAAATGTGCATAAACCTGATCTTATCGACAAAGCTCATCTTCAATTTATACTCGTTGTTAGCATTGTGGGTGTTGGCAACGATTTTTGCTTCTTCATCGGTAAGACCACAGTAAACAGCACACAGGACGGAGAGGTACCTTGGGTTCTTCTTCTCTTTGTAGAGTTGCCTTCTTGGTTTGAAGCTGTGATTACCTCCCAAGACATAATGTGTATAGGTATCTGCATTCTTCCTGTCATAGTCTTGGGGGGTTGTGCACTGCTCCCTGTCAACAAGGACAACTATTGGGGCCACATGAGCATTTGGATTGCTCCTTATTCTGTCCTTCAGGTTCCTTAAGTGATCTGCGTAGATTTTTCGAACCTGAAGTGGCCGTTCACCAGCCTCATTTTTAGGGGGCAGCCTCATGCAAGTTACATAAAGATATATCTTTCGGAGGTTTTATCAAGTTTCTTTTCCTTTATTGCAACCCAAGGTGCTTTTCCTTTTCCCTTTCTTTTCTTTGTGCTTTCCTCAGGGAGCTCCACTATTTCAAGCTGCTGTACTTTCCTCTTTTTTGGTTCCTTAGCAGCTATGGTGTCTCTTGGCCTGCTAAGTTTTTTGGGTTGCTCCGTCCTTGTCCTGCCCCGAAGTACTAGCAGTAGGAGACCCTTCAGTTTCTTCCTCATGCTCGGACTCACTAACAGGAAAGTCCTCGCTTTGACTAGAACAAACCTGCCTAATAATGGAAGCTAGGCTTTGTTTGTTCCGGTAATGGGAGATATACTTGTACAATGCTTGTGATTGCACACTGACGATTCTAAAGCTTGCAATGTCGACCACAATGAAGCCCTGGGAGGTCTTGAAAGAAAGCCTCCCCACTTGACCTCCTTGCCCGGCAACCTCAGAAACATCTTTGATTGTCCCAAGATTGACAAACTCGGAGTCGGCGTAGCATTTATTTCCAGGGCTTTTGCAAAAGTGAAGAAAAGTGAGTGTGTTGTACTGTATTGTATAGGTTGATCTGCATTAAAAAAGAATGCTATACATTGTGTAAGGGGTGGCTTCTTTGGATTATATGGAAGTGGCGTACTTCGTTTGTGGTTTCCTTTTCAAGGATCTTAGATCCAAACTCGGCAAACAGGTTTGTGGTATATGGATGATAAAAGTATAGGTGCCAACAGTTAGGGGATACTTTCTTTGTTCAATTGTGATGTAGGTAATACAAATTTTATTATGTGATTACTCCATAAAATTATGGGCATGTGGGTGCATTGATATCACATAGAATTTGGCTATACCCATGAAAATGTAATGAATGGAAACATCTTTCAACAAAATAAAATATATATGTTGAGATAACATACATGTTTAACGATAATCATTAATTTGCTTTTGATCAAAAGTGTGATCATGATTATAAATGGGGGAATGGTGAATGCTAACAACTTCCATGCACATGTTCAATAATGCTTGCCAAGTAGTTAGCTTCTATTTTGGTACTTTTTCTTTCATATTAGGAATTTTGGTACTTTTTCTTTCATATTAGGGATTGGTCCTTAAAGGATTCGGCATTGGTGACCAACTAGTACATCTATTAACGTAACAACTCAAGATGTTATCCTTGTATTTATTTATGCCAACCATTTAATCTCATCCTTGTGTTGTAATCCAAGTTAGGCCAACCATTTAATCTCAAACATATGCTAACTAGGTCCTTGTATGAGTGCACCAAATGTATTGCCGCTTATGGGCTATTCATAACCAAGTCGTTGTGCGATTCAAAATCTCTTTCTGTACATGATAAAAATCCATGGAATGGCAGCAGAAGATGTGTTTCTTGTATGGTCTTGCCCGAGAATTTTCATAACTGGACCTTAGGAATCGTATCATCATCACGTCAAAATAAAATTGTGATGATCAAAGGAAGATCTGTTGATAATAATGTAGATCCAGATCTAAATAATAGCGTCTGCACCAGTTTTATGTACACTCATTCGAAGAAGTAAATCCTCATTTGCCATAGCCAGCATCCAATCTGCTTTTCATTTGTGTTGGATTATAAACTCTTCGATTTCTCAACTCAGGAGCCTCATCTTGGCTAGACAACATAGCCACCATCGTGCTCTGCCACTTTGCTTCTTCAGAATTAGGATCATGATATACAGAATGGGATTCATCTCTGGTTTGGAAAAGATCCTCCTCTTCTTCATTATATGTGGTGATCTTGGTAGGCGATATAACCACAGAATTATCTGATCTGCCAGAATGATCTTCTTGTTTAACCCGGTGAGAAAAAAAAGTTACGGAGTCTTCTTCTGTATGACGTTTAATCTCATAATTTTGTGATTCCTGAACCCTGTGTGGAATAAGAGCTCGTTCTTGATCAATTGGGCTGCGAGGAAATGAGAGTTCTCGTCGTACTTCGCGAAATCTTTTACGCTCAGAATCCCAATGATCTTTTTCTTTGACAGAGTGAGAAAAAGAAGTTTCGGATTTCTCTCTTCTATGATGTTTAAGCTCATAATTCTTTGATCTGCCGTAATGATATTTTTCTTTAACCCAGGAAGAAACAGAAGTTTCGGATTCCTCTTTTATATGCTGTTTAAGCTCATGATTCTCTGATTCCGGAACCCTGTGTGGAATAATAAAAGCTCGAGCATCTTGTACTTGTTCTTGATCAACTGGGCTGCTACGAAGCCCGCGAGAAAATGAGAATTCTCGTCGTAATTTGCTAAATCTTTTAATCTCAGAATCCCCTGATTTTTCACCCCGGCGAGAAGCGGAAGCTTGAGCATCTTGCCGTTTTTCCGAAACATCTTTTTGCCTTAATCTTCTTCTTTCGACCTGATCTGTTCTGCCATAACGATCTTCTTTTTTAAGCCAGTGAGAAAAAGAAGGTGCGGATTCCAGAACCCTGTGCGGATGAAAACCTCGAGGATCTTGTACTTGTTCTTGGGAAAATGAGGATTCCCGTCGTATTTTGCCCAATCTTTTACGCTCAGGATCACCTGATTTTTCAACCCTGTGAGAAGCCGAAGCTTGAGCATCTTGCCGTTTTTCCGAGCCATCTTTTTGCCTTCTTAATCTTCTTCTTCTGTCCTGATCTGATCGGTCATAATGATCTTCTTTTTTAACACGGTGAGAAAAAGAAGTTTCGGATTCCTCTTTTATATGCTGTTGAACCTCATAATTTTGTGATTCCTGAACCCTGTGCGGACTAAAACCTCGAGGATCTTGTACTTGTTCTTGAGAAAATGAGGATTCCCGTCGTACTTTTCCAGATCTTTTAAGCTCAGGATCCCCTGATTTTTCAACCCTGTGAGAACCCGAAGCTTGAGCATCTTGCCGTTTTTCCGAGCCATCGTTTGGGCATTTCCAAAGTCTTCGTACATACAGAGATGCTAATCTGGAAGCCTCTTTCCACCGCAGAGCCCTGTCCAAATCCAATTCCGGCGCCTTCGCTGCATTTTCTCTCAAATCTGCATTCAAATCTGCATTTTCTCTCAAATCTGCATTCAAATCTGCGTTTCCAGCCCTAATTTCAGATTTCACCTCAGGCTCCTCCGCTGCATTTTCTCTCAAGTCTGCATTCAAATCTGTATTTTCTCTCAAATCTGCATTCAAATCTGCATTTCCAGCCCTAATTTCAGATTTCACCTCAGGCTCCTCCGCTGCATTTTCTCTCAAGTCTGCATTCAAATCTGCATTTTCTCTCAAAGCTGCATTCAAATCTGCATTTCCAGCCCTAATTTCAGATTTCACCCTACACGGATTGCGATGAACCGGAGGTTCGAGATCGGCAGCAGAGGCGCCATGGCTGGATCTTCGGGATTGATGGTGATGTCTATGGCTGGATCTTCGGCGACGGTTAGAAGAGTCCATAGAATTCAGAGTTTTGCGCATCAATTTGGCAATCTGATGGAGGTGAATCTGAGAATATAAATCAATAACAGGTCTTCTGTTTGGTATGAGCGATCGCCGGAACTGCTTTACAAACCAAACCTGTGGCTACCATCAAAAATGGCGAGCACGAAACACCGCCCTTTATCCTCAACCACACACGCTCTCCGCCGTTGATTTAAGCCACCCTCTTATCCAGGCCGTTGCCTGATTGGCCGTTAAAGACCTGTCCACGCCATGGTATAAAGTGCCTTTTTGCAAATAGAATTATCCACATAACTTTAATATTGTCGCTGTACGAAAAATAGATTAGATTTTGTTTTTCATAGGTGCTTGCTTTTTTGGATCATTGGATCCAAGCATAGTTCCATGAATATGCCAAATCAAGGGCTGTGCAATTTCCACATCAGACCCACGTATAAGCTTGTGCACCCCATACGCCTAAAATACGTATATACATACATGATATACTTCAATCTATACACATAAAAAATGCAGGAACACCATTGCATTCACAAAAAGAGTGCAGACACATAAGAACAAAGAAGAGTGCAGAACAGCACAAGAACTTAGTCAAGAGGTGGCATTCACTGAGAACGTGCCATAGCACAAACAACACCGCAATTTCAGTAAAGAAATTTCGATTAGAAAGTACATGATTGAACAACAAAACTCAAACAAACTAGGTTCCCAAATTTGGTCCAAGAATAAGCGCAACACAAAGTGGCGGTCTTGGCTTATGTCCACCCAAACAACATCCCGCCTTTATGTTGTAGAGTCATGTCTACCCTAAACCCCATCGCCAAAGAACAAACAATCCACGGAAACCATAGCCATATTTGGAACCGAAAGTAGCCATCATTTGAAACCCCAAGTAGCCATCATTTGGAGTAGCCATAGCTATAAACCAAAGTATGTATCCAAACCCCGAGGAAGCCAAGCTTTTGCGTAAATCGACCTCCGAGCCTCTTGTTTTCACCGGCCGCGAGGCAGAGAAGATGCCTCCTCGGTGACTTAAGCCCTGCGCAGATGAAATACAGTTGAAGAAGGCCGGATCTTCCCTCACAAAACCGAAACAACGGTCTCTGCCTGCATCGCCTCATCTCCTGCATCACCTCATCTTCATCGGCTCAGCTTCTAAAGCTCTGAAGACACAGCTTCGAAACACAGCTTCTAAAGCTTTGAAAATAGAAGTGCATGAGAGAAGGCTTCAAACTTCCGAATTCAAACAAAGGGCTTCAAACTTCCGGATTCATAGCCTAGCTTGACAAAGAAGCCCGAACAAGAAGCCTCAGCAGGGAGATGTCTACATAAACAAAGTGCAAAGGCATCAGCGCCATAGCCTACGTGCCAAAATCGTTCAAAAAATCCCTCCGCAGATCTTCACCCGGTTAGCAAGCATCATCTCCAGGGGCCACACGGCCATAGCATACCAGGAAGGCAAGTCTACACTGAGATCTGGCCGCCCCGCCATCCTCGGCCGTCCTTGCACAGAGCAAAATCTTCTGATTCTAACCATTAGAAAAAAATATACAATATTCAGCCCCATCCCCCTTTTCCCGCCAAACCACTGCCAAAATCATAGTAAAAGATAATTTGGCAACCTTATTCTATTCTATTCTTATACTTCAACTTTCTTTTGTCGAACTCATTTTTGTTGAACTCATGCTTTGGCTACACAATGTGTCCGCCAGAATAAACCGTTGAAGGTTCTTTTTGGTATTCGTATACAAAACCATATTTTGCTGACGGTGGACAGCCTAGTTTGAAATATAACCTGTACTTTTATTTTTCAGAAGGTTTAGGTATGGTGTGGGCTCTTCCATATACAGGAAAGGCAATCTACTTGCCTTTCTTGTTACGTGGAACTGGCATGGAAACAGGGCGACGCGCGAAGCGCGGAGCCCTGTCCAGGGAAGGCAAGTAGATTGCCTTTCTTGTTACGTGGAAAACACTTAAGAATCATTCTGCGCCCAGTAAAAACCATCAGAATGCAAGGTAAACTCTTGGAAGCAGGGTAAAAGAGCCGGAATGTGGGGTAAATCCTGAGAATGCAAGTAAAAACGTCACAGCAGCTCGCAGTATTAGCTCCGTCGTTCAGCAAAAATTCTTACTTGTATTCTTGTTTTTAAACACCGCCACGTGCCACGCTTCTACTGGCGGATGCGGCAGAATGATTCTTAAGTGCTTTTTACATTTTCGGGGCCTGCACTCGGGGGATGCACTTATACAAACGGGGATATGCCATGTGCATGCAAATGGTGACCAAAACACCCCTGTATATGATTTTTGAAAGGCAAATCTGACCCCTTCCATATAAAGTTTACCCCAAGTAGTGGCAAAAAAGCCCCCTAATTGTATGTATACATGTGCAAATGGGTCGAGAAAGACCCCCCTACGTGTCACTCAGGCATATTGTATGGCACCCACAATGAACCCCCCTTGGCAGGTGTTGGCTTGCCTTGCCCCCTTGGCCAGAGGCTGCCAGATTCCTTGTTTCTTCTCCCTAGATTCTCTTTCATAACAACAATCTTTCATGTACAGCCAGAGACCGAAGTGCCCTCCTTAACTCTGTTTCTCTTGCAGTAAATCGAAAGATTTGGCGATCGAATATGTCAAAGAATTTAGAGGTCTCTGCATCAATTATGATATGCTAGATGGATTCAGATGCAATGTTTACAGATATTTATTTTGAGCTCCCGATTGAAAAAATTTATAACTATAGTCGTTTCTGTTCTATAACATGAAATTGTGTCCTGGATTGGAGTTTTGATTCGAATTCCTCAGTTTGTAGGCAAAATTTTGAGCCCCCTGTGCAGAAATGCAGTTGCAGAAGAATACACAAACGAAAGAGATTCTTTGTGATGAAGGCAGTAAAAAGATCTTTTGTGTTCCTTCCTTCAAAATAGCCTTTGCAAGGAGCTTCAATTCAGCCTCTCTTCCCAGCAGAGTTTAAGCAGGACTGCCAAAGGTTAGCAAGGTTTGATTATTAGCTTAAAAATACAAGATAAAGCTTGTAGTGTCATGAATCTGCATGTAGATTGAAATCCCAACTGCCAAAAAAGCTCTTGTAGGTCTTCCGGATGGGAGGAATCAGAGAGCCGATGGCCTGGGTGAGAACTTATGCTCTGATTTCCTTTTATGAATTTTTTTCCCCTATTATCTATACAGAGACTATTGATTTAATCCATGGTTTGTTTATGCTATTCAGTGAAATAAAAAGAGGGTTAATTGCAGCAGAATCCACGGTTTTTTATTTTCCATGATTCATTGTTTTTCCAATGGGGTTTGATTCTCGAAGCTGTTTTCTGTTCAGGCATGAAGGATTGATATGTATAAAAACCATTGGTTTGATTTTTAAATGCCTCCTTATAAATCGGGTCAAGATGGGGTAGCTTGACCACATCTTGACTTGCAAACAGCAGACCAGAGGGCTGCTCGTGGAGTATTCTATGAAATATTGCATGATCTAATGGCCATGAAAAATTATGAGACACTCCTTCGAGCAATAACTTTTCAATCCTTTTGATAAACTGAATTGAATTTAATTTGATATAATCTAATGGCACACCAATGTTGGCAATTGTTGTGTTATGATTGTTGCATGCTACTACCCATCTTGTGTTCTTCTTGATTGTACTTAAAACTTTGAATCATATGCATATTTCTTAGCTCATTTTAAGTTCGAAAATTACTACCCTCAAATTAATTACGTATTTTGCTACGTTAGTTCTTAAGAAAATAGTTTAGAGCAGAAAAGCTTGTAACTTATGGGTGCGTAAAAGAGAATAACAACCACACTTCTCGAATATATCATTAACAGAAGACCAAGAGGTTTATTTTTGTGACAGATAAGTAAAAAAAGAAACATAACTAGTGTAACTACTTTTATGTCTCTTTGAAATTGGGGTGCTTTATCGTTTGGGGTTCTTTTAGAAAATTTTGAACCATTAGATCGTGTTATATCCTGTAGGATATTCCACGAGGTAGCCTTTGACTTGTTGGCTGCAAATCAAGATGAGGCCAAACAGCCTCATCCGCTTTTTAAGGAGTCCATCCAAAAAACCCAATGTAATGGTTCTAAGAGAAGTCAATGTTTCATTCAGAAAAAATAGTCCTGCATGGGGAATTGAATCCAACGAAATGCCAATGCTTTTCTAGACATAGCATCCACTCCAAAGATGGGTTACTGCTATGATCCTCTTCTACTACATCCTGGAATAAAAGAAGAAAGAATGTACAAAAGAACATCAAAATGAAACAACCTGCAAATCTCTGAAACCCTAAAACTCTGTGAAATAATCGTCCACACCCTAATCCTGAATCCTGCCTGCGGTACTGACCTATTAGAGTTCCATAAGAAGAAATGAGAGGAATAAACACAGATAGAGCCCGACTGCTGACCTCTTAGAGCTTGAGAAGAAGAACTAAGAGGAATGAATGCAGTTACAGCCTGCTTGCCGACTTCTTATGCCTTGACAAGAAGAACTAAGAGGATTAAACGCAGGTTGAGCCTACTTGCCGACCTCTTAGAGCTTGAGAAGAAGAGTTGAGGGGAAAGATGAAAAACAAGCTGATAGGAATCGAACCTCTCAGACATCTACTGGCCCTCAACAGAAGTTTCTCAACAAGAATAAAAATGAAATCGAGGCCCATTGAGGGTATAGTCTAAGGAATAGATCAAGAAGCGTGCGATCACATAATATGGTATCTTGATATTTATAGGGATGTGTCCCCTAGAGATTGCCTAAAGCTTGTTCTATCAAGGAAAACTTGTTTCTTGTAGTTCTTGAAAAGAGATAAGAAAGATTAAAAAATGATTTTGCACAAGAATCATGAACAAATGGTTATGGTCATCAACCTCTGCAACTTAGCAATTCAAATAAGCATATTGGAGTTCAGAAATAACTTGCCAAGTTTCATGCCCAGTTCTAGCTATAAACAAAGTTCTAGCACAATTAAAAATGGTAAGTCATTGAGAGACAACCATTAAATCTAGATAGACCATGGTTGCTTGGTGGGCTTGTTGATTATGTGCGGTGTGCTTGCCAAAACCGCTCAAAGGTGGCAAGGTTAATTAATTGAATTGGATGGAATAATTTTTATTGTCCACAAAGACCAATCGATTGATACGAAGCACTTATATATTTTCTACAATATTTCCTATGGTCCAAGAATAAATTAAACTCCTCCGTACATAGACAACGAACTTTAGGAAAAAAATCTTTACCCTAGTTGTTCAGACCCGAGAAAAGGTCGACGAAAAGATCAGTTTTTTTTTTTTTTTAATCTTTAGCTGTGTTGGATTACAGATTCCTTTAAATATTGTGTAAGGCTCCTCTTTTGTACTAGAAAACATGGCGATCATCATGCTGTGCCATATTGCATCGTTACAATTCTTTACATCCAATGCTTCAAAAGAAAGATCAATATAGAAGTTGGGTCCCTTTTTTTCTCTGGCGACCATTCTTTTATTGACGCGTGGCAAAACCCAATAACGCGGAATGGAACTTGGGTTTACCCATTCCGCTCGACCGGCTGCCCAGGTAAGTTTTTTTTTAGGTTAGGGTTCTTCGTGCCAGAGCTCGCCGCCGCCAGAGCTTCTTGAGGGATTGAGTCTTCTTCATTTGTTTGATCCGCTCTTCAAATGAAGAAAAAGCCCGCGTCCCGTTTGTCTGATTTCTTCCCCCGTTTGATCTGTTCTTCGGATGAAGAAAAAGCGCACTCGATCTGCGGATGGTGGAAGCGAACGGCTATTGCAGAGCCGGCCGGATGAAAGATGTTTGAGCTTGAGCTTCACCGCATTTGTTGAGCTTAAGCCTAATCGCTCTTTGTTGCATCTAAAGCGGCATCTGGCGAGGAATCTGGCGATGAAAAATGTTTTGAGCTTCATCGAATCTGCTCTTTGTTGCAGGAAAAAAAAGGTCCCCAACTTCTATATTGTAGGGGAATGGAGGTTGGGGCCTCCATTCCGATTTCGGTGACCAGCTCGGCTAACGCCGGTCGCGGGACCCCACCTGGAAACCCGGAATGGAGGCCCCAACCTCCATTCCCCTATACATTATTATATGCTTCATCAAATTCCATTTTTGCTGAATTCAGATTAGAGTTCGCATTGCCGAATTTTTTCGGTTCAAGAATCCCTGCCTTATACATGAAAGCTAACCTAGACGCCATCTCCCAGCGATGTCCTCTCATCTTGTTCAAATCCGGCACTGGCTTCAAATCTGCATCAAGGATCATGGTGTTGCCACCAAGGATCATGGTGGACCCAAAGAATGCTGACAACATCATTAAGAATACTGAAGTTGGTAGTTCCAGCACGGATGAGATAGTTACATCTCTAAGTGATGATCTGCCTCCAAACGTGGAAATAGTGGCAGATACACAGTAGGATGCAGTATTCTCTTTACAATTTTCCAGCTAGGAAATATGTTCCTAAGCTTGGGCGGATAGTATATAAACTGGCCATTTGGCTTGGATTTTCAATCCATACTAAATAAAGATTATCTTCTGTTGAAATAATATGTAAAGTTCATTCTGGCACATGAACTCATAATAGTTCTATAGGTCACTAATATGGACCAGAAATATTGTTAAATCGTCCAGATAGAAATTTATTTTTTATGGGCTGATATTATGAACTGGCCATTTGGCTTGGAACTTAAATCCATACTAAAAATACTTTATCTTCTATCTTCTGTTGAAGTTATATGAAAACTTTGTTTATGCTGGCTAACACATAGTATTTCTGTAAGTCATTAATAAATGAACCAGAACTATTGTTTAAATTTTCCAGCTAGGATTTGTATTCCTTAGTATGGATAGACACTTCATGAACTGGCCATTAGGCTTGGATGTTGAATCCATACTAAATATATTTTATCTTCTATCTTCTGTTGAAGTTATATATAAAGTATGTCAATGCTCACTAACTCATACTATGTCTGTAGGTCACTAATAAAGCGACCAGAACCATTATCAGAGATGTTAGCAGAAAATTGCACCTGGTAAGTCAAAAAGTAGAGGACAAGAAATACATAGTACATTTCACCTTTTTTAATAAAGCGCTCGAAAAGTTTAACATAAAAAGAATATTCTACATTGGGTTAGAAGAATGTTTGGAAGAAAGGGGCATTGAGTTAATGGATCAGACTATCTTTTCATGGAGATATATCGATCAATTAAAAGATAAAGTCTATAAACCCTTTGCTATTTTTGCGGATGGTAGTAAGGTAAAATGTGCCTGTAAGAACCCAAATCTCAAGAGATTCATTGATCCCAAGATTGGGCATGTTAGAACCATTGATTTGGAGATCATTCATTGCCCAAAACTTAGAAAAGCATTTGCTAATGGATTTAGTCATATCACTGACCACTCCTTCAATGTTGAACAATTTATGATCCCAAATTTGCTCTTGCATGCAAAACAGTTTTTATGGTTCATAAATTTAATCTTTTAGATCTCACATGGATAATGATATCAAAACATTATCGATGTCCTTATGCAATATGCCCATATGGATATTGTGGAGTTCAAAAACAAGATGACACCAAAAAGGTATCTATGGAATGATCTTGAGGTTAAAAAAACATTAAATGGTTAAACAATAACCTGTATGTTGCTGATTTAGACAAAGCTGCTAACAATCTTTGCCTTCATATGCCAGAAGCATATCCTAGATATGGCCATGAACAGGCTGGACAGTAATGATTTTGAAAAATGCATAGAATCTGCTGAGGATATAAAAGTGATGTGCATTAAGGATATTCAAGCATTTTTAGGCTGTGACACTGGAATACAGAAAAATCTGCCATATTTAATGGCTACATACAAAGCACATAAAGGTGAATATAGATGGCTGACTAATGCACATGATACGTTGTTTTTTCGAAGTGGCATCCCTTATTCTGACTATTATTCGAATAACTTCATTGAAAAATCGCGGCGGACATTTGTGTTAGAGCTACTGTCAGATATAGAATATGGAGTAAAAAACCTATAAATGCATGTTGGATGGTGAACTCGCTTTATGATGTGGTTTTAAACCTACCTCTAAAAATACATGATGTTTTTTCTGCTGACATCACTAAATGTTATGAAAATATTCCGATATATGGTGATGAAGGCATTATTGAGATAATGAATGCAATTACAGACATGGTTTGGCAATATATGATGGAAGATTGCCACCTATTTGACCTGATTCTCAAAGTTAAGAATGACAGGGTACAAGTTAAATGGGTCAGATCGCATAGTGCTAAGGAATATGTAAGCTAGAAAATGCTCACCAAAGGTGAACTCAAAAACATGAACTCATGGCTATTGACCCATTGTTTCTTTTGCAGATGGGTACAAAAATTTGGAGGCAAAACAGAGAGGCATACCAATGGGTTTTGCATGCAGCCCTGCTTGGTGCAATTTATATTTAGCCTGGTTTGAACTTAGGTTCATAACTATGCTGGCACAATCGGGAAGAGTAAATGACATACACAGATTCCAGCATGCTTCAAGGTTTATAGATGATTTAAATATTATCAATGGTGGACACTTAAGTGAATTCTTCTCTAGTCAATCACAGATGTCAATTTACAACTTGAACCACTTGGGTATAAAGGATGAGACCATTTACAGCTCCCAACCAGGTATGGACCAACCTATTGGTGTTGAATGCAATTTCCTGAACATTACTTTCAAAATTATTGACCGTGAAAGAGGTATCTTTGAAATTAGTAGATATGACAAAAGGTGCGAACTACCATTTGATGTGGAGAAATTTATAAAAGCATCCAGCTGCAGGCCATATGGGCATGCATCAAAAGTCATCATTTCACAGGTTCTACCATATGTCTATGCCCATTCCAGTGCCTTTAATGCAGCTAAAGACATATATGATTTAATCTGTGCATTTTCTAATAATGGATTCTCTCAAAAGGATATAATACAAAATGTGATGGGTGTACTGCTGAATGAAGATTTTCCAGGTACACTTTACAATATAAAGGACATGATTCACATCCTGAAGAATTTGTGCATTACAGATCGTAAGATGTAACAATATTGGTGGGTAGGGCCTAAGCAACAAGGTCCTACTCACCTTGTTGCTATATATGTTGCGCATAAAGTGATAGCTATTTACTATCCAGCATAAACAGGCCCATCTGACCAACGGTTGGAGGAAGGATTTTTTTATTAAATGTACTAGAAAATTGCCCACCGTTGGTGGGCTTTCTATGTGATTGTAGATGAAGATTCGGAGAGTAATGTGTTGTCTATGAGTAAGTGACATTAAATTGGGTTTTAATGTGTGGTAAGATGTGGTTTTGTCCCCTGACTTGGAGAACCTAGTTACGATAGTGCTTTCATTTGTTTTGTTATTGCAAAACTCCTCTTTAAAGTAGTGTTTTTATGTGTTAGAATGTGCAATAACACAAAACGTGCAATGTTAACATGTATATAATTGTCTGTGTCATTAGCCATAGAATACTCACTAAAAATAGTTCTAGGCATTCGAACTTGACTAACGGTGATTCTACACATTCGTCAAAAGGTACCATAGTTTCTGCAAGCGTACAATATAGTGAGGGATGTTTAGCAATAGCATGTTTTAAGAAGATTGAAAAACGATGTTTCTTATCGAAGGAGAGTTAATATATTTAAATTTTAAGAGTACAATATTGAGTTGTTGAAGGCAACTGTCTGTGAAATGTTACCTCTAACGCACCTTGCTTTGTTCATGACAAAAATAATGTTAAATAACCTCGCATCAAAGCAATCTTTGGTTTCCAAATCTAAAATTTGTAGTACCTATAAAATGGTCTTTCCAGGCTCACAAATAGCTATTCAAGAGACATTGAAATGGCAAAGGCATAGCAAGAAAAAGCATAAGGTTCCCATCTTGTTCTTAGAGCACATGGACCCATTTTCATTCTACTCTTAGTAAACCTTTGCCAAAGGCCAAAGGAAGCATCAAACTGATGTTCGCGACTAAGGGCAATAAAACAAAGAGAATACAAAATTTTACAACAAAACACACATAGTTATTGTTCAATATCAGATAGCTTATGGACATCTTTCTTCGTAGCCATTGCGGTAGGCTGTTGCTATTATGGCATTCATGCCTTTTGCCACAAAAGTGATATTTCCTTGTGCAGCTAATCATTTTTTGCTTCACGCTACTCTAGGAATTTTGTAACCTGGTTATGAAACAGAACAATCGGTCATGTTCCTTAAAAAAACTAACGAAGAACTTACACAGAACAAAGGGACAAAAAAAAAAAAGCATTCTACAACATGCTTTACATGTATTTAAATATGTTTTATGCGTTTAAATGTCTTATCCTGGTAGTCCATTCTATAGTGGGAGGTGTTTGAATGATGGAATCAAAAAATCCAGATAGAATAGAGACAAAATGGAGCAGTTACAAAGGGTGCAGCTTTGTCGATCCAAAAAAGGGTCCACTTATTTGTCGGATCAGCATATGAAGGAAAATGCAAGACAAAGACGCATCAAAAAATTGCGTTCCACGTATGATCCGGCGTTGTAATTTTACTAAATGCTTGGTTGGCTTCAACCAAATTTGCATAGCTAGTAAATAGATGAATGAGATGGTTGGCTAAAAGAGGAATAGAATCTAGACAGCTATACACCAACAAATATTGAACTCGCATGCAAAGTTCCTGGTCTTGAAGTTTTGTGGTCAAAATATAGTTTCACATGGCTAAGTAGACTGTACAAATTCCAACAAATCTTTTTGACCAAATGTATTCTGCAAAAACTTTGATAATCGCATAAATAGAAATATTAGTCCAACACAAAAGGTTAAAAGATCTCTAAAGTGCTGAAGAAGATAACTCAAAGTATCTTTACAGTGCTCTTTAACAAAGACACATAAATCTTAGTGCATGGAACAACCAGATGAACTGGCCATATTACCTTTGCCTTTGCGTTTGCAATAACTTTGTCTTTGGTACTTGTTGGACACAGCTTTTCAGATGGAAATAAAAAGGCATTAGTTAGGGGAATGCTTCGATCAGACCATAATTCAACAATAGCAATTGACAGATTTAAAAAAGCAAGATGTTTACCGGGGATAAAATCAGGATGATGCAATAGGAAGCTCTCTAGCTTGGAATTTTAGCAGATCATCCATGGAAAACGACCTTGGCATTTCTACTAAACAACAAACCTTCAATTTCCAAGAGTCCCTTTCCCTGTTAGCAGAAGCCCCATGGTTTCTCACATAATGCAACAAAAAGCTCTCTAGCTTGGAACTTAAGCTGATAGGAAGCTCTCTATCTTGGACCTTCATCCAAATTTCTACAAAGATGCAAACAAAGCAAAGATGCTTACTTAATCTAGTCCAATGCAAACTATCAGGAATTGTCTACCAAGTTCGAGGTCTCGTCCCTTTGTGCAGTCTCATAGCACAGGACATCCCTGCTGTTGCATGATTTCTGCTGTCTTAAGTGCATTATCTAGCCATGGCCAATTACTGACCTGCTTTAGCAACATTGAAGATACGTAATTGCATAATTCATCTTCGATATGCACAATGCGGTACACCATGTAGGCTTCTAGACTGAGAATCGCCAAGGAAGGATCTTGATCTGCAATATTTGCGGTGATGTTTGCTGTATCACAGTGATATAAATTTGAGCAATCTCTAAAGCCCATTATATGACCTAAACTCATACAATCTGAGAGAACAAAGACCATACACACCTTTGCTATTTTAAGCTTCATTCTCCGATTTCTGCATAGAAGGCAAATAAATTTGCATCATCAACTTGCTGATGGTCATTGGCAAGTAGGACAGTCAAATAAATTTGTGCATATGCCACATGCACCCTTTGGAAAACGATTTAGTGGCCATGAATAGACAGACATGAAACAACCAGATCCGTTTCCATAAAAGCAAATGGAAGTCATATAATTTCGGCCTTGTACATTGGATTTCTAAAAGCTAATGCAAGCTATTCTGCAAATGCAGATTATCATTCAAAACCTAGAAGTTTGTTGCATAATATCTGCGATAATTACTCAAAAAGAAGAATCAGAGTTTCACCGTTTAAGTAGCAGGAAATTGGTATCTTCTGTTTCTTGGTTAAAGCAGAACCAGAGATTAAATAAGGCAGAGTGTTAGTTTTCTGTTATGCTGGCATAACCTTGGTGCAAAGTAGCGTGTAGATTAATCTCGAAATGGAGCTTCAAAAAACGTGTAAGACTGGATCAAATTGATTTGCTAATAAGACGAATTTGCAAGGAAGAAGCATTTCTGGGCAAAATTAAATGATAACCTGTTCAGTTCTTGACAGTACTTGCTGGACAGTACCCTCTTTAGTCCAATATGAAATCTTCAGAAGTCTTCATGATATACCTTCATAAGTTGCCAGCATTGTGCATTTACGTCTATGCATAATTTCATTTCTCAGTGTGGAGTTAGTGGAGTTATTCTCTTCCAGTTTCCAAATGCGCATGAGCCATATATGGTACATTTTCCTCATATAACAGTCTGGACTTAGAATCTGGCCAGAGAGAACAGGAATGGCATTTGGTCAGAATAATAGGATGCCATCTAAGTGGCGACATTTCCACCACTTGTACAACCTGGATACATGCAGTTCGTAGAGATGATAACCTTAAGGCAAGTGTTCTAAGAAATAGCAACAAAGATAAGGGCAAAATCTACCTTTTTTCTCAGTTATTGAAAAGATATCTGCGAAAGAAAGCATGTTACCAGAAGAGACCTTTGTGCAAGAAAAAGCAAAGAAGAGCTCAGTGGATAGCAATACTTAACGTGCGCATTTTGTTGTACAACTAAAAGACCCTCTCATTTCGCCCAAGCTTGGCATTAGCTGGGATAATTGTACTCCATGTATATTCACTTGAATTTTTTTAATTTTTAAATGCCTGATTACTTCATCCAAATTTCCACAAGATGCAAACAAAGCAACGATGCTTACTTAATCTAGTCCAATGCAAACTATCAGGAATTAAAGGAAAGTTTAATAATGAGAAGCATTTAAATGGAAAGAGAGTCTATACAGTGACAAATTCGGTTGTATAGAGAAGCTTTCGGTGTAAAATAGAGGTTTCTTTACTCCAAAGAAAAGACGTTTTCTTCTTTGCTGGACTTACACTTTCTCAAGAGCAAAGCATAGAACCTTACTCTAAAAAAGAAAGAGATAGTAAGGAACCTCCAGTGAAGAGAGAGAGAGGACGTCATGACTCGCCGCATCATATATGCCGCTGGAACTGGTGCAGCATTCAGCCATTGCTGCGTAACAATTGAAAGAAATTTTGTCTGGCTTTTCCTCGTAAGCAAAAGTAGCCCCTAGCAAGTAGCAGCCGCGGCTCTGCTGCTCGTGGCTATGATGCTGGAAGGATCTTGCTCCACTGGATATTTTTCCTCAAAGGAGACGCGGGAATCTGGCTTCCCTCGTAGCCTTTGGCAGGTTGGGGGTATTGGCCAGATTGTTTGTTTGACGTGGCAGAATCTGGGCGGTCCACCAAGGCGGAGGGATAAACGGACAAATCTGGGCCGTCCGGCGGGGTGCAGGGACATTGGCGCGATCTCGGCCGTCGATCGGGCGGACAGACCGACGCCACGGTTTTATAATATAGGATAAATGGCTCTGGTAGGCAGCATAAAGTATGCCTAAGTTAAGTCCGAAAGCATGAAAACGTGCAGTAAATAAGCCTGGGACTAAGTGGGCATATGGGTGGCATGATAAAGCATGCCTGAATAGAGTCCAGAGATGAAGAAAAGGAAAGACCAATGGTTAAATCTAGGTATGTATACTACACAACGCTACTTGGTAATCTTTTGAATACATAGGCTTTGAAAAACCAAGACACACGTGATGGTGCTGAAACATGAAAACATGCAGTAAATATGCCTGGGGCTTGTTGAAAATATTTGAATAATGTTGCACATATGGCTATGTTGGCAGGATAAAACATACCAGAGGTGAGCCCAAAGGAAGACCAATGGTTAAACTTAGGTGTGTATACTGCACAATGAAACACCTAGGCTAAGATGCACATTATGGTGCTTTAACAGGAAAACTTGCAGCAAATAAGCCTGGGGCTAGCTAGAAATACTTTTGCACATGAGTTACAAATCAAGATGCATGCTAATCCGGCCAGAGAAAAGCTCTGGCCACATCATAATCTCTGACTTGCACCACGGATAAGCTGAAATGGTAAGGGAATTTGTCACTGGTTGTATAAGTGCTTGGAGCATTATGCCATATAAAGCGAGTGCGGGTTAGGAGCAGTAGGGTATGCCTATATAAGAAAGAGTATGGGCTGTTACAAAGTTGCAAAATCCCCTTTTTGTGCGCGGATCCCCTCTATTTTGTGTATCTACACTTCCACGGATGAGCATTGAGATGGGTAGAAAGAAAGGAGATCACGAATTTTGCTACGGGGAAGAGATTGGCAAAGGAAAAATTGGAGTAGCGACAAGAAGAATACTGTTCCAATATCATAAGATTGCTAAGGTCTCACGAACCAAAGAGTAGTTAGGGGAGCAATTGGAAGTAATGTGAATGTTCAAGATGGGATTTCCAATCGAGGAGGCTGGCTGAATTTCCTACTGAGGAGATGAATGCCACAAAAACAAAAACAGAGAAAAAGGAGATTAACATGGGTGCGGCAATGTCCAAGGCAAAGCGGATCTGTAGGCATGAAGCATGTAGCTGATCAAATTCCTTGCAAATCCGATTGAAATTTGGAGCGAAATTCTCAGGTTCTATTTGATTAAATCATTTTCTTACTTGGATAACTTAGCTGATGATGTCTTTAGTAGATTTGGCTTTAAATTCATCTTGCTTTACCTTGAAATATGATAGATCTAAAGCCTGAATATCTTCATGAATTGGATTTGTTATTATGCTTGCTGGGTAAATTTGAGGAAGGGTTATTTGTGCTTTGTGCTAAGAAAATATATGTCAATAGATTTTGGGATAAATCTAGTAGAGGCCATCTGCCATAATTAGTAGATTGTAAAGGCCTAAACACATCCACGCATATTGCTTCTAGCTATATGTTTGACATGTATTTTTTAACTAGATTTTCTTGGTATTATAGATATCTGGTGGATATGACCTATGGATCCATATGCTTATTGATTCCACTTTCTTTGAAACATTGTTGAGTTATAAGATAGGTTAGATCTCTATAATATAATGGCCAGGAGGATCCTAAGATGTTTTTAACTTGAAACATGAGATGAACTTGGTAAATCGGCGTTCTAAGCCGGTTAACAATATGAAATGAAACTTCGTAATGTCTATTATGATGTAAGGAATCTGGATTAGCTCTCCCACTTGAAAATAAGCGAGCATCTACATAATGTTGAATGTATTAGAACATGATATATTTTGCATAGATGTTGAGGCTTTAGGTAGGAAATTAACCAGAAAATGCTTATTAGCATAGAAACATATGTGGGGCAGAAATAAGAGTTGGCTCTTATATGGACTAAGAGGTAAAATGAACAATGAACATAAGTTCAGCTTAAATGTATCCTTATGGGGATATTTGTTCTGATTATATGTGCAGCAAAATGCACTACAGATAATATTGGTATATGAGTGATCTGATGCTTAAGCTTATGACTTAGAATAGATTCTTTAGTTTCTTGAGGCAAGTTTGAGCAGTAAATGTTTGTTGCTAAACAATAGACATGTGAACTTAGTGGGAAATAACATAAGTTCAAAGACAGTATATCTGGAAAAATTTCTGACATAAATGCAGCATATATAAAACAGGAGTAATCTAGGGATATGGAAGACCTCATGTGTAGATCCGTATGCTTATTGCTCAGCTGATACATGCTTGTATGATGAATTTATATGGTTACTTACGCTTAGAAAAGCGGTGAAGCGGTTATGTCTTGTCTTGAGCGAGTTTTAAATGTCCTTACCCCATGATGTGTTTTGTGAAACAAAGCGGGGGTGAAGGGGCATAAACCTAAAAGTCCCATGACACTGCTACCCTCAGCATGGCAACCATTCTAATGCTTGTTTTTGTTGTTTTGGGTGCAGGTAACAGGACTTTTTACTCCCTGCTATGTTTTATTTAAAAGATGGAAGATGGACAAAAAGCGGAAATTCTTTCTCACGAATTGGTCTTGAAGACTCAATATAAAACACGGAATTCTTTGTTCCTATGACTTTTAGTCTTAAAACACGGAATTCTTGTTCCTATGACTTTTAGTCTTATGTTTATTATTCTTTGCATACTTATATGATTTGGATTTATAGCTGATGTATTTGAAAGCAGTTTGAATTACAATAAAAATCTTTGTTGTTATGGGAAAAGCGTAACGGATCATGGCCTTGTTGTTTAAAGTCACCTACTTAAATACAAAGGGCTGCTTATTGAATCGAAATTTAGTCCTTGAAAAGGTCTAAACTAGATTAAAATCTGTCTTTTGACAGGTCTAAGGTTTTTGTTTTAATTCCAGCTTCTTGGTTATACCAAGTTCCTTGATTTCGGTTACATAATATGTAGGTGAATTGCTATTTGGCTGCCTATGACATTCTAACAATGTATGGATTTTATTATAGGTGATGAATTTGGAGCATGAGCCAATCAATGGCAATGTATGGATCAAGGAGCTTATTGCTTTACAATATGATAAATCACGGTATTGGCGGTCCAAATTTTGCTGTTCAAAATATTCTGGCGTGCATCAAAGGCAAGGATATCCACTCTCTCATTACATTCAAAGAATGCATTTTACTTGATAAGAGACTTTCCCCAATAATGTACCTTGGTTTCAATGGTTGGTTTAAAGTATACCAACGGATCAAGATGGTGAACTTTGAATTTTCTAAAGCTAAGGAGATTATTCTGCTGCATTTTATCTTTGATATAAGCGGTATATTTTATATGAAAGGACCTGCCTTGAAGACTTCTGAGCCCAACAAATTTTGTTTGGACTTTCGATATAGAAAGGCGCCAATGACATCATACCCTCGTTTGATAGCAAAAATGAGGAAGTTGCCATCAATACAGAATAATGAGGAATTTCAAGGGTGTTTATTTTACGAAGCTGATTTGGCGGAGAAGAGACTTTGCAAAATATTGAAGTTGACAATAGTGGTGGTAGTGGTTGAGAGTTGAAGTTCCTAACCTCACTCTTAGCAATTCTTCATGCTATCAATACTTATTGAACAAGCTGTTGAAACATATTAACATTTATAATCATGCCATTTGGACCGACCCTAAATTTGAACCTTAGCTCCTATAAATGTTGAAACATGGATGGCCTTATGCGGAGTAACAAAAGATGAAGTAAAGTATGCAAAGACAGCTGCAACTAGACTTGAAAAGGTATTTACAACTCTTGATGTTAATTTACCTTTTAAAATGGACTTCTTTGGCCTGACTTGCCTGAAAGATTCCATTATCCAAGTTGGACAGAAAGGTCACATGCCCTTCCCTAATATTGAGCGTGATGACTTTTATCTTAAGCGCATATGGAGGACTCATTGTCCGTACTTCAAATGTAAATGTGAGAAGAGAGAAAAGAACAATAGGAGAAGGGATGATGTATGCAAATGCACTATTATTTGGCTGGACCAAGGGATATGGTTCTTAATGAACCACATGCATGAAATTTTGTATCCTGATGCCTCACCAATTATGAAGATGGTCACATTGACGAAATTTCTAAATCAGGAACTCAAACCTGCTGTAATTGCGTATATTGGATACTTGGAGGTAAGAAAGACCATGCTGGACATGACTATGGCCTATGCTGAAACTCCAGAAAAGAACCTTAAAGTCATGTTTGGCAACAATAAAGTTCTTTGATATTCTTTGAAGATGATTAAACCAGTCACTTTTATGAGCATGCAAAACCCAAATAAGCGCACTTTGGAGTTATCTGAAAGCAGCGTATGTTCCCAAAAATGTTGGCACAAATTATGTCATCAAAGCTCCTAAGTTGCCACCAAGGATCATGGTGCTTGGACCCAAAGAAGGTGACAACATCATTAAGAATCTTTTGAAGTTGGTAGTTCGGCCACGGATGAGATAGTTACATCTCTAAGTGATGATCTGCCTCCAAACGTGGAAATAGTGGCAGATACACAGTAGGATGCAGTATTCTCTTTACAATTTTCCAGCTAGGAAATATGTTCCTAAGCTTGGGCGGATAGTATATAAACTGGCCATTTGGCTTGGATTTTCAATCCATACTAAATAAAGATTATCTTCTGTTGAAATAATATGTAAAGTTCATTCTGGCACATGAACTCATAATATTTCTATAGGTCACTAATATGGACCAGAAATATTGTTAAATCGTCCAGATAGAAATTTATTTTTTATGGGCTGATATTATGGCTGGCCATTTGGCTTGGACCTTTGGAGTGGTCTTCTTGAGAAACAATAGTTAAGCTTTGCCCTAAAATCATCACGATAATAGGTTATCTGTTAGAAAAATTCAGTGAACCAAATGACGTATTTCCCAATGGTTATTGTTGTATATTCCAAAATCATGCACGTCCCTTATGTATGGTTCCGGATGGCCCCAGAATACAAGATATTTCCATGCCATTAAATATAATTTGTATTTTGCATCTTCCTAGCTCAAGCATTATGCATCTTACCTAGTACCACATATTTCATCAATGTACATGTTTAACCTTAGGCCTTACCAAAATCCATACTAAAAATACTTTATCTTCTATCTTCTGTTGAAGTTATATGAAAACTTTGTTTATGCTGGCTAACACATAGTATTTCTGTAAGTCATTAATAAATGAACCAGAACTATTGTTTAAATTTTCCAGCTAGGATTTGTATTCCTTAGTATGGATAGACACTTCATGAACTAGCCATTAGGCTTGGATTTTGAATCCATACTAAATATATTTTATCTTCTATCTTCTGTTGAAGTTATATATAAAGTATGTCAATGCTCACTAACTCATACTATGTCTGTAGGTCACTAATAAAGCGACCATAACCATTATCAGAGATGTTAGCAGAAAATTGCACCTGGTAAGTCAAAAAGTAGAGGACAAGAAATACATAGTACATTTCACCTTTTTTTTTAATAAAGCGCTCGAAAAGTTTAACATAAAAAGAATATTCTACATTGGGTTAGAAGAATGTTTGGAAGAAAGGGGCATTGAGTTAATGGATCAAACTATCTTTTCATGGAGATATATCGATCAATTAAAAGATAAAGTCTATAAACCCTTTGCTATTTTTGCGGATGGTAGTAAGGTAAAATGTGCCTGTAAGAACCCAAATCTCAAGAGATTCATTGATCCCAAGATTGGGCATGTTAGAACCATTGATTTGGAGATCATTCATTGCCCAAAACTTAGAAAAGCATTTGCTAATGGATTTAATCATATCCACGACCACTCCTTCAATGTTGAACAATTTATGGTGAATTTGCTCTTGCATGCAAGCAGTTTTTATGGTTCATAAATTTAATCTTTTAGATCTCACAGATAATGATATCAAAAACATTACTGATGTCCTTATGCAATATGCCCATATGGATATTGTGGAGTTCAAAAACAAGATGACACCAAAAAGGTATCTATGGAATGATCTTGAGGTCAGAAAAAACATTGAATGGTTAAACAATAACCTATATATTCTTTGGATTAGACAAAAGCTGCTAACAATCTTTGCCTTCATATGCAGGAAGCATATCCTAGATATGGCCATGAGCGAAATTTTGGATGGTAATGATTTTGAAAAATGCATAGAATCTCTTTGAGGATATAAAAGTGATGTGCATTAAGGATATTCAAGCATTTTTAAGGTTTGTGACAACTGGAATCTGAGAAAAATCTGCCATATTTAATGGCTACATACAAAACACATAAAGGTGAATATAGATGGTGACTAATGCACATGATCGTTGTTTTACGGTGGCATCCCTTATTCTGAGCTAATACGAATAACTTGATTTGGCGGACATTTGTGTTAGAGCCTTTGCCGGATATAGAATGTGGAGTAAAAACCTATAAATGCATGTTGGATGGTGAACTCGCTTTATGATGTGGTTTTAAACCTACCTCTAAAATACATGATTTTTTTGGCGACATCACTAAATGTTATGAAAATATTCGATATATGGTGATGAAGGCATTATTGAGATAATGAATGCAATTCTGGACATGGTTTGGCAATATATGATGGAAGATTGCCACCTATTTGACCTTTGATTCTCAAAGTTAAGAATAATGGGGTACAAGTTAAATGGGTCGGTCGCATAGTGCTAAGGAATATGTGGCTGGAAAATGCTCACCAAAGGTGAACTCAAAAACATGAACTCATGGCTATTGACCCCTTTGTTTTCTTGCAGATGGGTACAAAAATTTGGAGGCAAAAGGAGGCATACCAATGGGTTTTGCATGCAGCCACACTTAGTGCAATTTATATTTGCTTTGGTTTGAACTTAGGTTCATAATTATCTTTAACTGTCGGGAAGAGTAAATGACATACAGAGTTCGGCATGCTTCAAGGTTTATAGATGATTTAAATATTATCAATGGTGGACACTTAAGTGAATTCTTCTCTAGTCAATCCACGGATGTCAATTTACAACTTGAACCACTTGGGTATAAAGGATGAGACCATTCTGACTCCCAACCGGTATGGACCAACCTATTGGTGTTGAATGCAATTTCACGAACATTACTTTCAAAATTATTGGTTGAGTGAAAGAGGTATCTTTGAAATTAGTAGATATGACAAAGGTGCAAACTACCATTTGATGTGGAGAAATTTATAAAAGCATCCAATTTACTGCAAGCCATATGGGCATGCATCAAAAGTCATCATTTCACGGGTTCTACCATATGTCTATGCCCATTCGGTGCCTTTAATGCAACTAAAGACATATATGATTTAATCGTGCATTTTCTAATAATGGATTCTCTCAAAAGGATATAATACAAAATGTGATGGGTGTCTTCTTTGAATGAAGATTTTCGGTACACTTTACAATATAAAGGACATGATTCACATCACGAAGAATTTGTGCATTACAGATCGTAAGATGTAACAATATTGGTGGGTAGGGCCTAAGCAACAAGGTCCTACTCACCTTGTTGCTATATATATTGCGCATAAAGTGATAGCTATTTACTATCCGGCATAAGCAGGCCCATCGACCAGCGGTTGGAGGGAAGGATTTTATTAAATGTATAAATGGCTCACGGTAGGCGGCATAAAGTATGCCTAAGTTAAGTCAGAAAGCATGAAAAGCGTCGCGATAAATAAGCACAGGACTAAGTGGGCATATGGGTGGCATGATAAAGCATGCAGATAGAATAGAGTCGAGAGATGAAGAAAAGGAAAGACCAATGGTTAAATCTAGGTATGTATACTACACAACGCTACTTGGTAATCTTTTGAATACATAGGCTTTGAAAAACCACGACACACATGATGGTGCTGAAACATGAAAACATGCAGTAAATATGCCTAGGGCTTGTTGAAAATATTTGAATAATGTTGCACATATGGCTATGTTGGCGGGGATAAAACATACCCGAGGAGGGTGAGCCCAAAAGGAAGACCAATGGTTAAACTTAGGTGTGTATCTTGCACAATGAAACACCTAGGCTAAGATGCACATTATGGTGCTTTAACGGAAAACTTACGACAAATAAGCACGGGGGCTAGCTAGAAATACTTTTGCACATGAGTTACAAATCAAGATGCATGATATGGTAAGGCCTAAGGTTAAACATGTACATTGATGAAATATGTGGTACTAGGTAAGATGCATAATGCTTGAGCTAGGAAGATGCAAAATACAAATTATATTTAATGGCATGGAAATATCTTGTGATGCAGGGCCATCAGGAACCATACATAAAGGGACGTGCATGATTTTGGAATATACAACAATAACCATTGGGAAATATGTCATTTGGTTCTTTGAATTTTTCTAACAGATAACCTATTATCATTATGATTTTAGAACCAAAAGCGAACTATTGTTTCTCGGCAAGACCACTCCGGTAATCCGGCCGGGAGAAAAGCTGGCCACATCATGTCTCTGACTTGCTTGGATAACTGAAATGGTAGATTTGTCACGGTTGTATAAGTGCTTGGGCATTATGCCATATAAAAGCAGTGCAGGTTAGGAGCAGTAGGGTATGCCTATATAAAGAGTATATGGGCTGTTACAAAGTTGCAAAATCCTTTGCCTTGCTTTTGCGAGGATCCCCTCTATTTTGTGTATCTACACTTCCACAAATGAGCATTGAGATGGGTAGAAAGAAAGGAGATCTGAATTTTGCTACGGGAAAGAGATTGGCAAAGGAAAAATTGGAGAGTAGCGGCAAGAAGAATCATTTCCAATATCATAAGATTACTAAGGTCTCAGACAAGAGTAGTTAGGGAGCAATTGGAAGTAATGTGAATGTTCAAGATGGGATTTCCAATCAGGGGAGGCGCTGAATTTCCTACCTCGAGGAGATGAATACCCACAAACACAAACACAGAAAAGGAGATCAACATGGGTGCGGCAATGTCAAGGCAAAGCGGATGCTGTAGGCATGAAGCATGTGGCTGATCAAATTCCTTGCAAATCCGATTGGGCTGGGGCGAAATTCTCAGGTTCTATTTGATTAAATCATTTTCTTACTTGGATAACTTAGGCTGATGATGTCTTGATAGATTTGGCTTTAAATTCATCTTGCTTTACCATGAAATATGATAGATCTAAAAGCCTGAATATCTTCATGAATTGGATTTGTTATTATGCTTCTTTGGGTAAATTTGAGGAAGGGTTATTTGTGCTTTTGTGCTAGAAAATATATGTCCAATAGATTTTGGGATAAATCTAGTAGAGGCCATCTGCCATAATTAGTAGATTGTAAAGGCCTAAACACATCTGCATATTTGCTTCTAGCTATATGTTCAGCATGTATTTTAACTAGATTTTCTTGGTATTATAGATATCTGGCTGGATATGACCTATGGATCCATATGCTT